>OX439052.1:25048455-25648455 GCA_949317995.1 Acholoe squamosa
GTGCTCATGTGTTACAAGTGTTATAGTGTATCATCTTAATGTATAGAAACTATAGTGTAGCATGCGCGATGAAAAATGACAAAGTTTACTTTTTGCACCTGAAAATAGAAAACATTCACTTTTTGCACGTGAGAAAAAGTAAACTTATGATGGCAAACTTTTTAAAATCTATAGCTGGTTTAGAAAAATGATACAAAAGCATTTACAATGTCAGATTTACCACTTTGGAAAGTGATTCAAAGGTTAAGCAAGCCATTCTTGTGTGTATAAACAGGTTGAGTCCTAGAACTGGAAGGAACCCTGTACCTCCATTGAAGGACGTCCTTCATGTATCAATCTTTTAGGAACCAGTCTAAAGGACATTCCTCCATTGAAGGATGCTCCAATCAGTTCTTATCAGCACTACCTGGCCCTTATCAGAAGTGGCCAAGCTCCAATAAACATGGTCCTGACCAACTACAGATAAGGGGCAAAGGTCACTTTATGGATTTAAAGAATTAAGGCTGGTTTCTTTGGTTTTGAAAACTTTGATATATATCATAACAAAACCCAGGACACATATGACTAAATGGTCAACATAGTTTAAAGAGAATGTAAGTGGCTATATAGTGAGTGTGAATTAAAAGCTAGCCAACCTATAATAAAATAAGCAAATACTTTTATTCCAAGTGGTTCTCCAGGGTTTTCCGATTAATAGATATGCTTATCAAAGTTTCTGATTGGGAAGGTGGTTGATTTTGAATGTTAAGATATTGATGGACAGGGGAGATCGAGATCTTTTCAATGGTGGTAAAATCATTTACGGATTTTGAATACAAAATAGAATAAATCATGTTTTAAAATGCTATACACAAAACGTGTAGTATAATTGATTATGCAAGTATTCAGCAGGACTGTTTGCAACACCTACACCCTACCACTCTGCCCAGTGGGCTATCTAGGTCAACACCTCATTGGTTACTCCAAACAGACTCCTCCACCACCTCCACCATGTCAGTTCTCTTCCTGGATCTATGTTCAATTTTTGGCATTTGATACTATGCCAGGTGAGAAATTCGGTTATAAATGCGGGACTCACCATACTATACCAGTGGGAAGAGATTGTAAAGGACCTATTGTAGTTGAACTTGATATTAGGACCTCAAGGAGTGGTAGAACTGTCCCCACAGGTGGGCACCAGCCTATACAGGTAGCTGGTAATATAGGCCCAGGTACAAGTCAGGCAGGTCAGGTAACACCAGTAAACACTGCCAGCATGGATATACCAGTAGTGAGGGATGATGAGGAGGAGGAGATGATAAAGCAGCTGCAGACCCTGGAGTGCTCAAGACGTAAGCTTGCATTAAAAGCAAGAATGGAACAGCAGGAGGAGGAGATAAAAAATCCACCCACACCTGGAGGAGCACCAGGAGGAGTGCCGGGAGGAGAGCCGTGAGGCTCACCGGGGGGCGCCCCGGGAGGATCGCCGGGACCGTCGGGGCAGTCACTGACAGCAGAAGAGCTAGATAGAAAAGTAAGTGGTCATATGACACATACTTTGAACCAAAAAACAAAAAGGAACCTACCTATGCTGAATTTATGTATGCTGCCTTGCAATGGGGATCGTATTCCTCACCGGCGGACACCACGGCGACCGGCCTCCGCCGATATATGGCCCACCTCAGTTACATAGCCCGGGAGGCATCAGTGGAGGATGGGTTTGTAGATGATGCCCACATTCTCTACGACAAGGATGTACGTAAAAATGCCATAAAGGATGGGTGGGCCGCCTTTAAACGAGGAGACGGCGAGATTTCCATGGATAGATACTGCATCATCAACACTGAGCTGTACCGGGAGCAAGCTGAGCGAGAGGCCGCCAACAAGGACCCGAAGAAGGGAGCATCTAGTGAAAAGAAGGGCTGCAACCGCAGTCGCTCGTCGAGTAGGAAGAGGACGGATTCATCCAAACTAGAGGGATGCCTTAAGCAGATACCCCCATGAATGTAGAAAATGCAGGGATCCAGTCCACAAACAGCCGGAATGTAAGAAAAAGGCATGATGTACAGCAGCGCGGGAATTGCATGCAATGACGGATACGAATAAGTCATGCTCCCCTCTTTCGCCCGCGGGCACTGTGACGCCACCGCTTGTGGACTGTATCCCGGATTGTGATTGGTTGTTCCTAGTAGGTCAACCAGAGAATGGACAAATGGGAGACGATTTCATATGTAGAGTCCGGGTAGTCGAGCAAAATGGCGGCGCCCATGGTGAACGTAAAATACACACGGATTATGCGAATTATGTTGAGTTTAACATTCATTCTTCATGCAATACGGGCACCTACGCGTGCAAATTTCAGGTAAACCATGTAGATGTTCAAATGAAACCTTGTAGAATGATATGTGAATGCTTTTTCCGCGGTGAGGTCGACATAGACTGGCAATGGCTAGTCTACAACCTGGTTAGTCTACAACCTGATAAACATTTTTGTAAAAATTAAGGTTAAGGTTGTGTTTTATCATGTACTATCCTGTGTGGAAAAAGTAAAGAAGTAAAAAGTAAAAGTAAAAAATTGCATAGTTTAAGTTTGTGTTCTATCATGTGTCCTGTGTGAAAAGGTGTAAAAAGTAGAAAAAAATACATAGTTTAAGGTTGCATTCTGTCATGTGTATACTGTGTGAAAAGCAAAGAAAAAGTAACCAAAAGGAAAAGTAATTGTGTAAAACAGTAAAACTTTACTAAAAGATGAAGTTAAGGTTGTGTTCTATCACTTATCCTGTGTAAAATTCTGTCATGTGTATACATAATGTGTGTATGTGTGTGTGTGTGTGTGTGTGCGTAAAAAAAGGGTGATAAACAATCCCCCAAAAAAAACTAAAAAGAAAAGTGATTGTGTTAAACAGTTTTTTTGTCTTTGCGTCAAGTTCACCAGAAAAGAGCTTGGTAGTGTTTTAGCTACGCAGGCTTCATGTCTAACCATCCTTTTAAATTTTATATGCACCCCCATTTACAGTCAAGCACAACATACGGTAAACCTTCTGTAATTACTCCAGGCAATAATGTATCTAGTGTGTAATGCGGATGTGGAGAAAACCTTTTCTGAGAAGCAATTTCTGCAGACAACATTCAATATTTTAGAGGAGCTGAACCAAACACTGTTGACCAGTTTAACTAGCGTTGATATGTACAAGTCCTTTACTGTGGCTTTTTGGGATGCTTTTGTTGTTTGCATTGACTTCTGTAAACATAACAACGTTACATTACAGGCAAAGGATTGGTGTGTTGGCGTATATCAATTACACACTAAAGAGTCATGCTCATGGCATTATAGCAGGTAAATTTACCCCAGAGTGGGTGAGTCCTACCATTGTAAAAGTAATCTAAATGTTGACAAAATATGTGAAACCATATGTTTCATCTGTAAAAGCACATTCTTATGTCGAGGTTGTCTGTAAAAAAAAAAAATTAAATACAAGTGAAAAAAACCTGTGTTGTGTTGTGTTGAGTTAATTACATATATCATTTCTTGTTGTAACGGTTAAATTGCATCAATATTATGTCTCCCCTTAAATTCTATGGGTATTACACAAATGTCAACAACCAATCAAAGCTTAAGAAGTTAGATCATGTATAAAGCATCCAACAAGCAATCAGTGCTAAAAAAACTAGGTTATACTTTCCCCTACCCCTAAAAGTTACATGGATATTACACGTCACTTCCTAACCACAAGAGGGCTCCACTAAACCCACCTATAAGTAGTTCCAATAACAGCCACTAGGTGTCAGGCGTAAAGTCGTCACTAATTTTTTAACCACAAGGGGGCTCTACTAAACCCAGCTATGAGCAGTTCCAATAATATCCACTAGTTGTCAGGGTGCCACTAGAGTTTTTTTCCCGCCTTTTAAACTAGACCATCTCTCAGCCAATCAGAGCTCAAGAAACTAGGTCAAGACATCACTTCCAGTCTCTCAACCAATCAAAGCTCAGGATTTCAACTTTCCCGCCTTCAAAACTAGGTCATTACAGTTCGTAAGTAGGTCTAATCGATTTCAGTAGCTGTTCCTATGCGCTTACCCCTATATACTACTGACATGGATGATTGCCTTCGGCTAACACCTAAGGCACTCATCCATGTCCTTGGGTTATAAAAGACATGAACCAATTTCCATGTATTACATCTACCACTTAGAGAAGGGGATTAAAGCTGAACACACACACTGGAATCCTTACTCCATCTTAACATTGTAAAACCTTCAGTATATGATGGGATTATACACAATCGTCCGGAGCAAATCCTTTTGAGGGCTCGGCAGGGGGGTTACTAAACTAGTGTATCAGTCTAATGAGAAAGGTAAGATATTACAGTGGTTTTATGAATTTCATCATGAGGTTTGAGCAGATTTTGTGAGGCCAAGAATTATTCAGCCACGCCCCCCACCAATCTGTGATTAGATTCCCCCTGCCCCTACGCCCCCTTTTTTTCTATGGAATATGTTCCTGTGGGGTATATATATATATGCCAGTGACTGTGAAGAAGTCATGAATCCAGTAATGGCTAGTTTTAGCTGGTTTCAATTGGTTCACAAGCCTAGATTTGGATCACACAGAGGCATGGTTATACAGAAGAATGGTTACGTCTTCCTTATTTGGCTGCGCTCCAAGGCAGTGACTTGTTAATTGTAAACTATGTAATGGAATATCTGGAGCTGGAGGATTTGATTAAATCTCTGAGGTGAAGCCATTGATAGTTGATCAATCCGGAACACAATTTAAAGGTTTGACCTCCGCCTCTAGTGTTGCATGCAATATTCTAGGGTTTGACTTTCCATTCGACCCAAAACCCAACATTGTTGTCGAAGACTGCCTTAAGGTGTCCTTTGGGAGAATTATCCATTATTAAATATACATCTCTTAGGTTTAACATCGAAGCTCCATAGGCTTAACCAAGGACCCCAGTATAGCACAAACCCAAGAAATAACCCTACCCTATATTTTATAGCCAACTGCAGCATCCTTTGATGGAATTATTATTTTTGACAAATAAAAGAAATTTGGTATATATTTCACTCAAACAATATTAGATAAATGTAAAGGTCACTTGAATTGTTCTGATTGAAATGACCCTCAGTTAGACTCACGCAAGTAAACCTCACCGTTTTATTGCTAGGCACCTTTTGCTACTGCACACGAAGCTAGAAGCATTATAAGAATGTAATATATAATGATTAGAGTTGAACGAATGCCTTTCAGGGGATGATGTAGGCACAATGCGAAGCAGAGTGCCTATATAAAGCCCCTGAAAAGCGTGAGTGCAACTCCAATCATTACACATTGCCTTTCTAACATGGTTTCCACCATTAATTATATTTATTTACCTTTAAAATTAATAGAATCCATTGATTTCTGT
Organism: Acholoe squamosa; assembly: GCA_949317995.1. NCBI lineage: Eukaryota > Metazoa > Annelida > Polychaeta > Phyllodocida > Polynoidae > Acholoe > Acholoe squamosa. The sequence goes on from OX439052.1 coordinate 25,053,846, forward strand.
TGCAAGTCGAAGCAGACAAGAAGGGCGACCTCCGCCATATTGGATTTGTGTATATCAACTTGCCGTCCGGTCAGCTGAGAAAAACACTCTATTTACACATGTTATAGAGGATGTGTAGCCTTCTCAAGTTATGAAAACAATTAAAATATATTCTATTTAATATTACCGACCTCCGAGATATGCTCTGAAGCCTATAATTGCTCAAAATGGCCAGAATACAATGATGTGTACCGTGTACCAAATCCAACCAGACTGCCAGTCAAATCACTAAACACCAGGTGGCGACACTTTCACGGGCCTAAACTCACTCACAGTGGGAACGTACAGAAGGGGTAGTGGTAGCATTACTTTTTACGGGTTCGCTATGGTTCCACTTCTATTAAGTTAATGCCCGTGGCTAGTTGATAGGCTATACACCAGATGGCATGAGAGGTCATGTTGACAAACGCAATGGCGAAGACGCACGGTCAGTCACCCGCTTCGAAAGTTTATGATTTATTTCTATCAAATTCAGCCATAAAATCAAGTAATCTACCCAACAAGGACTTAGAATAATGTTATGTCCAAAGCATGTTGTCAGATTTGCTTTATAAGCTTCAAAATTGGTGGATTTACATTGGTGTCAACTCGTTGTCAAGGTATGTCCGGTCCACTGTCATTTTTGGGTTCTTTATCCCAATATATGGGAACTCGTTGTATCCACTTTTAGCACTCAAATCAGTGCCGAAACTCGATAACCATGTTATTACACTATATATAAAAATGCCTTCCTTGGCCGCTGGTAATTAATGTTCTATTTGTGACTGCTTCAGCTTGGAGTACCCATAAGGTACCAGATGAAGCAAAATTTTCATGCAGTGAAGCAGTGAGGAAAGTTCCAGCTAACTCGTCCTGATACATGGACATTTACACAAATATATTCTTTATAGATTTTTATGTTTTACCAACTTTATTGGTACTAATGCTTTACTATTTATGTTTTCTTTAGTTTATAGTTTTGTAAAATGTTTTATTGCCTCAAAAATCATCATTCAGCTTGCAATGGCCGCCATCTTGGATCTCAACTCACAGAGATCGGCGGCTTCCCCAGTGTTATTCTTAGTTGAAACTGTCATACGATTAAATAGCTGGCTTCTATTCTCCGGGACCTTTAATTTGATAGCTGACATGTCAAGATCTGATGATAACTTCTATAGAGGTTCAACAAAACTCAAACCTCTGAGACAAACTGCTGGGAGAGTGACGTAACATCACATCACTAAGCAACATTACGTTACTAGGCAACGTCATTACAGCGGTAGCTACAAGCTGCAGTTTGCCATAACACAGGCCATATTGCTCCAAACTCTGGTGGCAAAGCCACTAGTAATCTGTAATAATGTGGGTTTGGTTGACTCAATGGCTGCATCCTCTGCCCACCGATGGAGCATCCGTGAGCTTTAATCCTTTTCATTTATCATTCATTTTTATGGGGGGAAACATATGAAGGGACACGGATAGTGTACCTACAGAGGCCCACAAGGGTCAAATGAAGTTTGAACAAAGAGATACATTTCACAGAAAAGGTAAGAGTCCAAAACCAAAATGCAATGTTCAAAGTCAATTTCATTTCATTACTGTCAAGCTGTCAACTCATGCAAATCAACTTGTGAAAGATATCTTTTAGCAATGCACGGTGCACTCTATGTCTGGCTATATGAAGTCTATACCAGCAGCTACTGGTTAGCTATCCAGCCATCGGCTGGATAGCTAACCACACAATAACTGATGGTTCCACACCAAGAAGCTGCTGCTTCCTATCAGGTAACTGCTAGTTCTTAAAACTAGCTACTGTGTGTGGGAACCAGCAGCTACCAAGACAGCTATCGGTTCCCACACACAATAACTGATGGTTCCCACAAACAGTAGCTGCTGGTTCCAGCAGCCAGTAACTGGTAGTTCCACATCAATTAGCTACCAGTACTGGAGCGCTTCTTGTCCGTTGGCATATAAATTATAATATCAGTTTCATCCCAGGCTTTTGGGCAAAAGACTGAATCCAGCAACCGTCTTTTAAAGAACCTATGTCTATTTTTTCAGCAGGAAAATAAGGCAAAAGGATATCTGTTTTTCTTTTTTTTTACATTCTATGTGAACTGAGTTTGTTTATAAAAGGCAATAAAAGTTATCTTACTCTCAGAAAGTCAGCTTTAAGGTTGGCGAGGGTGTTTCTCTGCCTCTCATCAGTGCGACTGTGGGGCCTTTACACAACAAAAATGCCTTTATGCAGCAAAATAGTATCATTTTGCTGCCTAAAGGCTCATGCGGGGCCTTTACGCCACAAAAATGTTGATATGCAGCAAAAAGCCTTTATGCAACTAAATCCTTTATGCCACAAAATCAACTTGCCTTTAAGCAACAAAACCTATAAATCGGACTTAAGCCCTTACCTTTACACAACAAAACCTATATAGAGGCTGTGAATACCAAATAAGGCTACAGGAATACCTTGCCTTTACACAACAAAACCTATATAGTGGTCTTATTGCTACAGGAACATGCCTTTATGCAACAAAACCTATATAGCAGTCTCATGCACCAAACACAGCTACGTGAACACCTTGCCTTTACGCAACTATACCTATATAGTGGTCTTCTTGCTACAGGAACATCTTGCCTTTATGCAGCAAAACCTATATAGTGGAAGATGTTCCTCCAACAGTAAAGCCACTAAATAGGTTTTGTTTCATGAAGTTAAGGTGTCCCTATAGCCTTGGTTTGTACATACAGCCACCATTATATAGATTTTGTCCAATAAAGGCAATGTGTTTCTTTAGCAATAAGACCACTATGTAGGTTTGTTTTGTAAATGCACGGTGTTGCTGTAGCCTTGTTTAGTACTCACAGCCACTATTTAGGTTTTGTAAAGGACTTTGTTGCATAAAGGTTTTTATTGCGTTAAGGCTTTTGCTGTGTAGGGGCCAGTATCGTCGTATATATATTAGTGCCGTTCATCCGAGAGACGTGTTCGTGTGGTGCCTGTTCCTTCTATGCCAGCTAGGTGTCGCTTTGTGATACCCCGTTGGTACAAGAGGGGGCGGCACCATGCCTCGCGTCCAGCTTCTACTAAGAAGCCGGACGAGCGGCAGAAGGTGACTGGACCTGGTCCAGTCCAGACGCGCAGCTTAACCTGTAGACCAGAGTGGAATAAAGTCCTACCCGAGAGGTAGGGGTTTCTGGGGCTTTGCCCAACCCGAACTACTCGTGTTGTGTTGGTGTTTCTAGTGGTAAGCGAGCCAAAGAGCCACCCAGCATATAAGTCAATACGAACCATTACAGCTGCATAACACCATTTTTTGTGGCATAGAGGCCCCCCCATGAGCCTTTACGCAGCAAAATGATACTATTTTGCTGTGTAAAGGCATTTTCATTGCGTAAAGGACCCACAGCGATCCCTCAGGTAAAGGCCTTATTCCATTTCAGTCAGTAAAAGTCTAGATCAGTCAACGGTGAAATCTGACTGAATAAGTTGTACCTGATTCCATTTTGAAGTTAGAGTAATATACGAAGAAGAGTCACTGGAAAAGTTTGACTGACTGGGAAACTGCTTCCACTGACCGTCAGTCTGATAAAGAGTTTAGGAAAGTCGACTTTTTCAGTCAGATTTGACAGAAAATGTCTAATTGGAATCATGAAAAGAAAGAAAAAGTCTGTGAATGGGGGAGCCAGCTGACTGGAACAGCCAGGATTTCACTTTGTCAGTCACAGAAAGTCGAACAAATTCGCCCAAAGTTGACTTTTAAGTTAACCCTTCGTGACTTTGCAGAATTGACTAAAATGGAATGAGGCCTTAAAGGTGCACAACTGTATTGTTTTGTACACTTCTGTAAGTTAGTTAAACCCCAGATAACCCTACTGTCCTAGATGTAGGACACCTAATTGACACATGAGAAGACGTTTATACCTAGAAGTAAAATTATCAAATATGGAAGTAAAAGGTTGTATCCTCTAGTACTAGGTCCAAGGTTTCCAAGAATGATCCATAGATGTCTTCCTAGTTTCGTCAATGATGGCACACACCTGTCCTAAAAGCCCCACTACCTAGAAATTTGTTACCGCCATAGATTTAGACCCTCTCAGAGGGGACAGACATGCAAAGTCCTACTGTCCTATATGTAGGACAGTACTTTTCTGCTAGAGATAAAGGCCCAAAATTTCTTGTACATCGTAATAGGTCATATATAAGCCTACTTCTTGGTTTCTAGCACTCTCCCACAGGAATTGACATTTCCGTGGCAACCCATAAAACCCCCTTTCATATGACAGTAGTGCTAAGTCCTGATGTCCTACATGTAGGACAGTCAGCAAACCCTCATATCTCTAGGTGGCAGGGGTGGATTGAGTTACTCAGGAAGAGTTAGTCCTGGTTACTAGGGATATACACCAGTCAGTATGCAGGATATATTTAGGGTTGGTTTACGGTACAGGGTGGCTGCTGCTTGCTGATAGTAGCTAAGGGAGTGACAATTTTTTAAGAACAGGGGGGGGCTGGTGGGTTTGCGCGTGGACGCGTGAAAAAAAATTCGACACCCCCCTCTTGAGGGGTAAAAATTTTTCGACCCCCTCATAAGGGACAAAAATCGGGCGCGAACGTCCCCTTTTAGCCTATAGTAATGCGCAGGGTTTTCCACTGAAAACAGGTGAAATTATTTTGACCCCCCCCCATCAGAGGTATTGAAAAAATTCTGACCCCCCCTCAAACCCACCAGCCCCCCCCCCCCCCCTGTTGTTAAAAAATGATCACTCCCTAAGGGCTGGGAATGTGGAGGGTATATATGTAATCAGGATGCCGGTTGGTGTATTGTAAGCTTCCTGTTCATTGCCAGACAACATGTGCTGTGCCACATAGCTAACCCCCAACATGTCATGGGACCTTCTGATCTTACTTAACAATATCGGCTCCAGGTGAGTAGTCAGACTTTATGTAGGTTCACTATCATCTTCAACCAAAACTATCTAAAACTTATACATTGTAGTTCAAGGCAATTTTCCTAACCAATGCAGGTGGGCAATGGGAGGGGGAGGGGGTAGGGGGTTACATTCCGGGTTGTAGATCTGAAGGTTTATGTGGGGTTTTTGTTGGGAGGGGGTGTCGGATTGATGACAACCCAACCATCCAGAAATGTTAAATGCCACAGTTCCTGGATGCCGTGAATGATGGTCAGACATGGCTTACAGGTACCGTATATCATCCTCACCCTGAGCTGACCCCTCACCTTGTCCAAGGGGTACGGGGTGAATGGTCTAGCCGTGACCAGGTCAGGGCACTACTACTAGTGTGTGTGCGTGTGTGTAGTATGGGACACAAGACAGCCAAATTTATAGGAATGGGGTGTTGGGGTTAACGACAGATCAGTGTGAGCACTGCCGCTCGAACACAGTCCCTTCTGTTTCTTCATGCCGTGTTAAAGTGGCTCTGTAGATATCTCTGCTTTCAGCTCTCTACAGTGCTTTGTCCATTTGTCTGTCTATCATTTTCGAAAAGTGGGGGACGAATTAAAAATGCCAGTATTCTTTGTAATCAGATCGGTTGCTTGTCCGTCCTGATGCCAGGGGGCGACACCAGTGTTCGTCTAGCTGCTTCATTATCTATTCAAAGCATGCTCCCTTATGTTCGTGAAATACTACCGTTTATTCATGCTCACAGTTTAATAGGGGTAACAGAACCCTGAGAGGGTAGGGGATGCATCTCTCACACTATTTCAGCTTGAGAGTATGGATTAATTTGTAATGGGAGGCATTCACTGTCCGCTGAAGAGGTATGGACGAAGATTATGTCAGTAAATGCCATCTAAAAAGAGGGGTAATTTGGGAGTCAAAGACAGAGTTACAGTGCATGCCACACAAAGGGGCCAGGGGTACTAAATTATTTTATCAAATAAGGGAAAACTATAAAATTCATTTTCACAAAATCTGCCTCGAGTAGCAGAGCTGTCCCTTTAAAACCAATATCTCTCAGTTTTCACATGACCATTTTTGTGGGGTAGAGTAAGCTTTTTCCAAGAATGAATTTCATTCGCCTGAATATTTGTGGGAAATAAGCCCACAAAGATGACTACTTCACTAATCTGTGTGACCTAACTGCATCTGTAAATTCTTTATGGGCCCTCTAGGGGTGTCATTTTCCAATTACTTCAGTATTTAAGGATAGCCGCATTCTAAGGTTCATTTTCAGTTCCGCCACTCATAGTATGGCTGGTGAGATAACATGATGGTGGATATCATACAGCAAACTGTGATGTAATCAACTCACAAACAGCACTTACTGACCCTATTATCGCTCATCTCCAGCCTCGTCTAAAGATAATAGCCCCCAAGCTGGCCCCAAGTCAGCGACTACGACATTTCCTAGATTATAAGCCGGGGCCCAAATATAAGCCTGCCCCGTTTATAAGCCTGCTCAAAAGGCTCAATGGGTCTTATATAAACCGGGGCCCGAATATAAGCCTGGTCAGAGCAGGCAAATACCTTAGAAATCCAATACAGTGATATATATTTCCTATTCTATTTGGAATATTTTCATAATTATTTCAGTTTTGTTAAGCTAGCGTCCTATCCTCTGCATTAATATCTATCCCCATAATTGTGAGAATTATGGAGATACACTGTCAGTAGTAGCCAGGGTTATTTTACAGCAAAACCCCTTGGCAACTTTGGTTCCAATACATTTTGCTGTAAATCTACAGCAGGTGAGGTGCTGTAATTCTACAACACAACCCACAGTAACCATACAGTAATAACCACTGTAACTATACAGCAAGATCATTCAGATCTACTGAAACATATGTTGTAAATTAACAGCAAAATATGTTGTAGAATTACATAAATATGTCTTGTAAAATAACAGAAATATTTTCTGTAAATAAACAGCAAGTTTTGCTGTAAATGAACAGCAGAATATACTGTAAATTTACAGAAACATTTGCTGGCAACTGAGGTTCCATCAACTATTGCTGTAAATTTACAGAAACTAGGAGTGTAGAATTACAGCAAGAGGTGCTGTTAATCTACAGGAACTGTATTGTTTAGTATGTACAGGCACTGCTATATTATACTCTACCAGTGAGGCGAGTCTGTGATACAATCCCCATAATATTTTTTTATGTATGCACTCTGTGCATGGATTGATAATATAAACCATGCATGCCTGATGAAGACAAGAATGTCTCCAATTTCAGTGAAGTGCCATCACTGAGAGCAAGAAAGTAACCAAACATCTCTCCCAAACCAATTCATGGTTAGTCAGTTTTTAACAATGGACTAACCTAAAGGCAGGTAGGCCTATGTTAGCTTCAAGTTCAGAGTCCAGGCACTTGTATGTACAATTTAGACACAGGTGTGGTGTCTTTGGTTTATATTACTGGTTGTTCCTAGTTTCTTCTCAGATAACCTTATACATTATCTATTGTGCACAATGTTAGATTGAACCCATTGAAGTTATTATTGTATTACAATTAATTGATAAGCTCTGGGGACATTGTTGGATTGAGGTGGCACTATGAGCATATACATTCTTAACAAATGGTGGATACTGCTGCCCCCAAGTGACAGAACCTACAGGTAAGGCTATTTTGGTAAAGCCTTTGCGGGTCACTCTGGTGCTGGTGCAGAGTGACTGGCTGGCCTAGGGTATACCAGAGTAATTATACAGGACAACTCACTGTACACATGTGTCTACAGGTAGAAGCTTGTCACTAAACAGTGACACTCAGTGTATTTGAGAATACTGCTATTTTCCAACTCTTTACACTGTGTTGTGGTAGCCGGCATGGAATCATAGACCTGTTGAGAATATAGTCCTCTACAGAAGGTCATGTATTGCTTCCAATGACCAAAATGGCTTCTTTAGAGGCAGAGGTTTGCTGTATTAAACTCCCAAATAAAAGCCATAACTGTATACTTGCTCATGACATATCCTAGAAATAGTTTTTTTTTGTTTTCTTTTTAGCAGAGGTAGAAAATAGTGATTATCCTGTTAAATCTACACTGTTAAACTGCACCAAGGGTTTTGCAGTAGATTGCTTATATCTTTGGAAAACAGTGTGAGTTGCTGTCAATACAAATCCTATGGCATGATGTGGATTTTCTGTAGCTACTACAATGGTCTTTTTAGCCCATTTACAATTGGGGCTGAGAGTGTAGAGCCTTATATATATCTCCCAGATTTCACATGACAGTTTTTGTGGATTAGAGTGAGCCCTTTCCTACTAGCTTTGATTTGCCTGAATATTTGTGGGAAATAATCCCACAAAGATGCCTACTCCACTAATCTGTGTGAACTCACTGATTCTGTAATGAATTTCTCTTATAAAAGTATGAAGTTGACTTAAGGTAATGATATATCCTATCCCTCATGGCCCTAACCTCAATTCTTCATGGACTTTTGGATATATCTAAGGCTTATGGGGGAAACATGGAAAAATAGGATCCCGAATGTCAGCTTAGCATCAAATTGTACGAACGATCTTAGAAACAGACGCTGTTATCTATAAATGCAATAGCTTTTTGGACAATACCAACTATTCCTCCCAAGGTCAGCTATACATACATTGATAGAGTCTGACTGTGTGCCTTATCTGTGGCCTCACACCTGCTGACCACCACATAGCGAGGTAAGCAGGTGTTATCAGTGCTGGGTGATGGCAGACACGTGGACACTGTTGGGACTTTAAGTGTATGATGGTGCCTCCAGGAGGGTCTTGCCAAAAAGAGACAAGAACTAGAAATTAAAGCGTGTACGTTATTGTACTGGCAAAAACACAGTGTGCTAGTACCATTGGATAAGTTAAATCAGTTGAATTCCCTAGCACCAATAGAAATGTAACATGGGGTGCAGATACATATAAATTGACACTTGTGCATGAATTCCATTGACACCTACGTATCTTTCTTTCATCCATTGAGTGAAGAGTTGATTATTTGGCAATGCTTTGAAAACGACGAAGGCCATGGATGTGTTGCTATAATAGTCCCTCTGAAAAGATTTACATATGTTCTTCCTCGTTTTTTTAGGTGACATCCTCCTGGGGCGTGCTCATTTGTCAGCATGATGCTCTCAGTCTGCCTACTGACAGGCACATTGCATGTAATTTGTGCATCCTTTGTTTTTCTGTAAATTGTGTCAATTGAATCAATCAATCAATCAATCAATCATGCTGCCAGTCTACAGGCACATTGCATGTAATTGGTGCATCATGCTGCCAGACTACGGACACATTCCATGTAACTGGTGCATCATGCTGCCAGTCTACAGACAATTGGTGCATCGTGCTGCCAGTGTACAGACAATTGGTGCATCATGCTGCCAGTGTACAGACAATTGGTGCATCATGCTGCCAGTGTAGAGCAAATTGGTGCTTAATGCTGCCAGTGTACAGACAATTGGTGCATCATACTGCCAGTGTACAGGCACATTGCATGTAATTGGTGCATCATGCTGCCAGTGTACAGACAATTGGTGCATCATGCTGCCAATGTACAGACAATTGGTGCATCATGCTGCCAATGTACAGACAATTGGTGCATCATGCTGCCAGTGTACAGACAATTGGTGCATCATGCTGCCAGTGTACAGACAATTGGTGCATCATGCTGCCAGTGTACAGACAATTGGTGCATCATGCTGCCAGTGTACAGACAATTGGTGCATCATGCTGCCAGTGTACAGACAATTGGTGCATCATGCTGCCAGTCTACTGATAATTGGTGCATCATGCTGCCAGTGTACAGACAATTGGTGCATCATGCTGCCAGTGTACAGGCACATTGCATGTAATTGGTGCATCACACTGCCTCTCTACTCAAAGGCACATTACATATATCGAAACAAAAGATGTAAGGTAACTGCCATCATAACCAGCAACAGAAAAAGTGTGCTTTGCCTGAGGTATATTTCAGAATAATTAATGATTTGGTCCCTTTTGACACTTTTTACGATCACGATCATAAGATTTTTTTAATCATAATCGCAGGTTTCAATTGCATAACACAAAATCATACTGATTTCCTTAAAAGGCCACGGCTATCTATAACTATAGAATAAGTAGTGCTGACATATATTTTGTAGGCATATTTCTACAATCACCTTGTAAAATTTGATTTGTACAAGGTTATTGGTGATCGCCTAGAGGGCTTACTTCCTACTAGAATCTGAAGGTGGTGGTTGTAGGGCCCTTTGGTGAATGCTAATATTTTTGAAACATACCTGTGCATCAGCCGATGGTATACCTGCATACCTGTTCACTCATGGTGTCAGTGGTTAAACTAGCACAGGGGGAGGCTTACTTCATATTAGTGTATGCACTGGAGTACCATGACACAATGATATCTGTGTACAGATATAAAGAGGTTAGATTAAAGGAAAACCTGGTTTTGGCTAGAGTCATTCTACTATTTGAACAGTTGTTGGTATTATGCAATTGAGGGTCTGATAATTTAGTATAGTTGGGTCTTGATAGAATATTACTTGGTGTTGGTTATACAAGGGATCCTTAATGATTTTGGAGAGTATTATTATTCTTGGGAGAAGCAGTAAGGTCACACAGACCAGTGCAGACCCCATCCACAGTGGTATAGACAGGACTTGTGAGGCACCATAATTAACTGTGTACGTTTTTGATGATGCCTAACCCTGACATTCAAGATGAAATCATAAGATTAACAGAGAAATATTAGCATCCATTGTTGTCAGTGAATCTCTACGTACCAGTGTCTTGCTGTATATAATTGATAAGGATGCATATGGGTGGCTGGGACGATATATATATATATATATATATATATATATATATATATATATATATATATATATATATATATATATGATTGCACCAGTGGCACTTTTTCAATGGTAGGCTACTACATTTGTACTTCGATTAGTGATATAGCCTTGGGTCCTGAAAGCTGAAAGGATGTAATCTATATTCTAAATTTTACCAGTTCATATGGGTGTTATAGTAAGGGCTTGGAATATTCATTGATGCGCAGCTATCTAGCCAATTTCACTTATCTCACGACAGTTGTATAGGTACCTGACCGAAACACTGCATGACATTCCAAGAACAGGTTTGGTCCTGATATTAGAGCTGGAAGTAGCTTGCTCATTCACAAGTAAGATTCCGAATGATTGTTATAATGGTTATATTTCACACGTGCAGCCAATAAGTAGATAACCCCAAGTGTCCTACAAAGTTATCCTTATATCCCCTTAATTCACACTGTACCACTGCATCCACTCCATATCAGCTGTAGGAGTAGTAATGAAGCTGTAAATCACACCAGCTGCTGCACTGGTCACGTCCTATACGGACCTACAGCAGATAAAACACTGATACCTCACTACTCCAACACTTGACTTTTACTATAGCCCCATGTCCTGAGGATGTACACCAAACGAGAAGCAGTGAGCTTTTTCATGGATATCCCATATACTATGAGGAAATCAACCCCACAGTTATTTTGTGATTTGACCTGTTAAAAGTGGAAATATACTTAAATACATGCATGCAAATAGCTACTCGGCCATTATGTTCATCGTCAGTCAGAGATATCCTGGAGTTCCCTGGTACAACTATGATGAGGGATACAGACCTTGAAATGATACAAGACATGTCACCATTTGCACACCAGTGCATAACGACATGGAGGTGCGGCAAGGGGGGGGGGTTAGTTAAGCCTGCACTCTACGTGCAATATTTAGGGAATAATGCACGGGGCATGGCTGTGGGAGTGCTCTAGACTGTATTGAGACATCGAGGGGCCTTATGCACTGGTGTGCAAATCGTTATGCACTGGTGGGCAAATGGTGACATGATCACTCATCAGCCACCTGACAACACATGAATATCAATTGTGAAGTCTAAAGGTGAGATGAAGTTAACCTCCTTTTCCAGGAGTGCATTATCCATCTAGATAATGCACGGTCAATCAGCCAATCAGAACGCAGCATTCAGGATAATGCACTCTGACTTCGCCCAGCAATGTTATAACATGTGATAGAGTCATCATGTTATCAAGGGATGAAGGAGGGCAGGGAGGGGGGGGGGGCAACCAAAGATGGTGGGGGGGGGCAGTGACTGATCTCCTACTTCAACTTTGCAATTACTAGGTTACATCCATTATAGCCAAAATTAAACTGTGAACTTCACCAATCTTACCGACATCACTATTCTGTAGTTTAATTATTTGAGTGTCTACCACATAAACATTCAAGGCCGGTGAGCCATTTCTTTGCCCATTTCCAATTTGCTATTTGCCATGTGTCGAATGCCCTCTGCCAATTAGGCCAAGGCAATGAGACAGATATGTCTGATGACCAAGTGTCAAAGCCCTCCATGTTGGAGCATTAAAATGCAGTTTATGATGCAGGCATAGACTAAGGATACAATGAGTCTATTCAATATAATTATATTCAGCTCGATCACATATTGCTATTGTCATCCATTGAGTAGACAAAGGTGCACTCAAATTGGTCAGCATGAGGGTTATCACAGCAGGCAAAGCCGAGTGTGATAACCCTCATACCAATTTGAGTGTTCCCTTGTATTTGAGCCGAGTGTGATAACCCTCATTGCAAACCAATTTGAGTGTTCCTTTGTATTTATCTCAAGTTCATTTAGTCCATTTTATGGCATAAGTAATAATTTTATCATTAGTTATATCACCATTCGCAATGATCTACCTGGCAGTGTATACGGGAGAGCGTTTTCACAGTGGGGGGTGTGATAGGGGGTTCTTGGTTTAACCTTTGGGGCTTTCCTATTCAACTTAAAACCCTATTCTATACCAAACCGTCAGTCACAAGGCATATATCTTGAGTTATACTCCACCTGGCTCTGCACGCCATTGTTCCTACTGTAGGTTTATTTCCACATTCTACAGTTGGAGGGCCAGCAGGAGGCTTTATGAATTAGGTCAGTTCTGGCAGGAGGTTTTATGAATTGGTCAGGTCTGGGAGGAGGTTTTGTAAATTATGCCAAGTGTAGCAGGAGGTTTTATGAATAAGGTCATTTTTGAACAGCAGATGTAATACTTGTGAAAATTCTGTCCCATATGGGATTTGTACCCATGCACAAGACCGTCCTAGGATTCAGAGTCCCATGTGCTAACCATTACACCATCAGTCCTCAGGTGATACTGTGAATGTTAGAACATCTACGAAATCCCCATGCAGACTTGAACCTACATCCACACACCAGACAGTGCTGGGATTCAGAGTCACATGTGCTAACCAATACACCATGAGTCCTCAGGTGATACTGTGAATGTTAGAACATATACAAAATAATGATATGCTACTACTATGACTGAGTAATCAATTATAGATAAACAGGGTAATTTCACTTTGAAGGTTTGATTGGTCAATCTAGTATAGTGGTTAAGGCCTGGGACTACAAATCTAAACCACACAGGTTCAAACCCCTGGTGTGATTTTGTTTTATTCTTGGTTGACCACTGTCATTTTTGCAACAACTCCTAAAAATATAATGTATTATAATGAACATCCTCTGATTGCCAAAATGATAAAGGGGGCTTCAGGGGGGCCTTTTACAAAGAATCATTTTACCTTGTATGTGTAAGTTAAAAACCCCATGCAGACTTGAACCCACATTCTGTGATTCAAAATCAGACATGCTAACCATTATACTATTGAGACTGCTGATGATTGTAGACTTGAACACCATATATTTATTATAGCTTTGTATCACAGCCAGTGTAGTAGATTCAAATCCTCTTCTAGCCCTCTATTGTGTATGTCAAAATATGCTTATATTCATGGTTTTACTGTGATATAAACTTCTGTGGATGGAGTATAAGTCAGAAAACCTCCTTAGACCTGGAGGATTTTCCTCTTTGGTCCAAGGAGGTTTTCCATTACATACCCAATGTCCGAGTACCATGTACCAAAGCATATTAGGTCTATTTTCCTTACATTTTCATTGTAAAAAGATGAACGACCTGAGCTCCAATTGGCATTAGGTTATTGGCGATCAGCGAATGCTTGGCACACAGGCCTTCCACACATAAATTGGATTCTGCACTGGAATGCTCACAAATTAGCAGGTTCCTCTCTTCTATAACCAAGCAGACCTGGCGTAAGTAATAACCATATAAAGCATGTTGGTGCTGGTAAACAAATGGGCTACCACAAAACGCATGGGGCTGCTTGTGAATTTCAACAAAGCACTACCCCCATACTCATGTACAACAGGTGCTTATTCGGAACCTTTTGGTGTATCTTTATATTTCAATACCCTGTGTTTATTTGGGATCGGGCGTATTTAAAGACCCACTGTTTATTTTATTACAAGCCACTTCAGTAAGTCTATGTATTGGTTCATGGAAATAAAGAACTACCACAGGTGAATGCCCAGGTAAAAGCTTACAGATTTGGGATGGACTATGGTGTAGATAAGAATCAAGAGGACCTTGATTTTAAGCTAATGGAAAGGGGTAGCCCCTGTTTAATACAAAAGAATAAGTGGAATCTGGCCTTAAACTAATGGAAGGGGTGGTCTCAGGAGGCCATTTCTTAAAACACTACGAATGCTGTACTTCAAATCATAGTGACTGGCCTTAGGATAAGGCCAGTACAGTATCGTGCATTAGTGGGCACTAATGCCTGCACCAGTACGACTGCTCACCAAGGCTAATATAATTCCTGCATAGCTGCTTATCGTACAGAGCAGTCATAGGGCAGTACCTACGATCACCTGTTTTCTTTCCTAGGGGACTCAGATCGTAATGGTAGTATGTAGTCATAGTACCTTAAGAAATGGCCTCCTGGTTACTACAAGAATCAAGTGGAAGCTTTCTTTAAGCTAATGAGGAGTGGATCCCTAGGTCCCTGCTAAGCCAGTCTTTCATGTGCCCTCCACAGGACATGGTAAATTGATTGCCTGGTTAGCTCAGTTGGGAGAGCAGAGGTTTTCAAATGCAAGGGCTGTGACTTCAACCTAGGCCCATGTTTTGTAGTTGTATTGAGCCTGCTGGTTCTAGTAATGAAGTTGCAACAGGTACAGGGGAACAAGCTTCATTCATAACTATTCATTTGCACATAGGGGAATGCACCAATCAGTAAGGCCAATACCTTATGACAAAATGAACAAGGATCTTGGAGCATTTGAGGGGAGGCATTGCAGTGATTTATTAAGAAATCTTTCAGGGCATCATGTGTCATTATAATGAACCATAGTGAGCACTGCAGCCCTGGTGAGTTACTTCCCAAGGCTGCATTATATATGATGATGCCTTAAATTCATCAAAACACCTTACTACCCTACACAGATTATATTAGTAAAGGTATCCAGTGGGCCCTAGCCTTAATACGTTTCAGCTTATTTTGGGAGGAGAGAGGTAGCCTTAAGTTGTACAAAGCCCTAGAACCAGTGTTCACCAAGGACCAACTGAAAAAGGGAAATCCCTGGTTAGTGTAAGGAGCAGGTGGACCGTGGATTTAAGATTATGACAGTAGTGAGATAGTGAGAAGAGGGGGAATTCTGGTTAGTGCAGGGAGCAGGTGGACCGTGGATTTAAGATTATGACAGTAGTGAGATAGTGAGAAGAGGGGGAATCCTGGTTAGTGCAGGGAGCAGGTGGACCGTGGGTTTAAGGTTATGACAGTAGTGAGATAGTGAGTGGTGGTACAAGGACCTAGTGTCCCCTGTGTGGGCCACCCTTGGACGTCCAGAGTCTACAGAGGTAGAACCTGGTACAGTGAACGTGGACAGTGTGGGATAGGCTGTGCTGGTGCCCACCTGTATACCTGTATACACCTTACCTGTAGCACCTGTAGGAGGCAGGTACTCACCAGGTACCTTAACATGAGGCCTACCCCTACACTACAGCAGGAGCAGCAGCAAGGTGAGCAATGTCTACAATGTTAAAAGTGGCACTTTGCACACTTTAATAATTTCAGTTTTCTTGACGCTTGGACCAGTGTCCATGCACTTGACATGCAGAGGGCATAACCAATTTGAACATACAGAGGTTATATTTAGGTCTTTTTATTCAGGTATATATATATATATATATATATATATATATATATATATATATATATATATATATATATATATATTTGTCCATTTGATCACAGATGTTTTGCTGCAAAGCCATGGCTTGCAATGGTGTCAACTGAACTAGATTGGGGATATTCAGGCTCTTTTCCTGATGATCAGGGAAAGGGCCCTGAGGCAGCCCACTTGAGGTTGGATTCCGATTATTAAGATTGGTGTTGGGAATACCATACCCCCGTGATATAGCGCTGGGTTTAGATAGAGTGCTGGTCTTGAGGACCCACCAAACGTCCATGCACAGGGTAAGAGTCAGGTAATTCCTGCTAACCTGAAATTCTTTTGATGGAACCACCCTTAATTGTATCCGCTCTATGACCAGTTAGACCCAGCCAAACTATATATAGAGAGAGGCTCTATATGTGATTTAACAGTTCTTTTTGTGTCCTCATTTAGTATTAGAAATAACCTTTGATATATCAATTATCATTTCATATTAGGGATCCCTTTTGATGATTAGATGAGGAAATAACTGGGTCTACTCTGATTGAAGTGGGGTGAAGAAGATACCTTTAGATACATTCGGCTTGTATCATTGAGGTTAAGTGTTTAATTAAACTGGTATGTGGCTATTCGGGCTGTGCCGGTACTGACACTATACATACTGTACGGCCCATATACAAGGTGAGGCTTGTACGTGAGCATGGCACATTATAGGTAAAGGTTAGGGGTGAGCCTTTTAGGCGGGGTTATCCTACATTTGATCAGTATCAAAGTAGTCCAAAGCAAGCTTTCAGTGCGTCGTATAGGAATATAGTTATACTCTCTATGCGCCTTATACATGAGGTTTTACTGTAGTCACTGTACACTAAGGCCCATTGTTCAACACCTAACCTGAGGTCCACAGACTGCTGAGGGATTACCGGGTGATAAGGATATGTTCACTAGATCTTGGACCCGGCCATTACTCTACTATCTATATATCTACATATAGAGTCAGTCTGCCGGACAACATACCGTCATTATGAAATACTCTGTGTTGAATATTGTGTAGATTTCATTGACAGATCTAAGATTCAATGCTTGAAAATATCTTTATCCGCTAATACGAGCACTTTCTTTAAGTTATGGTTTTCATTCATAAACTGTGTGCGCAACATTACCCCTTAAGTTACCAGTGGGTTCATGTACTAGAGTTCACTCTCGAGGTCACGTCTAACCAACTCAGCCATGTTTAATGTCATATGGTCTATAACACTCTCGGATAGGGTAGCCGAGGTGGATTCTTTTTGTTTAGCAGTATAGATCTGTCATTTCTTCTTTTTTTTTTATCGTTTTCTTACTCGGCATTGAAATTTATCAAAAAGAAAAAGAAAGGAAATGACTCATGATGTTGACTCACAGTCACAGACGACTAAATTAACTAGCAGAATTCTACTTTTTTCATAATTAAAGAAGAGAGATGTCAGGGCGTCCCTGTTTTTCTAGGCTAGGTAGGTAACCAGCAACGACATCCTTTCCTTGCAAGATACTCGCCAATATGGCCTCAGTGGTTTGCCTAGAATACGGCAAGTTGTCTGGAACTTCACCCACTCGGCTGAGCGTTTGGGTCATTAACCTATCGATATGTACTAGCCAAAACAATAAACCTGACACAAACAACTGCTCTAGTCTTTTACCCTACCTGTCATAGGTAGTAAGCACGTTTTAACAAGACATTAAACCTGACACAAAGAACTGCTCTAGTCTTTTACCCTACCTGCCATAGGTAGTAAGAAGGTTTTAACCTGATATGATAAAGGACATGGAACCGATGACAGTCACCAGGCTATGTTTACATTGTATGGTCTTTTACCTCCTTGTCGCGCCCCGTCTCCCTCAGTCAAATTGATATGCCTCGACCCTTTTCGCTTTTTTTTGGAGTTTATGAAAGTGGGTCATAGTTGTACAAAAGATACGAGATGCCGCAGGTAAGGCCTGTACACGTGAGTACAACCAGGTGATGTGTACGTAATATCTGACACTCCTACACATAACTATTTTAGGATGGCATACCGCCTTAATGCGATCTGCCATTTGGAGTACATGACGCATGTGTGCAGCTTAACTGAATCTCTACCCACCAGTGCTGCATCCATGCATCTATGCATCATACCTTCCCTATGGAGCTGATGCACACCAGCATAGAGTGCTGCATCCATGCATCTATGCATCATACCTTCCCTATGGAGCTGATGCACACCAGCATAGAGTGCTGCATCCATGCATCTATGCATCATACCTTCCCTATGGAGCTGATGCACACCAGCATAGAGTGCTGCATCCATGCATCTATGCATCATACCTTCCCTATGGAGCTGATGCACACCAGCATAGAGTGCTGCATCCATGCATCTATGCATCATACCTTCCCTATGGAGCTGATGCACTCCAGCATAGAGTGCTGCATCCATGCATCTATGCATCATACCTTCCCTATGGAGCTGATGCACACCAGCATAGAGTGCTGCATCCATGCATCTATGCATCATACCTTCCCTATGGAGCTGATGCACTCCAGCATAGAGTGCTGCATCCATGCATCTATGCATCATACCTTCCCTATGGAGCTGATGCACACCAGCATAGAGTGCTGCATCCATGCATCTATGCATCATACCTTCCCTATGGAGCTGATGCACTCCAGCATAGAGTGCTGCATCCATGCATCTATGCATCATACCTTCCCTATGGAGCTGATGCACTCCAGCATAGAGTGCTGCATCCATGCATCTATGCATCATACCTTCCCTATGGAGCTGATGCACTCCAGCATAGAGTGCTGCATCCATGTTTCTATGCATCATACCTTCCCTATGGAGCTGATGCACTCCAGCATAGAGTGCTGCATCCATGCATCTATGCATCATACCTTCCCTATGGAGCTGATGCACACCAGCATAGAGTGCTGCATCCATGCATCTATGCATCATACCTTCCCTATGGAGCTGATGCACTCCAGCATAGAGTGCTGCATCCATGCATCTATGCATCATACCTTCCCTATGGAGCTGATGCACTCCAGCAGACTCAGCATGATGCGTAAAAGCATCCCTGGTGAGCTGACTCACCAGGGATGGCCGAGTGCATCATATTTACATTCGGAGACATTATTCAACCATTATAATATGATCCGTACATAACTGACTTCATGAACACAAGAGCAGAATCAGCCAGCTATGTGCTGGCATGGAGCCACTACACTGGTGACCTGTCACCTTAACATGTCCTTAACAGGCCGCATCATGCCTCCAGGGACATATTTGTTGTCCTCATGATGCATCAACACAGTGCTAGCCAGGCTACCTGTGAGAACTGTACCGGTGCTGGTGCACGGATGCAGTCCTAGCTAGGTACTTACCTGGACTGCATCCATGCACCACATCTACTGATGGACATGATGTGCTAAAGCACGTCGCACCCCTTAAACTCTAATTGCCTGATGTAGGTTTTTGTGAACTCTGTCAGGTGAAGTTAGTGTGCCACCAGCTGGTACACCTGTGGAGCCCTACTCACCCCAAAACCCAATATTGTAACATCTGACTTACTCTATACACGTGCTTTGTGTATGATATACTGGTTCTAACTGGATTTTGTCCCACCATTAGGGGGAATTACACAAAGATGTCAATGTCAAGTTATAACAGCAAAGAGAGAGAGAGAGAGAGAGAGAGAGAGAGAGAGAGAGAGAGGGAGAGAGAGAGAGTACTTGGGAGTAGAGTTATATTAGTAGAGAATGAACTGTAGGGCACTAATAACCTCTCTAACCTCTGAAACGCAATGGTAAGTAATGTACTCAGGTGGAGCTTTTAGAAAGACTCTGGTATCAACATTATCTGGATATTTAATTGGAAGTGAATACTACTAGTTCAACTAAGCTTCGCTCATCACTGGAGATATTCTCCTGTAGTGACTATATCATTAAAACCTTACAGAGTCTTATAGGTAGTGACTATCTTTAGCACCCAGAGTGACTATCTTGGACACCTATGCATCATTATACACAGACTCTTCTTGGAAGTGACTTCCATTGACACTTAGACATAATCATACTCTTGGTCACCTGTCAACACCTTTTTCAGACACTCTGTAGTGGTGTATTAAGTGTGTGTTTTCGAAAATCAAATATCGGTATGCTGGCCTTTTATCAGACCTGACACCTTACATACAAACTAACATTACACTAACAGTGTGTGGAGGACTTCACCTCATGCAGTAGGAGTCACTGCCATGGTTTCTCTACAGATAAATTGACATGTATTCCTTATTGTATTTTCAGATTGCCTGAGGCTGGTCAAGAAAGCTGCTGGACCCCTTAGTTGATTGATACAGGTATAGACGTGCTCATCGTATAGTTGCCACGGGCAGGTGTGGTGGGAGCTGGGCCAGGTGTCCTCAGGTCTTGACCATGAACAGTTTTGGGGTTCCTTGGACCTAACGCCTATCTCATGCTCCTTGTTTCCTGTCACTGTGTTATCAGCAGTGTCCCCGGAGTCATTATGTGTATGCCTCCTGTGATCGGTCTATTCACATAGACTTGCCAAAGCTGTCAATGTCTAAAGATAGCTGTCAATGTGAAAACTGATCTTATTCTGACAATACACATCAGTAAAGTACAGTCAGAGGACAGAAAGCCAGGAAGACCTCTAGAGATAACTCGACCTTCTTTAATCCCTCTCCCGGGATCCCTTGTCAATCTCTAACCGAGCTGCACAGCCATAAGATGGCGTGGGGGCAGACATCAAAACAAAAGGCTGAAGACAATGGCGGAAAAGGCATCAGCATGGATGACACACACTCTAACACAGAGTCTCTACTTGAGAAGAAGTTATTAGGCACCGACAGTGACCCAACATGCTCCAGCTTTGCCTCTCTTCCGGTTCCCCCGGATGGCGGCTATGGCTGGGTGGTGTGTTTTGGAGCCTTTATGTGCATGATTATCCTTGATGGTATGATGTTCTCCTTCGGGGTATTCTTTATGGACTTGTTGGATTCCTTCGGTGAAAGTAAGGGCAAGACGGCTCTCGTGGGGTCCACACTCATGGGCACACATCTCATAGTAGGTAAGTACAATTATTCTTTTCATGGACTATGAGAAACGAAAGTGTCTCAACTGTTGACCCTATAGTTATGTTATATAAGAGAAAAGGAAAGGCAATCTGTCAAGGTACATAACACCTTCTAATGACTAGTTTTAAGACACTTCTCTGAATATAATTGACTTCAGGGGATGATACAGGCATGAGCCATAGGTGAGTGCTTTTATCAACCCCTTAAGCCAACGAGTTCAAGTCTAATCATTACACATTGCGTTCATAACATGGTACCAGCATTAAATCTAAGTATTTACCTTTAAAATTGATAGAATCCATTATTTTCTGTTACGAGTGGACGAGACAGCCCTGCACCATCTTGGTTTCATGTTGATGTCCCTCCCGCGCAGACCGCCGAGAAAAACACTCCATTTACACATGTTATAGAGCATGTGTAGCCTTCTCAAGTTATTAAAACAATTAAAATATATTCTATTTGATATTATCAACCTCCAATACATTATTTGAAGCCTATAATTGCTCAAAATGGCCAGAATACGACATATTCTGGTACCGTATAGCAAATCCGAGCAGATGGTTAGTTCAATCACTATACACCAGGCCATGCCACTTTCACGGGCATCAACTTACTCGCAGTGGGAACGTACAGAAGGGGTAGTATTAGCATTGCTTTTTACGGGTTTGCTATGGTTCCACTTCTATTAAGTTAATGCCATTGGCTAGTTCATAGGCTATACACCAGATGGCAAGTGAGGTCATGTTGACAAACGCAATGGCGAACACGCACGGCCAGTCGCCCGCTTCAAAGTTTACGATTTATTTCTATTAAATTCAGCCATAATATCAAGTAATCTACCCTACAGGGAGTTAAAATAATGTTTCAAGGATGTTATGTCCAAAGCATATCGTCTCATTTATAATATATGTTTCACAATTGGAGGATTTACATTGGTGTCAACTCACTGTCAAGGTATGTCCGGTCCGCTGTCATTTTGGATACTTGTATCCCGCTATATGAGAACTCGTTGTTTCCACTTGTAGCACTCAAATCAGTGCCAAAACTCTATAACCATGTTATAAACTCTTTTATCAGACTGATAGAAATTTACATATATTATGTGTATAGAACTATAAAGGCCTCACAGGTAGGTCTTCAGTCCATTTTGACAGGGAAACGATTTCTGTGGACAATTGAACTAAGTTTTTTTTTTACCTGGATTTAGAGGGAGGCTTGATGTCAAATGAGGCAATATCTATGTCTACAGTGAGAATTTAGTAACTCAGAAGTGCGCAAATGAATGCTGTTGGCGTGGCTGTAATGATTATTTGCCTAATTATGTGTGCCTGATATCATGATCCATCTGATAGTTATTGGGTGATATCAATGTCAACCATCTAATTATTAAATTCCATAATCATACAGCCCCCCCTCCTTTGACAGTCTCCATATACCAAAACACCACATTCCTACAATGCCTGATTACCTTCCTGGTTCATTTCTTTTTCTAACAACAGGGGTGGGTTCTGGGTTAGCATAAAACAAAAGTTGACCCTCTAAGAGGTGGGAGGGGGGGGAGAAAGATTTCACCCTTTTTAATAATAAAGCCCAAGAATCACTATATATAGAGAGAACAAAGAGGTCAGACACAAAGATTTTGGCCATTCCGTGCAGATATTCACCATCAGGACACATACGATCACTGCCAAGTTTGTAAGTAGAACAAGGAGGGTGTGGTCGGGGCTTAAAAGGCAGAGAAGTTGTAGGAATCGCCATGCTTTGAGCTATAACTGAAATAACACACTTATCTGAGATACCATTGTGTCTGATTTTATCGCACACTGTGGCAGTTAATGTAGATAACGGAAGTTATGTTGTATAATACTGGCAGCATGTATCTAAATACCCCTAAAGGGGGATTGAATTCTTTTAAGTGTAATCAGCCGAACCTCGGATATCCCTTTTCCTTGGTGAAATGGATTTCGGACAAAAAGGTGACCCTTGGAATGAGGGATTTCAGTCACCCTTGATGACAGGTAAACCTCAGCTCTGGGAAAACTAACCAGCAGCAGCGGATCAATCTTCCAATCTACGACCACAAGAGCAAGTTCAAAAACAAGTAATAACTACAATGTATCTCTGTGTCACAGAACTGAGCTACAACAGAGACTTACAGACTAGTCCCAGGCAGCGAGATAGTGAAGATAGCCTATCTGTACAACTCCTCATGCACCACAACCACTCACCATCATTGTCTTATGCCTGAACTTTAACTATCTCGCCACAATACAACGGTATCTAATGGTCAAATTGCCATTGATCGGCTACTTCATTTTTTCCTCTTTTTGTTGCCTTTCTCTGTACTTACTCGTCTCCTTATGTACCAAACCCCTCGTTACATGTGGCTGAAGGGCCTTTTAGCTTTTTTATTTATCTTATCTTATCCCTGCCCCGCAAAAGAAGTAAATTGGGGTATGCGGGACCTGGGTCGAGTGGAAGCCCCAGTCTCTTGTCAATTCAATGTACTCTTTCACTGAAGGGAGTGATAATTTTTTAACAACAGGGGGGCTGGCGGATTTGCGCGTGGAGGCATGAAAAACAATTCTGCCACCCCCGTCTCAAGGGTCAAGATTTTTTTACCCCTGAAGGGCCGAAAATCATGTGTGAACACACCCTTTTAACCTATAGTAACGTACAGGCTTTTTCTGCTGAAAATAGGTGAAATTATTTTGAACCCTTGGTCAAGGAGTCGAAAAATTCTGACCCCCCTCAAACCGACCAGCCCCCCCCCCCACCCATATTTCAATACCTGTACACAATATAAAGCTTTCAGCATTCAGCTGTCCATGGCTAAGGCATCTAGCTTCATGATTCATCTCATGCCTTAGCCCTTGTGCTAGATTACCCATCCTTTATCCCCTTCCTGCTCCTTTGCCCCACACCTGATTTGTATCACTGAGGCTTCTGTTGCGAATGACGAATATATAATGAATGCCTGCGTTTCTCTACCAAATTTGAAGCCAGGACCATGAAGGATGCTTTTATTTTACCTCCACTACTCAGACTAGGTATCCTCACTATCAGCAAAACCGTCAGTTAAATCATGTGACATATAATACATGTTTCAAGAACTAAAATATAGTTGACCTTAGACCAGAACACCCTTTCCAAAACTATACAGCAATGTATGTTGAATACAGGGGCCTCCAGATAAAACATCCCATAGACTGAATAGTTTAAATCGTCGTTTAAGACAGGACCACATGTCCATCAAGACATCATTACAACATCATAGGATCTACCTTGTATAGAGTTGGACTAGGAGTGACCAATGTGCATGTGGATGCTATCAGGCCATGTGTAAGATGTGGCATGTAGCAGGTCAGTGTAGATAGCTTTTGTACTTAACACATTAAATGCTGCAGAGTACTTTACCAGGGCCAAATTTATCCATCACACTTTAAAAACGTTCACATTACTAGTATACACCAATGCTGATCCTAATGACCCATATTGTGTGTGTATGTTTGGTTCATGATACAAACCAAGGTTATAAATCCTGCATTTCTGAAACGCCCATTGAATGAAAGTCATTATGATAAAGTGATCTAGTGAAATGCTGGCCGTCGTTGTGTTTATTGGTCAGACAGCATCATGTCGTCCATACAGGGTTCAGGTGTAGAGGTATGTTAGGTGCACCTGTACTCGGTACAACAATGCAGGCATACATTCAACATACAGCTGCACCTACCTGTATAACATTACCTGGCTTAGTTAAGTGGTGTATGCACGGTGCAGATTTGAGCAGACTAGACCACACAAAACATCAGCAGACAAATGTCTGCTTGTGTTGTGGCTTGTATGGAGGAGTCTGCGGGACCTGATACATGGCACATTTTACAGACTTGTCTGCTGAAGTCTTGAGTAAAATCCTGGTGGAGATTTGCAAAACTACAGTAAATGTGTCATGAGTCACATGATAGCTACTTATCACATGACTCAAAGGGCTGCCCTTATTGGTCAATTTACTGCAGACTAGTCAGAACAAGTCTGCTGCCCCTGATACACATTTTGAGCAGGTTTGAGCAGACAGCAGACAAAATTTTTCAAACATGTTTGATATCTGCAGACAAGTGGAGACAACTGCAGACATTTGTCTTGACCCTGTATACACGGCACATTTTGAGCTAACAAAACAACTGCAGACAGGTGTGCAGTAGTCTTGTCTCCTCTAGTCTGCTGAAAAACATGCCGGATTGAGAAGACATGACAGCAAGTTGACAGTGAACAATTTAATTTGATAATAAAAAACCTATAGCAATAAGACCTTAATGCGTATAGAGGATGAAAGTAGACATTATATTCTAGCACCTACCTTTAATTTGCCATGATTTGAAATGTATATGTAACAGGATTGAAGATAGAAAAATCGAATTGAGCGAAATTTTCGCCGTCATGTTAACTGCGTAGCGGATGGATTGTTTACCGTGGCGAGACACAAGTTGTCACATTGGCATATGCTCTAAGGGTATTCTGGCCGTCGCGCGCACTGCTTACCAGTGGTTCTACTATGAAAATGCCCCTCGGACACACATTGACGTAATATTTTGCATCCTGGCATTCTAGTCGTCTCGCCGAGAAACCAATATTGCGGAGGACGGATTAGGTAGAATCACAACAAATAACATTGATTTTCATGGCTTTTTAAGGTGAATACATTTAATTTATGGTGGAAACCATGGTATAAACACCATAGGTGACCATTTTTTTTTTTTTTTTTTGGGACTTGCTCATTGCATTTGTAGTGGTTCGTCTCGTTAAGTTAGATTAAATCATAACGAAGAGAGAGAAAGTTTCCGGGTAGGCAACCGAGCTTTTATTTCATAGCTTATGTTACATACGATCACAGCCTCAGAGGACTACATGCTACTAGGGCATTCGGTTACCCTTTTGGGTAACGACCTGGTTGAGCAGTGGGTAGAACCACTACTGAAGAACATGGGGGTAGAACCAGCCTTATATAGGGGAAAAGCCCGCGAAACTCAGACCGGCCACGTGACGTGTGGCGGACGAGTGGTAGGCCCCCTG
This sequence comes from Acholoe squamosa, assembly GCA_949317995.1. Lineage (NCBI taxonomy): Eukaryota > Metazoa > Annelida > Polychaeta > Phyllodocida > Polynoidae > Acholoe > Acholoe squamosa. Next base: position 25,080,077 of record OX439052.1, read on the forward strand.
GTGTAATGGATACGAACCCAGATGCAGGTGCTGCCACCTGCCATCCGGATTCCCCCCCTACACCCGAAGACCTAGGTCTGAGTCCCACGAGTACATGAACGTAAAGTGTAAATACCATACCCCTACACTGCCCCCCTTAGACAATAACTTGGGGGTAATTAAACCGCAGTGTATTAATAACCTAGTGAGTGATTGTTTACAATACTAAAAAGGGGTATTAATTACACTTGCTCGATGTGAAATAGGCTATAGTATGAGACTATCCTGAAAAGGACCGGTGGTTGTAAATACTAATCGTATTACAGTTTTTAAACCCAGAAAAAAATTTTTGACTTTTTAAATTAACAACTCTGTCCACCTTTAAAGTGAACCGAACAAAAAACGATCAGATATGAATAATCATTCTGATACCATATGAACACAATAAGGTATTGAACCTGAGTAATATAATATTAACTTTAGAGAAATCCATTGGACCTTCTCCATTTTATAGAAAAATATTTATATAATTCAGATGCACCTCAATTTATACCTTAGTGTTTTATATTTACAAACTACAGAAGAAGTATAGTCTCTTAATATATTGAGACCAGGAATGACCTACATAGACATTTATAGGTCTAGTACTACCTTAAATAACTTTTAGGATACACAGATCCAGTATATTTATAGGTAAGTACCTTTATATAATAATATACCTTTATAAAAGATATTAGAGTCATAAATACAATGTTATATGCAATGTAATATTATCAACATAGTTACGTGTTTCTGTGGTTGGAGAATATACGTGGAGTCGGATGCTGCTGATGTCTTGGTATGGGCGAGCTGAAACCTGATGCCTGAAGTGCTATGTTTAATCCAGGAATTTGTAGATTTTGGGCGAGCTGAACCCTGATGCCTGAAGTGCTATAGAAGAATATGTTGATGGGCGTAGCTAAACCCTGTTGCCTGTAGTGCTAGCTAACTGGAATTAGTAGTAGATCCAGTTGTAGACTATTGATGGACTTTATGGGCGTAGCTAAACCCGGATGCCTGTAGTGCTAGCTGACAAGTAGTAGTAGTAAATCCGGTTGTAGTTTAGAGTCCATATTAACGTATTCCGGTATTAAAGGTCCATAGTTCAATAATAGGCACAGTCTTTATGTAATAGCACAGTACAATTATAATGTTGGCAGCATTCGTACTCCTTCTCCAAAGTGACTTGTTTTTTTGTTTTTTTTCTGCTTTCAGTTTCCAGATTAGGGTATGGTTTTGTACCCGAATCGATGCGGGTTGGATAAAAAAATAGTTTCTCATCCAACAATACATAAGAAATAACACCTCGGGACACACAATTATGTCCGACCTTCATGCAACAGTTTTCTCTGTTCCATGTTCTCCTCGGGTGGCTGGTTTGGACCCGGTTGTTGAGCCTGTGGCTGAACAAGAGAGTCTACACCAGCTCCATCCGTAGGTGCAGCCAATGCGGGGACAGCTGGTGTTAGTTTCACCTTCTGGCGTGCTTCAAACAAACTCAAAGCATGTCCAGGTGTGCCGTCCCAGTTATCCATGATAACTCCAAAGACCTTGAAGAACTTTTGTTGGTTCTTCATGTTCGTTGCCCGTTCTAGGTCGAGCATCTGAGAAGCTGTTTCCTTCTCGGATAAGGCTTCTTGCTGCAGATTAGCAGATTAGCAAATTGCTTGCTTTGAATAGTGCAAGACAATTTGTGTTCCTTCTTGAAGAAGGTCTCCACTGTCTGGATCACCTTAGGCCGATGAACCACAACACCAGGTGGGGGTACCTGACCCTGAGGCTTCGGCTGTGCACCAAACCCACTCGCAGTGACAGCTACATGCATATGCGAAGAAGCAACCGCAGTAGTAGCCACACTAGCGGTGGTCATAGGAGGGCCTTGGTTTGGTAGTCCCTGGGCCAGGGGTAAGCGCGACAATTCCCTTCTAAGGTCTGTGACAGTCAACAATGGCGCGGGTGGACGTTGTCTCACCACAGCACTCATTGTTGGTCGTGGAGCTTGACCTCCTCCTGTCGGCAGTTCCTGCTTGACCCTCCCGTACTGATCAAAGATTTGCATCTCTGGTCCGGGTGGGCCCATAGCAGGGTACTGCTTTGGGTCTCTGACATTCAAAGGTGCGTGCTTCCGGGAGGATTGACCACCCGGTCCACTGGCACCAAAGAATGTCGGGTTCTGTGCACCACCTCGTGGGGCTGGTGCTCGTCCATAATTCGAAGGAGTTCCAGTAGGAGACGGAAGATGTGGCTTCTTCCTTCCCCCATTCGTCTGCCTCTCCAGAGCCTCCAGTGGTGACCTGGCTCGGCTTGGAGATTTGGACGCCTGTCTCTTTCTATCTGCCACAGAGGGTCCCTGACGGTAGTCCCTGCGGCTCCGGACTTGTTCTCCAGATGGAGTTACATAAGCCCCACCCCGGCGGCGGGCCTTATTGCTTCTCCATTCGTTTAACAAATCATACTCCTCTTGGGCATACTCTAATTTGCCAGACCCGGGAGTCTGGGCAAACCGAGCCTTCAGCTTCTGGTTAGTACCAGGAACCGTTGGCGCAAACTGCTTCGTACTCAGTGTGAGAGAAGCAAGTTTCTCGGCATTGAGGCCCTTAAGGTTGCCATAGAGTTCAGAGTGAATTTTCATCACTCTGTCTATGGCTGCCTCCAGGCCTTCTCCATGCGAAGTAACATAGTGCCGGACCATGTCTCCGCGTCTGGGAGTGACACATCCTGTGCATTTAGCACATTTCTTGCCAACCTCCCGGTCGCAGACATATTCCGGCCTCTGGTGCATGTGAACCTCCACGAGATGACGAAGGAACTCGTCTTTCTCGATGAAGAATTCAACCTCACCTTCACTTTGAGTACATCATTGAAAGGGACAATCCTTATGATCCTCCCCATAGTGCTCATCCAGAGCAAACTTTAGTTTGCCCTTCTGGTCATAATTGTACAGACCATTGGGTGAATTCTTAACGAATTCCCAATAAATCTAGTACATATTGGCCGGTTTTCTATCGGAGAGCTTCTTGCGAAGCCACTCCTCCATGTCTTCACGCCTCTCACAGGTGATCCGAGGGGGTAGTCTCCATGCAGATTTACTTCCCTTCAGGTGTCCCCTGTGTAGAGGAATGAAGTCGGCAAAGTTGCTATTGGCATTTTCCCAGATAGCAGCCTCTTGCTCGTCGGTCGGAGTGACATCCACAACTGGGTCAACTGGCTCCTCTCCCTCCAGGTCGGATGGTACATCCACAGGTTGCACAACGGGTTGTTGACCTGCGAGAACCTGGGCTGCGGCATCTTGAGCATCTCCACTCAAATCGGCCATCACGTTGTGTAGCTTGACGATTGGCACACCGAGCTCAACTTTTACGGTTGAGACAGCCTGTTCAGCTTCTGGAGTTTCAGCTTGAACGTCTACCTTGATAGGTTCAGGTTTACGTTGGTCAACCTTCTTCTTATTCCGTCTGTGGGATCTGCCGTTAGTAGAAGTGCCGGGCTCGGATGCGTCCGTCTCGTTGCCGGAGACATCCGAAGCCTTAGCTCCCTTCTTATTGGCCGAGCGTGGGGACAACCGACGGGTTCGGGTACTGTCGGCCACACTCATGCTGGTAGAGGGTTCGGTTCCTGACCGCTTCCCTTTACCCTTACCTTTAGTGGGGGTTCCTTTACCCTTTCCACTAGCTGTTTTCCCTATCTTCTGTTCAGTCTTCGTAGGGGTAGACTGAGCAGTTTTAGGGGAACCATCTGCACCAGGTGGAGCCTCCTCAGGTACTTCTGCTGTATCTCCCAAAGTAGGAGTTTCAGCAGGAGACATGAGACGGTCCATCCGATCAGCCATTTTGGCCGTTACCTGCACGGGTGCTGGCCCGGGGACAAGCTCCGGGTGCGCCAGTGCATACTGCCTCTCCAATAGACGTACTATGAGGTCTTGTATTACCCCAAGTCTGTCTAGTGAAGACACACCAATCCGGGCCTCCTCTGCCTCAATAGATTGAGACGTAATGGGGACCCCTGGACAGTAATCCACAACAGTGTTACCTGCTGCTTCATACTCCTCCGCTGTTCCTAATATTAGGATCTGGTCTCTATCTATGTACCTAGAGACCTCATCTGCCTTGACACCGGTGTAACCCGTCTTGTCAGACACATAGGAAGGCCTAAAGAAGGTATTCCTCCGGAAAGCCATTTCTGCATCCCAGACGGCTTTATGAAACCATAAATGGACTACCAGTCCTTTGGCCATCTGATGGTAAACAATCAACCAGGCTTCCGGAAAGGTATTAGCCCATTGCGGATGAGCACATTCCCAGATTGCATTGACAACACGCTCGTCAACCTCTCTGGGCGTCCTATAACAGGTGGGTATCAGCATTTCCTCGGAAATAGCTAACATCCGTCCGTCATAGGGACTGGCTACATCGTGCCATTCGGGACTGTCTGGTAGGGACAGCTCCAGGTACATTGGCCTGTCAACCATGATAAGCAGGTCCCAAAGCACCGGATGAGGTACTCCCACCCAGACGAGGCGGCAGTTGAGGGGGAAGTGGCATTAGAGCTCTGTTGTGAGACTGAACTCCTGCCGGCTCTCCACTCAAGCCTTCGGATGGAGGGGCTACATAAGGCTCACCTACATCAATTCCTTGCCGAACACCTCGGCGTTCTGGACTCACCTGTCTGGAGTTATCGGATGTGTCATAGAACGAATCTACGTCGCTATCGCCAAGGCGGACGGCCTCTTCTGCCATCGACAGAAGTGGCTGTTCGGGGATTTAAATATCCCAATCCACCGGATAAGCAGTTAAGACTGCTTACCCAGTGAAAGGCGGGTGCCTTTTAACGAGGGCACACCTCGAAACACGGCTGTCTTAGGCTATCAAACTCCAAAAAGAGTAAGACCACCCTCGGCCACGTCTTCTTCCTTCGCAGGAATAAGACAATATGGCGGGATACTCGAACTGGAATCGCTGCGCATGATCAAACCAGCGCCTCACATGACCATTCGAAAATGGGTCAACAACTTTCCCGCGTGCCCTTAATTAGGTCACGCGCCCTTACATAAAAACAATACAATACCCGATCGGTCGTCTGTCCGTACTCAACCGGTACTGTCCGGTCTCAACCATGACAACTCGCTAGGTATTATGGAGTTTATGGATAGCATAGGCATATCCACCGGATTATCCGTCCAAAACCGTGGGTACATTGTCATAGGACCTTTTCCAGAAACTCATGACCGGCTCAAATATACATTGAACAAGGTTACAACATATAACGGTACACAGTACAGGACAACACACTCGTTGTGTTAACAGGCTAGGTTACGGCAGTCTTTAGCAACCTTGGACTGCGTCTAAGAGGTTTTGAGGCCTCCTTTATTGACCTGGTAACCATAAGAGCCTTTTCCAAGGTCTTCTTAGCCTTAGAAGGACATTTCCTCTTATTTTTACCTGCGCCTGCCGAGACTTTTTGTATCTTCCCCTGTTTTCCGGATGTTACGACAGGGGGCACCACCCTCTTCGGGTCTGCAATCTTCCATGGCCGCCCGGGTCCTCGCTTTCTGGTCGGTACCACTTCGAGTTGCTTAACACAAATTGTTCCATTACTTCCAATAGACCATCTCCGTACATTTCGGTGGAGGTATCCCTTCCCCTCTATGGGTGTAGTCTCGCTACATTTGACTTGTAACATTTACCAAGCTGTGATTTAATAATCACTGTGCAATCACTAATAACCTGAGTTATAATGAAAGGTCCATCCCAATTGCTGGCTAATTTCAGGTTGGCCAGAGGTTGGTGTAGACGCAATACTCTATCCCCTAGATTAAAAAATCTAGCTTTTAGACCTGTGTCATAGCCAACTTTCTGCCAACGCGCAGTTTTCTGCAACTCATCTCTAACCCTCTCATAGGCTTGTTTGAAATTATCTCGTAGAGATTCTACAAACATCACCTGGCAAGGGGTTTCCGGATTTATTCTTATTATGCCAAACACCAGATCTGCTGGCATAATCAAATCCTCTCCAAAAATGAGGAGATTAGGAGAACAGTTTGTGCTCGAGTGTACCGTGCCATTATAAGCATGTACCACGAATTCACATTGTTCATCCCAATCGTCCATTTGCTCATTTACTAGAGACTTCAATACTTGGATCAGAGTCCTATTGAATCTCTCTACTTGTCCACACTTCTCTACACTCTGTGGCCTGTAGGGATTAGTTCTTGTCTTGCAAATTGCCAGACAATTACACATCTCCTGCCACAGACTAGACTTAAATTCTCTGCCCTGGTCACTATGTAACATGAGTGGGACACCTAGGTGCAACACCCACCCTTTTACAAAGGCCATAGCGCAAGTAACAGCCTTATGATCCGGTAAAGGAAACACTCGGGTGTACTTGGTATAATAATCTGACACAACCATCATACACGTGTTGCCACTAGGAGTGGGGGGAATCCCACTAATAATGTCAACAGCTATTCTAGCAAACCTTACACCAAACAGTTCCTGGGATAATGGCAGTTTCCCTAACCCGGGTCCTGGTTTGTTCTTACAGCATTCGGGACAGGTCTCTACCCATCGGGTGAGATCTGTACTCATGCCAGGCCAATAGTATCGTCTGGTTAGATGTTCTAGAGACCGTTTCTTTCCAAAGTGTCCACTAGTTCTATGCCCGTGACAGAAATACATATCTCGTCGCATAGCACTAGGTATGACAACTTGCAAGGTTTTCTTCCTATTAGAATAGTTCTTCCATCGAAATAGAATACCATCCCGGACTTCCAGCTTGGCCCATTGAGCTAGGAATCGTCTCATCTCTCTGTTCTCCAATGACACGTCCGGTCTTGGAGGGCAGATCCCCTGGTTAAGGAACTTAATCAAACGTGATGTGACTGCATCAGATTCCTGGAACTGTTGGATGGTCTCCAAGGACCAGTTCAAAACATGTTCCGGTTGGGTTTCGAAAGGAACTCGAACCCCTGCCAACACAGCATTGTGTGCTCCACAATCAGTGCACTCAGCATTTGCACATTTCCTCACTGGAATTCTAGACAAAGCATCTGCATTCAAATGTTTTGCCCCGGCTCGGTGTTCAATCTGGCTGTGATTTAGACCGAATTCGGATAGGTGCGCTAACCAGCGACCTATCATCCCCTCTGCATCCTTGAAGTTCAATAACCATCTGAGAGAAGAGTGATCAGTCCGTAGAGTGAAATCACTTCCCCACAAAAAGTGCTTGAACTTCTTCGTATAGACCACCCAACAACTCAAGTTTAGTGGTACAATAGTTTCTTTGAGATTTACTCAACGTGTTACTAGCGAAGGCTATAGGAACTTCAACCCCATCCTGGACCTGAGAAAGGGCAGCTCCTATGCTTTCGTTACTAGCATCAGTATCTAGAATGAAATGATCATTCTCCGTAGGGTACTTCAACACAGGTGTACTCGCAAACAAATCCTTTATTTTCATAAAGGCCTCGTCTTGCTCGGATCCCCAAGGAAATCGTTCCTTTCTCACTCCAGGTGTCCAGTGGGACAAACTCTGGATTGGAAAGGCGACCCTTGAATATCCTGGGATAAAGTCCCGGTAATAGGAACAGAATCCAAGAAAGGATCTAACTTCTTTCGCATTCGTGGGTGCCTGCCAATTTGACACAGCATCCAGTTTCTCCGGATCGGCTTTAATCCCTTCATTCGAGATTATTCGTCCCAAGTAATTAATAGATCTTTTAAAAAGATCGTATTTCTTGGGCTTCAGCTTCAAACCATTAGTTATGATCCTTTCCAGAACCATACCTAAATTTTCCAAGCATTCCTCGTATGTCTTCCCAAAGACTATCACATCATCTAGATAGACAAGACATTTCTTCCATAATAGGTCACTTAATAAAGTTTCCATCATGGCTTCAAATGTCGCCGGTGCATTGCACAATCCAAACGGCATCACATTATATTGGAATAACCCAATATGACTGGAAAAGGCCGTCTTCTCCATGTCTTTCGGATGCATACCCACTTGCCAGAGAGCAATACCATTGCTTACCTCCAAGGGAGTCTATAGTCTCATCAATCCGTGGTAAGGGATATGAATTCTTCTTGGTCATACCATTCAATTTCCGGTAATCTATGCAAAAATGGATGGTACCATCTTTCTTAGTCACCATGCACACAGGGCTAGACCAAGGACTGGTTGATGGAATTATTACATCCTGTTCAAGCATTTTAGCTCCTCCTCAGCTACCCTCTTTTTGGCTAGTGGGAGTCTTCTATAAGGAATCTTAAAAGGTTCATTCTCACCAGTGTCAATCGTATGCAGTACCTTATCGGTACGCCCCAATTGTTCACTTGGTGCTGCAAAAGCTTTATGGTACTTGTATAGCAAGTCAGTTAGAGCTTCACATTGTTCATCACTTTCGACATGGCTTTCAACTACTAGAGTATCTAGTTCCGGACTCCTTTCGGATGAGGAAGGGACTCCGGGTGCCGAAACATGTTCACAGTCTTCTACCAGTTCAGAGAGGACAACCGACCCGAGGATCGTATCCTTCTGTATGTAGACAGTCTTATTACCGGTATTGGATATAGGAACCACTGTCCAAGCAGGGTTAGCTACTAGAACGTTGGCGGATTCCAATCCGATACTTGACAACATTGCCATGTCTGGCTCTATAACTCCAGTTTTTCCTGAAAACTGTCTGTCCGCTCGACATAAGACATCACAGGCTGTGCCTGGTGGTATCTTAACAGTCTGGGCTACACTGGCTACACTGCTCACTTGCCTAAGTACGCATTGTACTTCGAGATGATACGGGTCTCTCACTTCCAATATTCCCCTCTGGGAATCTAACCTTGCTCCATATAATGCAGCAAAATCCAGACCAAGTATACCATCATCCGCGATGTTCTTCACAGTAGGAGTAAGGATGAAGTCCTTATCCTCCTGTAGACTGAACCTCATACATGTTCTACCGAACGTTTGTATCATGCTACCGTCGGCCGTACGAGCATTTCCTTCCGTTGTGAAAGTTTCATGATTCGTAGGCAAAAGATCGTAGAATCTCTTAGCAACACAGGAGTGGCTAGCAACCGTATCGACAAGAAACTCAGCAGATCTACCACTCACAGATACAACTGCATACCACCTCCTACCTTTCAAGTAGGTAGGACTACTTGCGTACTTAGCAAGTTCCATCTTAGCGCCGAGGTCAAATCCACATCCCTTCAAGAATTCGAGACAAGGATGACCAGGGGGAAGCTAGGCACACCCCACCCTGGCCAACTCATTGGCCACTCCCTCTGGACTGATATCGGGTTTCCCCTCTGTGTTCTTCTGCCGGTTCTTGACACCTGGTGTACTATCAGTCTCCCCAGCCTCATGAGTAAGGAAATCGCTAGAGGATTCTCACCAGTACCGCAAGCGGCGATAGGCTGGCAGTCATGGCAATCCGGTTGCCTTCATGGACACCCCCACTCAGTTTTCCTTCTTCACCGAGTCCTCCTTACTCGAATTGTTCCGGTAACGAGCGTTTCTATAAACTGGCTTATCTGCCTCACACTCGGCAGCATAATGTCCAGTTTCCTGACATCGGAAGCACGTCACTACACTCCTATCAGGCTTAGGCCTTCTAAGATTTTCAGTGATCTTTTTTACCAAATTGTTAACCAGGTCCTCTGATAAAGACGGACCGGTAGTAGGTTTGGTATCGGGTTGAATAACAGGAGGTTTGGAGGTAGTCACTTTCTCCTTGACGTAACCTGGTTTCTTTCCCCAGTTCCGGTTGTACCGGGGGTTCCCTTGGCCAACGGCCCCAACGTTTTCATCTTCGTCAGGTTCCCCTGATTCGGATGAATCGGTTTCGGGTATCCCATCCGGGATTATCATTGCTGACATCCGTTGAGGTACCTTCCCGGCAAAGATACGGGCCTTACAATCATAATGATCTAAGGACTGGAACAAATCTGTCAAAGAGGCATCATTCTTCCAAGCTTCACAGGCCACTGTCCTATGTTCCTGATTCCGCAATCCTTCGATGAATTGTTTAAACATTTCATCTAGGAAGCATTCATCATCTAATCTCCATTTAGGTCTGGCTTTGTGCAACAGTCGTTGACATTCTAAGCCGAACACTTTGGCAGATTCCTTAGGTTTCTGCGTTCTTTTACTGAACGTCAACCAAGGATCTTCTCCAACTATATTCCCATATAAATATGAAGCGATCTCTATGAGTTCATCATATTTCATATGGGCTGAGAGTCCTACAATTTGGGAATCTCTCCATTGTTCCACGGCTCCCTTCCCGCTGCCTTCCTTTAACCAGCATACTAGATAAGGGAGAGCTTCCGCTTTGCCCCATCCATTGCAGTTAAAGACATCCGCGCAGCCTTGATACTCCTCTTTCCAAGGATTCTTGGCATTAAAGGGGGTAGGTATCTTAGCTACTCTACGAGCCGGATTCGTGGATCCAGTAAGGGTTAAACCCCTACTCCATTCCATGATCTCCGTATCGTCCAGACCTTGATTGTAACAATCAACACCTAAGTTAGCAATTGCTGCATTGGAATCATGCAGCGCTTGTAACCCTGGAGAAAGAGATACTCGGCGACTGAGTCTCTTTTTTCTTGGAGGATTTGTACCATAAGTACCTCCAGAGCCACCGGGTGGTGTTCCTCCTCCACCCCCTGATCCCCCTGCTCCGTATGGAGGCACCTGCGAGAAGGTGTATCCGCCAGCTTGAGGAGTTGGCCCTGGATTATTGGTGGGTTGTGTATTTCCACCAAAACTAAAGAAACCACTATTGGGATTAGTGTTTCCTCCTGTTCCATACGACTGATTTCCATTACTGTAACCAGTCCTACGGGCAGAGGGCCTGCTTCTGGAACTATCTCCTGAAGGTCCGGATCCTTGATCGCATCCGGATTGCCCTCCAGCTGTACTGGAATCCCCGGATGTTCGTCCGGTTGTTCCTCCGGACGCATTCCGGGTGTTACCATTAGACGGATTCATTCCTGATTGGGATTGATTCCATCCATACTGGGCATACGGGCCGTTTGGTCCCCCTAAAGGTGACTGTTGTGGCCATCCGCCGTCAAAGGTTGGGGGTCTTACTGAGTGGTTTTGTTTAACCCCACTCGTAGAGTTACCTCCAGTGTTTCCCGTACCTAAACCAAGAGGTTTCGAGGTATTATCAGTGAATCTAACCTGATGACTCTTTACTCCTTCGCAACGAGGTACAGTTGTCTCTGTTGCCTCGTCATCGCCCCTCAAAGAGTTCATCCGGTTACTCATAGTGTTAAGGGCAATTCCTGAAACAGTGAAGTCTGGTTCAAGAGTGCCTACTGCACAACCAGTATCCTCTAGATACTTTGACATCTAGATAGCTTTAGCTTCCAGTTCAGGAATAATCATCCAGCATTTTTGTCTGCTTGGCAGTCAAGTCTGTGGATTCACGTATCCATTGACCTCTGAGTTTTTCATGCTCTTCGGTTTGTTTATGGTACGTTTTTCGTGCATCCTTGAAGGCTGATTCTATTTTCATCAGCTCTTCTTGATACTTGCCATAGGCCGATTGAGTTGAATTTAACTCTTGTTTAGTTCTATTCAACTCATCACACGAGGCTCTGTATTCCAGTGCGTCACGATACTGTTTGTGCTGGAGTTGGAAATCTTGTTTTTCCTTCTCCATTTCATCCAATAACAATTGTTGTTGGTGTCTATACTTCTGATTGTACTCAAGACGTTCTGATATCAACTGTTTGTTTTCAGTCAGAATTTTGTCTCGAGTTCCGGACAGTGTAACGAGATCTTTTTGGATCTTCTCGTATTCAGCTCTCATTTCTTCGAGCTCGTCCATTTTGTTCTTTTCGAATCCACACTTTTGGTGTTTAATTCGAGAACTATATGGAGTTTCAAACATACCTGCACTAGGCTTTGGTACCTCAAATGGTAGTTGACCAAATTGAGCGGTACTATTGTGCATAGGTGCAGGTTTCAAAGTACCTCCTGGCATGAATAAGGAGTCTCCAAATTCATCCAGTTTATCATGTAAGTTCTTTCTTACATCCGCTAACCCATCAGGGTAGTGTTCCTGTGGATCTCTCCACTCCGTACCTTGGGGTGGTGACTTGATTTCACCATCCTCCATCGGGGAATTTAGCTCATGATTTGGGCCATTTCCCCTAACTGGGCTCAGCTCAGTCATTTCTGACTGCGCTTACCCGAAGACCAACTGGTCATGGCACCAGTGTAGTGGTTCGTCTCGTTAAGTTAGATTTATTCATAACGAAGAGAGAGAAAGTTTCTGGGTAGGCAACCAAGCTTTTATTTCATAGCTTATGTTACATATGATCACAGCCTCAGAGGACTACATGCTACTAGGGCATTCGGTTACCCTTCCGGGTAACGACCTGGTTGAGCAGTGGGTAGAACCACTACTGAAGAACATGGGGGTAGAACCAGCCTTATATAGGGAAAAAAGCCCGCGAAACTCAGACCGGCCACGTGACGTGTGGCGGACGAGTGGTAGGCCCCCTGGTGTAATGGATACGAACCCAGAGGCAGGTGCTGCCACCTGCCATCCGGATTCCCCCACTACACCCGAAGACCTAGGTCTAAGTCCCACGGGTACATGAACGTAAAGTGTAAATACCATACCCCTACACATTTATGAACTGCTATGTTCATTTAAATAATGCTATAGAGCAGACCAAGTTTTATTGATTTTTCAAAGGAAAGTCACAAATGAAACAGTACAATAACTTCATGGATCTTGACAAATGTCAATATGAACACAATCAGGAGATGGAAAAATAGGGACTGGCAATATTCACTCAATAGGTTATTAACATAGAAAGTACAGACAAACAAACTAAAAACAAAAAGAGGTAGATAGTGTAGGGGCTCATAGATCGTGATATAGTGTGACGTCTTCCTAGAGAGGGCGTTTGGAGCGGTGCGCCCATCACCGGTAGTCACCAGAGGTCCTTACGAGCCCTGGTCGCTGTGGGGTGGTGGCAGCACTGTTCGCCTCGCTCCAGCTCCTACCTGGGGCCGGGGAAGTTAGTCTGGCTCTGCCTGTCGACAGAGTCGGACCACTTTTTACCGAGCTTAACATTCCATTAGGCGACTCATATTGAGGTAGATGTAAACCATACACCGAAATAAATACGTGCCAGTTGCACTAACCCGAGATCCCTTGTCTGGTTTTAACTTCGAACTATCCAAGACATATATTTGAACCATTACACTGGTGCCGTGACCAGTTCTTGGTGTTAGTGTGCGGCCCTGGAGGCCGAACATGTGCACGATGGATCCCGAGAAAGAAGTTCGAGTACCTCGGGATCCACAATGAATGACACTGCTCATACCAAAGATACAAGCCGAATCCAAATGAAAGGGTACACCTCAATAAGCGGACCTAAAGTAGAGAGGGTATTTCGTAACCTCATGTCCGAAGAGATGCCCGCTCCAGTCACGAATTCTACATACAGAATAAGTACAGATTCCACAGAACAATTGACACCAATTAAGATGATGACTTTAGACGCTCAACGAGCAGCTTCGGCCCGAGCAGAAACCCAAACTGCGGACCCCGTCGATCCTTAGATGCCCTCAACGTTTCAGTATTCAATATAGGAGGTTCGAGAAACGTTAATGAGTCAGCAGCCAAATACTTGCGCGAGCAAGCCAAGTTAAGTCACGATGCTATAAACAAAGTCCACCTGCACCAAGGCTTACCAAGAGTAGAAGACTCTGAGCGAAAAGTCTTGAGACTTAGGAATCTGGAAAAGCAATGTGACCAGTATGAAACAACGACTAATAGATGACATTGACGAACTAGAAGAAAGAACTGGACTGAAGGAACAACTAAATTGAGACTTCGAATGGCAAATGCATGTCACTCAAAAGAAACTCGAACTCGCTAAATCAGAGTGGGAAAATGGGAAACTTAAACAAGAAGTTGATTTGGAGGAACAGGAAGCTACTTCCACCATTCGAAATATCGAATTGAGAAAAGAGGCTGACCAAATAAGAGCCGAAATGGAACAATATAAATATGAGGCAAACAAGCTTTTAGAGATTCAAGATCAATGCATCTTGAAAAATGAGGACATAATGAGGACACTGCTACCGTTGTCAAGAAATAGGGCATTATGCTCACGAGTGCACAGCTCCAAAGCCCGTGCTATCCCAAGTCAATTATGTAGAAGAGAAACCTGAAGAGGAAAACTAAAGAGGGTCACATCTGTGGCAAAGGATGTGATCCGTATTTTGAAAATCTGCCAAAATGCCACCACTGGTGAGTCCGGGTTAGTTAGAGAGTCAGTACCCTCCGGGGGACTGGTATGTGGGAAGGAACCTCCCACCCCAGTCTGAGCCGGGGACTTCAACGGGGTAGGTACAGAGGAAAGTCGGAACCAAGGGGAGAGATCCCGCGTCGAAGAAGAGGGAGGTTGGGTTGAAGAGTCGACTCGTGTGAGTGCAGCACACCTCCCCCCGAACCATCCATGTGTAACCTTTTTGAAGGGTTTTGGATGGGAGATCGGTGATTCTCAGGAACAACTCTGATTTGCACAGAATTCCTCTCCTTTGGGGGGGAAGCGATGATACATTGCTGTATCGGTGAAGGGGCGGACTGGAGAATTTTTTATTGACTCTGGTGCCAGCCATTCGTGTGTCTCGAGAAAATTCTTCAATCTGGTGTCCGGCAACCATGAAACACTACCTGTTGGTGTTAATGCTTGCACGGCCGACGGTAGCCAGATGACAAGACGTTCATACAGATTGGAATGGGGGGCTACGAGTATGTGATGAGCCCCACCATTGCCGACATAAGTGACGATGGAATAATCGGTTTGGATTTCGCAAGCTTGTATGGTGCTGTGTTGGACCCCCGGTTTGGGATGCTGAAAATTTGGCCATACAATTGTGAGATCCCATGTATATTGAGACATGTATCCTCGGTAGCCATCGTGGTACAGACTGTAAAAATTCCACCTGGAATGGTTTGCAATGTCATATGTTCTTCGAACAATGTTTTTCAAGGTTTGGACGCTGTCTTCGAACCCAATCCGGAAGTATTGTCTAGCCTACAGCTAGAATCTGTCGACACTCTGGTGGGAAATGGATCGTGGATGGTAGTTCCTATTATGAACAGAGGACGAACCCCTGTTTATTCGAAGAAAAATGAGAAAATTGGTGAGATGTTCCTAACCAAACATATCTTAGAAGCTCAATTTCGGACTGAACTGCCTGAGGGCCTAAGGGTTACCAGATGACTTAGGAAAATTAGTGGATGATTCTTCACTGAGGAATAAATCAGAGAATGAAAGGCTTCGAGCTTTGCTTGCTACATTCCACAAGGCCTTTAGGAAACCTGGAGGCTCGGTAGGTCGTACTAGCAAGGTGTTACACACGATTGACACTGGCAATGCGAAGCCATTCAAAATACCCTTTAGGAGATTACCACTGAAAAAGAAAGTGGAGGCCAAAAGGCAAATTCTCGAGCAGCTGGAAAAGGGGGTTATTTTGCCCAGCACGAGCCCCTGGTCCAGCCCCGTGTGTATGACCACGAAGAAGGACGGATCTATCCGATTTTGCATAGATTACCGGAAGTTGAATGGTCTGACTAAAAAGAATTCCTATCCCTTACCAAGGATAGACGAGATTTTAGACTCTTTAGGAGGAAACAAATATTTCTGTACCCTGGACCTTCAGTCTGGGTATTGGCAGATCGGGGTGGACCCAAAGGACATGGAGAAAACTGCTTTCTCGAGCCACATGGGTTTATTCCATACAATGTTTTACCTTTTGGCCTGTGTAATGCACCAGCTACTTTTGAAGCTATGATGGAGGAGATGCTAAGCGACCTTCTCTGGAAGAGTTGTTTGGTATACCTCGACGATGTCATAGTATTCGGGAAGACATTCGAGGACTGTATAGACAACCTCAATTTACTCTTAAAAAGAATACTAGCAAATGGTCTGAAATTAAAGGCTAAGAAATGTAATCTATTTAAAACATCCATTACTTATCTTGGTTGTATAATAACTCCCGACGGCGTAAAAGCCGACCCTGAAAAACTCCGGACAGTGTCCGAGTGGCAGAAACCCATAAATGCGAAGGAAGTAAGATCCTTCCTAGGGTTCTGCTCATACTATCGAGATTTCCTCCCAAACTATTCTAAAGTGAGCTATCCTTTGCAAATACTAGCACATTGGACTCCCGGAAGAGCAAAGGAACGTTTTCCCTGGGGAGATAAACAAGATGCAGCCTTCCAGCGAATAAAACACTTGTTTGCTAACACGCCAGTATTAAAGTATTCTACAGCGGATGATCATTTCATACTGGACACTGACGCTAGCAATAATAGCATCGGTGCAGCCCTGTCGCAGGTCCAGGACGGAGTGGAAGTAATTATTGCACCACTAAACGTGAGTTGCTGGCTGTGGTGGTGTATACCAAAAAGTTTCAACACTTCCTATGGGGCACCAACTTTACACTTCTAATGGACCACTCCTCCCTAAGGTGGCTCCTTAATTTCAAGGACGCCGAAGGAATGATTGGCCGTTGGCTGGCACACCTGTCAGAATTTGGGTTGGAGCATCCAACACCGACCGGATTCGAAGCATATTAATCTGGACGCCCTATCCCGGAGGCCCTTTAGAAAGTGCCAGAAAGTCGATTGTGATGACTGTGGGGCCCACAACGCGGTAGTTGCAATGGTTCGAACCAGACAGTTCAAACCGCTATCTCGTGCCTGCATGAAGAATGTTGTAGAATGGCCAGCTGAGACTATCCAACACTTCCAACAAGCCGATCCCGCTATCAAGAGAGTGATTTATTTTTTGAATAAGAATGCCAAGCCCGAACGACTGGCATTATCCCTCGAAAACAGAGAAACTCGCAAATTCCTAGCCCAATGGACCGAGCTGGAAGTTCGATACGGGAAAACCTGCCCTACTAAGGACAAAGTTCTACAGATAGTGATCCCTATGTCGCTAAGGTGAGACATTATGTTCTACTGTCATGGACATAAGACTAGTGGACACTTCGGAAAGAAGAGAACGCTAGAACGCCTAGCCTGGAGGTATAACTGGTCAGGGATGCACAATGACATCACAAGATGGGTATTGACTTGCCCCGAATGCGGTAAGAATAAACCTGGTCCCGGTATGGGGAAAATGCCTCTGATGCAAGAGCTTCTCGGCGTCCGATTTGCTCGAGTAGCAATCGATATCATCAGCGGAATCGAACCTACACCACGAGGAAATACCTGTATGATGGTAGTTACTGACTACCATACCAAGTACACTCAAGTATACCCTCTACCTGATCACAAGGCAGCCACTTGTGCTAGTGCCTTCGTGAGAGGATGGGTCTTACATTTAGAGGCACCATTAATGCAGCGATCAAGGACGAGAATTTAACATATGGCAGGAAATGTGTCATTATCTAGCCATCTGCAAACCTTGAACTAATCCATACAGACCCTAGTCTGATGGTCAAGTAGAGAGATTCAATCGAACATTGATACAAGTCCTAAAACCCTTGGTAAATTCTTGCCAAGACGATTGGGACGAGCAATGTGATTTCGTAGTACGTGCTTATAATAGTACTGTACACTCCGCAACGAACTGCGGACCTCGTATATGGTGTCATATGGGTAAGCCCCGAAGCCCCATGTACTGTGATGTTTGTGGAATCTCTAAGAGATCAATTTAAGAGAGCCTATGAAATAGTTTGAAATGAGCTATTAAAGAACGCAAATTGGTGGAAAATTGGGGCATGATACTAACCTGAAGTTATGTCAGTTTAGTGTTGGCGATCGAGTATTTAGAATACATGAACCTTTAAGGTGTAAGAAATTAATCTCGAGCTGGGATGGGCCTCACGTGGTAACCCAGATCATATCCGAGAGTACAGTTATGCTTATGAGCTTGGCTACAGGCTAAATGAATAAGTCGAATGTATGCAGATTGAGAAGATGGAGGGGGTGGGATGCCGCTAACTTCGAATGTGAGGAAATTTAAAGACAAATAAATGAACAAAAAGACAAGGTCCTAATGAGGACCAACGAGCTAGCCAGGAAACTGAAGGAGAATGCCCCAAAGCGGAAAAAGGGCCGACCTTGTAAGAAAGTGGTTGAGAAGAAGCCAAAGAGAGGACGACCCAAGAAGGTCGACACAGACACGAATTCAAAACCCAATCGTGATAAAAATGTCTCGGCGGAACGGAGAATCCGGGGTAGGAGGAAGAGGTTGGCACCTTCCACTAGACCTTCTCGAGATCCTCAGTTGAAGAACAAAGGTAGAGAGGTGAGGCGCAGTCCCAGAATTGCTGGGCGGACTGCTGTTACTTAATGTTCCGAAATCACAACAAGTGTATAGTCCTGTCTACATGTTTTGTTATGTGTTTGGAGGTTGAGATACCTCGGCCACGATTCGAAATGCTACCACGACGTGTATTACCGCCCTGTTCATGGTTCCTGTGGGTCGCAGACAGCTTGCCTGGCGTGTACGCATGATGCTACATGTTTTTCTGCCAAACTCCTGTTGTAATGAACAGAGAGAGGGGTAGTCCCACCAACGGCCTATGGAGAAAACCAAACCTTGAACCTTGGTTATCCGGGGTAGTATGGATGCCTGCCATGAGCGGGAAGGGGGGCACTGGCGAACCGGGGACCGGAGTGGCGCAGTGCAGTGGCACATGCGCATTGGTCTCGCTTTCCTTGTTGTGACTCTAATATCGCTCACAGCACATGAACCGTCTTACTGAGGTGAGACGAGCCGCCGCAAAAAGAAGGTGGTGGAAGAGAAGGCCGAAGATAGTGACGACTCTGCAGCCTCGGCTTCGTCTCGAAGCTCGCGGAGTTGAACCCGAGGCAGTAAGACCACCAAGAAAGAGGACTCTCCCTCTCCCGTTAGGTCTACCAGAACAAGAGCCTCTCGAAAGGTCACCCCTATACCCCCCGAGCCCGTCAGTAGCACTGCAGCCGAGGAGGAAGAGCTCCAGGAGGACCCCAAGGAGGGAAATAGAGACAGAGACCAGCAGGTCGCCAAAATGAGCCGGCAACTGCTGGAGAACATCAACTCCTTAGAAGAACCCCTGAAGGATGCTCCTGACGAATCCAGTTTAAATAAATGGGTCAACGCCCGCACTGGATTCCCCGACTACACCCGAAGTGCTTTATGGATTGCCAGCGCTATACTGACAGCTACTCAATCCCTCCCGCCACCAATCAAGATGGCGAGAGTGATGATGAAGAATGGATGAAAATCCTAAAGAAGGACTCCGGCCCCGCGAAATTTTATCCCGTGTCGGTGGCTTCCCTCGGAGACATGGTAAAGACTCCCAACTCTTACTATGGCTTCGAGCACCGCACGAAGCTGCAATATGCTGCTTCGAACTGGGCACCAACCAACCCAACCTGCCCCTTTGAGATCTGCATTAATAATACAGAGAGTCTGGCCCAGCAAGGACTCGTTCTTTAGACATCTCGTTGAGCACCATATGCACCATGCTCCGGTGTATAGGTGTACCAACGAGAAGAACCAGAACCAAAAGACCATGAGGTTAGAGCTCCTTTAATATAGAATAACGAAATCGTTCCACTGTTAATATGTTCTTTTTTTACAAACCCCTTTCCTTATTCTGGTGGGGGTAGTGTAGGGGCTCGTAGATCGTGATATAGTGTGAGCGTCTTCCTGGAGAGGGCGTTTCGAGCGGTGCGCCCATCACCGGTAGTCACCAGAGGTCCTTATGACCCCTGGTCGTTGCGGGGTGGTGGCAGCACTGTTCGCCTCGCTCCAGCTCCTACCTGGGGCCGGGGAAGGCGTTAGTCTGGCTCTGCCTGTCGACAGAGTCGGACCACTTTTTACCGAGCTTAACATTCCATTAGGCAACTCATATCAAGGTAGATGTAAACCATACACCGAAATAAATATGTGCCAGTTGCACTAACCCGAGATCCCTTGTCTGATTTTAACTTCGAACTATCCAAGACATATATTCGAACCATTACAATAGTAAATAATATGTCATACATAGAGATTTGTGTCTCTACACATTATTTCAGTACATCATGATTACAGCTAGATACACCTTGCCTTGAGTTCAAATTAGTGATAATTAGAGTTGGTGGTATATGCTGTTATATATGCATATGGGAACATCAGCAATATCTATATGGATGTAAACATGAAAAAAGATATGAATGTGAGTATGAATATGAATCCCTTAGATGAAGGACCTCAGCTTCGCCTCGGTCCTCCATCTGGGATAAAAGGACCTAGTGGAAGTCTAATGGTCATCTATGCTCTTAATAAACGTCCTAGAAAAACTACATATTAACCTCTTTAGGAGAAGATGAGGCCTCAAACTTCATGTTCATGTTTCATTATCATCGTGCAGAACCCTGGCACAAACAACTGACGTGATAGCTAAAAACCTTGATCACAAAGTGAAGAAGTCGAAACAGTATTTGAATTTTTTGCAACGACAATCCTGTCAAATAGTATCTGCATTATAGATAATAGACAAAGTGATGGGGAGGGGAATACCTTGGGTATACATTTCAAAAAGGGCCTAACTCATATAAAGAGGCTAATCCCCTCTGCTGCACACATGATAGTAGGGTGCGGCCTATGTAAATGACTCAAACAGAGAACTCGACCTTCTCTGAGTGCCATATTGCCGGTTGGTGGAAGTAGGTCCCGGTCAGGTGGGTCAACTTAAAGGTTAGATCTAATCAATAGAAGTCATATATGCCAACTACCATGCATGTGTTTTCATTTTATATGGGTATTATACATGTAAAGGCCAAATCCCACTACGTGAAAAATGGGTCTAAAACACCTGTGATTCTGATTATCGGCAGCCTTGGAGTCTTGTCAATAACAAAATTCACTAGGGTTCCCATACCCCCTACCTTTAACAAACCCCACTACTAGGCAATATTGGAAGGGAAATGTCTGTGAAATTCATCACTGTACTGACTAGTTGCAACTTTGATTCAGAAGTACTTGTATAACATTCTGATGACTATAGTGTTTTGTCCTGATTTATGAAAAAAAAATACACACCTCTTATGATTTACTAGAGATTCTCGTTTTCCTCTAAATCACAGGGAATTTCTGTATACGACAGAGATTTCTGGACTCTTGTGAGGAAAATATAAAAAAACTTTTGATGCATTTCATTCCTAAAATAACAACACTTTGGCAAGGTTTCTTAGCTGTTATGGGCTTTCCTTAGATGATATTGCCACCCTTATATCGGCTAAGTAACCACATATCCTATATCACAAGGATTCTCTGGCTATTTCCGTGTTGGAATTTGGCCTTAAACAGAATACAAAGTTAAACACAATGAAAAAAATAACTTTCAATTTAAATTTCCCTATTTTGAGATACCCTAAGTGAATGCATAGCCTCCTGTTTCTTTCTTACCTCCAGGGAGGTGGTCAACAATCAACATGTATACGTTTTTATGACTCAGTAGTATATAGGGACAAACTCAGCGCATAGGAACAACTACTGAAAACAATTTGACCTACTTATGAACTGGAAGTGACCTTTTGACCTCGACCTCTCGACCAATCAGAAGGCCACATTTGACTGGAAGCCACGCCAATGACCATATATGGGCATGTGACCACGTTTTTCGAGCTTTGATTGGCTGAGAGGTGGTTGCCATGGCAACCGTAAAAAATAAACAAAATGTGTTGTTGGCATGGCATCGTCATGTAATTACCTGACACCTAGTGGATATTATTGGAACTGCTTATAGCTGGGTAAGTGGTGCCCTCTTGTGGTTAAAAAAAAACTAGCGGCACTCTCACACCTGACACCTAGTGGATATTATTGGAACTGTTCATAGCTGGGTTTAGTGGAGCCCCCTTGTGGTTAAAAAAAATACTAGTGGCGCCTTTACACCTGAAACCTAGTAGATATTATTGGAACTCCTCATAGCTGCATTTAGTGGAACCTCCTTGTCTCATTTTTTTTCTATATCTTACCCCTTTGTAACATAGGTGAAACCTCCGTTAAACTTTCTACGTAAAGAGCTACGTCGGCACGACCCATGTTGTTTAACGCCACAATTAAACTGCTGGGATGAGATATCTTCTTGTATTTCCACACCTTAAGAACTTCATGGACAGGGTTTTGTACACTTCTGTCACAGGGAGCTGGTGTAGAGCAGAGGTTAAGCTCAGAAAAACTTAACTCCAATTCCATTCCCAATTCTTTCCAATCTTGTGGCAACTTCTGTGCAAGGTCAACAAACAAAGTTTCTACTTTCCATTCCTCTGCAGGTATTTCACTATGATCCACCATGTTGTTATATGCCATGAACCATCTGCAGTATCCCACCAAATCATTACGCCCTATCTCACTCAGTGCATGTCTTAATACCATCCACTTACAACACACATTTTTCCTGTACCAACAAGTTAGCATTTCTCTGGCTATTGAAGCAATGCTAGTTTCACTTTTCATGCACTCCATGAGACTCATTCTCAGTCCTAAATAAATACCTAGCCAAATGCACTCTGCCATAGGCAGTTTGTTGCTTACTTTCAATAACAACTTATCCGGAAGGTATTCCTTTATGATAGTTGGTAGGTAGATTATGATAGGGCAGGAAACATACAAGTGGGTTATATAGACTAGATAGGGTGGCAGGGGGGTAGGTGGGTTAGGCAGTGTACCAGGGTAGGGGTAAGGTATGGGGTGGGGGGCTAGCTTTCAACATGTTTCAAAACGTTTTTTTAATAACCTTACCATAACCATAGCGTGCAGTACGGAGCCGACACCATAAAGTTGACATACACGGAGGGGTCGCCATAGAGTTAACATAGCAGCAAAATATGCAGCAGGCACCATAGACTTAACATTGCAAAGAGGTTGTGGTGGAAGAATGTTAGGATTGAGTAGGACTAAAGGTAGGGGGGTAAAATCCCATGACTGGCTTTGATCCTGAAACACAGGTACCATTGGGTGTGCAGCTGTCTTTTGATCTCATGTAGCATGTAGCACAGATGATCACGAACAGCTATAAAATGTAAACAACATGTAAACTGCTAATTTTGTACATGGTGATTTGCAAAATGCAGGGGTTTATTGTTTTTAACGGTGTGGTAAAGAGTGTTATTATGAGTGAGTGAAATGATGCTGTGTCACACCTGGTTAGGCACATGCCTGCTTTTACAACCCTTCATGTTAGTGTAATGGTTTGGTATTACGATTTGGTTCGGGCCTTACTGATCAGGAAAGAAGGAGTAAGGCGGTAATTCAAGTGTATGCCAATGGATGATTTATTACATTAGACACTCGCGGCTACCCGGAAGATGGTAAAGGGCAGCTAATATTAATCACAGATGTTATATGGTCAGAGGCCAGGAGGGCCTCTGACGTAGCGGCTGAGCCCCGGTCTTTATATACGGACCTAGGTGTTCGTCGTCAGATGTCCCCACAGGCCCGGATCGGTGCTGCCACCTATCCGGAACCTGAGGAACACCCAACGACTGGACTCACCTGCCACGCCAGACGGTACCCATTACTATGGCTATAACGACTTACCTCTACACTACTCCCCCAGACATTAGGAAGGAGTTATAACTATTATATTATTATATAGGGATAACATTACAATATGTGTTTACCCTAATAATAGAAGTTTAACCTTAGATATAACATTAACATCATTTAAAGTATCATATGAAAGGTATTTAACATAATCGATAGTAATAATAGTTACCAATGAACAAATAGGAAAAGTCGATACAGTTCGACAGTGTGGAAAGATAACAGATGTTTGTAGCGAATCTGTTAAGTACTGAA
Organism: Acholoe squamosa; assembly: GCA_949317995.1. Classification (NCBI taxonomy): domain Eukaryota; kingdom Metazoa; phylum Annelida; class Polychaeta; order Phyllodocida; family Polynoidae; genus Acholoe; species Acholoe squamosa. Next base: position 25,103,923 of record OX439052.1, read on the forward strand.
TTAAACCACATAATAATATCCTAATGAGTTTGTTATTATTATTAACATAGTAACTCTATAGTCTTGATAAAGACTTTTAACGTAACTATACTATCTAATGATACTTTTCGTTTTATATACGCTTAATCCGTGAGGGGTTCTATATTAGAAACCTTATGATCTGTAACCGTTATAATCTTATACACTTGAAAAATGAATCGAGTAACATATATCACATCGTCATGCATTTAAATAACCACCATAGCACCAGATAATTATTATTATACAAAAATATTTCACATAGGATAACTATGACAATCTGGTGTTTATGTAATATATATATATATATCGGATCATGTCAATTAATTTGACTAGTAACTGGAGATCCGTATGACTAAACCGTATGAAGTATGCAATATCATATCGTATTACTATAAATATACATTTAAATCTTACATTCATAAGAATAGTGAGGTTATAAACATGATAATATATGTACAAAATAGTAATGATGTCTTGTGCTGAAGTCTTCCGGATGCCTTGTAGGTAGGTGGTGTGGTCAGCTAACCACGGGATGGACGTGGTAGAGTCTATTGTTATCCAGTTGATATTATATATAAACATGGTAGTTGAAATAGGGGCAGCTACCCACAATCCTCTAGAAGTGCTATAGTTCATTATTAAATCCGAATGGTTTGAAGTAAGTAATCCGGTGGTCAGCATGTAGTAATAATAGTCCTTTTGTGTGTAGTTGACATAGTTGTAGTCCAAAACGGTTGATCCGGAGGTTAATTAACAGGGTAAATAAGTCCATTCGGTACATCAGCAGATTATATCGTATAAGTCCATCCAGTATAGTGATCAGGAACAGTTAACAGCAGGCATCAGGGTAACGTATCAGCATCCGGAGGTAACTTTCAGCAACACTACTACTATCGGATTTTTATAAATATAGTTCCTAATCCAAATAGAACTTTCAGGATATAATAATAAATATATTTCCTGAATTAGACTATTTTCTGGTTATAATGGAACCCGGAACACATAGAATAATCATAAGTGTTGATCAGCATAGGGAACATTCGCAGATAGATAATAATTTCTGCAAAAACTAAGTCTGGTTAGCAAGGTCTAGGAAAAATTTTTTTTCGAGTAACCTGGAACACACTTAGGTTGATTTCTTCATGTGTTTCTTCCTAAGAAGATCTAAGGCCGACTCGGGAGTGCCATCCCATTCGTCTATGTCGACCCGGAATACTCTCATGAACTTAGTGTTCAGATTTGTATTCCGGGAAATTTCTTCCTTAACACGTTTCTCTAATACGTGTACGTCTATAGCCGCCTGTTCTTTGGCAGCTATGGCATCCTCCTCCCGAGCCTTTACTTCATCTCGGATGACAGTTTCAAGGCGTTCCTTTTCAGCGTCGCCTACCTGCTTCATACACAACAGGGTATCATTCAGAAGTCCCTGATGGAACTCCGTAGCTCGATCCCTGACACATTTCTCCCAGTGGGTGTAGATGGCCTTTTGGACATCCGCCTCCCCCTGGCGAGACTTTTCAAACCAAATTTCTGCATTACCAGTCTTAATGGTAATCGCATCTTTTGGTTTCGCAGGCGGTGCAACAGCTTTAGGAGGTGTTGACACTGCCTGAGGGGTAGTTCCGGATACGGGGCTTCCGGACGTTCCTGCTTTTGCCATTGGAACACAGTAGGTGGGTGGCTGGTTTTGTCTCAACCCCATGTCCATGTACATTTGTACTTGTTCAGGGGTAAACGATGCCTGCTGAGCGGCTGCAGTACTTGCAGATCCAGCAGCAGCAGGTGCGGAGGTCTTTTTAGGGACTAAACGACCCCGTTTTCCCAAGACCAAGGTCTGGCTCTCAGGTCCAGGTCCTTGTGTCATGGACGGAAAGTTACGTGAGTTCACTTTCCCTGGTTTAGATACAGCGCCTACGTATCCGGCAGGTCCGGGTCTCTTAAAAACAGGAGTACCTTTGGACTGCTCATGCGGATGACGTGCCAGGGGGGATCTAGAACCATCATCCGCCCTGGTTTGAGATACGGTAGTAGACTGACCATTGCCGTTGCCACCCCGGTTCTGGTCTCTCCTAATTCTCTCCCGTGCTCTTTTACCTTCCTTTCCGGACTCCTCGGATTTCTGCCAAAGAGACTCGTGCATGTCAAGTTTGCCCTTACCAGGAGTTAGGACAATGTTGGCGCGTAGTTTCGAATCCTTGGTCTTCGGAACTTCGCAGAGGACTTGGTCCCCTGGTCGGATCTTTGACCAAGCATCCTCACTCAGACTATCGAACTCCTTCATGAGTTCCTGATGCACCTCCATAATACGTTTACGGGTTCCATCTAGGCCTTCGGCGTGGGCTTCTGGTGTCTTGCCAGATCACTACGCCAGTTGTATTGGACCTTCATAGTATATTTCTTCCCCTTCTTGCCATAACTCAAGTCACAAATGTAAACCGGGTGATGGTGGAAGTGGGCTTCTACCAGATGCCTCTGGAACCGGGCTGAAGTACTCCAGGTCCGGACCGAGACATCGCTAGCATCCTGGCAGATGTAGAAGAGACAAGACTTTTGATCGTCTCCATACCACTTCTCAAGTGCCCAACGTAATTCGCGCCTCTGGGTATAGGTGTAGTACCTTTCGGTGTGGTTTAGCATAAGCAACATCTTTCGATAGGCCTTGCTCGGATTGGGATCCACGTCTGAAAGACGCATCCAATCCTCATCGTCGGACTCTCCGTTCTTGTTGGTAGTATCGGGACACGCATACAGAGTAGAACCGTCCTTCTTTACTCCCTATGCACAGTCTGCGAAACACGTTGGGATCCCGGTCTTAAATCTGGATTTGGCGTTAGCCCAACGCTCTGCCTCAGTTTGAGTAGATGGAGTGACCTTCTCATCGTACTCTACCGAGGACTCGTGTACCGATTCCTCGTCCGAGGAAACCACATCCATGGCGGTGCTCGAACCGCTGGTAGCTGAGGTGCTTGCCTTCAGGTCGGCTCTAGCAGAATCTGGCAGATTCTTGAGCCGCCGAGAAGCAGACCTCCTGTTTTTACTGACCTTCCAGTCTTCCGGTTCTTTAGTTCTGGATTCGCTGGAAGTACTCGCTTCTACCGGATCTGCAGTTTTACCGGTAGTACTGCTAGAGGTTGATTTAGAAGTGTCCAAACCTCTAGCACCTAGTTTCAGGTCTGGAATTGGAGGTGCGGGTGCCTCCGCTTCCCTTCGAGCTTCCCTCATGGTTCGGTACTCCGGCTGGACAGCACTAGGGCGTGGGTAGGTTTGGCCTTCGGGTTCTGAAACGCAGCCTACCCAGTCAATGTTCGACTTGGTCACATTCCACAGAGACCTATCAGGCTTGGGATAAGCTCCTAGCAAGAAGGCTCTGTTAGCTTCATACACCACCTGTCGAAAGGCAATGTCTACCATGAGTCCGCGTTGGAACCATGGCCAGTCTCGGAGCCATTCTGGTGGCGTCCTCTCGCACTGTTCTGGATGCATAACATCCTCGATAGCCATCCTCACCTTCGGGTCCAGTTTAACTGGAGTACCGTCCAGGTTTACGACCTATGCCTGTAAGTCCGGGTGGACATACAAGTACCGACCATCATAGGCCGCTGGAAACGGGTCGTCCGTGGCCGGTTTCCATTGGTCCTTAGACCCGTCTACTTGAGTAGTATCGGATCCGGTTCCTCCAAGCAGTACTTCGGGGTTTGAAGCGTCTCCAGATCCGTCAGTAGGAAGTGGTGATAGTAGCTTGTCAGGCTCATTCAGTGAAAATGAAGCCAACTTCTCTTCGCACGAGCGATCAGCGGATTCCTCCACTTCCATCAACTCGCTTTCCGCCTGTGTGAAAGGTGACAATGCTTCCGGGAAAGCATCTGCGGTCGGAGTCAGCTTATCCGGGTCACCGGATAGCTTGGCTGCTGCTACGGATTCCTCAGCCATGGCTGGAGGAATCTCCTCGGGAGTTCGACACTCCTTTTCCCGGCTTTCACGGCGCCGGGGCCGACAAAGGACGGAGACGCCTACTAGAGGACCGACTCTGGAGGAACAGCTAGATTGCTTAGAGGCAGTAAATCAAAGAAGGGCGATCTCTCGCCCGTCCCGATGAAAGCCAAAAAGCAATATGGCGACAAGCCAGCTTTTGTGACATCATTTCCTCACTAGCTAGTGGGGTCACGAGAGGTCAGCCGAGACTGGACGCGGTGACGTCATGCAGAAACGCACGTGCTACAAGCGGAACATAAACAAACTGATTGTTTTTAGGTAATTATCGCTCATGCCGTTGACTCGTCTGGGGATTTAAGTGGAGTTTATGGAAAGCTTAAGCTAATCCACCGGATTATCCGTCCACTACCCACTGGTACATCATACGGCGACGACAAGTAAGCCTTTCGGGTCAGTTGCCATCCGTTCCTCTAAATGTAAACATTACACTCGTTGTGTATACAGGTTAGGTCACTGCAGTCCTCTGGGCAATTCGAGGGCTGCGGCGAACGTATATCCCCTTCCTCGATAGTTCCTTTTCGGACCTGACAGTTCGAAGAGCTTTCTCTGGGTGTTTCTTGGCCTTCGAAACACCTTTCCTCTTCTTTTTGTCTTCACCTGCCGAGACTTTCTTAACTCCCCCACGCCTAATCGGTGTTGGCGTGGGTGGCACTGATTCAGATATCTTTTTAGGCCTACCTCGGCCTCTCTTCGATATTGGGTTCTTTACCTGGTCTACTATCCTATTTAGATTCAAAATCCTTCACTGTACATTTCTGTGGAGGTCTCCCTCCCAGACCATTTTCTCAGTCTAGCCACATTCAACTTATAAAGTCGACCGAGGTCTGATTTAATAATTACGGTACAATCACTAATAACCTGGGTTATTGTGAAAGGACCGTCCCAATTGGATGCTAATTTTATATGTCTAAGTGGTTTGTGCAGTCTTAGCACTCTATCCCCGGATTTGAATTTCCGATGCTTTAGATCGGTATCATATCCAACTTTCTGCCATTTGGCACTTTTCTCTAAATCAATTCGGACAGATTCATATGCTTTTTTAAATCTGTCCCTTAAACATTTAAAGAAAACTACATGACAAGGTAGTTCTGGATTCATACCTACGACTCCAAATACTAAGTCTGCAGGCATTATTAGATCCTCTCCGAAAACTAGAAGATTCGGAGTACAGTTGGTACTCGAATGTACCGTACTGTTGTAAGCATGTGTCACAAAATGACATTGCTCATCCCAATCGTCCATGTTTTCATTAACAAGTGACTTTAGGACCTGAATAAGGGTTCTATTGAACCTTTCGACCAATCCGTCACTTTGTGGCCTATACGGATTGGTTCTAGTTTTGCAAATAGCCAAGTATTCACACATACCTTGCCAGAGATTCGATTCGAATTCTCTGCCTTGGTCACTGTGTAGCATAAGTTCTACACTGAAAGTCAGTACCCAACCTTTTACAAAGGCCTTGGCACAAGTGACTGTTTTGTGGAAATACTTTGGTGTATTTCGTATAGTAATCACACACTACCATCATACAAGTATTATCATTAGCGGTACCTAATAAAAAAAACCTAGTGTTTTTTGTTTTTCTTTGTCTTTTTTCTTCAGTAAGGGGTAAAATGGTTAACAGGATAAGCTGTGACAACTTTTCAAACTTCAATGGATATTTGAGTTACCACCCTCACTATATGACAACAACCTAATGAGGAGTGACCAATTTCAGTTCTGAAAACCCTTTCTTAAACGATTCTGTTTGGGACAAGGGGGATAATGTAATTTTGTCCGCCTGAAGTGGGATCAATAAAAACTGAATTTCCACCCTTTGGACTTTTTAGAAACAAAGTTTTCTGCCTTTCGCGTGTGAAAGAGATTGAAGACGTGCAGGGTATGGTGTGATGTCTCATAATGTGCATTACAACATTATGAATCAGCTTAGTCCCTGCTACCTGTCAATTTTTACTTTTTCTGATCAATTTTTTTATGGATGGACAAAAGGAGTGTTGCCGTTCTTTATCAAAGGTGCAGTGTTGTTTTGAAGGAAACACTCTCTAAAATTCAAATTGGGAGGAATAAATGCATCTGAAGGATGATGTTCAGGGCAACAATGTCTGAAATAAAAACCTCCTTTCTCTTTTGTGAGAAGTGGATAAGCTCAGAGGTGGTGGAGCAGTAGTCATGATCAGCTGAGCAGCTCTTGTCTAATGTGAGTCAACCTTGCACCATCAATGGGCGCAGTGGCAACTCGGTGGTCAGTTTGACAGGGGTTGGGGGTAATGGATACTGGGGAAAAAGGGGGCGGGAGGAAGAAAGCTGCTCAACGCACTGCACACGGTGGCAACTTGGCCGGCAGTCTCATTAGGCTGCTGCTGAAGGGAGGGAGGGGAAAAAGTAAGGGTTTATTACACCACCAGAAGCAGAGGGCTTTCTCTCTGCACCTTGTTATAATATAAAAGTGGACAATTGCCAAGCCAAGGTAGCAACACCACCCTCTTACTCACCACTCACCCCAGATAAAACTCCAGAGGTGGAAAGCTTAATGCATGACTTGCACAGTGAATGCGACAGTGGGGAAAATGCCGAGTCTGATTTTGACATACACGAGTTTCTTCAGCGCTACAAGAAGCCTAAAGCCCCCACAGACCTAACTGGAATTGGGGCAACAGTACCGCCACGGACGCCGTCACCATCACCACCACCATCACCTGGAGACATCGTTGGCAACTTGCACACATCGACCAAAGAGTAGGAGGAGGGTGTAAAAAAGCCAGTGGCGGTGGTGGCAGGTGTTGCTTCGACCCCACTATTGACTGATGAGAAAACTTCTTCCACCAACTCGAGAAAGAAGAGAGGGTCAGGGTCAGGACCAGGGTCAGGGACCGGTTTTGAACCGGTGGATAAAAAGAAAAGGCAGAGAACTTCTAAAGCGGCAGCAGCAGCAGCACCACCACCACCTAGACCGCTACACCTTTGGTCTGTAAGCTAAAACGAGAGCATCAAATTAACTTCCAAGAAATGGCCTGTGGAAAAAGTGAACAGGCAAAATATTACACCCACTCCTAACCAAATTTTCTACCCCAAAGGTGACAAATACACATGCATAGAGGTGTACAAGAAGCCCAACGTGAAAGGTCTGGCCATTCGCTCTTACATAGATAGACCCTTTGAAAGGTATGTTAAACTTTCGCCTCCCCATGTCAAACGGCTCATCAGCAAATGTCCATCTCTCCTAAAACACCACCAAGATATTTTACTCCGAGCCTACCGGGGAGCGCCAGCCGTTTTTTAACCTCGTAGAGGATTTGGACATCTCCACTGATGCACTTTCTTCATGCCCTGTTTCGGTTCTGGTAAACCATTACAAGGGTGTAGGTAAAATCCACATTGGCACTCAGTCCTACATAAATGAAATGAACTGTTCTGAGTCTTCTGCCATGCGCCTTCCTGCCTGCCCCTCACACTGTGGCCACACCGTTACGCCTCAAGTGCTGGAAACTCTTCAAACATGTGTGGGACCACTTCTGGCACGAGACTGCAAGAGTTTCTACCAGTAAAAAAAAGCTCAGTGGTCAACAGCTTTTTTCTATTTTTTAAATCTGGTCAACAGCTCCTCTCATGTCAAAATTAAACGTGTTTCATAGCATTGTAGCGTCGTACATGTACCAGTTCAACAACTGGTGCTCATGTGTTACAAGCATCAAAGCGTTATAGCGTATCATCTTAATGCATAGAAACTATAGTGTAGCATGCGCGATGAAAAAATAACAAAATTTACTTTTTGTGTCTGAAAAATAGAAAAAAATTACTCTTCTTACAAGGAAACTTATGATGGCAACTTTTAAAATCTATAGCTGGTATAGAAAACGATACAAAAGCAATGTCAGATTTACCACTTCAAAAAGTGATTCAGAGGTAAAGCAAGTCATTCTTGTGTATAAGCATTTCTTTTTGTAAAAAGTTTTAATAAAAATTAAAGGTTAAGGTATTATATATCCTGTGTCGAAAAGTAGTAAAAAGGAAAAAAAAAGTGAAAAAGGAAAAAGAGGGAAAAAAGGAAAAAGTAAAAGCAGGAAAAAAGGAAAAATGAAAAGTAAAAATTGCATAGTTTAAGGTTGTACTCTGTCATGTGTATACTGTGTGAAAGGTTATGTTCTTTCATGTATCCTGTGTGAACAAATTACATAGTTTCAGGTTGTATACTGTTTGAAAAAAAGGAGGAAAAAGGAAAAGTAATTGTGTAAAACAGTAAAATTTTACTAAAGACGTTAAGGTTGTATTCTATCACGTATCCTATGTGAAATTCTGTCATGTATCAACTTCACCAGACAAGAGGTTTTTTTTTCCCTTATCTGATCTTTGGTAGTGTTTTAGCTAAGCAGGCACCATGTCTAATCCTCCTGTTGAATTTTGTATGTGGCCTCATTTACAGTTGAGCACAACATACGGTAAACCTTCCGCAATTACTCCAGGCAATAATATATGTAGTGTGTTATGTGGATGTGGAGAAAACCTTTTCTGTGAAGCAATTCCTGTAGACAACATTCAATATTTTAGAGGAGCTGAACCAGACACTGTTGACCACTGTTTAAATAGCTTAATATGTGCAAGTTCTTTAATGTGGCTTTTTGGGATGCTTTTGTCATTTGCATTGACCACTGTAAACATAACAATGTTACATTACAGACAAAGGATTGGTGTATTGGAGTATATCAATTACACACTAAAGAGTCATGTCCACAACATTATACCAGGTACACACTAGGCAGCATGCGAAAATTTGAAGCATACCTTCAGGAACTAAAGATTTACCCCAAAGTGGGTGTATTATGCCATTGTAAAAGCACTCTAAACATTGACAAAATATCTGAAACCATATGTTTCACCTGTCTACAATGCACCTTGGTACTTTCAGCTTTAAACTTGGTTGGGGTAAAAAGTCATTTTTTATTCGAGCTAAATTTCAAGGAAGGCTATCTTTCAGGGCTTTTAGCTTCAGTGAAAAACAACTTCGTCTACTTTCTGGCTCAGGCATTGTTTGAATCTGCTATTGCAAACATAGCTAGAATCAGTAGCACATGTTATTTTAATACCTGGAATGAAAACTTAAAGTCAATGCATTGGACAAGAGCTAAATCACTAACCGTAAACACCTCTTTCTGTTGCATATGTACAAAACCTTCTAACGGTAAAAGCACATTCATATGTCGAGGTTGTCTGTAAAATAAAAAAAAAGTGTAAAAAAAAGCTGCGTTATGTTTTGTTCAGTTAATTACACATTCCATTTAGTTTACAATACTGATGTAGTAGCTTTGCATGCATAAATCATAGGCAGAACCTTCATTTAACTACAGTATGTGAAACTTGGATCCTGATTTATCAAATACATACCTCTTGTGAATTACAAGAAACTCTTGTCTTATTCTAAATCAAAGGGAATTTCAGTATATCACAGAGATTTTCGGCCTCTTGTGAGGAAAATATCAAAATCTTTTGATGTGGTCCACTCTTCAAATAACAACACTTTGGCAAGGCTCCTTGGCCGTTATGGCCCTTCCTAAGGTGATATTGCCACCCCAATATTGGCTAAGGAACCCTATCTTCTTAAATCACAAGGATTTCCTGGTCGTTTTCATGCTGTGGGATTTGGCCTTATATGAAGCTTAAGGTCCATAAACCAGATTAGGCCAAAGTAATAACTTACCTACCATTGACTGTAGAATCTCACCAACCGTCACTTCCATAACATGCAAGCAATCTCATGCACTCACTCGGTCAACCAGGGTCACAAGCCATTTACAATATATACTAGAGGATTATCAGGTATTAATCTACACTGGTAGGATTAATATTTGTTAATAGTCGGTATTCCAAATGAACCCAAATGAAAAAATATATGTATGTCCTAGATAAAAGACATCATAGGTTTTCAGTAAACAGTCCTCAAGTCATGTCAGATTGAAAGGGGCAGGGTCCAAAATCCTATAGGTCGAATCCCACATGGCGAAAAATGCCTCAAACATCTCTGCGAATTTGGATCTGTTGAGATTTTGGGACCTTCCCCAAATTTGCAAGGATCGTAATACACTAGGGTACATAAAACACAAGGACACTGTTGTTCTTTATTGTAAAGCATGCGTAATATATCATCCTAGTTAATGGGTATATCTATGTCTGACATGTTTGATATCCTAAAACCGCAAGGGTATAAAACAATAGCACAGTTTGCATTGGTACTTTGATATTGCACATAGGCCAGACGATGACAGCCTATCGCTCCCTCTAACGGCTGACAGCAAAGTTGGATGGGCTCATAGACAACAAAAAACTCATGTGAAAATAAACTTTCCCCTCACTCTCCTACTTGAAACTTCTCACATACTTAATTAAACATGTGATTTTGCCAATGCAGTAATTAATCTTTAGTTTTATAGTCTTTGTTATTCATATTTTAGTAAAATTTAGAAATTTTAGGCAGCAACCTTGATCTTGGCACAGTGCCAGAGCAGGGCCTTTGCTCCAGCCAGGAGATATAAAAAGATAATTTAAAACTGAATTAAAGCTCACATCTTTCCATCCAAGCAGAACTAGCAAGGAAAGTGTGCCATAGTTGTATGGATGAAATTTGGAAGCCATGCATAAAGGGGAAGTGTGTTAAAAATCATTCGGTACCATTGGTACCGAATTTTAGACTACAACAAAGGCATCTGCGCTCTGCCGCTCCCGTAGGAAGTAGAGTCGGCAGGGGGCTCGGCCTAATTGCACAATGTAAATAGCACTCCTTGTAATTTAGGGCAGCAGGAACCCCATAAAATGCAACTGACAAAATCACAGACATATTTCAGGCATTTTTTCGCCATTTGGGAATCGACCTTTATCAACTGTCACTGATTCCCCCAGGACTTTCATAACTAAAATTGAAAGAAAAAATAATCCTAGATGGGTTATCACTGGAAGTTTCCCCAAAACATGTTCCATATCGGTCCAATACTGGCTACCTCTGTCATAGGCACAGAAAACAATATACCATTTTGAACAAGGACATAATGTCATTGGATAAAGTCTTTCCATTTGGACCACATAAATCACATATGCTCAGTTAAGGCCAAATCCAACTATGTGGAAAATGGGTCTAAAATGGCTGTGATTCTGGCTATCGGCAGCCTTGGAGTCTTGTCAAAAACAAAATTCACAAGGGTTCCCATGCCGACCCTACCTTTATCAAACCCCACTACTGGCCAATATTGGAAGGGAAATGTCTGTGAAATTCATCACTGTACTGAATAGTTGTTACTTTTAGTCACAAGTACAACATTCTTATGACTATAGTGTGTGGAACTTGGGTCCTGATTTATGAAAAGATAACACACCTCTTGTGATTTACTAGAGATTTTTGTTTTCCTCTAAATCACAGGGAATTTCCATATATTACAGAGATTTCTGGCCTCTTGTGAGGAAAATATCAAAAGCTTTTGATGTATTCCACTCCTGAAATTACAACACTTTGGCAAGGATTCTTAGCCATTATAGGACTTCCTTAGACAATATTACCACCCCAATATCGGCTAAGTAACGACATATCCTATATCACAAGGATTTTCTAGCTATTTTCGCGTTGTGGGATTTGGCCTTTAGAGGCTCACTTAAAGTTAACTGTACTATATGGCCAGTCGGGAAGTTCAAATACATGCTTTCATATTGTCTATTATAGAGGCCTAGGAAGCAAATCTTCATTGGGGGGAGGGGCAGCATGGGCCCCATGACAACCACCTTTAGGTCAAATCCGACTACGCGAAAAATGGGTCTAAAACGTTTGTGATTCTGGATTTCGGCAGCCTTTTACCCCTGCCAACATCCTAAATCACAAGGGTTCTCACCCCACATCTACCTTTAGCAAATCCCTCTGGTAACTGATATTGGAGGGGAAATGTCTGTGAATTTCATTTCTGTACTGGTTAGTTGCTAGTTTGATTCACAGAGATGAGTTTTTGATATAAGTATCACACTTGCCTCTGACCAAATCCTCTAGCTTTTAATTGTTTCCGATACAAATGTAGTGTTTTTACATGCATTAATCACAAGCAGAACCCGTTTACAACTGTAGTATGTGGAACTTGGGTCCTGGTTTATCAAAGACACACCTCTTGTGATTTTCTAGTTGGTTTCCTCTAAATCACAGGCCATCTCAGTATATTAACAGAGATTTCTGGCCCTTTGTAAAGAAAATATTAAAAACCTTTGACGTAATTCACTCCAGGCCAAATCCCACAACGTGAAAATAGCCAGAAAATCCTTGTGATATAGGATATGTGGTTACTTAGCCGATATTGGGGTGGTAATATTGTCTAAGGAAGTCCTATAATGGCTAAGAATCCTTGCCAAAGTGTTGTTATTTCAGGAGTGGAATAAATCAAAAGCTTTTGATATTTTCTTCACAAGAGCCCAGAAATCTCTGTAATATATGGAAATTCCCTGTGATTTAGAGGAAAACAAAAAATCTAGTAAATCACAAGAGGTGTGTTATCTTTTCATAAATCAGGACCCAAGTTCCACACACTATAGTCATAAGAATGTTGTACGTGTGACTAAAGGGCGAATCCCACTACGTGAAAAATGGGTCTGAAATGTCTGTGATTCTTGACATAGGCAGTCATGGACTCTTGTCAATTTCCTAAATCACAAGGGTTCTCACCCCACTACTCCATACTCAAGTCCCACTGCTAGCCAATATTGGGCAGTACATCTCTGTGATTTTGATTCTATTGCTGCTTTTGACCGCTGGATCTCTGTGATTTTGATTCAATTGCTGTTATTAAGGCCAAACCCAACAATGTGAAAATGGGCAGAAAATCATCGTGATATAGGATATATGGTTGCTTAAGGCCAAATCCCACAACATGAAAATGGTCAGGAAATCATTGTGAAATAGGATATGTGGGTGCTTAGCCGATATTGGGGTGGTAAAATCATCTAGGGAAGACCTATAAAGGCTAAGAATCCCTGTCAAAGTGCTGGTATTTAGGGAGTATAGTACATCAAAGGTTTTTGATATTTTTTTCATAAAGGGCTTGAAATCTGTGTGATAGACTCAAAATCCATGTGATTTAGAGAAAAACAACAGTTTCTAGGTAATCAGAAGAGGTGTGTCTTTGATAAATCAGGAGCCAAGTTCCACATACTACAGTCATAATGGGGGTCTGCTTGTGATTTTTGCAAGCTACATTTGTTTATGCTATGCAGGAGGCCATTGCAAACCACAGAAATTAGTCAGAGAAAGCTGTGATTTTAATATCAAATACTCTATCTCTGTGAATCATTCTATCAACTCATGTGTGCAGTAATGAAAATCACAGAGATTCCCCTGCTACTATCAGCTATAGTCAGATTTGGAGTGGTAAGAAGTGCAGGGAGTACCCTTGTGATTTAGGAAATGGGCAAGAGTCCAATGTTGCCGATATCCAGAATCACAGACATTTGAGACCCATTTTTCATGTGGTGGGATTTGGCCTTTAGCCAATATTGGGGTGGTAATATCGTCTAAGGAAGGCCTATAACGGCTAATAACCCTTGCCAAAGTGCTGGTATTTTGGGAGTGAAATACATCAAAAGTTTTTGATATTTTCTTCACAAAGGGCCAGAAATCTCTGTGATAAACTGAAAATCCCTGTGATTTAGAAGAAAACAACAGTTTCTAGAAAATCACAAGAGGTATGTCTTTGATAAATCAGGAGCCAAGTTCCACATACTACACTTATAAGGGGGTTCTGCTTGTGATTTATGTGAGCTACATTTGTTTATGCTATGCAGGAGACCATTACAAACTGAAAAAAATAGTCAGGGACAACTGTGCTTTTGATATCAAATACTCTATCCCTGTGAATCATAATAACAATGCGTCTGTGCAGTAATGAAAATCACAGAGATTACCCTCCTACTATCTGCTATAGTGGGATTTGAAGTGGGGAGAAGTGCAGTGAGAACCTTTGTGATTTAGGAAATTGGCAAGAGTCCAAGGTTGCCAATATCCAGAATCACAAACATTTCAGACCCATTTTTCGTGTAGTGGGATTTGGTCTTTAGGCAGTAAAGCATTGTGAAATACATCTCTTTGCTGGTAAATCATGACCTCAGACAAATTCACAGAGATTTCTGACCTTTTCTGAAGAAAATATCAAAAATATTTGATATGTTCTATTCTATAAAAATCAAGACTTTGGCAAGGCTCCTCAGCCATTATAGGCCCTCCTTAGACGATATTACCCTCCAATATCAGCTAAGGAACATTGCATGCATAAATCACAAGGATTTTATGGCCATTTTCGCGTTGTGGGATTTGGCCTTAAAAGTAAAAACTATTCAGCACAGTTGTGAATTTCACAGACATTTCCCTTCCAATATTGGCTAGTAGTGGGGTTTGATAAAGGAAGGGGTGGCATGGGAACCCTTGTGAACTTTGTTTTTGACAAGACTCCAATGCTGCCAATAGCCAGAATCACAGCCGTTTTAGACCCGTTTTCCACGTAGTGGGTTTTGGCCTTCCTGAAATACCAGCACTTTGGCAATGATTCTTAGGCGTTATTACCACCCCAATATCGGCTAAGCAACCACATATCATATATCACAAGGATTTTCTGCCCATTTTCGCATTGTGGGATTTGGCCTTTAAACTGTCAGCATAAGGACGATGACGCCTATTTATACCTATATAGAATTTGTATAGAAAAGTAATTTTTGTTGAATTGTAGGTCTAATTTGAGGCTTAGGCCCCCATTTTCCCTATTCCATTACTATATTAATCTAATTTTAATTGCAATTGATTTTGTCCCATGCAATGTATGAGCTGACTGATCCGGGCCTGTTTGTGGCGGCCTTTGATAGATGAGACTATGAGTAGATTGTAAGCTGACTGGATTGGACCCACTCCTAGATCACTGTCTATTGATACATTAGCTGCTACTTTGTCTCTGCCCTTGTTGGACTACTTTTTACATAGTTTACACATTCTACTTCTCCTTAATGCAGAGTGTCCCTTGTACTGGACTTATCCACGTGTAACAGACTGATCGTATGAAAGCAGTAATCTAATGTCACTTAGGGAGGGGGATCTCTATTCAGCCATGACAGTAGGTGGGTAGTATATGGCCATCCTGTGGTCTGTTGCAGAGCAATCTGGTGGTCCAAATGTAATGATATCCCACCACTGCGAGTACATTTTTAGCGAGAGGCATATCTATTGCACTACAAGCTACCATTGAAAATAGGCAAAAAGGCAGCTATGGTTAGAACAAATTACGACCTCTCACTGACACCCAGTACCAATGGGTAATCGTGAATAAGACTGACAAGAGGAGTCTGGATCTGCAACAGAACACTGATTTGTTTTGTGGCCAAATACAACAGGGAAGCAGGTTACCAACAAGACCCATTACCTTCAATAGGCTTATGATGGCTTAATGACCAGTCCCGTGTAACGTGAATTAAATTGATGTCTCGTTAGCCCAGGGTGAAGTGCTGATGTGGAACTGATAAAGATAAATACACATCTCAAAGTGCATGAGTAGATTAGATTAACATCTTAAGTTGACATGTGGTCACTTAGTAGAAGTGTAAGTAGACCATTAGTACAGACTTCAGGCTAACAGCTTTAATAAAACCAGGCACCTGGATCAGAAGTGTGCAATGTGTAACATCCATTAGCCACAAGTATACGCTACCCTTTGAAGTGTTGCATTGCATATCACAGCTGTATCAAGGAATATAAAAGGAGATATTACAGAGAGCCTCAAAACACGAATTCCTCACCACAAGCCTTATAAGAGTTATGTTCCAATTTCCCACATGGCGATCTAGGGCTCTAAAATCTCAAGGTTGAGTCTGACATGGCGATTTAGGCCTCCAATATCTCTGTGATTTGGGCCATCGTATTCTAAACGCCTTACCTTTGCCCAAAGTGCAGAGATTGGTGGTATATTTTTTTACTGTTGGATTCAAGTTGAGTTGAACAAGCTTTACATTCTGTCAGCATAATACATACATTAAATTCATTATAAATCTCACCTTATAGTAATCTCTATATAATTATCGCCTCCACCTATTAACCATCCTTATACCACGCTTTGGGGACTTCCGGTGGTTTTATATGCAAAATAACCGTGCATCATTCTGCATATACCAGCCATGTGCATTTTTGAAATTTTTGGTAAATATTTTTTCAGGGTCAAGTTGGACTTTTGGGAAATTATGACAGCTATACAAAGTTAATCTAGCCATTTTCCATTGTGGAAAATCGTGCCAACTCGTAGGAGAATTGAACCCCGGCCGCAGTGGAGGTAGGCGAAGGCCTTAGCCATAGCGCCACACTGAACGGTGATGAAACCCAACGTGAAAATAAATAAGTTCTAACCTCGGGTGCTAGTCCTATGTTTCCACTCAGTTTTCGTCTTGATTCCAACCTTTTCATGTTATAATATCGAAATCCCAAGAAGTATTCGATCCATAGACGAGGAATGCGTGCTAATTTTCTCCATTTTGTTCAATATAAGTAAGAATCCAATGTTTTTTCCATCGTAAGCGAGTCTCGGTCTAAACTGCAGCATGTTGACCTATATCTACATCCAGGCCACTGACACACTTTCGTCGGACAAGGAGGCGGGTGAAAATGGCTGCACCGTGACTCGCTTACGATAGAAAATCATTGGATTCTTATTTATATTGAAGAAAATGGAGAAAATTAGCACGCATTACTCGTCTATGGATCGAATACTTCTTGGGATTTTGATATTAGAACATGTCATTGTTGAATTCCATACGAAAAGTGTGTGTGAACACGGCGGTACCTCTCCCGGCAAGGAACAAAAACAATGGCTTCGCGCAGAGCCGACCCGGGCCGTATGGCTTGCTTTTACAAAATGTCTTCTCCTGGCTATATTCTTTGGATCTCAGGTAAGAAATTAATACAAAATGGAGGAAATTGTGGTATAAACCTATTAGGTCATGGATATTGCGGAGCGGCAAGGGTATATCCAGCATGTTAGGCCCGTGGGCTGCAATATCCATGATCTATTAGCTTAATATTTCACCTTGCTGTACAATTAGGCCCCATGAAAACAACTATATGTAGACCATCCCACTAATAGTCCAGAACACATAAAGAGTGCACAAGGGATAACCATTAGGCAGGATATCCATTATACAGGATAGCCATTAAGTATGATAACCACCATGCAGGGCTATCCCATAGTGAGGCCCATAGACCAGTTCATTCCAATATGAACCAGACCTAGCAAGCCCATGGGACAGGATATCCATATCCCCATTTAGTAGAACCAGTAGCAGCCCTGACTGTCACCCAGCTCAGACGTAGGTTGTGCAGCGCCACCTTCCGGTAAAAGAAAATATCATAGCCATGCAGCATCATGTGCTGTACTCTATAGGTTTAGGACTATGAAACATCAATTGTTAAGCCTATGCAATAAAGATATATAAAACTGTATCTATGGGCTCTTGAGTTATCTCTTCATCAATGTCATTGAGAATCATCATATTAAAAAGGATGTCTTAACCCGACAATTCTAAAGGCTCTGCAAAGTAAAGGTCAAATCCCACTATGTGAAAAATGGGTCTGAAATGTTTGTGATTCTGGATATTGGCAGTCATGGACTCTTGTCAATTTCTTAAAACACAAAGGTTCTAACCCCACTACTCCCTACTCCAAATCTCACTGCTAGCTGATATTGGGCAGTACATCCCTGTGATTTTGATTCTATTGCTGCTTTTGACCACTCGATCTCTGTGATTTTGATTCAATTGTTGTTATTGGTCAGTAAATCATTGTGAAATTCATGTTTTAGCTGGGAAATCATGACCTCAGACAAATTCACAAAGATTTCTGACCTTTTCTGAAGAAAATATCAAAAATCTTTGATATGTTCTACTCTACAAAAATCAAGACTTTGGCAAGGCTCCTTAGACGTTATAAGCCCTCCTAAGATGATATTATCCTCCAATATCGGCTAAGGAACAGTGCATGCCTAAATCACAAGGATTTTATGGCCATTTTCGCATTGTGGGATTTGGCCTTAATAGACCAAGGTCGTCATGTGGGATTCTGCCTTCTACAACTTTGATCTGTTGCGTTCTGGTGTCCTGCTCAAGGATTAATTAACGTTTCCCAAATCCTGCAGTCAGGAAAGGTCCAGTTGAATTACTCAAACTGTCTAATTCCCACAAACCCTACCTGAACAAGTCAAGGTTTCGTGACACAGACAACACTGTAACAAACTCTACTGGGATAGGCACGATGGAAATGACAAATAGAACAAAGTATTTAGTGGATCTCCCCAGGTACATGATACATTTGCTGACATAAGTAGTACAATTTTAAGGTGGCCATGTAAGATTCTGTTCAAGCTCTGCACCATAAACCTAGCCGTAATCAGATCTTCAACTCGACACGGCAGTAGACTGAACGTGAACGTGATGCATCCCACTCATACATGGAGACCAGAAGCGTTGTTTTATTAAGAGTTTGGAGTTATTGGTTATACCCGTTGTCAGTCTGATTCCTCTGCTAGGAGTACGTGACTCAGATGACCCTGTAGGATGCACTGAGTGAGCAGAACATTTAGTCGTGTCTTTTTATAGCTTAGACAATACGATCATGTTTGATAAGAGCAGAATTGTGTGAGTAGATCATTTCCTTATCAGAACTAATAGTTGCTGTAGCTCTACCTGGAGGGACAGGAAAGAACTATCTGTGATCATGCATGAACAGGGACTGGTTTGTGGAAGTGGTTTTTGTCCTCCATACTTCTTTTACTTCGCCTTGATTTGCAGTGTCACCTTTTTCCTTTATTGTAAGTTGACAGCTATAGGCTAAGAATTTGGCTAGGGCAGATTTTACAGTTGGTGTTTGATAGTAAAGATATAGAGGGACATGTAATGCTTAGGACAATGCATTGTGCTGAGTTTAAAGAATATATTCTCCCTGTAAAGGCCAAATCCCACAACGTGAAAATGGTCGGGAAATTGTTGTGAAATAGGATATGTGGGTGCTTAGCCGATATTGGGGTGGTAATATCGTATAGGGAAGACCTATAAAGGCTAAGAATCCCTGTCAAAGTGCTGGTATTTAGGGAGTATATTACATCAAAAGTTTTTGATATTTTCTTCACAAAGGGTTTGAAATCTCTGTGATACACTGAAAATCCCTGTGATTTAGAGGAAAATAACAGTTTCAAGGAAATCAGAAGAGGTGTGTCTTTGATAAATCAGGAGCCAAGTTCCACATACTACAGTCATAATGGGGTTCGGCTTGTGATTTATGCAAGCTACATTTGTTTATGCTATGCAGCAGACCATTGCAAACCACAGAAAATAGTCAGAGACAACTGTGATTTCAATATCAAATACTCTATCTCTGTGAATCATTCTAGCAACTCATCTGTGCAGTAATGAAAATCACAGAGATTCCCCTGCTAATATCAGCTATAGTCGGATTTGGAGTGTTAAGAAGTGCAGTGAGTACCCTTGTGATTTAGGAAATTGGCA
Organism: Acholoe squamosa; assembly: GCA_949317995.1. Lineage (NCBI taxonomy): Eukaryota > Metazoa > Annelida > Polychaeta > Phyllodocida > Polynoidae > Acholoe > Acholoe squamosa. The sequence continues at coordinate 25,123,474 of OX439052.1, forward strand.
AGAGTCCAATGTTGCTGATATCCAGAATCACAGACATTTCAGACCCATTTTTCACGTTGTGGGATTTGGCCTTAATATTCTGCGATATTTTTTCAGGTTTCTTCCATAAAACTCCACTGTCTTCCTCTCATGCCTACATTATATGATTTTCTTTTGTGATGAGTGGTTGTATTTCCTCTTTGGTAAAACCGATATGGGGGTTGGCAAATTGCTCCTACTTGGATCTTTATAAAATGCTTACTAATAGTTTCATGACTTGTTGCTTGCAGGCCCGCTTACTGCAGTATTGGTGAACCTGTATGACTGTAGACGTGTGGCACTGTGTGGGTGCCTCATTGCCACTGTAGCCTTTGCAGGCTCCACCTTCTCTCCTAACCTTGACGTCCTCATCGTCCTGTATGGCATATTTGGGGGTAAGTTTCTTGGTTTAATAAGCTCTGATGATTCCAGTGTAATAACAGATCACTCAAAGCTAGTCTATTGAACATACTGGCAAAGCAATCAACAAGGTTGTCCTGGCATAATCCAGTAGCCAATATGATGTTTTGATACTAAAAGGGGAACACTTAGAATGAGAAGCTACAAGCTACTAGGACTTTCACACACTATATCCTGTGGCCTGAATGAGACTTAAAGAGTATCTTATGAGTTATACATGTAATGCATTATATTGATTTACAGAAGACATAATATTGAGCATGAAGTTGGTTCACCCGTCATCCAATAAAGAACTGCATTATCTTTCATAGACTATGGCCTTTGTTTAAATGATTAAGACCAGACAGTCAACATTAGATTTTTTTACTTTACCTGCAAAACTCCTATCTATTTGCAGGAATCGGGGTCAGTATGATCTACATTCCAGCAATACTCATTGTGGGTTTTTACTTTGAGAAGAGAAGGGCTATTGCCAATGGTATAGCAAACAGTGGTTCTGGTTTGGGGACCTTCATCTATGCGCCATTGTCCCGGTACCTGCTTGATGAGTACTCATGGCGCGGTGCGTTACTTATACTAGCTGGACTGGTGTTTAACTGTGCTGTGTGTGCAGCATTATTCCGCCCGCTTGGCCTATACCAATCATCCTCCTCATGGAAGCTGCCAGACCCAGACTTCCCGGAACCTGACTTTGAGGACGTCAAGAAACATTTACCGGGCCATGTGACAGATGATGGGGAGTATTCCCAACCACCCTCCCTCCCACAGAGCCCCAAGAGCAGGGTGCATCAGCTCATTGATGATGGCATGGGGAAGGCAAAGAGTCAGGGAGACCTCCCCAGTGTCACTTTATCTACCAAGTCTTTAGCTAGGAGACTTCCACAGAGGAATATCGCAGTGTCTAACAAGTCTCTAAGCGGTAAACATGGGAGTCACCTTGTGTTTACATCCAGTGTGTCGCTGAGGTCCCCAGACACCACCAAGACGCCCATACAGCTGGTGCAGAAGAAGTACTATGTCAGCAAGGAGCTCCTACACCGACCATTGGAAAGGAAGGATGCCTTCTACAGCGGCAGCATTAGCCGCCTTGCTCCTTACCAGGACCCTGAAGTACCCTTCACACTAAGTATGCTGCGACTCCCCTCCCCAAGGAGTGAAGACGATGATGTGTCGGAGACAGTCAATGGTCAGACGGTGGTGGAGCTGTTGCACAGCATGCTGGGACTGGGGCTGCTCTGTTCACCCATGTTCCTAATGTGTATATTCATGGGCGTCCTATGGACAGGTGAGTTCAGTGCTTAGTGTTATAAGATATGATGAGATATATATTCTTGCATGGGAATCAAACGCACGGTTTAAAGAAATCAATAGATTGAAAATTAGGTCTATCTATTACTATAATATTGTTTTGGCTACACTTCATTCATGCATTCAGGAAATGAAGGGGTGTAATGCATTTATGTACAAGTTTTGCCAACCATAAGAGGAATAATAACCATTTGCATAGCGTATACTTCTTCTGGTTAATTCTATGCACAATAGGTGTTTTATTTTTCAATATGAAAGTACATAAAATACATCTATTCCTTGTTCGTCAAATATGTTGGTCCTAACTACATGGTTAATCAGTAACCTTTCATTGTTGCAGCCCACAGCTGTGTGTTGTCCATCTTCCCTGACTATGCCGTACTGTCAGGGATATCTCGAGCACAGGCTGCCTTACTTGTCTCTATCATAGGTGTCAGTAATATAGTAGGACGTCTATTGGCTGGATTTGTCTCAGGTATGTCTCAACAATTACCCTTAAATGTGTGTATGTATGTTACTATTGTAGGGGCCAGCTCTGGCTTTAAGTCCATGGCGGTAGACCCTCTACCCCATTCTGGAAGTTCAAACCCCCAGGGGCTGGCCATCTGGTGTAAGCTACCCCCTTTATCATACCAATCCAGATGTAGATGGGTAGTCAGAATGGAATGCATAGTTTCTTAGATCAGTGGTAGAGCATCCGCATCCATAATTGGGGGGTCCTAGGTTCAAGTCCCATAGAATTCAAACATCATTTTCGCCATCCACTACCCTATATATGGGTATTATGATCGGAGGGAAAATTGAACCTTGGACCTTGAATTTGATACCTGCATGAATATTGATAAGGATAAATAGTGATTACAAGCATATTGAAGGGTGTGAAGAGGTCCACATTTTCTATATGAATAGAAAAAGACAGAAGAGAGTTATCTTTTGGGTAGGCTGTCTCCGATTCTTGTTTATTCACATGAACAAAGACCGGTCACTTAGGGCCACATGTTGAAGCAGGAATAGTAATCGGAACTACTAAGGTAGTAGGTACAAGATGGTATATGAGCAGTGGGATAGCCACTACTAACCGAACCTTGGTGATGTCACCTTATCTAAAATGGCCATGAACCTTAGCCTGGCCACATGATGGTGTGAAGGATCCGAACCGGGTGAAGGTGCTGCCACCTTCACAAGTATCTCACCGTCACACATGAAGACCCCAGCCTAAGTCCCATGGGCATACGAATTGAGAGTGTAATACATTAGATACCCCTACATGTCTATATTTCTTTTTTGTTAATCAGATTCTGGCCGTACTTCATCTTCAAAAGGGCTTCAATTTTCAAGTAATCGAAATTTTTGCTGAATGTGTTTAACACAAATTGCCGAAAATTACATACATGTGGTCTAAACTGCTTTTGACTTTATTTCCCATTGTTATGCTAAGTTGCATTGTGTGCACATATCTTATATTATTGATGCTAACACATATTCATTTGAAGGGAAAAGTGTTTGTTAGCTGTTTGCCATATGCTATTGCTTCTAGTAATATCTATTACTAAATTACTTTTATCACATTATGTATAAGATATACTCCATGAGAACGAAACTGCCGAGATATGTAAGCCCTAAATCGCCATGTGTGATTCGACCTTATTGTATTCAATGACCATTGTTTACTGCCAGCTGTTCTGACGTAGTGGGTGCGAATCCTCCTAAAGGCACATGGGAAGCTAGAGAAAATGAAAAACGAATGCTGTGCTATATAACCATGTCCTATAGGGGTGTATATATGAATGATCGGTTAATGGAGGCCTCTAACCAACATTTAATACTATGATGATCCACTACTATGGGGCGGAGAGTAACTTGATGAGTAAGCATACAAATGACTGTGAAGCAGTAATGTAGCCATTGGGAGATATAGTGACCAGCATGAAATAAAAGAGGCAAAACCTCTCAGACTTATCTTGTCACACATGGCAGAGACTCCTCATGTTGATGTCGTCATTTAGGGTTTTTTACCCGGACCATCTAAGGTGTTCGAGATGAAGAGGCTGCGCAGAGGCTGACAAGTTGAATTTTACAGGTTTTGACTCAATTTGTGCTGTTCAATTAGAAGGCCCTAGTGACTCTTTGTGTAATTGTGAGCTATGTCAGATATAAAGAGACTAATAAAGGCTTTTTGAACATCATATAGTAAGGCATGTAGGGTGTCTAGGGGAGAGGTTCTTTGTCACAATTTCATCTTGTCTAGATAGAATGTAGGTATTAATCCGGGTATCATTGCTTCAGCTTGCATATGCTTATGTCAACTTGCAGAACTTTATTTTACTGTCACCCTAACTATGCACTTTTTACTTTCCTTTTACTGAATGGACGAGGAAAAGTATGGTGCTTTGGGTTGGCTTTGTTTATTTTTGAATCATAGATATATTTCATTGACCTGTCACTTTGTGAGGGCACTATTGATAATTTTGGCATAATGTCATATTGCAGATCGTCCAGGAATGGATCCCGTGTTGGTAAACGCTTGTGCCCTTATTCTTGGCTCATCGGCTACCTTTGCGATTCCTTTCACACAGAACTATGTTGGGTTAGCCTTGGAGGCAGGAGTGTTTGGACTGTGCATGGGTTAGTAGCTATATCTTATTCTCCTTAGTACGCTGCTTTATCATTAAACGATCATCTCCCCTCAGTTTGGTGTCAGTGCTCAGTAGATGTGTAACTAGGGACAGCCATTTATTGCCACATGAGGGTTGCTGCAGAATTAACATGTCAGAGCCATGGTGCACACTTAAAGTCATGATGGATACTTAAAGCCATGGTGGATACTTAAAGCCATGGTGGATAATTAAAGCCATGGCGGATACTAAAAGTCATGGTGGATAATTAATGCCATGGCGGATACTAAAAGTCATGGCGGATAATTAAAGCCATGGCGGATACTTAAAACTATGATGTGACTCTGTACAAATGTCAGAATGACAAAGATGAAATGTTTTTATGTATTTTATTCCTGAAACAAAAAGTTATCACATGAATGCTGTACAGTTCTTTTACGAGAATTTATAATTCATACGTCCGTTCGGGCAGTATTTCTTAATGCCTAACAGAATGCGGAGGGTGTTAAATTGAAACAAACCTTCAAAAGAATACACTCAACATTCCCACTCATCTGGCAAACATGGCTCATCCCTACAATGTGTTCACCCCTAGTTTCTGATTAATCAAAGAACATTATCATATCAATTTCTATAAAGTATGTCATGTGAGAGCGTAATCCCTTCAAATTGTCTGAAAGGTCACCTGAAACTGCTTCATAGACTTCATACTTTCTCTTTTATTAAGGAAATACAAACAGCTAAATCCTTTAGAACCCTAAGACACGATGTGTGTAGCACGTCTACCTGTGACACTTTCTGACTAAATCACTGATGTGCATACTGCTAAAGCAGCATCATAGGCTTAGAGAGTGTTTTTGTAGACCATTCTCATTATATATTAGTTTCATAAACTAATTATGTTATCAATCAAGAAAAAAATCTTCTTTCCTTTTCACGGGGCCTTTTATAATTACTATCTAGTCGTGCCTTTTGGGAAATAAGGATTTGAATTGCCATTATGATCTTGCTAACACATAGATTAATATATTGTAATATACATTAATTATTGTAACCAAAGACGGCAAAAGTAATAATGAAATTATTTTTTTTTATTTGTGTTACATGTAGTGTCTAATCCCAGTTTTCTTCATGTTTTATTTATCTTGCAATACTATATTCTTTTGTTGACATTGGATGAATAGTCCATCCAACCTTTGCCCAGTTAGTGAAACCTAGACACGCATCAGGTTGAAAGTGACTAAGTCATTTAATGTCACAGCGCAAGACATTTTTATACAAGTATGACACATTAGCAATCTAAGTGTAGTTGTAAGTCTAGCATAATAACTATTACCACAACTACTACCACTACTACTACCACTACTTAGAAGCTTGACTCGGGTCCCGCACGTCGGGACTTTGAGGTTGATTCTGAATTTCCTAATGTCTTAGCCGGACGGTAGCGCTGTGGGGCAAGGTTCCTGTTCCCATCCCCACCAAGACCGGTACAACCTAGGCCAAAAGTGGTTATGTATGTATGTCTTTAGCGATCAGTACGGAGGTGAGCGTGCTGTATTTTCAGACAGAGATCAGAATCAGACGGTTCCTTTTTTTAAATTGGTTGTTCATACCCCTATAGGTATGGCCATTGTGTAAGGACTGTGATACAGTATCGTTCCATGAAATAACTAGTTTTGGGCAAATGTAAAATCTTATCGCTCCAAGCAATGTTTGATATGTTTTATAAAGTATTCATCTCTACAAACCTCTTCAACCTGCTAGACAGTTTTTATGAGTGTTACTTTTTCTGTGTAAATATATCTTTTGTCTATACCTTTATTATAGATTTAACTGCAAAAGTAGTTCCTATGTCTCTGAAAACAGAAGGGCACTGTGTCATTTTAAGCCTTTATAAAAGTAAACAAAATCACATCAGAATATGGGTCATTTCCTTTTAGTTCTTTTCAGTTTCCTGATATCTCATTAAAAAAAAAAGACGGTTTAGTGTCAAATGATTTTTATTTTGCTTAATCAGTAGAAAATTGTTATATTGATCAATAGTCAAATCCTTGTGTCACACTGTTAAAAATTTCCATAGATTTTATAGAGTCATTGTTAAATTTTACGGGTTTCACCATTATTTCTATTCCATTGAAACAGTGTTAGATTAAGGGCTATTGCAGTGAATATGTGTAAAACTCTATGGAAAAGTGCCGTTATCTATTTTACGGCAAATCTTTGTCTTTTTGTAAGTTTAATATTTCCCCACTAGGTGACCTTGGGGCTGACTTTGAGACTTTTATAAACATTCTAGGCTCACACTGATGAAACTGTAGCAAAAGTCAAAAGGTAGTCATTTTTGTTTATGCACATGTTTTTAAAAAGAAAGTCAAAATCATAGTTTCGTAATTTTTTGATGAATGTGGTTATAGAGAATATAAATAGGTAATCTATATTCTTAGATTTTTACTGTACAGTTATGAAGGGCATATTGTGGCTCTCAAGGACTCATTAAATGAGTTCTTGAGAGCCACAATATTATAATCACAATTTATAGCCACAATTTTATAATCATAATGAGTATGATATCCTCACACTAGAGTGCCTAAATGAATTGTGCAACCAATCCATATATAAAAATAATCTAATCCATTGTGGATTTAGAGTGAAATTTCTAAAATAACATGCCATAGGTTAAATATTCATGTGAAAGATTAATGGATGATGGCTCGTTTTTTTAAAGATAAAATTTATATTTTCTTTTGAAAATTATCAAGGCAATTAGAATAATTTTTATATTTACCTCAAGTCCAAGTAGCTATCTTTATCATTACTCAAATTGGAGCAACCAAATAGTTGGAGCATCTTTTATTATAGATGAGGCAAATACTAGGTTATCAAAATTGCAATAATGACAGAGAAGATAATCTTAGATATATAGAAATCTACATGTGAAATATTCCAATGTCCTAACCAATTGAGAAATTCATTTTGGTCAGGTAGCTCTTTAGGAAACTATCCACTTACTATTCAAATCCAAGTTAGTCCATAGATTTGTAGGAAGTAAGGTTTCGGAAAATTTTAGTTTTTAGAAACACCTTTCTATTCCTCCCAGGTTAACATCATGATTTTCAAGTTCTGTTGTAGTATGGGGTGGAAATTTGACTGGTAAAGTAGTTTGTTTCTTGAGCTTTTTGTGTTTGTTCCTGTTAAATCTTCTCCTATCCTTAGTCATAGCTTATGTGAAAAAAGGAGACGAGGAGCTTGATCTGTTAGCATGTCCCTTGTTAATATTGGTATATGTTGTTTGATGTTATGTAGGTGCCTGGACATCTTTGAGACCAATAATATTGGTTGAATTACTCGGGCTGGACCGGCTGACAAATGCCTTTGGCCTCATGGCCATGTTCCAAGGCATCGCCTTCACTATAGGGTCTCCAATCACAGGTAGCCAAATGAGAATTATATTTTAGGTGTATCGATGCCATTAAGGTTGGTCAGTACTTCTTGAAAACAAACCCTCTGTGCCAGCCTCTGCGCTTATAGTTTATATTAGTCAGAGTGGCACCATTTCTTGTACACACATACTTACATTATTCCTTAATATGCACAGAGACCGGCGCAGGGGGGTTGATTTCAACAAGTAGTGACCAACCTTAATCAAACTCCAGTGCTATATAGGACAGTTTGATTCCAAAAGGTCCCATCCGGAGTTATTTATGTCTAGCTATGTCCAGTATATCAAGTATCCCATGTATCCCATATTCATATACTCATATCCCCACATCTTATTTATTTGTTGTACAATCTACTTCGAACCAGATTTTTTATCAGAAATCGAATTCTTAACTATTGATGGGTTTTGAGTGACTTACACATTTTAGTATTCTTTTTTTTTATTTATTTGGATCTAGTCAATAACAAACCATGAGTAGCAAATCATAATGGGTTCCCTGCATTGTCTTAAAACATAATTATGATTTTATTTTCCAGGGGCCCTATTTGATTATACCCAGTCATACAAGGTGCCATTCATCGTAGCGGGCAGTGCATTCCTCCTGTCTGGCATTATCAGCATCCTTATGAGGACGGTCTCTCGCTACCAGGCAAAGCGTCAAATAGAACTGAATCTGGATCCAGACGTTTAACAACAGGCATTGCTCAATGACAGTGAAATACATGAGGTCTAATTCTGTGGTGTTAACTTTCCTTATGTTGGAACACTGTGTGGTATATTTCCTCTTATAGAGTGCTTATTTTTCACAAAGTGACGATGTATATAGTTATAGACATAGAGTGCTTCCATGGCAAAAGGGAAAACATATATAAAGCTCAATTTAATAATGTGGTATGCAAAGAATTGAACTTTTACAATACATTGACATGGGTGATTCTGCCCATATTGCCTTTGCAAATGTAAATAAATATCCCAGTACTTAGGTCAAATGCCTCTACCTGAGACATTCCAGGTAACTTGGTAATATCCACTGCTGACATTCAGTGCCAATAATAAACCCTGGAAATAGAGACGCAAGATTATAAATGCCAAATCTATAGGTTTAGAGACATTAAGTAGCGCTCCCTAATGGTACAAATTGTATGTATTCTGACGGGCTAGGTTCATCTGGTTAAACAGGTGGAGCCACTGTAGTCTGATCCTATCCTACCCCATTATGATCCACACAGATAACCTCACCTTGGTAAAGCACCGTCTTGATAGCTCAGCGGTAGAGCATTCGCTTGGTACTCGAAGGACCCGGGTTTGATTCCCAGTTGGGATTGGACTTTTCCAACGGTGACGGTTACATATTTGCCAGCTTTGCCTGGACTGAATGTAAATGCTTCATGGTACGGCAAGGGACACCTTAGTTGATCTACTCATTAACAGGCAGCATTTATAAATGACTGCCATGAATTACATATACATTACAATCATAAATGTGAGAAATGGGTCTTATATAGGCAATACATGTATATAATTAGAGCCATCCATGTTTCATATATCAAACTTATTACCTGTAATCAATTATATCCTGCAGTTTGCCAGTGTACATTTTTTGGCATAAGATTGAGAGATTTGACATGATATACAAACTCTATACAGGCTAACAAGTATTTGGCATGGCTACATATGACTTATAATCACTACATGTAAAAACTAGGTAGGAATAGAGAAATTCATTGAATCTTATACATAATGGATATGAAATATCTTTCGCTAGATAGTTTATATGGCTAACCCCTAAGGACTATATCGATGCTTCTAAATAGTTATGTGATTTCTGGGAGGGGGGCATCCTTAAGTTTATTCACGTTGATTTGTGTAAAAGAGTTTTCATGTACACCATAAATATTGAAAATACCGGGCACACAGGAGCAGTTTAGTTTTCTTGTAGGGCAGACTAGAGCAGTGGATACACTCACATAGGTAAATACACGAGGAGTGACTGTGCTGTAGTCATGGTAACAAGGGCATTATGTGAGTGTTTTATACGTGATGCAGCAGGATTCGACATAACGTGAGCAGGGAGAATTAATGTTATCAGTTATGATGTAATTCATCGTGACATATATGTATTGAAGTGCATCGGTCCATGCATAGAACCGTTTCGAGCAAAAGTTACCATTTTTCATTCAAAACCAACTCATATTCACCTGTCGTCCATGCGAAATGTGCCTCCGCTGTGCCGTTTTGAATGTTGTTGTTATGTGACATCAGCGATCATGCCATTGTGCGAGATTGCCACTGGTTATTCAATGCTGGAATGCAATACAAGGGTTTAGAGCATTGTCAATGGGCCTTCAATATTCATGTTAGACATAGTCCGAGGTAATGCTAGCCCATAGGTAAAGTGGCTAATCATGATTAACCATATCAGGTCTTAGTGAGGGAAATCCCGCAGAAAACCGGAAGTCATATACGATTGTGGTCAGAAGTGAATACTGCAGGCACAGTGAATGGTCAATAACCATGTGGAAAATAATGCCAATAAATATGCTTTAGGTAAAATACCAGGAGGGTATTTGTCAGAGTTTTTTTTTCAAGGGCTTGGTTGGAAATAGTGAATCTACAATTTATTCAGTGCAAATTTAGGCAGAATCAGGGTGTTTTTACACGATAGTCCGGTGTTCAAAATTTCCGTGGTCAATTCATATTTTAAGTCGGCCTATACACTGCAAAAATGGTGTTTAGATCCTAAACACAATTCTAAACATATTCTTGCAACGTTTTTGTAATCATATTAATTTCCTAAACATGTTTAGCCAAACAATGTGCTTAGCTCAAGTGTTTAGAAATGTAGGTGTTGAGGTTAAAACTTTTGTGTTTAGATATATGAATTTTTGTGTTTAGGTGTTTAAGAATTTTTGTGTTTAGATGTTTAAATGATTTGATGGATAGTTAAGGTTTGTAGACATGTATGCATTAAAAACAGAGATATATATTTTTTTTCATTTCTGGGGGGGGGGGTATCAGCAGGTATTTACTTGTCAAAGTCTCCAAAGATGTCAGCCACACCTATATATGTGTACATATATTACACACTGCATCAGAATGAGAGACTTGAGAAAGTACAACAGCTTGGCAGGAAGGACATTGCCTTATCTATTCCAGAATAACATTAAATAGGTGTCAGTCATGGAGTTAATTGATTATTTTATGGTAATGATGGTGGCATGAGGTGAATCTAGTCAATTTTCTATTGCCTTTTCTATTGCCTTTTCTATTCACATGAAATTAAACCATGATAAACATGGATTTTGGGGACATTTGTCACAACAATTGATTATAACTGTGCAGATAGTCCAGTCAAAGGTAGTGCTGCTACCTGGTGTGGATTCAACATCCAAGTAACTAAATATATTGATGTTTAAATCTAAACACCTATTATTCAACTGTCTCAACTCTAAACATCTAAACATGTTTAGCATGAATGTTTATGTAGTTAGAATAAAAGTGTTCATTCCCTAAATGTGTAGTCAATGAGACACCTAACTGACCTATATGTTTAGATTTTAAACGTGTTTAAACCTAAACATGTTTAAAATCTAAACACCATTTTTGCAGTGTATTATGAAGGAATAATGTATCTATTATAACTAGGGTGATTTTCAGAAAATGAACATGTTCCAATGGGTGCTATTGTGTTTTGTGCTATATTAAATTATAGTGCGAGACCAATTCGTTCTATGAGACCTAAAGCACATGGGGTATTAGCTTGAAGAATAAAAAAAAACCTTCAAATCAGATTTTTCCTCTATTTAGAGAAGGATTGTTTTTGCCAAATTCTATGGATAATATGTTCATAGGTCTCTAAAATGTGTCCAAATTCAAGGAAAAAAATCAAGTTTATATGGCTGTCGGAGTGGTCCGCAGGCCGAGCTGCAGGTTCATTTCAGTCTAGGCCCACTGGAGTATCGCAGATCATTTTTATGGGTCTGATTTATTTTTACCTTATTCATAACAGAATAGGCATGTCATATCTGTGTAGCATTTACCACTTGCACGTAATCTAAGCAGTACAGAGAGGAGTTATTGTTGCGCTTTAACCTATCCTCAGTATTAGTCAAGTTAGGCACTGACACCGCAAATGGCATATCTACCGCTTCAAGGTCAAGGTCAAGAGGACATGACATAACCAATGTTTTGATAGAGTTCACATAAAACTATAACTATTATATTTTGCGAAACTATCGTGATATGGGGTATGTAGGGTTTCCTTGGGAAAATATGCAATGGCCCATCATTCCTTAAAATGGTGCATAATTTGCTTCTATGAATGTGCCATTGGCTAAATATGAAAAAAAAAATCCTAGCAATATCTCTGAGAGAGGTTATGGGCCAGGCCTAGACCTGGAAATGTTCACCTGACTAGAATGGAGCTCATCCATCCCAAAAGGAGTAGTTCAGGAGGAGTCCTCCAACTGGGCCCTTCAGTCAGTCCTTCAGTAGGGGCCACCTCCAGGTGGTCCCTCCAGTGGTGAGGCTACTGTATCGTCATATTCAAGCACCCCGGCGCTCTTTGATTTGGTGGCCTCATTTCCCCGGCGCTTATAGAAGACAGGCACTTATTCAAACTCCATTTTTAGTGGTTAAGAGAAATTTTTCATGATCCCTGTACCCCCGGCGCTTATTTGAGACAGGCGCTCATTCAAATCCTGGCGCTTAAACACGACGATACGGTATAGGTGTGGAGCAGTGGAGGAGGTGTGAGAGCTAATGTCTTACTCCCCCTCACAGAGCTAATAGGTCATGATTTTGTTGTTGGTTAGAAAACATACTGTTGCCTATTGGAAAGAAAGAAACTAGACATTTTCTAGACCTTATTTAATCAGGGAATATGTGAGTACCATTTTTATCTATGTGAGATGCATACTTCGCACCATAAAATGCTTCTGATGTTAGGTTTTAAAATTCACCTGGGAGAAACAAAATCTCTTCTTCTCTAATTCATAAAGCAAATACATGCATATTAAAGCCTTATTCAATGCCGTTAAAATTATACCTTAATTGTCCAGATCCACCAGTAAACAGCTTCAGAATCAGCAAAGAACCATATAGAATCTACCATCTAGTGGGCACATAGTATCAAAACAAAATCATGACACATATATTTGTATTGTCTGAAGCCTTGTGTCCACAGGGCGATAGAATTGGTACCGACAAAATTTTCGATGACAAAACCAGTTTTCTCGTCCATTCCTGACGACAAAAATCAAACATGTTAGATATTGTCTTCAGAAATGTACGACAAAAGTAGAAATTCTGTCGCTCACCAATACGTGATTTCCATGTTAGCTGTAATCCTGGCACAGGGGTCCAGTGTTCCAGTGTTTTTTGGAGGAAAGAGGGGGAGCTGGACAGGAATGGGTAGGGAATGGGTGGACAGAGTGAGGAAACTCCCTGGTCACTGCATGATAAGATCTACATAAATAACCACCATATTTATGCAAACCATTTAAATTCCTAGAATAATAACTCCAAATTAGCCATACCCTATATCTAGTGACTTATCCATGTAATCTGTATACAAATGCAGGCAGTGCTTGGGTGACCACTGGGCAATGCCCAGCAGGGGGTGAGTGGATTTACTCCCAGGGGTGCTGGTTGCTATGGTGACCATGACAGGTGGCAGCATCCATAGGTTTGAGTTTTGTACAGAAACACCTCCTCATCAAAATATCTCCATTCTCAAATACTATTTCAAAAGAATGATTTCCTATGTAGATATAAAGGGTATTGATTGACCATACTTGTGAATCCCAAAGAGAAATGCCTGGTCTTTCACCTCAAAAAGTGAAGTTTTCCTAAAGGTGTCTACTTTCCCCATAGACTTTCTATACTATCCTGCTCACCCTCCTTGCCCGCTCACGCACCTTCCGGTCAGAAATACTGCTACACTGAGCCCCTGTGCCAGAACTTCTTCACCACAGGCAGGAACTCAAAACTCACATATTGTGACGCCCTGTGGACACACAGCTTTATCCAACTGTTTAATCCACCCTGGACCTTATCTGACACACCTAAATTCTGGTTCTTTCCTGGACAGACCCTTTGTTATGGGGTAGCGGAATAGTAATCTTTATAGAGGTTTCCAAGAATCACAAGGATCCAAACACTCAGTGTGACAGGGCCCATTATAATTACATTAACACACGGTGGCCGCCACTATGAAGAAATCAAGAGAACCCTCCGTGATAACATTCATGTCTTATCTTAGGTCATCCACCTTCATGGATGTACCCGAAACCCATTGTTGAACAAAGGGCTATGGGCACAGATGCTGATACAAGGAAACCCATTGTACAACACAGGGCTATGGGCACAAATCCATTGTACAACAAAGGGCTACGGGCACAGATCCATTGTACAACAAAGGGCTATGGGCACAGATGCTGATACAAGGAAACCCATTGTACAACACAGGGCTATGGGCACAAATCCATTGTACAACAAAGGGCTATGGGCACAGATCCATTGTACAACAAAGGGCTATGGGCACAGATGCTGATACAAGGAAACCAATTGTACAACAAAGGGCTAAGGGCACAGATCCATTGTACAACAAAGGGCTATGGGCACAGATCCATTGAACAACAAAGGGCTATGGGCACAGATGCTGATACAAGGAAACCCATTGTACAACAAAGGGCTAAGGGCACAGATCCATTGTACAACAAAGGGCTATGGGCACAGATCCATTGCACAACAAAGGGCTATGGGCACAGATGCTGAAACAAGGAAACCAATTGTACAACAAAGGGCTAAGGGCACAGATCCATTGTACAACAAAGGGCTATGGGCACAGATGTTGAAACAAGGAACCCCTTTGTACAACAAAGGGCTATGGGCACAGATGCTGATACAAGGAACCCCTTTGTACAACAAAGGGCTATGGGCACAGATGCTGATACAAGGAAACCCATTGTACAACAAAGGGCTAAGGGCACAGATCCATTGTACAACAAAGGGCTAAGGGCACAGATCCATTGTACAACACAGGGCTATGGGCACAGATCCATTGCACAACAAAGGGCTATGGACACAGATGCTGAAACAAGGAAACCCATTGTACAACAAAGGGCTATGGGCACAGATGTTGAAACAAGGAACCCCTTTGTACAACAAAGGGCTATGGGTACAGATGCTGAAACCAGGAAACCCATTGTACAACAAAGGGCTATGGGCACAGATGCTGATATAAGGAAACCCATTGTACAACAAAGGGCTATAGGCACAGATGCTGATACCAGGAAACCCATTGTACAACAAAGGGCTATGGGCACATATGTTGATACAAGGAAACCCCTTTTAAATGAGTATCCGATAATGTCCTTTATTTACCTTATTACTGAACTGTTGTTATCGGGAAATCAAGAAGCACAAATTGTGTTAAATATGAGGCTAAAAGTTAACAAGCCATTAGAATGCTTCTATATGGACCTATACCTCGGTTGCTGGGGAAGCTCTTCCTATAGAGCTGTTCGTCAAATTGTCTCTTTGGTCTGGTTATGATGTGTTCCTTTTTATTGCTGTTTGTCTTCTTTTTAGCTTACCTTGACTGCACCAGTTGACTTGTTGGTTGGGAGGAGGTTGCATAAAGGTGAGGGATCTCAGTGAATGAGTCGAGGACTGCCAAGAACTAACAGAGAACAATGCAATGATGGCACACCTCCAACCTTCACATCTCACTAACTAATTACTGTGGTACAGAAGTCACTCACAATCATGGCATATTTAACCATTTATGGATGACATGATGCCACAGTGTTGCGTTTATGTTCAATCGTCATAAGTATATGATAGTTTGGTTCTGGCGAGTGACTCGCCCCAGCCATCACCCTGATGGTTAGACACTGCCAGCTACTACAAGCAAAAGGGCTTGGATGTAGTATAGATTAGCTATCAGAGTTGCTTCATACTGACCAGAGGGTTGGTACAATGTGAAGATATTATAGTGTATAAGGGAGCGTTCAACAATTAGGGGGTGGGGGTGGGTCTTTGGGTTCCTCTATATGTTCCATACAAAAACAGTGACCCGGGGGGTGGTGGGGTCCTGAAAAATGCCTAAATACCGGTGACATAATTTTTGAACGCTTAATGTTCCAATATGCACGGAATGCTAGCGGTCACAGTGATTCTGAGTGCACATTAGGCAGACTTTACATACCAGGCATGGTGCTATAACACTAGGGCACAGTCAAGTCTGGATTGACATTAAGTCTTACAAAAGACTCAAGATCGAATTGCAATGCTTAAGTAAGTTTGAAGACCTCCATGCTTATTTAAAGCAGGTAATATGTTGATACCAAGTGCTATGGTGGTTGTCCATGCGTTTGTTTGTGGTTTATTGCATGCCTAACATCAACACCCCTACAATTAAAAGGTAGCAAGCACCAGAGCTAGCCTAAGACGTGTGATATAAAGCATGGTGGTTATGATAGTAACTAGTGTAGTAATTAATCAGTGATAACTGCGCACATCTCGGGGGCAGTAGGTGCCCCAGTCCCTCCCATGTCATCCCCACCAGCATCAGCTGGCTGGAGATAGGCCAACCTGTATTAATGATGCAAACAGTATGGACGTATCTCCTTTTTATGATAAGTAGAGCAGAATGTTTTAATATTTTCCTGTGCCAAATGTTACTTAGTGTTGTATGTTAGATCATCAAGTGCTGCATGACACCATGTTTGTCACCATGATGCAGCAGCACAATATGGTGAGTAACTCGCCAATGCTGCAATGTTCCCATAGGTTGACCCCATCACAGTGTATCAAACTAAATACATCTAGATATACAGTCCTGGACGTTATCAGACAGTGCTGCGTAGGTGCACCATTGATGACTAACATTAATGTATTATGCAGTACTAAATGGGTTAATTTGTGGGCTGCACACCATCAGCGGTTACGTCATCATATAGAGTTTCCAAGAGTCTTTATGATGTATAAATCTATGGATGTGAGGGGGTGGAGGAGGTTTGCATAAGGACACGATAGGTAGATGCTGTGGTTGTATTTTATCAATTACATATTATCTGCCTCTATTGCTATCAAAGTAATTATATATATAATCCTCGTATTTGTGATGTTAACCCTGAAAGTGCTGCATGGTACCTTTCAATCAACACTTTGGACTTAAAATAAAAATCCGCAAAAAATATCCTTAAAAGTGTAATGGTTCGTATTGACTTATATGTTGGGTGGCTCTTTGGCTCGCTTACCACTAGAAATACCAACACAACACGAGTAGTTCGGGTTGGGCAAAGCCCCAGAAACCCCTACCTCTCGGGTAGGACTTTATTCCACTCTAGTCTACAGGTTAGGCTGCGCGTCTGGACTGGACTAGATCCAGTCACCTTCTGCCGCTCGTCCGGCTCCTTAGTAGGAGCTGGACGCGAGGCATGGTGCCGCCCCCTCTTGTACCAACGGGGTATCACAAAGCGACACCTAGCTGGCATAGAAGGAACAGGCACCACACGAACACGTCTCTCGGATGAACGGCACTAATATATATACGACGATACCGGCCCCTACACCACCCCCACTAGACTATACCTAGGGTTGGGTGTAATTAATAAATACCTATTGTTAGCTTTATACAATAATATTATACACAAATAGGTAAGTCTATATATACAGTTCGTATAGCATATAGAACATTTAGGGGCATTATAAATAATATGTACATAATGAGGCATCGTCGCATATAACCCGAAGTAGTGGTAATTAATAATAACAAATAGGAAGTGGCGCCTTATGCACCATCGACCTATGGTGATGTGTAGTAACAGTGTTACAATAGTGTTATTATTATGAACAAGACGCATTAAAAAGTAGTAGACGAGTAATCAGGCGATATGAATAAAATTTTACAGTATTAACTAACCGACCCGAGGTGGGGTAGATAACCCGAGAGAAAAATTTGTTTGTTTTAATTACAAAAATATATATTTGATATAAAAATATATTTATACAAAAATAATAATACTGACAAATAGAGGTGTCCTACCAGGGTAGCAGGATCACCCTTACAATATACCGGACTTCCGGCGAATCTGGAACGACTGGTTTCTGCAGCTCCATCCGGCGACATATGTGTGGTGGCAAGCCACGTTGCTGTTGTGATGTGCCCTGATGAAGATGGGAAGATGGAGCCCCGGGTAGGTGTGGTAATCCCTTTTTGGTGTGTCGGGTTTAGCGTCCATCTTCGCTGCAGGTTACGTTCCAGATATCAGGAGTCCAGCGTAAGGAACAGTGCCTCTGGCATATTGAATGCTTTTACCCTCGGGTACAAAGGAGACACCGTCAGATGGACACTTAAAGATCTTCCGGATCCGTGTCCATCTTCTCAGCCGACTCCATTGAGGCAGATGGAGCCAAGCTGCTACAGCTGCTCGTAGAGAGCGCCGCGGAAGCCTCGCTGGGCGTATCGCCCTCCAAGCTCAAGGCCCTCATCACCGCGGATGGACTGTCCATTGCCTCGGATGCTGGTGAAGCGACCGTGGCAGTTGTAACAGTCCGGGTGACGGTAGGGGGCGGGAGCAGGAGAGCTGCCGGAACTGGCGGAGCAGCCGGGACCGGTGGAGTGGCCAGAACCGGTGGAGTAGCCGGGGCTGGCGGGGCATCCGGGGGTACATCTGATATGAAGATAAGGGACGACGGTAAGCCGTCCCACTCCTCCAGATGTTTCCCGAATGCCAGGAAAAACTTGAGGTCAGCCTCCTTAAACCTATGGATGTATCTGGCGTTTTCAGCTTGGTGAAACTCCTTAAGCTTTTCGGCTTCCTTTTGCTGACGCCGGCAGGATTCGAGAGCCTCCTGGACTCTGTCCTTCTCCAGCTGCCTGATCTTGTCTTCCTCCCTCTTCTGGATTTCGTATACCAGATTGAGGGTGGCTTCAGTCATCGCCCGCCAGTAGTCGACTGACTTCTGGCGGTGCAATGCCTGCCACTCTGCCATCAGCTCATTCTGGATGTGAACCGTTTGGACATCTCTGTGGTCAACAAACGTGTTCGGATCCTGAAGACCTGACAGCGTATCCGAAATTAACTCCATCAGGGGTACCCGAGGGCCCGTTGGTGGAGCAATGACTGGTGGAGGCGCGGTGGCTTCCACTAGGGCAGGTGGAGTACCTGCTGGAGGAGCAGACGGGCCCTCAACCGTAAGACCGCCCCGGCCTCGGCCACCGCCCGGGGAAGCTCGGGTGGACTCCAGCCCACCACGGCCTCTACCACGGGGTTTGGTCCGGCCCAGGGAGGTAAGGACCTGCGACTCGGGTCCGGCTGGTCCCATAGCGGGGAACTTCGCCGCGTACTCACTATACGTGGGGCGCTTGCCGGAAGATCCCTCTCCGGCCCACCAAGAAGAATACCCAGATGAGGGAGCGAAGAGTTCGCCCCCACCATCCTGGCTGCCAGTGGCTTCGCCCGGGCGTTGTTCCGCGGGTGCAGGTGTAGAGGTGGTGGTGGCTGGAGTCGCCGTTGTGGCTGCCTGGCTACCCGACCTATGGGCCTGGTTGCTAGGCATATCCAGAGCCGAGACTTGTTGTCCCGACTCGGGACGATCAGCTGGGTTAGCTGGTCTTGGCTGGTCCTTGCCACCCGAAGGGCTCACGGACCGGTCTGCTTGGGTCCTCTTGGAAGCACCGGTAGCTGTTGTTGTGCCTCCGCCGGGACCCTTAGAGCGGGCTTTGGCCTTCTCTCGCTTATCATCTCCTCGCCACTTTTTTACCTTCAGGTGCACCTCACTGGGCATCCCGAACTTCGTGGAAGAGAAGTTGATTTGGAAGAAGGTCAACAAGTTGCCGCTCTTCCATGAGCAGAATCCGGTCTCGAATGCCTGCTCCTTGACGTCTTTAATGCTCAACGAGGCCCAGTTAGCTAGGAGCTCGTTGAAGCACTTGATGGCTCGTTCCCTGGTTTTCTCCAGGCCGATGCCATGGGCCTTCTGCAAGTGCAGAGCCATGTCTCGGCGCCGGTGAGTGCTGAACGATCCATCGCAATGTTTGCTCGGGCGGTCCCCAAGCACACACATCATCACAGGCTTGTGGTGCATGTGATGTTCAACAATGTGGCGAGCGAAGCGAGGCTTCGTCTCGAACATCTTCTCACCCATGAGAGCCAGCTGGCATGACTCGAATGGGCACCGTCAGCGACTGCCGGTTGGTCCCCATTGGGTCATTGCCCACTGGACTTTCGTCCGGGCCTCGTAGCTGTAAATCGACCCCAATTTGGATTTCAGCTGGTCAATCCAAATGAGGTAGAATTTACCTACAGGCGTATCCGAGGGGCCGGATTTCATCCACTCCTCGTCATCGCTGTCACCGTCCTTATTGACGGCGCCGGGACACATGTAATGGACCGTGTCGTAGGCACAGTCCGCGAAGCAGCGAGGAGTCCGTTCTTTGAACCCTTCGGCTGCATTCTTCCACATCCATTTCTGATTGTCGTCTTTTGGGACATCCGTGGTCATCTCTTCCCACGTTGTCACGGACTCCAAATCAGATTTGGCCGACTCGGGCAGTTCTGGATCGCTGTCGCTATCCTCACTGTCCGTGTAGATACCAGCTCCCCTACGGCTCGCTCGGCTGGTGGTGGTAGTACCAGCCGAAGCCTTGGCAGAGGATTTGGCGCCTTTTCCGCTGGTGCTGGCAGTGGAAGCTGCAGCCGAGGTGGCTACTGTGGTGGTTGTAGTTGTGGTGGTGGAGGCGGGCGTCTTCGGCTGACCCTTACCCCTCGGCTTGGTGGGGGGTGTGGGTTCTGCGGGAGACGCTTTCGCTCCGTTCTTTTTCTTCTGGCGCTGAACCTTGGTGGGCTGCGCCGGCATCTCAGGGCTGGAATCCGACTCCCGTCGATTCCGGTCCTCTATACGAGGGCTCCTCCTTCCGCTGACTGGGGAGTCAGAGTCGGAAGAGACCTTGGTTTTCTGTTGGGCCTGCTGTTTGCGGTGGGCCCTGCGAGCTGCGGTGAGCTCCTTCTGCTGCTTGGCAAGCTCGGCTCGCTTTGCCTCCACAGCAGCCTGTTGGCGCGAGATGTCCTCATCCGAGATCTCGCCAGGTGCCTCCGGGATGTCAGCAGCTGGGTCCAACCTTTCCCGCCGCACCCGCGGCGCCACCTAGGGAACTAGATCCGAACTAACATTCGACTCGACATGCGGGACGCGGCCTACCACCCGAGTGCTATCTGCTGGAGTTTGGCGGTGTATACAACGCTTCAAAGCGAATGTACCGGTTAATCCGACCGCCGCTCACGGGATACAGCTCCCCGGGGAGGGCACGTTCGGCATCTCCAGCCGTGGACATATGTTACCCGACTATGGCGGACAACACGCAGCAGCTCGTTGTGTACTGAGTTAGGTTACGGCAGACCTCAACCGGGGACTGCGTCTAACGCCTTCGGTTAGCCTCTTATTTTTCCCGGCTTTACGTACGGCCCTCTCTGGATTCCGCCTGGCCACAGCGGGCACCTTCCCATACGTAATGCCTTCACTCAGCGAGACATTTTTCCTTTTCTTACGATAAGGTCGTTTCCTGGCCTTCGTCTTCTTTTTCACCATACCCTCGTCTCCCGGCGTCTTTCTCGGCCGGCCTCTAGGGCGTTTTGTTGGTACTACCACGCTCGGTCCGCTAGGGACAGATACAGGTGGCTTGTAGCCGAACTCCCTCTCCGCCTCTTCGCGTCCCTTCCAGGGCCGAAGTTTTCCGACATTTGTCTTCCATTTCCTACCAGTTAGGCAGTCCTCCATCATCACCGTAGATTCGGAGATGACACGAATTATTTTAAACGGACCTTCCCAAGGCGTTACGAGCTTCAGCTTCTCCAGCGGCTCATAATACCTTAGGACTTTGTCCCCTACATTAAAACGAATTCGTTTAGCATTGGTGTCATAACCCACCTTCTGCCACTTCGCACTCTTCAGCAGTTCTTTACGAACGGCCTCGTATGCCTGTTTGAACCTGTCCCTTAATGACTCCACAAACAACACAGTGCAGGGCGCCTCCGGGTCTATACCAACCACTCCATACACTAAGTCGGCGGGCATTATGATGTCCTCGCCGAACACTAGCAGGTTGGGAGTGCAATTAGTGGATGAATGGACAGTGTTGTTGTAGGCATGTACCACAAACTCACACTGTTCATCCCAGTCGTCCTGGTGGGTATTGACCAGGGGCTTTAGCACTTGTATGAGGGTTCTGTTGAAACGCTCTACCTGCCCATCCGACTGTGGTCGGTATGGGTTTGTTCGGGTCTTGCAAATGGCTAGGTAATGGCACATTTCCTGCCATAGCTCCGACTCGAACTCCCTTCCTTGGTCGCTGTGCATCATGAGGGGAACACCCAAATGTAATACCCAGCCTTTCACAAATGCCTCCGCACACGTGGCGGCTTTGTGGTTAGGAAGGGGGAACACCCGAGTGTACTTGGTATAATGGTCGGTCACTACCATCATACAAGTATTATCTCGGGGCGTCGTTTTAATTCCACTGATGATATCTATCGCCACTCGAGCGAATCTGACACCAAACAATTCCTGGGATAGGGGTTGCTTACCCAGGCCGGGTCCCGGCTTGTTCTTACAGCAATCCGGGCAAGTGGCGATCCACCGAAGCAGGTCGCCTCTCATACCGGGCCAGTAGTAACGCCTTTGTAGGCGCTCTATTGACCTTTTCTTACCAAAATGGCCACTTGTTTGATGGCCATGGCAATAATACATGATATCCCTCCTCATCGGGGTGGGTATCACTATTTGCAACAGCATACCATTGGTGGGAGTTGTCTTCCAACTGCACAGTATGCCGTCTCGGATCTCTAGCTCGGTCCATTGGGCTAGCAATCGCCTCGCCTCCCTATCCTCTAGGGATACTAGCGGCCTTGCCGGTTTAATACCTGACCGTAGGTATTCCATTATGTGAGTTGTGGTGGGATCCGACTGTTGGAACTTCTTGATCGTTTCCGGGGACCAATCAAGATAGCTGCACACAGCCTCCTCCCAGGGGATACGGGGGGTGGTATGATTAAATACCAACCCGGCTACCACAGCATTGTGGGCCCCGCAGTCATCACAAGTGGCATTCTGGCACCTTCGGATGGGTCGTCTCGACAAGGCATCCGCATTGATATGTTTAGTACCGGGTTGGTGCTCTATCTGTTTATGCTCTAATCCGAATTCGGATAGATGAGCTAACCATCGTCCTATCATCCCCTCGGCGTCCTTAAAATTAAGGAGCCACCTAAGGGACGAATGGTCGGTTCTTAAGGTAAAGTCACTTCCCCAGAGGAAATGCTTAAACTTCTTCGTATACACCACCACAGCGAGGAGTTCTCGTTTGGTGGTACAATAATTTCGCTGTGTCTTGCTTAACGTGTTGCTAGCAAATGCTATCGGCACTTCGACTCCCTCTTGGACCTGAGAGAGAGCTGCCCCAATTGCATCATTGCTCGCATCGGTGTCTAAGATGAAATGTCCCTCGGGAGTGGGATATTTCAACACTGGTGTATTCCTAAACAAATCTTTTATTTTATTAAAAGATTCTTCTTGCTCGCTGGTCCATGGGAATGGGTCCCGTGCCCTACCCGGAGTCCAGTGAGCTAGACACTGCATGGGGAAGCTCACACGAGAGTAATTTGGTATGAAATCACGATAATAGGAACAAAATCCTAAAAATGATCTCACCTCCTTAGCACTCGTGGGTCTTTCCCAATTCTCTACGGCTTCCAATTTTTCTGGATCCGCACTCACTCCGTTAGGAGTAATGATCCTTCCCAAGTATGTAATGGTTTTCTTAAACAAATTACACTTCTTGGGTTTAAGTTTAAGACCGTTTGATAGTATCCGGTCGAGGACCAATTGCAGATTCGCCAGGCATTGCTTGAACGACTTGCCGAACACGACCACATCATCCAAGTAAACCAGGCATTTCTTCCACAAAAGATCACTCAGTAAGGATTCCATCATGGCCTCGAATGTAGCGGGGGCGTTACACAATCCGAAGGGTAAGACATTATACTCGAATAGCCCCATATGACTGGAGAATGCTGTCTTCTCCTTGTCATCGGGGTGCATCGGTATTTGCCAATACCCGGACTGTAGATCCAAGGTACAGAACCATTGGTTCCCGCCCAAGCTATCTAAAGTCTCGTCTATCCTTGGTAAAGGATACGAGTTTTTCTTTGTCATACCGTTCAATTTCCGATAATCGACACAGAAGCGGATTGTACCGTCTTTCTTAGTGGTCATACAAACAGGGCTAGACCAGGGACTCGAGCTGGGCACGATTACCCCTAGGTCTAGCTGTTTTTGTATTTCCTCTTCACAAATTAACTTCTTCTTTAGAGGAAGTCTACGATACGGAATTTTAAAAGGTTTCTCGTTGCCCACATCTATGGTGTGCAACACCTTATCGGATCTACCCACCGGTCCTCCCTCCCTACCAAAAGCACTCTCGTACTTCTGTAGGAGTTTCGACAGGTAATCCTTATCTTCCGTATTTTCTAAATCAGACTGATCAATCAGCTTTTGGAATTCTTCATCCAAAGGATGCTTACTAACAGGGTTCAGTGGTTTATTGAATTTTGCTTCGGCGACATGTTCTACCGAGCTCATCCTCCCAATACAGTCGCCTCGCTTCAGATAGACTACTGAACCACTTCGGTTAGTCATGGGTAATACAGTCCAAGCTGCATTAGCCACTAATGTATCCACTGAGTCCAACCCGACGCTCGACAAGTACACCGTATCGGGTTCATAGACTCCAGTTTCATTCCTTTGAGCCATGGACCCGCCACAAAGGACATCGCAAGTGGTACCCGGTGGGATCTTCACCGTATGTATCACTGATGCGACCGAAGACACCTGTCTCAATACGCATTGGACATGCAAGTCATACGGGTTCCGTATACTCATCATACCGTTCCTCGGGTCCAAGACGGCCCCGTATAAACTTGCAAAATCCAGTCCGAGGATTCCGTCATCACTAACCTCTGCTATAGTTGGCGAAAGAATGAATTCTTTGCCTCCTATACGGATAGGCATAAACGTCCTACCAAATGTACGCATACTGCTTCCGTCGGCCGTGCAAGCATTTACCCCCGTTTTGAGGTTCTCATGGCTGCTGGCCACCGAGTCGAAGAACCTTTTGGACACACAGGAATGGCTAGCTCCAGTATCCACCAAGAATTCTCCTACCCGGCCTTCCACAGATATGGGTACATACCACCGTCTCCCCCCTAAGGGTGAGGGGTTACTGGTAAACTGGTGAAAGTCTCCCGAATCACCAAGATTCAATCCGAGTCCTCTCAAGAATTCCAGACACGGATGACTTGGGGGAAGGCGTGTCCCACACACTCGGATCAACTCTTTGATCCATCCTTCCTCTACCCTAGTGTGGCCACTCGCCTCCATACGCTCACCCTCATACATATAAACACTAGGGTCCCCGGCCCCGGCCAGGGTGCAGGGGTGCGCACCCCCGGCCACCCGGCCTCCAGGTGTAATTGATTCGAAATTTTCCACCGGGTCACCCCCGGTAGCATTTTGGTATTCGTTCTTCCATGGGGTCGTATCAGATGCCGTTGATACAACCCCCACTAGTTTTCCACATCAGTGGAATCCGTAGTGTTCTCCCTTCCTTCGCCGTTGTCTTCGGGTTCATAGAAGGCAGCCATTACCGGTTTAGCAGCGGTACATTCAGACGAATAGTGTCCCATGCGTTGGCATCTAAAACACTTTACAGTTCGGCGATCCACTCGGGGTCTCTGCCGACTGGCTTGGATGGCATCTGTAATTTTCTTACACATGTCCTCCATAAGTTTGGTCATGTCCGGGGACTGACCCTTCGATTTATCGGCGCTTACTAAAGGTTTGGATGCCTTCTCACTAGCCTTCTGGTCACTCTTGACCTCGGGTGGTGGTCTTGAGTCCCTTGGCTTATTAAAAGATTTTCTAGGAATATACTTCCTGCCCGAAGTATTCTTCCTTAATTGGACCGAACAGAAGGTTCCGTCCTCCTGTTCGATTTCAATCAATTCAAAATCATCTGAGGGGACTTGCACCTCAGATTGCTGGACTACCGATACTAGGGGAGCCGAGCGGCTGGCATTCGGTATGTCACCAGCTAACATTGTTCGCTTCTTCACGGCCATATCTATACCATTAAATATGTCGTGAAGTGTTGCGCCTTCTTTCCAGGCATCCCTGGCAGCAATCTGCTCATCTTGGTCTCTTAGACCCTTGACGAATTGGGTAATCAGATCGTCCATATACCAGTCCTGGTTTTCAGTACCGGGTCTGGCTTTGCTTAGCAGGGCATGGAGCTCCATACCGTATGCTCGAAAAGCTTCGTTGGGCTTCTGTGTTCGCTTCTTGAAACGGACCATCGGGTCCTCCTTGACCATGTTGCATAACAGTCCACTAGCAGATTCTACCAACTGCTCAAAACTTCCAACGAGACCGTACCAGGTTCGCCATTGCTCTACAGCCATGCGACCTGGGCCGCCCTTCAGACATCTTACCAGATGTGGCTTGGCCTCGTATGGGGTCTACCCATTACAATTCATCACGTCGATGAAGTCTTCAAACCACTCTTTCCATGGTCGAGTACCGTCATATTCTTTTGGAATAACGGCTACCCTTCGGGCAGAATTATGAGCATACATCAATCTAGTGCATTGCTGTTTGCTCCATTCAACCGCCTTTGTTTCATTCAAGGTTCGGTTGCTCCCTATACCACCGAAGCTCGTATTGCCCGGTGGAGGTGGTGGTGGTGGCTGAGTATACGTCCACTGTGGGACACTGTGGTTCGTATAACCCGCGCCACCCTGGTTAGGGCCAGGACCCGAGGTACCACTGTAGCCTGTGGGACCCGGGGTACTGCCCCCTCCTTGTGTGCTTTGATAACCGCCGCTAGAAGGCTGGTTACCTGTCGGATGACTGCCATCGTTTGATGGATTGGGTTGGTTGCTGTCATTACCAGCTCCCAACCCCACATTGTCACTCGGATCCACATGTATGTGGAATCCGCTAGTCTCTGCACTGCTGTCAGAGGCTTCCCGTGGTACATAGTCCGGGTCCAAATTGTGGACTATGGGCACTTCACTTATCCGGACTCTACGAGTTCGGCCATGTTTATCTTGGGTTCTAATATAAACTCCCCCTTGATCTACATTCCGCGTCGCATTATCATTGACAAATGGATTATACGGCGGATGCTTCGGCGTAGAACAGGAGACAGGGTCGCCCTGTTTAACGAAAGTCGAGTTCGGGTTTGTGTCCTTACTCGCCGGAGGGGCATTCGCTTGCTCCTGCTCTTGTAAATAACTCTCCATGGCAGACTTATTTATTGTGAGGGTAGCTAGATCTGTGGTCAGGTTTCGCTGTTCCTCCCTCAGCTGTGCGTTTTCTGCTAAGATTTCGGATCGAATCTTTTCATTTTCCGACACAGCTCGGTTTCGTTCTTCCTGAGCGGCTAAAGCCTCCCGCTTAAAAGTATCCTTTAGTAAGCGGTACTTTTCACCTTTTTCTTTCTGAGACCTTTGATACTCATTGGTCTCCTTCCTTATCTCGGCTTGTTCCGAGACCAATTTGGCCTCGGTCTCCGCCTTTCGGAGTTGAAGTTTCTTCAGCTTCTCCTCCATAGCATGCAACTCGGATTGTAATCTGTTTACATCCCGGGCCTTAGCAACTTCTTCGGCTCTAGCCTTTTCGATTGCTCTAAGTCTATTGGCTTCTTCGAGTTCCAACTCAGCCAATCTTTTCTCTTTCTCGAGTTCGTCTCTCTCCTTCCTTTCCAAACGATGGGTTGCCGAAGTTAGACGATACTTTAGGTCAGATTCTTTTAGAATCGCCTCCTGCTCCTCGGAACGTAATTTTCCGATCCGAGACTTAGTTTCCTCTTCTATTTTTAATTGGGCCGCCATGAATTGTTCATGTTGCCGCTTAGCTTGTAACTCTACCTGTTCTTTGGCTTTCAAATAGGCCGGGGTATTTTTATACCCAGGGCCCATCCGACGTCCGTATATAGACCTGCGACTGCCTCCAGGATTAAACATGGAGTCAGACAAGCCTTCATCTAGCGATCGGCCTAAGTGATGCCTTTCCGAGCTTTTCGGTTCGGCACCCCTAGGCTTATTCTTCGCATTTATGCTTGGGACTATTGCGTCCCTTATGGCTTTGACATCATCGCTCTCATGGTCCGACGATGTCATCAATGGGGGTACCTCGTTTGCACCATCTGGTACTGCTATTGGGAGGGACGCAGTACGTTTTCCAGGGCTTTGTGCCACTGGCGTACCCAAGTTGCTAGCCGAGCCTGCTGGTACAATAGGACACAGCTGGCGTCTACTAGTTATAGCTTGGGACCAATCACTCAGGTCTAAAGTTGGGGGTTTTACTATTCCCTTGAACAATCCGGTATCCGGTACTCCCATTCGGGGTGTACCCGGATACAAGTTTACGATACCCTCACCTGTGGCACCGTCCATCAGACCAGGTGTCGAGAAAACAGTTCGAACACCGGCCGGATTATACATTTGTTGTTGACTGGGTTTCCAGTCTAACAACAGATGCTGGGATGTAAAATCATCCTCTTCGAATCCCTCCAGCCCAGGGCTGGGGGGATCCGCTTCGGGTTTCCCGAGGCTTTCGGCCAATGTGGCCGCGCACCACCCCCGAACCAACTGGTCACGGCACCAGTGTAATGGTTCGTATTGACTTATATGTTGGGTGGCTCTTTGGCTCGCTTACCACTAGAAATACCAACACAACACGAGTAGTTCGGGTTGGGCAAAGCCCCAGAAACCCCTACCTCTCGGGTAGGACTTTATTCCACTCTAGTCTACAGGTTAGGCTGCGCGTCTGGACTGGAATAGATCCAGTCACCTTCTGCCGCTCGTCCGGCTCCTTAGTAGGAGCTGGACGCGAGGCATGGTGCCGCCCCCTCTTGTACCAATGGGGTATCACAAAGCGACACCTTGCTGGCATAGAAGGAACAGGCACCACACGAACACGTCTCTCGGATGAACGGCACTAATATATATACGACGATACCGGCCCCTACAAAAGAATCATGTTTTAGTCATCAAAAGTTTTAGGAGCAATTATCTGGAAACGGATAACTGGTAGATTTTTGTTGTTCAACATGGACTTCTTTTTTCTTTTCCCCTGAATCTTGAAAAAAGTCCCAGCAGCCAGAGGTAAGAAGAATGGGGGAAATGGCAAAAGTGAGGACAGTGATGAAATATGTAAAATGTTTAATAGGAATATAAAGAAAAAGGCGGTAAGGCAAGATGGAGTAATACATGTTTATTAGTAGTAGGGGACAAGAGCAATTTGTGGAAAAGATAAGATAGATCAAAACAGGTTGGCAATGTGCTTAAGTAAAATAAACCATGCGAATGGCAGTGTTCAGGTCCATAAGGAAACCCAGGGTGAAAAGCCTGATTATTCCAGTTGAGAGAAAAAAGGGATAAAACATCAATGGCCCAGGGAAAGACAGGAAAACATCCATCTGAAAATGAGAAAAGTAATTGGATTAAGGTCGGCAGATTCAGAGGGACTAATGATGAATAATAGGAAGAAGAATATTAGATTAAAAGAGATAACTACTATACAAAGTCGAACAGAAGTTAACAATAAATGGGAAATGAATACGAGATAATTAGATAGTAACATCAAGGTATGATGACAATTCTTGGAGCATGCGTGATGAGATAACAACGATTAGAAGGGAGGCTCCTTAACTAATATATTTATGAAAATCTGGGATGAAAACGGGGAGTCTTTTTAGAGGGAGCATGGAAGAGACATTGAGAAACAGGCGCACATATCCGGCTTACTCTGTAGCCAGACCCTTTAGCCAAAAGGAGTGGAAAGCCTACACACATCAGAGACATTAGGAAAATGGATTAGCAACTTTGGCAATTACATGCACACACCAAAACAAACACATCTACCACTCACTGCTAAAACGATCTCAGGGATTAGATCATGCACACCTAGTTGGAGCTCTATAGGGCACAGGCTGAAGATGGCCAGCTTTGGATCAACTAACATCTGGGAGAAGTGAAGGTAGGATTTGAATGTAGTCACTAGTGTAATCGGACTTAGAATCCATCACAACACTGAAACTCCATCATGATTATTCATCTTCCATGCAAAACACTACACTACTTGATAGTAAGTTTAGACCAGGTCAAACTTGCCTACTGCCTTGCCTACCCTATGCCATTGTGTGAACACCATTAAGTAGGAATTAGTACCTGAAGGAAGGAACATCAAATGACGAAATGAAATTATAGTAGCACAGTCATTACAACTGCTAGGAAAATCGGAGATTGTTATAATGAGACCCGTTGGGTAGCAGGATATGAATGCATCATATTCATCTGCAAAAATGCCTGGTTGTTTGGCAGACCTTCTATACTCTTTAATGCTTAATGTGTTAACAACCGAGGAGAAAGTCAATAAAGCCTTCAGTCAATAAGGTATCTCTCACTCGTTTTGCTTTAAATCAAACTACTACACAGGTTTTATAGGTGTACTGGGCTGATGAGGTAGTAAACTCTACCCACAAGGAAGCTAGCTCAAACCCCAAAACACTTTATTACTCATACATGCAGCAGCAAGAAAATAAGGCTAAAATAGCATGAATTTAATAGACAATCCTCACAGTACAAATTTACACTCTCAGCCACAACTGTAAATGGGCTATAAATACCCCTCTAAGTATGCAGTACAACCACCTGTACCTACACCGGAATGCCCTTCTAGTATGTAGGTTCATAACTACAACAACTACACCTGGAGGGTGTTGCTCCTATAGTAAAAGGAAGAGCTGGCTAAAAATGCCCTCATTTCCAGTCCTTTCTTTTCATGTCGCTATAACTTGTCCCTTTTGTTGCTCACAAGTGGTCATTTAAGTATGGTGCTAAAAAAGGGGGATTTGAGTAGGTACCTAGTTGGGAGAAGTCAGTCAGTATAATAAACTATAGAGCATGTGCCATGAGTAGGTACCTAGTAGTGCAGCTCTCTCTATTTTAAACAAGGCAGGTGACTTTTCAGACTAATGTGGTGAGTTCAAATTGAAGGGTGAAGCAGTGCACGACTTTTTTTTAGAAAAGAGGGCAAATACTCAAGGCTCTTTTTTCAATAGGAGCAACACCCTCCTGGAGGGTGTTGCTCCTATTGTAAAATGAGCTGTGAGGATGTGCCCTCTTTACTAAACAAGTCGTGCACTGCTTCACCAAAGTACTTGCACTCACCACATCAGTGTGAAAAGTCACCTGCCTTGTTTAAAACAGAGAGAGCTGCACTATCAGGTACCTACTCATGTCACACACTCTATAGTATATTATACTGACTGACTTCTCCCAACTAGGTACCTTCTCAAATCCCTTTTTAGCACCATACTTGAATGACCACTTGTGAGCAACAAAAGGGACAAGTTATAGCTACATGAAAAGAAAGGACTGGAAACAAGGGCATTTTTAGCCAGCTCTTCCTTTTACTATAGGAGCAACATCCTCATGTATTGAAGAATAAAATGCTGTCTACTGTAGATCTACTTATTGGGGCGGACAGTGTAGATAATAAAGGGTGAAGCACTGCTATTTCTGTTGCTATTTGCTCTGCCCCTGCGGCTTCTCTTAGTTCTGTCATTGCTGTTCTGCCATTGCTTGTACGTTTTGGACAATTCCTGGTTCATTTGTTAATGTTGCTTGTGGTCTTACCTGCAAATGCAGCCAAATAGTACACGTGAGCACAACCATAGATTGGGCACCACTTACGCGGTGAGTGCATTTATTGACGGAAGAACACTACTTCAGGCAGCAGTTCAGTTAGGTTTAAAGAGGGCATTTATACAATTCCTGGAAATGAGACCAGGTCTGGCAGTAGTAGCTGTAGACTATGTGGTGGTGTTTTGTAAGGATTGTTGTTCCTATACAGCAGTTGCTTAACCCCTTCAAGGTGACATAATGCCTCAAAGTCCTTGTTTGTCAATGCTAAAGCAGTGGTTATGGGGTATGTAATTCCTTTTTTAGTGTTGATCAACCCCAGGGTATCAGCCCCATAGTGTTTGTAAGAATGATGCATACGATCAAGGAAGGTAGGCTCTACAGGGCTGCTTTTATACATCAAATAACTGATGTACATGCTGCATCACCTTGCAGTCCTTAAGGGACTGGTGCCAAGAGTGTGGCTGCTGGGGAGGTCAGACTGGGTCAGTTGGCCAGTCCTAGGCCACTGCTGGCACACTGACCGCTACTCAGCTGTTCTACACGTTCACATCAGCTGTTCTAGGCCTTAGGCCGAAATATGACGAGTTTCACGTTACCTGACGCAACCTAGAGAAATGTAAAATACGCCAACCTTGTGCAGTTTGTGTGTGAAAGTTATAGCATCATGATTTGTCCTCTATTAACCTTACCACTGTTTTCAGTTAACCTCCTGGTCTTCTTGAGTTAATTTCTGGGAATTTCTGCGTGTGAGTATGAGTGATAAAGTATGAAATTAGAGACAAATCCTAATTTCGATCAACCTAGCCTCAGTCGTACTAAGTTGCCGTCCGTGTAACCTGAAATACACCTTGTCCTGTGTGGTATATGGGAAATATCACGTGCTGAACATGCACAGAGGGAGAGGCTCCTTGAATTATCATCTGAGTAAAAATGATATCCAATCTCAATATTCTCAACCTTTTCTGTTTCTTTTCCCTAATAAAAGCTATTATTTGTCCGTGAGTGAATATTTCTAACGTAGTTTTAAACATTTCTCATATTGGAAATCTTATACTGTAATTACGTTTGATTATAGCCGGTCACCTTTTGTTTTATCCCTGCCGTACCCTCTATGTGTCTCTCGGTCTCTCTCTCCCAGTCTCTCGGTCTCTCTCTGTCTCTCTCTGTCTCTCTCTGTCTCTCTGTCTCTCTGTCTCTCTCTCTCTCTGTCTCTCTCTGTCTCTCTCTGTCTCTGTCTCTCTCTCTGTCTCTCTCTCTCTCTCTCTCTCTCTCTCTCTCTCTCTCTCCCCTGTCTCTCTCCCTGTCATTACATTTATTTCACCATATTCCATCCCCATATTGCAGTAGGTCTTATGTGTAAAATCTGACTGCCCAGGATCATGCAATGTTTTTCTATTCTCTGACTAATGATGAGGCAGGTCTGGACCAGTCCCTTGTTGCCTCCACAGGCTCCCACTGCTGGACAAAGACCATGGTGAGCTGCAATAGGCACCAACAGGGTCAAAGGTCACACACTGTTCAGGTGAGGGCAGGCCTTTGTATGAGGCCAGTGCAACGGGCGTGTTTCACATATTACAAGTAAAGGGATATCATTTCAGGTAGCATTGAATGAGTATTTCTTTCCTCTTACACAGAAATTATTTGGACGTAAGTTATTGCCTTTGCTCATGAGCCAGTATTTATATTGTAGACCAGGGAATTACTGCGGGTTTGGCTTAAGAATAATGAGCATCTTGGGTTGATTGGCCTTGCATTGTGACGTCAGGTAGTTGGGCAGGGTGGCGCTGGTTGCGGTGTGTAGCCGGTTGGTGACAGGGTCAAATATAGCAGTCAGCTGTGTGCCACAGCTGGGAGGTACAGCAGACCTGAAGGACACTTACTGCCGGATGCTGAACAAGCAAGGATATAAGACAAATCTTGAGCTAAGCTTAAATAAGGTAGGCATTGAAATTTCAATTATCAACGCAAATTTAAAAGTGCAATATTGAAATGATTGGTACTCAGTACTTTCTCCCACTTTGGTTGAAAATGAAACGTTTGGGAGATCCTAGATATAAGACGAGTTTTTTTCTAATCTAGATCAGCAAAAGATAGGATAGCAATC
The DNA here is from genome assembly GCA_949317995.1 of Acholoe squamosa. Classification (NCBI taxonomy): domain Eukaryota; kingdom Metazoa; phylum Annelida; class Polychaeta; order Phyllodocida; family Polynoidae; genus Acholoe; species Acholoe squamosa. The sequence goes on from OX439052.1 coordinate 25,157,155, forward strand.
TGTGGACTCAGGACTCTTTTTTATAGTTAGCCGGACTCACACACGAACTCTCTTTAAAAAGAGAGTTCGTGTGTGTTGCTTACCAAGGCCTTTTTTAACCTTAGAAGATCTATCATTTAGAACCCTGATTTTGCTCTCCTGTTGTGGGTAGATCTATGTCTGTTTGTGCTACTATGAAAGGAGCCTACCATAATACCCCACGTATAAGGCATGTCTTATACACGAGGATAAGCCCCTGGTGCACCTTATAGGATCAGCAAAAGTGAGGTTTTTCTACTAAATTTTCCAAGCACCCACTTCTACCAATTCATGGGGGTCGGGGAACTCAGAAATGGTCAATGGTCTTTGAATTTTCACCAAGGCTGTATGAGTGTGCCTTATATGCGGGGTGTTATGGTTTTTCATTTGATCAATCGATAGCCCTTTCTCCGTCCATGTTAACTAATACTGGTGGAAATTATTCGTAAATCTATATATAATTTTTAGCTCATTGAAATAAAGAGGGAACAGAACCCTTAGCTACCAGCCCAGTGCACCTCATTTACAGCATTCAATAGGAGTGAATTATAAATATTACACAGCCTTCCCTCTGTGACTAGGACCTCAGTGTAAACAGTCATCTTAGAACTAATCCACTCAGTCCCTGATTAAACTCAGACAAAGGGAACCTCTTAACGTGTTAAGGGCCACATGCTACACATCCTACAGAATAGTCATCATGATGCATGTATACTGCACTGACAAGTCTACAAACAATAACTACATCATTCCTGTATACTGCACTGACAAGTCTACAAACAATAACTACATCATTCCTGTAAACTGCACTGACAAGTTTACAAACCATAACTACATCATTCCTGTATACTGCACTGACAAGTCTACAAATCATAACTACATCATTCCTGTATACTGCACTGACAAGTCTACAAACCATAACTACATCATTCCTGTATACTGCACTGACAAGTCTACAAACCATAACTACATCATTCCTGTATACTGCACTGACAAGTCTACAAACCATAACTACATCATTCCTGTATACTGCACTGACAAGTCTACAAACCATAACTACATCATTCCTGTATACTGCACTGACAAGTCTACAAACCATAACTACATCATTCCTGTATACTGCACTGACAAGTCTACAAACCATAACTACATTAATGCATCATTCCAACCCTCGAAGGTTGATACACTACCAGAGGATCTGCAGTTGAGTTCATCAATTGGTGCAAGAAGGTACATGAACACTGATTCCTCCTGAAGCTGTTAAAAGGTTAATGCCTCATTGGCTCTGATGTTAAGGTCGTGCACCAATACAAGTCCAAGGGTCAACACTGAGGTACTAATTGTACACAGGATTACGGTACGTAATGCTCTCAGCAGCGAGTAACTCGCAGGGGCTGTATCCATGCATCATGCTGGCACAGCTGATACACTCCTGTATAGTACTCACTAGGGGTGAACTGGTGACTTAGTGTGTGAAAATACAATGAGTTTGAAACATTATGTCGTACTTCCAAAGGTCCACAAGGGTCTTTTCAATGTTGATTGAAAATTGAGAGGACGCTGACTGACGTTGATCAACCAGTTGTCAATCGTGATTCAATGTTCAAACTTACAAAGAGAGTCAATGAGATGGAGACAGTTGTTGTTTATAACTAAGGAAATGTCGCCTTTGAGCTTAGAAGCCTTTGCCTAAGTTCATGGACTAGTTCAGAGCCTTTGCACAGAATCAGTCAGTCGGACAGGGTAAAGCTCAGTTCTGAGTAAGGGAGGCAGTATGCCAGGCATTGGCAAATACGAGTTATGTGAGTTTAATACATCTATCACACGATAATAACACTAATATCTGTTCTTGTTTTGTTGGTGTTAAATCGGCGAGAAAAGCTGTGCAGTTGGCCGAATGTCTTTGCTTTTTTTTTTCAATTTTCTTCTATTTTCATTTACATTATTCCTAGAGCCCCTAAAACCATACCACGCGATTGTGTAGCCATTGGCCCATACAAATAACTACTATTGGCAGGGGTGGTAGCTCAGGTGGTTGGACATGTGTAGGTTCGGACCCCTGATGTAGTACATCAATAAATCTGTGTTGTGCACATGAATCATGGGTCATCTCCATTTTGTGAATAAGTATTGTAGTGTGTATTAAAGATGTGCAGGAACCCTGACAGAACAAGTATTAGGCAGCTTAAGATCTACCTTAATCTCACCTCATAGATTCGATCAGTCTCAATGCCCTTGAGGAAAGACTCCATCTCCAGTGAACAGAGATAAACAACAGACCCAGTTCAATGTCAAATTGATAACAATATCACCAAGGCTGTACGAGTATGACTGTATGAGTATGACTGTATGAGTATGACTGTATGAGTATGACTGTATGAGTATGACTGTATGAGTATGACTGTATGAGTATGACTGTATGAGTATGACTGTATGAGCACCTCATTTCAGCATGTGTGTTGGTCTGGTACGGTGCCAAGCCGATCAGCTGATTGTGTGTCTGAGAACTATTAAGTTACTTCAGCTCACAGCAGGTGCACCATAATGTGGTCCTAGATAATAAGATATACGTATTAGCCTCATGCTATTTGTGTCTTCGATGGCAAAGGTTATGTCATGTAGATTGAAGCAACAAAGGAGTTATTGTATGTGTGGAGCATACATGTGCAGAATGATTCTCTCTGTTCTCTCATGTTTTAACATAATGCCACCCAAGTATTCCTCCTGTCAGGACGATCTACTGATGACTGTCACACACTCCACCTACCAGACACCCCCTTCACAAACACCATGTCGATGTGCACCAGGGTAGAAGTGGGTAACTAACTTGGTGTTTGGTTGGTTGGATATGTCCTAGGTAGCGAAAAGGTCATTTATCTTATCACATTGGTGAGGAGGGGATGTGTTATAAATGCTTGACGACCTCGCCTCCCCTCACCTGTTGGTTTTACAGGGCTCCTTCAGCCCCCCCCCCCCCAATCTTAGCCAGCCAGGTTAAGCTCTCCACTTGTCAGATAGGTGGCAGCACTGATCCGGCTGAAGCAGTTTATATGTAGAATAAATCTTGTTGGCATACACAAGAACCACCTCTTATCTGTTAAGCGAAACCAAATCCACCGTATTGGTGCCATGACCAGTTGGTCAGATGTATAGCCCGAGCACATAGTATTCGAACAGGCTGACCTGAGATTGGCTGATAATGCCAATCTGGAAGATTCTCAGGAGAATGCAAAAGCTGGTGCATCCTCCAGAGAACAGGCATGGAGGGATTTGGAACCTCACTATGTGGATAGTGAGGATAACATCCTGGATTCAATCCTAGTGAAACATAAGGATGTACGTCCTAACCCATACTATTCTGTTAATCTAGAATTAACAGATTCGATGTTTGAAACAGGTTGTAGTCAGGATCCGAATCATCCTGCACCTATGCCTAGGAAGGTAACCTTTGGTGAACTTCCATATGATAACCCAGTATAGTGCAATTATGTCTGGGAATGTTACTTTCACCATTCCGGATTATGATAAATAGAACCGGGAAATGGAGGAGATGAACCAGCAATATACTGCTATGAATGATACACTTAATCTGATTGCGAAGCCAAAAGAATAAGCCAAATGTGAAAAAGAAGACATGTTAAAAAGTCTCCAAGAAATGATTGAAGAGTATAAAGGAGAAAAGAAAGCTCTTCAGCAACATTTGCAGGAGGAGGAATCTCATTTCCATGGAGTGAGACAAACTCTGCAAGACGAATACAATCAAAGGACTAAACAAATCCAAGAATGTATTCTGGAGACAGATATTCACAGGAATTGCAAGATTTGCAAGATACTGCGGCTGCTTTGGGTAATTATGTCAAACAAACGCAACAAGCTATTGGTCTATTGGACAATACTGTTGTGATACAACTGTCTAATCGTCTACAATCAGCTTCCGGGTCGAGTAATGGTTCTGTAAGTAGTATACAGACAACGGCACCTGTATCAGGTCCTTTTCAGTTTAATTCATTTGTAACTGATAGTGCAGATAAAAATGTACAAAGTGGTGTATATAAACCTGGTACATTGCTACTCACCTGAGTCAAGGTCCACAACAGTCACCATCCACTTACCCTCCTCAGTCACAGACCCAGTATCCTTACATCCCACCCCCTTTTCTCCCTTCCAATGGTGGTCAATCCCCACGGTCTGACTCCCGAGGTTTCTATGGAAACCCAAACTAAGGCCATAATTATGGTAGAAGGCATTTCAATACCAATTACTCCCAATATCCAGGCAGTACTCAAAGGTCTGAGTAACTTTGAACAAGGAGGCTCCTCCAGCCAAGGCTATGGAGGTGGTAACGGAGCAGGGAATAATGGGTATTGGGGACAGAGTTCTAACCAGAATCAAGGTTTGGCATCAGCTGGTGGTTCTAGCGGTGGTGGGGGTCCACCAGGAGGTGGAGGACCTCCGAATGGTAATCCTGGGGGTAATGGAAATGGGAAAAACCTAAGAAGATGAATAGACATACTTCTATGTCTCCAGGATGCAAGAAATCTCTGAGAAATTAAATGTATCCAAGGGTTAGGCATCGACTGTTATACGAAAGGTGGTTTGAGTGTATGCCAACAAGATTTATACATACAAACAGTGGCTACCCGAAGGTAGCGAAAGGTGTTCTCATCTACTTCAGAATGCTTCTGAAACCTTTAGTTGTTAATACAGAGACAGCCAAGCCAACTCTGACGCGGTGGCTGAGCCCCTGTCCTTTTATATGTAGGAGCAGTGGCGCCACACTGTGTTACCCTCTCACTTCCCGGATCAGTGCTGCCACCTACCTGACAAATGGAGGGCTCAATCCGGCTGGCTGACTCACCCACCGCACCAAAGAACCATAATACATATAGGACATACTTATCTCTACACTAGTATTTGAGAGTTTATTTGCCTATTTTGGCCACTAATTATTTTGGGCACTAAAGTTTGCTCAAAGATAGGGGCTGCGCCCTTCCTTTTTCCAAATCCTGGAGCTGCCACAGAAAGGGTTCACGTTTCATAATAGATTGGCCACACAGAGCTCGTGTATTGAGGTCAGCCCCACACCCTCCTTTTTTGTTCCACCACATTTTCATCATTTTATGTGGCTATACCAAGCCTTTATTAGCATAACAATTAAATTTTGGCTTACAATCCTGGAGTTATCATTCTGTGTAGCAATTCAAGAATGCATACAGTATCCAAAAAAAAAAAAAAAAGATAGTGATATAGAGGGGGGTAGAGTTGTTCTAAAGTAAAAAGGCATTCACCCATTAGCCTGATGATAGTGATGGAAGGTACCCTAGAACATATCCAGTGTATTTGGATGAGGTATGACGCTTGTTCACCATTGGTTCGCGACAAGTCTGCTTCTTGCGCAGAAGAAGGCAGGCTCAGGAGTAAACTGAAGTTGTACCATAGAGTTTGAGCTGGGCAGGATGATCCCATTGAACCCCATGTTAACAAAAACGAGGTACTCGGCAGGTGATCTGGCAGATCACCTGCCCAGTGGTAGAAATACTCTCAAACCAGAATACTCAACCCAATACAGTTAATAGATATAGTGTTAAAATTTCCATTATATAATAGAATAGGGCCTAAGAAACTATAGTAGAACACTGATCACTACTGTGTGCCAAGGGCAGATGTCCCACGGCTCAACCCCTCCACACTGTAGTGATCAGTAAGACCTATTGGTGTTCCGTACCTCTACTAACGGGGACTCATGTATTCCTCAGTGTGTATAGATTGATACTCATGTATGAATCCCCCATGCTTAATGGCCAGTCCCTCAGTGTGTACAGATTGGTATCACAGTACTCATGTATGACCAACCTGTACACAATGGCCAGTCCCTCAGTGTGTACAGATTGGTATCACAGTACTCATGTATGACCAACCTGTACACAATGGCCAGTCCCTGAGTGTGTACAGATTGATATCACAAACTCATGTGTGACCCCCCCCCCTACACAATGGCTAGTCCCTCAGTGTGTACAGATTGGTATCACATACTCATGCGTGACCCCCCCCCCCTGTACACAATGGCCAGTCCCTCAGTGTGTACAGACTCATGTGTGACTCACCCCCGGTACACAATGGCCCGTCTCTCAGTGTGGACATAGATAAAGGTGCACGAGAACGGGTTATCACACTCTGCTTTGCCTCGTGTGATAATCCTCAGTGGTGACCCATGCGAGTGCTCCTTTCTATTTATCTCAAGTTATTTTTGTCAGAAATATTAAAGATTTCATTCATTTGGCATAAGTTATCCTTTTATCATTATTTATGTGACCATTTACAATGGTCTACGTAGCAGTGTGATACGGGAAAGGGTTATCACACTGGTGGGTGTGATACCGAAGTTCTTGGTTAAAAATATGCGGCTGTCATATTCAACTTCAGATAAAGATTGGTATCGCATACTCATGTGTGATCCCCTTTGTACACAATGGCAAGTCCCTCAGTGTGTACAGATTGGTATCACATAGTCATGTATGACCCCCCACTGTACACAATGGTTAGCCCCTCAGTGTGTATAAATTGGTATCACATACTCATGTATGACCCCCCCTGTACACAATGGACAGTTCTCAGTGTGTACACATTGGTATCACATACTCATATAATGACCCCCGGTACACAATGGCCAGTCCCTCAGTGTGTACAGATTGGTATCACATACTACAGTATGACCCCCTGTACACGATGGACAGTCCCTCAGTGTGTACATGGCGAGAACTAGACGACCGTGGTGTATGAGGTGGCCGATCCACCAAGAGGGGGTCGTCTCCCCCGAGACGACCCCGGAGTGGTGGATCAGCCACCGAGGACAGGGGAGTTTAGTTCTCTATTTATTTTATGTTTTTAGAGGGTTTAAATAAGGAAAAATTAACAAAATCTGTTACCGTAGTTCCCCGTACGAGCGGCGGTCTGCATTTTGAATGTTTACATGCGCCTGCAACGAGGCTGCAGTACCGGATCGGCCGCTGTGGTGGATCGGCACACATTACGCCACTTGGGGTGTGGCGATTGGCTCCGCAATGCTATCTCTATGGGAAGAAGTTATTCACGTAAAATAAAATTGTAAAGGTGAACGATGAGCAGTTTGAGCTGACCATTTCTTCACGAGCGTGTCCTGCCCATTCCGCACGAGGCCAGTAGGCTGAGTGCGGAGCGGGCAGGACACACAAGTGAAGAAAAAGGAAGCTCAAACTGATCAGAGTTCATCTTTACATTCATGTCAAGGTGTTTGGGTTGATAATTAATCGATATTTCATCAATATAATCCATAATTAACTCTTATTTACCTGTGGTCATCGCGAAATCCTGACCGCCGCCATCTTGAATGTTTACGATTCAAAAAGGCTGCGCATGCGCGGTGGACCTATGACGTCATTGTGCGGATTTCCCGCGGGTTATTTAACGCAGGGGTACAATACACGGTCTCAGTGCATTGTCAATGGGGCCTCGATATTCACCTTGACATAAAGATTGGTATCACATACTACAGTATGGCCCCCCTGTACACAATGGACAGTCCCTAAGTGTGTACAGATTGGTATCACAAACTCATGTATGACCCCCCCTGTACACAATGGCTAGTCCCTCAGTGTGTACAGATTGGTATCACATACTACAGTATGACCCCCGGTACACAATGGCCAGTCCCTTAATGTGTACTTGTTGGTATCACATACTAGAGTATGGCCCCCTGTACACAATGGCTAGTCCCTCAGTGTGTACAGATTGGTATCACATACTACAGTATGACCCCCTGTACACGATGGACAGTCCCTCAGTGTGTACATGGCGAGAACTAGACGACCGTGGTGTATGAGGTGGCCGATCCACCAAGAGGGGGTCGTCTCCCCCGAGACGACCCCGGAGTGGTGGATCAGCCACCGAGGACAGGGGAGTTTAGTTCTCTATTTATTTTATGTTTTTAGAGGGTTTAAATAAGGAAAAATTAACAAAATCTGTTACCGTAGTTCCCCGTACGAGCGGCGGTCTGCATTTTGAATGTTTACATGCGCCTGCAACGAGGCTGCAGTACCGGATCGGCCGCTGTGGTGGATCGGCACACATTACGCCACTAGGGGTGTGGCGATTGGCTCCGCAATGCTATCTCTATGGGAAGAAGTTATTCACGTAAAATAAAATTGTAAAGGTGAACGATGAGCAGTTTGAGCTGACCATTTCTTCACGAGCGTGTCCTGCCCATTCCGCACGAGGCCAGTAGGCTGAGTGCGGAGCGGGCAGGACACACAAGTGAAGAAAAAGGAAGCTCAAACTGATCAGAGTTCATCTTTACATTCATGTCAAGGTGTTTGGGTTGATAATTAATCGATATTTCATCAATATAATCCATAATTAACTCTTATTTACCTGTGGTCATCGTGAAATCCTGACCGCCGCCATCTTGAATGTTTACGATTCAAAAAGGCTGCGCATGCGCGGTGGACCTATGACGTCATTGTGCGGATTTCCCGCGGGTTATTTAACGCAGGGGTACAATACACGGTCTCAGTGCATTGTCAATGGGGCCTCGATATTCACCTTGACATAAAGATTGGTATCACATACTACAGTATGGCCCCCCTGTACACAATGGACAGTCCCTAAGTGTGTACAGATTGGTATCACAAACTCATGTATGACCCCCCCTGTACACAATGGCTAGTCCCTCAGTGTGTACAGATTGGTATCACATACTACAGTATGACCCCCGGTACACAATGGCCAGTCCCTTAATGTGTACTTGTTGGTATCACATACTAGAGTATGGCCCCCTGTACACAATGGCTAGTCCCTCAGTGTGTACAGATTCGTATCACATACTCATGCGTGACCCCCCGCCTGTACACAATGGCCAGTCCCTCAGTGTGTACAGACTCATGTGTGACTCACCCCCAGTACACAATGGCCCGTCTCTCAGTGTGGACATAGATAAAGGTGCACAAGAACGGGTTATCACACTCTGCTTTGCCTCGTGTGATAATCCTCAGTGGTGACCCATGCGAGTGCTCCTTTCTATTTATCTCAAGTTATTTTTGTCAGAAATATTAAAGAATTCATTCATTTGGCATAAGTTATCCTTTTATCATTATTTATGTGACCATTTACAATGGTCTACGTAGCAGTGTGATACGGGAAAGGGTTATCACACTGGTGGGTGTGATACCGAAGTTCTTGGTTAAAAATATGGGGCTGTCATATTCAACTTCAGATAAAGATTGGTATTGCATACTCATGTGTGATCCCCTCTGTACACAATGGCAAGTCCCTCAGTGTGTACAGATTGGTATCACATAGTCATGTATGACCCCCCACTGTACACAATGGTTAGCCCCTCAGTGTGTACAGATTGGTATCACATACTCATGTATGACCCCCCTGTACACCATGGACAGTTCTCAGTGTGTACACATTGGTATCACATACTCATATATGACCCCCGGTACACAATGGCCAGTCCCTCAGTGTGTACAGATTGGTATCACATACTACAGTATGACCCCCTGTACACAATGGCCAGTCCCTTAATGTGTACTTATTCGTATCACATACTACAGTATGGCCCCCTGTACACGATGGACAGTCCCTCAGTGTGTGCAGATTGGTATCACATACTCATGTATGACCCCCCCATACACAATGGCCAGTCCCTCAGTGTATTCAGATTGGTATCAAATACTACAGTATGACCCCCCCATACACAATGGCCAGTCCCTCAGTGTGTACAGATTGGTATCACATACTACAGTATGGCCCCCTGTACACAATGGCCAGTCCCTCAATGTGTACTTATTGGTATCACATATTACAGTATGGCCCCCTGTACACAATGGCCAGTCCCTCAATGTGTACTTATTGGTATCACATACTCATGTATGACCCCCCCCCATACACAATGGCCAGTCCCTCAGTGTATTCAGATTGGTATCAAATACTACAGTATGACCCCCCCTGTACACAATGGCCAGTCCTTAAGTGTGTACAGATTGGTATCACATATTCATGTATAACTCCCCCCCCCCCCCGTACACACCCAGCTAGCACTTTACATTATTTTTACGTGAAAACCCATCTTTACCCTATATATAAAAAGGCATTAGTTCGTTGCTGGTCCCTATCCCATTGGAATAGGCTTGAGTACTTGCCAGGAACAGATAATCCAAAAAAGGCTAGATGAAAATATGTACTTTTTTTCAAAATTAACTCGATTTTTCTCTAAAATGTTAAGAACTTCAATTTCTTTAGGTACCTCTAGTTAATAAAACTACTCGTTATCAACCAAACCATACGATTCAAAAGCAAATAAAGGTAAATAGCATTCAGGCAATGCCTCAAAGTCGTCATGGCTATTTTTCTGCAATGTCTGCCATCTTGGATTGCCCGTCCTGATGTAAGTAATAGCTGAAACTGGATATCGATTGTAAATCTGAATGGCCTATACTAAGAGCTTTAATTTGATGTGTTATACTTTAGTTCCAAAGAAATTACTGACAAACTAACCTCCAAGAGAATCTGCTGGGAGAGTGCAAAATTGTTTGAGGTTGCTATGATAACCGTTCCTAAGTTAAGTGCCGCTAATTTAAAAGACACCAGGGGGCTGCACTGAGGATCTATCCTACATAGCTGGGGCGATTGCCGTGAATAGGCCTACATGCTATGGGCCTATTTGCCTCAAACACTAGTGGCGAAGCCACTAGAATTTACGTAAAAAAGACATCATTTGGATGAGTGGTGCTAGCAGGGCAATGGCTAGTCCCTCAGTGTGTACTTATTGGTATCACATACTCATGTATGACCCCACCCCCCCTGTACACAATGGCCAGTCCTCAGTGTGTACAGATTGGTATCACATATTCATGTGTAGGGGCAAGGTTTAGTAGTAGTGTTTATGGCTTACGGGTTGCCTAGGTTCCGAGCGGAGCGGCCTTTCGGGTTGAGAACCTGGCACACTTGACGGGTGGTGGCAGCACCACCCTCCAGGCTGCGGGGGTTAAACACGAGAGGTCGCCACCCAACCCCTGTGGCTATATAATAGTCGGGTCGGAACCTAGGACGAAGAGAATCCTACCGGATTCCTCAGGAATATCATGTGAACTTTACTGACTCCGAAGCCTTACCTGGTAGTCGTAAATCTGAGCTTTCCGAACCACCCCTTTACCATACGGAATCCATTTAGCTCCCTGTAACCTAGGATACTGAATAAAGACTTGTTGCCTTTTGAAACCGGATATCATTGTATTCGTGTACCTTTCCGAACCACCAACGGTCATACATTACACTGGTGCCGTGACCAGGATTCGGTTTTCGGAAGTGCGCAGCCCTGTCTGAACAAGACGAGACTCAGTGTCCGGTAGGTGGGTTCCCGGGAAGCTATGATGCCCCGGGCCTAGCCTATCAGGAATATAGAGATCCATCTCGGAATGAGGCCGAGACGTTGGATTCCCGGAGTATCTACGGTAGGGTTGGACGCCACAACTGACGACCATCAGATCGCGCCGGCTAACCAAACCGCGCCCAATATAAGATCATCGGATTTATTGAGAGATGGAGATTTTAGTAGTCCCATCACCGTGGCCCCAGTCCCTGGTACTGAGCCACGAGGACGGGGGAGGGATCCGATCCACCTTGTGCCCTTGGCAGGTCAAGGAGTTTTTTTGAACCACCTGAATTCGGCATCCCTTTCTGACTCTGTTTTCAATCCTGGGGGATCCAGTCAACCGCCCCCTGTGGGTGGGATACACGTGGATAGATACCGGGAGGAAAGGAATAAGTATGAATCAGAAAGGACAGCTCACGCGGAATGGAAGCAGATGAGCGATCAGGAAAAATCCAGGGGCGAAAAGCTGCTGGAATATCAGAAGAAGGAGACTGAATGGAAGCAGAATAAGGTAAAGGAATTGGAAAGAGAGGTCGAAGACCTCTTGGATGTAATTGGGGACCTACGTAAGAGTAAGGGATTGTTAGAACGTACCAGGGAAACCTTGGAACAAGAGGTGGATACCCACCGCACTCGACTCCGAGAGATTGAGGCCATGACCCAGGGTACGAAAGCTGAATATGAAAGATACAGGAAGAAAGTTGAGGAAGTCGAACTGCAACTGAGTCTGGCGACCTCCACCCTGGAAGCCAAGACTTCAGAGGAGGATGAGACTATGGGACAATACCGAACCGGGCTGGATGTCGCTGGTAAGCGCCTTACCGATTTGAAAGGCCAAATCGAGGCCCAACATGAGATTTATGAAAGGAACCGGAAGGTCATCGAGAAGCAACAAAAGGAACATGTGGCCCTTCGGGAAAAACATATTCAGGAGAACGACCGATTGATCACTGACATTCAGGATAACAATCGAGAGTTGTATCAGGAGAGAGATGATCTCATATATGAAATTACTAAGCTGCGGATGATGCAGGAGGGGTCCGAGGATTCCGAGGAGGAGGAACCGGATCTCGAGGAATCAGATGAGAATGAGGGAGCCTTGGAGGATCCCAACATCAGTTGTATCCCACGGGATGGCGGAGAGGAAGGTCCACCGATCACCTCTACCCCAAAGCCCATTCTGAAGAAGGGGTATGACCCTTTCGTGAATAATCAGGCTACCCGGAATGTCGTAGGGGACAAGTATGTTCCCGGCAACGATAAGAATGTTCCGCTAAGTGTGGGCCAAAAGGATGCCACCTTCACCACTGATGGTGAATACCAGTACATTGACACCACGGGGCAAGCTCCGACCCCGAGTCACTTCGATCACGCTCCTCCAGGGGGCACCGGGGGACTAGGCGATATACCTAGCCAACTGCAGGATAGCAGCCAGTCTATTCCGAACGATCAGACCTATAGGGTGCATAGTCAGGCGAGTAGTACAGATCAGAATAACAACAAAACCCCGTGTGATAGTGGGACTTACCACACCGGTACTCGGGCTCCTGGGAGTACAGGACCCCAACCTGGTATGAATACAGGGTATGGGTTTACCTTCTGGAATAGTCCGAACAACAGCCATCCGGGATCCGGTGGTCCGGGATCTAATGGATCTGGTGGGGGTGGTAAGAAAACCAAGGATCAGAAAATGTTAGATTGGAGTCTGGAGCAATGCACTAGGTTGAAAAGTAGGGAGATCTCAGCTAAAAAGAATCAGATCGAAACTAAATCCTTCGATGGGTCAGAACCATGGAGAGATTGGTTTTCGGACTTCACGGACGACCTTGAGGTAGATGGATATGATGAAGACGAATCGTTACCTATACTGGTCAGATGCCTGAAAAAGGGACCGGGTAGGATTGCGGTCGACCACTGGAGAGAACAATATAAGAATAGGGGAACGTACACTCAGTCAGTTGAGATTTGCAGTTCCTATCTCGGAAATATAGTGTCGGAGGACCCGATGACTCAATATAGGAAGAGAATTCAGAAGCCGGGAGAGTCGGTCCAGGTTTACGGATTGGAACTTCAGATATTACTACGGAAGGCCAGGCCTAACCTGGTGATGGATGATGATTATGTGAGTGATGAATTGATCTCACATTTTGTGCGAGGGCTACGGGAAAAAGACCACCAGGACTGTGCTTACCGAGCATGGGGTCTGGGTGCAACTATGAAAACGCTATGTGATGCCATAGCCAATTTGAATAAGAAGAAGACTTTTCTTTCCGGATTTGTCCCTCGGGAAACCGCCAGTATGGTACTCCCGGATCTGAAATCAGTAGTCCCTCCCGCAGCAGCTGCTGTCTCGGAAACCGAAATAGAATATGAGACAGTAGAATATGAGGAAGAAGACGGAACAATCTCAGCATTGAGGTTCCCTAAGAATGCCAAGAAGTTTATTCCCAGAAGGACCTTGACTACTCAGCCAAGGCGGGGAGTTCCCGAGAGTCGCGATAAGAATGTTTCTGAACCTAAGGAGACTACAGTTAGGAAGGATGAGAATAGGCCGTCTGGAAGCCTAGATATGAAGAGCATGATGGAGGGTATGCTGAAGTCTTTCCGGGAGGATCTTGAGAGTCACCGATATAGTAGGCCGAGGTATGATAAGTCTAGGATCAGGTGTTATCGCTGTCAGAAAATGGGCCATGTAGCCTATGAATGCCGGGCCGCTGAGCCAGTTCCCCGGAATATGTCGGCAGTTGAGGAGGTAGAACCTAATTCGGAAAATTAAGGAGGGTTGAGGATGTGGCAAGTTGCTCAACCCGGAAACTCGTTGTATGCCAGAGTGCTGTCCCTGGTAAGCCATCTGATGAATCCGAAATGATTACACCCGGGGAGGAGGGATCCGAGATTGATCTCCTCGCCCCTCCTATGGCCGGGGACTCCAACAGAAGTGAGGACACCGAATTAGTAGTAAAGGAAAGTACGCGCGTTGGAGAAGAGGAAGGGTGGATAGAGGTATTCACACGTGTATGTGCGGCACACCTTCCCCCGAACCATCCATGTCTGGAGCACCTGAAAGACCATGGATTGGATCTCGGCATTTCGGAAGATTTCGATAGGTTTACCGGAAACCCTTCCCCCCTGGGAGGTAGGAGATGGTATGTGTCTGTTACGACCCAGGGTAGGACTGGGGAATTTCTGGTCGATATGGGGGCTAGCCACTCGATGATCTCCAATAAATTCTACAGCCTATTGCCAGAAAAGAGTGAGAACCTCATAAAGGGGGTAAACGCTTGTACGGCCGATGGGACACGTATGCAGGTTCTTGGTAGAACATTTATGAAGGCATCTATTGGTGGGAAGGAGTTCGTACTCTCTCCTACTATAGCTAATATGAATGATGATGGGATACTTGGATTGGACTTCGCGAGCCTATTCGAGGCGGAGTTGAACCCGTGTACGGGGAAGTTGAGGATTCGGAAGCCCTATGATATCCAAGTGAAGTGTGTATTAAGACAGATAAGTGCAGTAGCTAGTGTGGTGGATACAGTAAAGATACCTCCGGGTGTCTCCTGTGATGTTCTTTGCACTTCGGATAGAAGACTAAAAGATCAGGAAGGTGTATTTGAGCCAGATGTGGTTCATTTAGCCAGCATTGGACTCGAATCAATAGATACCCTGGTGGGAAACCCGTTCTGGAGCGTACTACTGGTAATGAATCGAGGAGATAAGACCATTTACCTACAAAAGGGATCCAAACTTGGGTCCACAACGTTAGTAAATGAGATACGAGATGACATTCGGGAACCCGAACGTAAACTGGTAGGGAAAGAGAAAATGAATATGGAACTGGATAACCTAATAGAGGAATCCTCTCTGGAAAATAGCTATCAGAAGATGGAAGTTCGGAATCTGATACGGAAATATGAAGACGCTTTCGGCTACACCGGTGGTCCCTTGGGCCGGAATGATAAGGTATTGCACCATATCAATACTGGAGAGGCGGAGCCCTTCAAGATTCCGTACCGCCGATTACCACTTAAAAAGAAAATCATTTGTGAAAATGAGATAATGGACCAATTGGAAAAGGGGGTAATTGTGCCTAGCACTAGCCCCTGGTCTAGTCCAGTCGTCATGACCACTAAGAAAGATGGAAGCATTCGCTTCTGTGTGGATTATAGGAAATTAAATGGACTGACTAAGAAAAATTCGTATCCTTTACCCAGGGTTGAAGAAACTTTAGATGCCCTGGGAGGGAACAATTGGTTCTGCACCCTGGACCTCCAATCCGGGTATTGGCAGATCGGAATGGAGCCTAAAGATATGGAAAAGACCGCGTTTTCCAGTCACCTAGGCCTGTTCGAGTATACGGTTTTGCCCTTCGGGTTATGTAATGCACCTGCCACCTTCGAAGCCATGATGGAAACTCTTCTGAGTGATCTATTATGGAAGAAGTGTCTGGTGTATCTGGACGATGTAATTGTCTTTGGAAAGACATTCCGTGGGTGTTTGGATAATTTGGAAGAGGTGGTCAAAAGGATAGTATCCAACGGATTGCGCCTAAAACCTAAGAAATGTAGATTATTTCAGAAATCAATCACCTACCTGGGTAGGATTATATCCACCGATGGGATTAAGGCTGATCCGGAAAAAATAGAGAGTGTCCAGGACTGGGAGAGACCAAAAACTGCTAAGCAGGTACGATCTTTCCTGGGGTTCTGTAGCTACTACAGAGACTTCATCCCGGGATATTCTCGAGTAAGTTTTCCTATGCAGAGCATTGCTCATTGGACGCCAGGGGGAGTTCGGGAACCATTTCCATGGGGGAACGAACAAGAGGAGTCTTTTAGGGAACTAAAAGCCCTATTTACGGATACACTGGTATTGAAATACCCAACCCCTTCAGATCACTTCATATTGGATACGGATGCTAGTAATGACAACATTGGAGCCGCACTGTCCCAGGTCCAGGGCGGTGTGGAGGTACCGATCGCATTTGCTAGCAACACTCTGAATAAGGCCCAACGGAATTATTGCACCACTAAGAGGGAACTCCTGGCTGTGGTGGTGTATACTAAGAAATTTAAACATTTTTTATGGGGATCAGATTTTACACTAAGAACTGACCATTCATCTCTCCGATGGCTCCTTAACTTCAAGGATGCCGAGGGGATGATAGGTAGATGGTTGGCACACCTTTCGGAATTCGGGTTGGAGCACAGCCAGATCCAACATAGGTCGGGGAAGAAGCACACCAATGCGGACGCCCTATCTAGGAAACCAGTCCGGAAATGTGGTCGAGAGAGTTGTGGTGATTGCGGACAACATAACGCAGTAATTGCTGCCGCGCATGTGCCACTCCGGGACTATCCGGGAACTCTAATCGAATGGTCACTCGAAACCATTCGCGAGTTCCAAGGTAAGGACCCCGTTACCAAGAAACTCCTGGAAACAGTTCCGTTAGGAATCAAACCTGTCCGTCCTGCTATCAGTATGGAGAACAGGGAAATGAGAAGTCAGAGACGGAATCTTATGTAGATGGAAGATTAGTCCAACTAAAAAGATTCTTCAGATTGTTATTCCGAGCGCTATGCGTCGGGATATTATGTATTATTGCCATGGCCACGTGACAAGTGGCCATTTCGGAAAGAGTAGATCTCTGGAAAGGCTTACCCGGAGATACTACTGGCCGGGAATGAGTGGAGATTTGCTAAGGTGGATCGCCACTTGTCCCGAATGTTGTAAGAATAAACCCAGGGAAGGGTTGGGAAAGAACCCATTAGTTCAGGAATTATTCGGGGTACGCTTCGCCAGGATTGCAATTGACATCATTAGTGGGCAAGTGTTATCCCCCTAGGGATAACACTTGCATGATGGTTGTTTGCGCTTACTATACGAAATATACGAAGGTATTCCCTCTGAAAGATCACAAAGCCATCACTTGTGCGGAAGCATTCGTGAGAGGTTGGGTGTTGCAATACGGGGTCCCCCTGATGCTCCACAGTGATCAAGGAAGAGAATTTGAATCAGAATTGTTTCAGGAAATGTGCAAGTACTTGGCCATCTGCAAGACGCGCACTAATCCATACCGGCCTCAGTCGGACGGCTTAGTAGAACGGTTCAACAGAACCCTACTACAAGTTCTGAAACCCCTAGTGAATAAATATCAGGATGATTGGGATATCCAATGTGATTTCGTGGTGCATGCATATAACAGCACAGTGCATGCCTCCACTAACTGCACTCCTAACATGTTGGTTTATGGTGAAGACATCATAATGCCAGCAGACTTAGTGTTTGGAGTAATCGGAATAAGTCC
The DNA here is from genome assembly GCA_949317995.1 of Acholoe squamosa. NCBI lineage: Eukaryota > Metazoa > Annelida > Polychaeta > Phyllodocida > Polynoidae > Acholoe > Acholoe squamosa. Next base: position 25,174,893 of record OX439052.1, read on the forward strand.
GGAAACCCCGTGTTCGATTATGTTTGTAGAATCCTTACGGGATAACTTTAAGAAAGCTTATGAACTAGTTCCGGATCAACTAGAGAAATCAGCAAAATGGCAAAAAGTGGGCTATGACACTGGACTGAAACCTAGATTTTTCAGGGTGGGAGATAGGGTCCTTAGATTCTATAAACCCCTTGATAGATTGAAAGTAGTGTCTAGCTGGGACGGCCCACACGTTATAACTCAGATAATTTCGGAAACCACCTGCTTTATAAGGGATCTGTACGGGAACGTACGCCGATGTCATGTCGAAGTATTAAGGCCGTACAGAGGCAGGGAGTTAGCTGAAGAAATGTACGGGATAGGCCCGAATGTTATGGATTTACCAGAGGTCATTGACTTACCTGAACTAAGCGAATCTCCTGGCGTAGAGGATCGGAATGAAGATACGGAAAAACCTGCAAAGGAAGTAAAGAGAAATAAGAAGAAACCAAAAAGGATGCCGATGCTCGGCACCCGGAAGCGAAGAAAGCGCAAGAAAAATGTAACTGAATCAAATGAGAATGATGCTAAGAATAAAAAAGTCTCGGCAGGAGTAGGGAATGCAAAGCAGACCGGGAACCCAAAGGCTAGATTGGATCTCGGGAATGGAGCGGAGTCCCCCAATGCTAAAAATAGAACTGTTAAGGAGGGCGTTCGCCGTAGCGCTAGGATTGCTCAGAGAAGCGGTGTCACCTAAATAAGCCCAACAATAAGTTCTTATAAGTATTGAATCCTGAAACACAACGATGTATAGTCCTGTTTTTTGTGTATGTCTACACACTTAAATGTTTATCTTGTTACTTGTTATGACAGAGAGTGGTGTCAACTATGTTGACAGCACCTTCGGGATGCTCGTCCGCTTGTGATTAAACCGCTCTAACCTGCTCTGTTGTCGGCCCCTCGAGGTTCCAGTGGGTAATGGACAGATTTATCCGACGTATCAGCATGATGCTATACGTATTCTCCATGTGTACTCCAGATGATATCGACCCGGGAAGACAATACGAACTCTGACAGACCGTTTTGTTTACGGATGCGTGGAAAGCACGTGGCACCGCGTGACCTAATTACCCGGAACGAGGGTGTGACCCTTGACCCAGGGTTTGGGGTTTCTCGCGTGAGGTAACGCCATCTTGTTTAATCAAGCTTCTACGCCAGGGAAACTCGACGTGCTTGATTTTGCTCGGTAGCTTTTCCCTGCTGTAAGCCCTATATTCTGATAAATACGAACACTAACTAAGATTATAAGGTCGAGGAGTACGTTGAAGTACTACTGAGACCAGTCTACGAGTCCGAATTTCCGTCTAAATGGCGGAAAAGATGCTGTCCGAATCGAGTATGGAGGTGGATATGGAGGACCGTTCGGGAATGAGTCCGGTCCATCCCGAAGAGGAGGCGGCTCTGGAAGATAGGGAAGCAACAAACACGCTGGTATGTCTGGATCTGAACACTAGTGGAGTGGGAACAGCGGAGATGCCTCCACCCCCCTCCCCAGCAAAATCTGTACATTCAGAATCAACCGAACCCATGATGGACCCCCCGGAAAGTCATGGTAAGATCGATTATTCGTTGGGAAGCATCGTTTGGCCGAATGGCGATACGATCTTCCTAGAGAAGGACTACATCTGGAATCCGAAAACATCCAAACCGGAAAAGATTCCTGAGATGTGGAGGAACTTGATTAAGAAAGCAATCCCTGAAGATCTATCGATTCCGGACATATGGTTATTAAACTATATGGATTTTGCTACCGGTATGAGTGTGAACCAAGAGTTCTACCATACGGTGGCATACGTTAAGGACAAGTGGAGCCGGGATCACCCGGAGGCCACTGTTGAGGAACATGCATCCCTGTTCTGGTACGGGATGCAGAGATCATGGAACCCACCGAGCCCTGTTAAGATTGATTCGGGATCGGACCATATGGATGTTGACGATGGAGGCGAAGCTGCGGGAGGGGCTACTGCTAAGCCTACCTGCAGGAAATCCTCCGTCTCATCTGACACTCTTTCTGAAACCGAGCTGCAAGCTGAAGACAGCCGGATTGAAAAGGAAGTTGTAAGAATGCAGTCAGAAGCCGAGGAGAAGTTGGAACAACAGGAAGCAGTGTTAAGGAAACAGAAAGAACAATTAAGTGAAATAAGTACCGGGCTAAGTGCTTCCATAGAGGAGACTAAAGCCCGGATGCAGGCCCGCGTTTCTACTAAGGGCACTGTTAAGGAAAAGGAAGGCTGGAAACAGAGTTTGAGTAAAAAGGCGAAAGCCTTGATTAAGAGAAAGGAGAAAGAAGAGAGGGATAAACTTAAGAAGCAGGAAAAGATGGGTAAGAAGGCGGAGGAAGAGGAAGCCGGAAACGAGGTAACTCGGGTTGCGGCAGCCACAAGTCCGAAGCCAACTGGCGCTATCCCGAAGACTACTGTCGTTCCGAAACCTGTGGCTTCCGTCCCGGGAGACACCACGGAGTCTGACACATGGGATTGGTCTACGGACATAGACCATCCCGAGCTATATGATGACGAGGGAGCACCCACCCTCGATGAGAAGAAAATCTGGAACAATGTCAGGAGTGGATTCATGCACATGATTCCCAAATCCCTGGAAGAGTGTAAGCGAAACACTCGATATTATAGCTGCCCTCCGTTCATTAACATGGATGGGGAGCAGGATGATGAAGAGTGGATGAGGTACACTCGTCAGGACAGGAATCCGAACTATTTTTATGTAAATTGGGTCGAACAGACTATCGACAACCAGAATAAGGAGTATTATGATTTCGATGCCTACTGTAAGATCAAGTGGGCCATTGATAGTTGGGATAAAGAAAGTAACACCACCTGTCCGTTCATTATCTGTGCTAGGGGAAGCGATGAACCCGAAAAGTTCAGCTCCCATATGAGATTCATCCGTCATATTGTTGAGGAACATATGCACCATCACCCGGTGTATATGTGTTATATGAATAAGGGGAGGAATAGTGCCATCTGCTCGGGATTAACCACATTCCGGAAAAGTGAGTTAGTCCGACATCTGAAGGATGAACACCAGGTCGGTGTGAAGTCAGCTCTGAAGGCAGCCTTAGATCTGCACAAACTTCTGATTGATAAGTGGGACTCCTGGAAGAAAACCAACTTCCGGAGTCTGAATTCGAAAGTCAGAATATTGTGCGAAGTTGAAACGCACGTCAACTCCAAACTGGAGGCGGCGTTTCAGCTGAACTACACTCCGGGAAGGTTAAGAATTACCAACGAACAATTCGGAGAGATGAGGGAGTACAGGGGCGACAGCGCCTATCGGGACTCCAATAAGGCCACATCCGCAAAACGTATGAAGCCACAGCCGGGTAAGATCTCATTCTGTGGGATCCAACGCCCGGCACCTGATCGTAGGGATCGCAGTCTGGAAGCATCGTCTCCTCTGTCTTCATTGAGAGGCGCTGCCCCACCTGTGTTTGATGTGAATGAGGATAAAGATAAGGACTTTCCGGAGATGGGACCATCCGGACCTGAAAGCCAGACCCTTAACCAACGGGGTAGGGAACGGCCCACTGGTATCGGAAGGGGAACACCCAAGTCTGCATCGTCCGGAAACCGCACCATCGGAAACTGGGCTAAGCCCACCCCACCACCCGTTGGAAATGGCAGGGGAGTCACGATCTCCACCCCCCAGGGAGATGTGGCAACCTCCTCTGTAGCATCCGGAAGCCTGTCTGAGAACCCCAGATGTCGGAAACATTCTGGATCCTCAGACTATTCCGAACGCGAGCCACTGCCTACACGGTGCTCTTATATTCAGGACCCAGTCAACTATGACATTTCGAACATCAGTCCGGAAAGCTTCCAGATTCAGAAATACTCTATGATGGAATGGCAGAAACGCCACCATGCCATGTCCGTAGAATACCTGCAAAACATTGTGGGTTCTGTAATGCATCTGACTGAATCAGTCCAATCTCTGGAAATCAGTCGGATCGAATCAGAGCGAGATGCAGATCATAAGGAGAAAATGAAGGTATTAGAAGCCCAGGAGGCACGTCAGAAGAAAGCATCCGAATTCTGGACTGTTGAAGTAGCTAAGGCCAGGAGTGAGGTTGACTTCCTGAATCAGAAATTCTTTGAAGCCTTCGGAAAGAGACTGTCGGATTGGGATGGCACTCGCCGTGAGGCCAAAGATATGATCGATGAACAGATCGCTCTGTATGGGTTAGAACCTGAAAAACCCAAGGATTCCGGAAGCAAATAAGTATGATAGGATTAATCTGTGTATTTCTGATTTTTTTTAATATGTTCTAACATAAATCTGAATGGTATGATGAGTGCTGACACCTGGAATGGATACGATGGCTGGCAGCAGACGATTACAATACATAGGACTCACCTGTAAACATTGGAATACGACCGGAATGGACATTCCAGAATCTAGGAGACGGACGACCCTGTACTCAGACTCTGAAAGGTCCCGAGAGGCCCTGAGCTAGTACCGATACACAGCTATATTGAGATGATGGGACGGCCATACGTACGAAAAACTCCAAGGGTGATATAAAAATTATATTACTATTTTAATCCTATATGTTTGTACAGTTTCCTGCTACACTGGTAGGTTACTATCTAATTACACTACATATATCTGGCAATTGTTAAGACCAGATCGTTATCACCACTAAGTGTTCAAGGTCGTATATGTGTTTTTCCGGTGCTATAAAAGTATAAAACTATTTAAAACGTTATTAATATTATTTACATATCATACTTATCAAAGTATCCTATGTTATTCCTATAATACATATATCCTAACTGGAATCGATATTATAAATATCAGGTTCATAGCTAAAAATTCCTTCCATTCCGAACCTAAGGGTTATATATGTTATTTAGATGTATTTATTACACTTATAACGTACATACTACGGTGTAAATGTGTTCACATAACCATATCAATACTCATCGTATTTCCATGTTTATACTTTAATGTAGAGTCAGACAACCTGTAAGCCAGCCGTGCGCCCTTTATAATATATTTTTGTTGTAAATACTATAACTTAGTTTCTACCCGTTGTGTAACACCTTGTTATAGTCTTGATGGGGGTAGTGTAGGGGCACGGTTTAGTAGTAGTGTTTATGGCTTACGGGTTGCCTAGGTTCCGAGCGGAGCAGCCTTTCGGGTTGAGAACCTGGCACGCTTGACGGGTGGTGGCAGCACCACCCTCCGGGCTGCAGGGGTTAAACACGAGAGGTCGCCACCCAACCCCTGTGGCTATATAATAGTCGGGTCGGAACCTAGGACGAAGAGAATCCTACCGGATTCCTCAGGAATATCATCTGAACTTTACTGACTCCGAAGCCTTACCTGGTAGTCGTAAATCCGAGCTTTCCGAACCACCCCTTTACCATACGGAATCCATTTAGCTCCCTGTAACCTAGGATACTGAATAAAGACTTGTTGCCTTTTGAAACCGGATATCATTGTATTCGTGATCCTTTCCGAACCACCAACGGTCATACATTACACATGTATGACCCCGCCCCCCTGTACACAATGGCCAGTCCCTCAATGTGTACTTATTGGTATCACATATTCATGTGTGACTCCCCCCTTCCCTGTACACAATGGCCAGTCCTCAGTGTGTACTTATTGGTATCACATACTCATGTGTGACTCCCCCCTTCCCTGTACACAATGGCCAGTCCTCAGTGTGTACTTATTGGTATCACATACTCATGTGTGACTCCCCCCTTCCCTGTACACAATGGCCAGTCCTTAGTGTGTACCTATTGGTATCACATACTCATGTGTGACTCCCCCCTTCCTTGTACACAATGGCCAGTCCTCAGTGTGTACTTATTGGTATCACATACTCATGTGTGACTACCCCCCTCCCCTGTACACAGTGGCCAGTCCTTAGTGTGTACTTATTGGTATCACATACTCATGTGTAACTCCCCCCTCCCCTGTACACAATGGCCAGTCCTTAGTGTGTACCTATTGGTATCACATACTCATGTGTGACTCCCCCCTCCCCTGTACACAATAGCCAGTCCCTCAGTGTGTATAGCTATCACAGTACTTACCCAGAGACAAGACTTTAGATGTCACGCCACCTGAGTGATAAGGTAGAGCGGCCTCCGATAGAAAACATAGTACCTGCACGATAAAAGTAGTTCCAGTAGGATGCAGGTGCACTGAAGGTCTTTAGCTGGAACATTTTTAAAAGTAGTCCGTGTTAGTGTTGAGCAGCTTCAGCATCAGGATTGTGTCCCAGGACCACATGTGTAAACTGAAAAAAAAAATCATTAGTCCTTTATTTGTATACCTGAGTACGAGTGTAACATTTGCTGGAGCAAACACCTAACAACACACAGATCATAATTGTTCACCACGCCATCTTTGTTGGTAAGTTAATATATACCATGTCACGCCCAGGGTAGTTGGTACATTTTCCTCATTCATTCCGTGGTTCAGAATATGAAAAGCAAGATGTTGTTAATGCATTTTCCAGGTAGGAGTTGAACCGTCACTAACATCGTTACAGGTGGTTTGCAGTGAATCGTAGAAGAGCTAAGTCGATGTATATCTTCATAAAGGAGTTATTTAATTATACATACATGGCTATAATGATTTTTCACTAGAATCGTTCTACTATATATATGTTACTTTTGTGACTAGATAAAAGGGTAGGAAAAGGATCAGGGGCATTACAATTAATAAGTACAGCTTCCATGTATGGTTCCAACTTGAGAAACACTCGAGTACAATTTGAAAGAGTGCATTGATTACTTTACCGTGCCAGCTGAGAGTTCGCCCTGACCATTGTGTACTACCTCGGCACATATGTACCTTTGTGCTCCAAGATAATTGTTTCATTTTTGTTTTCTTTCATCCCTTTTTCGCCATTTTCTAATGATATTTCTTTGACATTGCCAGTAGAAGTGTACATCATGAAAACGCTTGAACAATTACATCATTTGTATTTCATACATTTCCTTGTATTCATTACGCTGCTTATCCATCTCCGTATTTAATTCACTTATACCATATTCGTATTTCCGATTTCCTGTGTATGTAGAACTGCACAAAGGTACAATATCTGATCGTCCCACACGTGTTAATTCTTACATCACAGCTAAACAACCAATCAGAATCCTTGTTTGAAACACACCCCATCCTACTCATCCATATCCATACTAGGATAATGGGACTGATTCAGGTGGGCGATAAAGGGTGATTATGAGCCAGTGATAGCCCCCTATAGGTCCCAATACCAGAATGGCTGACTGACTATAGGTTGTTATATAGTTAGGATGTGAGGAGTAGTGTAGAGTAGATAAGATGATATCTTGTTGTTATGTCAGTAAGGTGGATATGGGTGTCAGCTAATGCTGTACACCTATTGTTCTCTGTGTGCCGACTACCTGTAGCTGCTATCAGATACTCCTTCTCCACATGTTGTACCGTGTGAATTGCATACTTACATTACATAACCTTGATATAGTGATTTATGCTATTGGATGTAGTGCTAGAAATGACATTTTATTCTCACAGTGAAAACAGGTTACCGTTAGCATAACCCCAGGGTGACATGCAGTGATGAATCCTGACATTAGGTATCTTGTACCTGTCTGTGGTGTTATGGATTCTTGTGAACAAAGCCTTCCTGCCCTCAAGCCAAACGCTGTCAGCAGCTTTCCATCACACTGTGGTCATGGGGATCCCCTTATGACTGGATGAGCACCAGGCAACTCAGTGTTTTTCTCCATTCCTTCCTGTTTAATTTTGTTTACAGCGCTAGATTAAATCCAGTGGCTAGGCAACCACTTAACCCGGTAGAAATAAAAACATCCCTTTTCCGAGGAGGGAAGTTCAAAATGGCTTGATGGGGAGATGAAAGTTACTGTATTGCTAGTAACATGGGTTGGAAGGTAAATGACTGTTGTTTCTATGTAACCATGGAACGCAGCATCACCATAATGTCACTGTTAAGCCTGTATGGGTCCATTTAGATGTGGTTAGCATTGATAAATTACCTCTCTGACTCTGCTTTCTAAGGAAATGTCACATGAATTCCTGTTGCTAGGAATAATCACTCAAAGGAAACTCAAGGCGTTCTTGTGAATACTTCAGATTCAAGGGGAGAACGTTTAATTGGCAGAATAGAACAATATGGATCAATCATAATGTTAACATTAACAAAAGCAGTGTATGGTTAGTATGATTTCATTATCTCACAAGTATTGGGTCTGACTGAGGGTTATCGAATGAGGGGAAGACGAGTGAGATAACCCTCAGTGAGACCCACTACTGGCGAACCTTTGTATTTATTTCATGCTATCTGAGTTAGAAATATTAAAACCTGATTGAAAAGGACATAAAAGAATAGGTATTTACATGTTTTCAGACCAATTGGATTACTATTACTGGCCGTGAGATACGGGGACAGGTGTGAGACACGGAGCTCCTAGGTTAAACCTATGGGGCCTCCATATTTCACTGTTTTCAACATGAAATAATTGTTCAGTGCCCCCCTACCTTGACACCCTGACCTATTCTAAGGCTGTCCTTTATGCAGATGACCTATTCTTATAATTATGTTAGCGGTAATGACATGGTCGCTCTTGAAACTCATCTACAAGCTGATATTAGTTCACTACATACATGGTGCTTACTTAACTACCTAACTGTAAATATTGAAAAGAGCATGATTATGAGATTTGATACCCATAGAAAGCTGAATGTACTATCCGATCCTTCAATATATATGGGCCAAACCCCTCTCCCTGTTACTACTCATTACTGTTACCTTGGTGTGAAGAACCTCATCATACATAAAGCCCGCACCAGGGGAGATCATAAGATCAGGTTTAGGACGAGAGGTGCCAGAAGCAGTTTTTACCATAGAAGCCCATACCACCGGGTAGTCAAACTGTGGGACAAACTGGGCAGTGACACCCAGTTGATTGAAGATATTGAAGTCTACAAACGACGTCTGAAAACCCATCCTGTAGGAAAACAGAGTGTGATAATTACAAACAGAAAAGCACAGTAGTATAACTGTGTGATGTACTTATTGAATATTATCTATCTAAGCTGTCTTTATTAGACTGGGCAGCTTTATTCTTTACCTTGGTCTCAAGCAGAATGTGTGCCCACCTTCCACTAATACCTGTAGTTTGGTCAATAAGGTTATAAACTATTAACAACATCAACATATACCCCTAGCCAGGGTTAAACATATCTTCCGCACCTGGCCAATGTACGTGGAAGAACGCCTCTTCTAAGGGCGATTCTTGTACAATAAATGTGATCTATCTATCTATCTATCTACCTTTAGATGATTTGTCCCCTCAAACAATGCAACTCTTCTACATCTATTGTATAACCAGGGAGCATGAAGTATAGCGCATTCCTCAAACCTCTCAGCACCCAAATTGCTCAAAATCAGTTTTCCTTCCCTAATTTCAAGTAAAGGTGTTAGATGCGTAAATATTCTACATCATTACAACTGCAAAAATGGACGATAATATAACGATTTTTACCATTATTTAGTAACTATGCAACTTTGAACAGCTCTAGAGAGCTTAATAATGGGAGTATCAACAAAAGAAAAAAAAATCCCCAGGTATTGACATCAAAATTACTTATGAAATATTGAAATCAGTATATTTGCCATATTTCCATCCCCTAGTGCTGCTTAAAGTAAAAGAAGCTAAAATGGAACGTTTTTGTTCCATTCTCCCTCCACAGCCATGGGAATACACAGTGATGGAAGAAATTTGATAAAGGTATCATAGTCAATCATAATGATGTATAAAATGTACATGTTTAACAGCTTTCCTTGAAATTAGAGGAGGAAAACTGATTTTATTGAATTTGGGTGCTGAGAGTCCTTAAGCTATACAGCCATCCTTCATCAAATAGATGGAGCTACATCAGGTAACGGTCCCTGTCCATCAGACTTACAAGTATGTGTAAGGGCCGCATGGGCAGTACTGGGGGTATCATCTTTGCTGACCGGTTAACGGTCCCTGTCTGTCAGACTCTGTACGTGTAAGACCGAGTGGGCAGTACTGGGGGTATCATCTTTGCTGACCGGTTATCGGTCCCTGTCTGTCAGACTCTGTACGTGTAAGACCGAGTGGGCAGTACTGGGGGTATCATCTTTGCTGACCGGTTAACGGTCCCTGTCTGTCAGACTCTGTACGTGTAAGACCAAGTGGGCAGTACTGGGGGTATCATCTTTGCTGACCGGTTAACAGTCCCTGTTCGTCAGACTCTTTATGTGTGAGGCTGTGTGGGCAGTACTGGGGGTATCAGCTGTGCTGACTGGGTAACGGTCCCTGTCCGTCATACTCTGTACACGTATGGCCGTGTGGGCAGTACTGGGGGTATCAGCTGTGCTGACCGGGTAACGGTCCCTGTCCGTCATACTCTGTACACGTATGGCCGTGTGGGCAGTACTGGGGGTATCAGCTGTGCTGACCGGGTAACGGTCCCTGTCCGTCATACTCTGTACACTTATGGCCGTGTGGGCAGTACTGGGGGTATCAGCTGTGCTGACCAGGTAATGGTCCCTGTCCGTCAGACTCTGTACATGTAAGGCTGTGTGGGAAGTACTGGGGGTATCAGCTGTGCTGACCGGTTTGGTCAGGTCGTGTGGGTTATCTTATCAGTAATTAACACAATAAGTATCTTTACACACAAACAGCTTCATCAAACACTTATATACTAGTATCAATATACAAACTGAACAAGATCAAACACTTATATATCAATATAGCACTAACCGAGACTAGATAGACTTAATGCAGACACTACAGCAGATCATTGATATGATATGGGATTTATTAAACCGACAATCAATGAAGACTAAACACTTATACGAGTTTGATAGCCTTCATGTATTATTTGTTTGGGTGTCTTGAAGATGATTGATATGAGTAAATGGCTCATTGGTCATGATTAATATGAGTGTTGGGTTTATGGGGAAGGGGAATTCGGGGAAGAGGTAGGTGATAAAAGCCTTGCCTGACTCGTACAATTCACAAATAAGTCATAAATTAAAACTCCGTTCTGGACCCTGGATGAGTAGTTCAGTGGTGAGATACTTGTCACTGAGTAATTATAGAGAAGAGGCTAGGCCTGGAGGTTAATTCTCAGCCCTATTGATTTATCTAAAGGTAGCATGTGACTGGCATGCATTGACACAAGCAGCACTATTAATTAAACTTGTGGTAGACTGAGCTGTGCATACACTATCACAAGCAAAACACACTCTACACAGTGGCAAGAGGGCCAACATAAATCAATAGCTGTGGAAAGACTCCTTTTCACAAAAGGGCATAAACAATCATTCCCCTTTATTCTATGAGCTATTTATAGTGTGCACCACCTGCCCCTCAGAGGGAGAATGGATCACTTCATTGGGCATTTAAAGCATGAGTGGCTTTTGAGTAGAAGAGTGGTAATAATATATGCATCTAGTACTATGGTGATTCAATATATCGATTCCTTTCACTGCCACAACCCTTGGTGGTAGGTTTGGAGATTGATAATAAATAACCAACAGGACTTGCTATGCCTGACTGAGCTACCACCAGTAAAACAGATACGGTAGAATGGCTTGGTCTTTTAAAATCAACAGGATGTGCCAACACTTCCATCACTGGGGGACTGATGGTAGAAAGTATTGAATTAACCTCCATGTCTTCCTTAATGAGATATGTTCATTGTGTTTCAAACATCAAGGACATGAATTAAACGAAACAAACTATGAAATCAAGATCTATTGTGGTCCTAATTACGGTGAAGGCCGGATATATATATAGTCCTGCCACATCTCTGACAATACTTGACTACCCTCACTCTCAGTCTCTAACAGAAATCAAACACTCCTATAGTATTCCTATCAAGGTAATATGTGTAAAAATAGATAATGGCAGTCCCAGGCACCCAGTCTGCTTGGAATGTACAACGTTTTTATCTAGGCCAGTATTGATAGAGAACTGGCTACATTTTATTACTTAGAAATCAATATAGATGTACATCATGTACTTTGTTACCTATGTAATTATAAGTCATAACCTTCATGTGATCTATATAGATCTTCCTATAAATGTTATAAGGCATTAATGCCTATTTAGAAATGCAGGATATTCTACACTGATGTAGAATTGACATTGACTGGATTATAGTAGGTTGTGTGTGATATAAGATGGCTTGAACGAATAGGTGATATACAGCTGACCTTGGTGAATACAGTAATTGCAAGGCTAACGCTATAAGGGGCGCCTTTCAGGTGCCCGACCCTACCTAGCAAGGCAGTGAGGACCAAAGAAACTAATTTTGAGGGGAATGCGCTTTCTTTGCATCTCTAGAGTTAATGCAAAGTCCCAGAGTCAACTGATAGGTTAATGTGGAAGTGTTTTTGTAAGTTTTAAATTTTTAAAAATCTAGGTTTCTTATGCATTGTCTTTGGAGTAGTCAATTTCAAATTCAGAGAAGATTGAGACCCGGGATTGAGACCTCAGTAAGAGAGTTTCAAACTGCCTAGAATTCGCTGACCCCTTAACGTGTACTCCAACTTTTGTGGCCTAATTCTATCAGAATCCAGTAATGTTATGTAGGCCCATAGTGATAAACCTCCCCCTACATCAGGATTAACAGCATTGCGATGACCATAAAACACTTTCATTGACGGCCTAATCTTAACTTTACCCTAAACCTTTGCGGCCGAGTTAGGACAAAGCCCAAATGATGCCTTCAGGTTGTTCGTTGTCGTCATGATGCACCAACATTGCATAAATGCATCAGTATGGCCCTTGTGGAGTATAGCAACCCCATGTATGTCGTCATAATGCACAAATCCAGCACGGGTGACTTACAGGTGCCATCCAGTTGCACCCAGTGCATAAAGCAGTAGAGGCCCCCTAAAGGGTTAGCAGTATTATCCCAGGTATGGTTGCCTTAATGCTCCATCCTTATACTCATACCTTGATAGGAGAAAACGCTGCCCCCACAGCTCGTCCAAAGTGCACCCAGGGATGGTTAAACAATGGGTTGGGAGATTAGTAATTGACTATAGGCTGATAACGCATTATCTCCTACTGGATGTCCTAAATACTATGCAGGTGCTGTATTAGGTAGGATAATCAGATTTAGGAGTGGCCATCTCTGTGGTGAGGTAGAACCACTTAGTAACACTCTATCAGTGAGTAGCAGGGTGCAGGTGTCCCACTAGTGCCATAGACTGCTCCAACAGCCACAGGTAGGTTCGTGCTCATCTGATTAACCCTTCAACCTGTTCATAATCAGTCCCCATCACCATGCATGAATGCAATGTGAGTCTATTCACCAGAACCCGTATTGGCAGCACTGCATTGGCGCCTGCTTCAGAGTTCCTGACTCCATAGTGTGTGTGTGTGTGTGGGGGGGGGTGGGGGTTATCCTTCAAATCACTGCTGATTCAAGGTCTTTATACCTCAAAGCTTATAGTGGCTTTTACTAACAAACCACATTGGTCAGTCTTTATCCCTCAAAACCTGGATGTATAGTCTCAGAATCCAAAGGTCATCTAATGTGGTTTGATTAAGTTGACATTTCTAAATCATTTCAAATGTCAATTAGCCATCATACTGGAAAGGTATTTTTATTTCAAAATATGGTCATTTTCCATTTTTTTTTTTTTTTTGGATTTTTGCTTAAATTTTTGCTCACAGAAATTATTCTTATTAATCACCCTCCAAGACGTGAGAAAAATCATGAAGAAATTTGCCTCCTATAATCCACATCCTAGTTAATCGGAATGTACTTTTTGTTTCGTCTGAACGTTGCCTAAACAAGCCTTGCGAAACTCGGGGTTCTACTTTCTATATAGACAACGATGGGCAAGACACTTTATAGGTAGAAATGAATACACCCGGAAGGGCAGTGATAATTCTGCATATTCCATGTAGACTAGATGATATTGATAAATAGACATCTTATCTGACCTGGATAATTATACTGATCAAAAGGTTTACGATCAAATACTCTTTTTAAGTCGGTCATGCTGTGGCATGGGTTGTGGCATGCAGATGACATGGGAAAGTGAAGTTCTGATCCCTCTATAGCAATGTAAATCCACAAACAGCAGCATCCGCCTACTGTTGTATTGACTCCGGATGGAAAGGCATTGAGAAAACTTTAATAAACACCTAGCATCTTGATCAAAATGTAATATTTGATCATTCCTTAAGTGATTTCTTCTGTCAAACTTCAAATTTTACACTATAAATAAGTCCATGTTAAGTCAGCATAAAAACTGGGCAGGCCTTCTCTGTTCACAGCTGCCGTGCTTCTTTATCAAATGCTGAATAGGCTACATATTAAGGAACCAAATGCGTAATTTGCCAATTCAGAAGCAGTCTCAACACACTCGTTCAACACACTCGTTCAGGACATCTACCAGAAACAAGGCTAATCATTATGGAAAGGATCAGACCATGTTATTTAATAAAACACTGTTGTAGATATGACGGAAGTTGCACGCCACATACCAGCACTTTAATGGCTGCATCTTGTTGCCTTGTGTTACATAAATGTAGTACTACAATTGATTATCTTTGCTGCGACTGCATTGATGCATCATGCCGACTCATTGGGAGAGTATCAACCAGGAACTCGTCAGGGCTGAATTACTGCATCATGACAAAAGATTGGCATAGTATAGTTAAAATCTAATGCACGATGCGGCACTTGGAGGGTTGAGGTTTATCACTCAAACCAAAGGGGAATTGTGCGGCTTATCAGCCTATCAGGTGGGGTGTTTGGTATATCTCACAGAACAATCCTGATCTATAAGGATCCTATTTTTTTATGATATCTTAAACCATTAAGGCCAGCATGGTGATGCACCTTTCATCAATGTTACCTGGGTGAGTAATTCACCAGTGCTAAAGTCACATATGCTGTGTGAAACGTTAAGAGTTTATCTTGCCGGTATAGTAGACATGGTACATGGAGTCCGTGCATCATTACTACAGATATGTGCGCCATATGGCGTTCACAATGCTAGCGCCCCACTATTATCTTAATCCACCTTATCTCCACCTCTTGGTGGGCACGGCAGTGTTTGTGGACAACACATTTAAACGCCATTAACTATACACTGTCTCCCAATAGTTAGAAATTAATTCATGGTAATGCACATTTAGCTGCACTTGTGGAATGTGTTAACTCAATAAAGGTTCCTTTGGCACGTGGTAAAATGATGCAAAGTGTCCTGAATTCTTTTTTGCAACATATTGCCCTCCTAGTCTTGGTGCATTGCGTACCTTTTGATGAGGGGGTTAGCTTACCATAGGTACTCATTTATCTACTCAAATGCATCTTTTCAAGCGCCAATTTTGGACTTCCATGTTTCATGGCCACCATGTTCTTACCTTGTAAGTGCCAGTCACTATCCGAGTTGTCCCATGGGCGCAGCCATTGCTGGAGCGTGTTACCAGCGAGTTCTACTGATAAGACATATCAGATGGTACCAGCTGGCCCCCGAGAGTGCCGCAGTGAATAGTTGGGATCATCTAATTGGCTAATAATTAATCCTGCTAAGTCCGTATAGGGTTGACCTGGGATGTATTATTAACCAATCAGAAAATTCCCTGTATTCAGTGCAGGGTTTTTGGGTACATTGTGTAACACCCGGTACCTATCATGCTGGTTCTTACCAGTGTTATCTCGCCAGGTGCCAGATCAATCAATGGCCGATCCACTAGGCGTCAACACTAAACCCTATAGGAACGGTGAATAATTCATAAACATCAAGAATGACATAGGTATTGAAACAGGCGCTTCTGGTAAAGCATCAATATTCACCATCACAGAAACGCACACTCTGTGTAAGAATCTAATCTGTACAATACAATCAATGCTCTGCCTCTCCTTAGGCAAGTCAATCATCTCAAGGGTGGCAGTGTGAATTGAGGTTCTATGTAGAATTATCATTTTCACAAGATTGAATTGTGATATTCTTGTCGATGATAGATAACTAATTAATCACTCTCGATATACAGACATCTTCAAATCCCCAGGCATCAAGACTGATGTCTATTATTGGAAACATTCTCGGCATCAAACTCTGATCTCCAAGGATAACATGTCGTGGTGTATACAGTGCGTATCTATTCATCATTGGGATTAAAGAAAGTTTTACCATACATAGAGATAGCAGTAGCCAATCTATTCAATATTGATATAAGCTGTTGGCGCTGGACAGCGATATCACTTACTTCAAAGCAGATAATGCAATGAGCAAAGTGCTTGGCATGCTGCAATTTGTGCAAGGTTTTAGATACAGGTGTGCCTACAGTGCATATATAACATCAAACCTGTACAAGTATAGCCATACTCCTGCACCTGGACTGTATGATTTACCACACATTCCCTAACACAGGTGTGAGTTTTTTTTCTCCGGTACTTAGCTCCTTTAACCTATTGTTATTGGTTCTGTGGTGGGTATTATCAGAGGGTCATGTAAAATCACCCTCTTGTGCTAATTTAACACTTCACACTTTTAAGGGCCCATGTGATTTAATGCACAATGGCATTTGGTCAATATGACTATTCACATAAGTTAATATGTGCCCCAAATCAACCTGACAGCCTGGTCAGACAACCATAAATCCACCCTAAGCTATTTAGAATTGAGGAAAGCAATTTTGTTCCTGATTTTTATGCTGTTGAAATTCTTCAAATGCATTTCTTGAGGGTCTGCAAACAAAGGTAACATTATAAAAGGGTATTTTCTATGATAAATCATGGGTTTTGTGGCATCTTTTTTTTCTACAAGGCGCTATCCCTACATCAGTTCTGTGAACACTGATACATCCATCATTAAGCTTTTAAGCTACATCTTCAAATCATCTACACAGGCATGTCTTTGTAAAACACCCCTTATTCTTGAATTCGTGGAAATTGTCTTGGCATTTCTGATTTACCCTATATTGTGGAATCCAAGGATATTGGGAGTAGCTAAGATTTCGATGATTTTGTATCGCAGGTAATGTCCCACAATTGTATAAGGTGCACGGACTGGGATCGCAGAGACCATAATTACCATAGTTATATGTAAGCCTGGACAATCTTTGGAAATAAGTCATAGTTTCTACCATACACTGGTCAGATTTTGGGCATCATGCCACCCTTTCAGGACTCTCTTACCCCTCCAGTATTGGCATGATGATGCATGCAGAAAAATCTAAGTTTACTCATTGCAAGATAGTCGAAAATGCAATTACAAATATGCGCAGTAGTACATCGTCCAAGATTTTAATTCTAATTATGAAAGAAAACATGTAGGCAGTTGATGCCACCAGATCTCCTGCTCACTCCAACCATTACTTGGTAACTTTTCAATTGCCTGTAATGTCATTAAGCAGGATGCTGAGATGTAAAGGCTCAATATGTGTCCATCCTGCCATCCTGCGACTGACCACAGGCAGATATAACATTATGCGGCTTCTGACCACAGGCATATGACATATGCAGCTTCTGACCACAGGCAGATATAACATATGCGGCTTCTGGCCACAGGCAGATATAACATGTGGCTTCACCCTTTATGGGCTAAGGGCCGCATAATAATACCATCTATAGTTTATGACCCTGCCAAAGTTCAGATAAAAATCTAACACTTTGTATCAATCGCCATGTGGAACGTGCCTAAGTGCCTGTGGACGATGAACCAGGTATCCATTACTCACTTAATCTGCACCTCATATCTGTACAGCACAATTGGCATTACATGTTGGTGATTTACAGCAGCATAGGTGATGTTAGTACCGGCAAGGTTACCATACCGGTGAGGTTACTACCGGCGATGTAAGTGCACACAAAGGTACCAAAGTCAGGATGAATTACCTTTTTTGAAGCAACTCGGATGCAATGTTCTCGGCATAACTAATTGGCTTCAAGGAAACGACATCCTTTCTTGTCTGGCTTTGTCACTGGAAATGAGGCATCAATTGCTTGTTGATTATTGACATGACAATTCGCTTACAGGTTTGAAGTGTGATGAAGTGTGATAGAATTGAGTGTGTGAATAGGTACAAAGTGCTTCCTGATGCACTGAGTGACCTCAGACAGCGCTTGCAGGGCCTGGAGGTCGTTACACAATCCACGAGAATGCAGTCTTTCTCGTAGAGCTGCAGTGCAACCATTACACAAAAGAAATCTTGTTCTGTTTTGCCGGGTGTGACCTCAGAACGAGGAAAAAAGCGTAACACAAATAAAGTCTCGTTGTGAAAGTCTCGTTTTGTGTCCTCTTTGAGTCTGTCACGAGATAAAAAAAAGGCAGTTACTCCAGAGGTACTGCCTTTTCCATCTTTAGCATTGGTTCCTATGGGGACCTTTGTTGTAGCTATTTCTGACATCCTATGTTAATTCTAAGGCCTACCTTGAATATTTCTGACCTCATTTTGTTCTGGTTATTTACTATTCATCCCACGACCTGTTCTGAACTCTCCTATTAATTTCACGACCTGTTCTGGTCATTTCTGATCTCTCCTATTAATTTCATGACCTGTTCTGGTCATTTCTGATCTCTCCTATTAATTTCATGACCTGTTCTGGTCATTTCTGATCTCTCCTATTAATTTCATGACTTGTTCTGGTCATTTCTGATCTCTCCTATTAATTTCCTGACTTCATCTGATTATTCCCCACTTCTTCAAGCTATTTCAAACCTATTACATCCGTGAGATACTATTAGGTTTATGTAGTTGCACAAAGAGGTCTCTGTAGGTTCAAATAACAATGTGGAGCCATCTAGCGGAAATCGTGGGAACTACCATTTCGTGATTTCAGTGTTGATTTTCAGAGAAAATCTACAATCTGTCACTGTTTTCTCATTGTAATTAGGTAGATAAGATGTTAAACCATCAGTATGAAACTTTACAGCATGTAAATCGGATTATAAATAAGGATTTTAAACAGAAATCATCAGAGCTATCATGAAACCGAAAATGGCCAAAAATCTCATTGTGGCCAAAGTAGGTCAAATTACACTGGTTCCCAGTGCAACAACGAGAAAGCAACAACGATTTTCGTTGTGAAAAGGCAGAAGGGATTGTGTAACGGGGGTGAAAAATGCTCGTATCTTTTCTCGCCCATGTACGAGGAAGCATCATAACGAGTCCTCTTTCATTGTGTAACGACCTCCTGGTCTCCATTTGCCGGTACATGTAGCCTCCTGTAGGCACGTACATGGTAGATAACAGCACAGCCTCACACCCCTTTGTAGCCTCTACTTATTGGTTCATGGTACTGCTCATTTCCCTGCTGGTGTTAGGGAGTCAGAGCACTAGAGGTATCTTATATGCTCTTCAAATCAAAGTCCATGATTCCATCGCTCCTGGTCCTACCTGAATTAGACGAATTCAGTGTATGTTATTTAGGGTCCCAAAATAAAGCCTGAATTCCACGTGGATTATTGCCTTGCAGACATTTCTGGTTTTGAATAGTATAAAGTCTCCACTATTAACCTTATTTCCCCTTCACTGTTTTCAGAATCATGCACATCTACAACAACCATCCACCAATCTACAGAGCAGCAACCCCCGTGACAGCAGCATCATAGCCAACCAACATCAGCCGCAGCATCATAACCAACCAACATCAGCCACAGCATCCTTACCAACCAACATCTACCACACAGCATCATCATAACCACCCACCATCAGTTACACAGCCTAACGAGGCAATCCTCACAACTCTACACACCATCTATTTATACACTGCACAAACACTAAGAGGACAAAATGACTCAGAAGAAGACAGAGAAGGAGATGTGCCAGGATGAGTGCCTGAGCAGTGACGATGTGGCACCCCCTGTGCCACCAGATGGCGGGTGGGGGTGGGTTGTGGTGTTAGGATCCTTGTTCTGTAATATCATCGTGGACGGCGTCTGCTTCTCCTTCGGCATCTTCTACCCAGAATTCCTTAACTTCTTCCAGGAGAGTCGAGGCAAGACGGCAATTGTGGGATCGCTGATACCCGGCATGTACCTGGGGACTGGTAAGTGTAACACAAATGTATATTTTATTATACTAAGGTATCACAGAAGCAGCCCAGCATATTGTCGTCATCTGTCGCTATGATTGGTCATCAATGGTGACTCCTTTTTGAGTGATAACTCATTCTGTCATATTTCGCCACTGTGTGTTAGACTCACGTGGCATAGCAATTGCTATTCCTGGTGATCTTGTGCTATAACGACGTTGTGTTCCATCTAGCGACTATTCTAAGCTAGCCAATGCAGATTAAATTGAATTGGCCCTAAGTAATCACTTGAGATACAAATCAAACATTTATTTCCATGACTTTCCCTTAGCAGAAATTGAAGTTTTGTTATTCAAATCAATGCTGATAACATAGTGTTTTTCTCAATTCTTCTTCTTGTTGCCCACAGGTCCCATTGTCAGTGCCCTGGCTAATAAGTTTGGGTGTCGCGCTGTCACTATTTGTGGTTCACTGCTTGCTGGCGCATCATTCTTCCTCTCCACGTTCTCCCCCAATGTTGACGTCTTAATTCTGACATATGGCATCATGGGAGGTGAGTGTTTTGACTTTGTATATATCAATGTTCCGACTATAATGTCGTGGAAAGTCTGTACATGATACCAATATGGTCCAACGTTGTATATATCAATGTTCCGACTATAATGTCATGGAAAGTCTGTACATGATACCAATATAGTCCAACATGGCACCCTCTGCAATGATAACACATAGTCTGCCTAGCGGACCAACCTCGATCATCCAGTTCCCAATCCTGCCACCAAGTCTACAGTAGGACTAGACTATTCCTTATCAAATCATTGTATTATTAAAAATGATCCTGGATCCTGGATCACTTTCCAATGCAGTAGAGACTCCCAGTGGGGTGTTTCAGAAGCCGGACATGATAATGAACATTAAATATCTGTTTCTAAACTGTTAGATTCTAAACTTACAACTGCAACCATTATCATCTCTCACTAGTCATATAGTTATAGAAACAGTAAGGTAATGGTAATGCTTTAGAAACACATGCAGGTATAAGCCTAAAATCACTATTAAAACTGTTATCATATCTCCTTATGACCAGTTGTAAACATTACCTGCATCTGAAACACCCCACTGGTACAGTGTTAGCGCTTCCAAGCGGTTGTCATGCATGGGTATAGGTAGGCTCAGTGGGGTGTTTCAGATGATAATGGTTGCAGTTGTAAGTTTAGAATCTAACATTTTAGAAACAGATATTTAATGTTCATTATCATGTCCGGCTTCTGAAACACCCCACTGTGGGGTGTCCTACACTGAGATGGGCCATATGGTTGTTGGCTGTGAACAATTTCAAAAATAGGCCTATAATATATATATATATATATATATATATATATATATATATATATATATATATATATAATATATATATATATATATATATATATATATATATATATATATATATATACATATATATATATTGGAGTAAATTCATGGGCTCTCTCCCAAACTGTAATATATTCAGTCTGGGCCAGTCCGAGACTGAGCATGCCATGCTTTGCCTGCACCTACAAAATTAGTCTCTTGCACTTTCTATATGATAACGGCTAGTGGTACTCAACACTACTACAACCCCCTGTTCTAGCTGAACACTACCACTAACCCCCCCCCCTCCTCTGTACTAGCAGAATGCAGTTCTACCATTGCAACTGGAGGTAGGTAGCAGAGGTAGGTATTTTTAGTTTGCAGCCATTACCTCCCAAACAGTCCACTAGAATTGCTCCAAGTAAATACTAAAACTGATTCCAACGCTAATATTGCCAAGGTTGCGATATTAAGCTGTTTTTGGAATAACTACAGTGCATCTTGCCTTTGGTATAGTTTGATTTACCTTTTTGTTCAGACCAATTATATTTGGCCTTAGTATCTTCCAAAAGATATCACAGGAGTTTTATTATTTTTCTCTCTATTTTTAGGTTGTAGCTTCGGCCTCATGTACTTGCCTTCCATCGTTATTGTTGGGTTCTACTTTGACAAGCGGCGAGCATTTGCTACTGGCTTGGCAGTCTGTGGGTCAGGAATCGGCACTTTCCTGTTTGCACCATTTGGCAGGTGAAGTGAGCTTTTTCTTCCTTACAGCTTAGCAACTCTTAATGTTGTTATATATGTACTGCTTTATCTAAAATAATTACATGTTTCTAAAACTATTCTAAGATGGTAAAAGTGGGAGAAATCCCCAAATAACGCCCGCGACACTACTATTGAAAACTGTTGTCGTTGTTCTTTAATATTTGTCTTTGTATTTTAGACTAAAAAATTCTTATAACACTTCATCTTTTCAATTGTAGGTTCCTCCTCGATACGTATGGCTGGCAAGGTGGTTACTGGATTATCTCCGGCATTATTCTTAATGGCTGTGTTTGTGGCTTGCTGTTCAGACCCCTGAAAGCTGTAAAGCGCAAAAAGCCAAAGGAGCTGAAGGAGTTCAAAGACACACCACAGCCCCACGGACTCATTTTTGATAAGATTATCGATGAAAAAGAGCGAAATCGAACCATATCAACTGGTTCATTGGATGGTTGTGTTATAACAAAAGACAATACCTTGATCAAGGATCCTGAAAAGATCAAGAACATGAAAAACACAGCAATGAGCAAGTTAGACGCCTTACAAGAGGAGGACTATGTGGATGGCAAACCGGTCAAGTATAAGCCATTTGCTAATGGCCGTGTTGCTAGGTTACGTGAGGAAGCTCAACAGTTTAGACCACCTGCACCCTTACCAAAAGACGCTAATTTGCAAATACAAGAACTAAAACAGCAGATACATGAGGACCCTATCCATAACACAAAAGTCACAGCTCCTTTATTGGACTCAGATCCTAAATCCCTGATTTCATCAACAAGGTCCCTCTCCTTCTTCTCAAACTCAGACTCACCTCCCATGAGAAACCGCAGTAATTCTGAGAGTCGTAGAAAACAATATCGTGTGTCACGAACAGGGGAGAAGATCTTCCTAGAACAGTCTTCAAAAGACAGCAAGCTTAGTTTAAGTAATTTAGACATCCGAGCAAGAGAAGTAGCAAGACCAATGAATAGGTAAGTGTTAATCTATCAGGCGTTTGTGATTGCAAAGCAGGGTTTTCTAACCTGCACTATCAATTCTGAATATCTTTTTAAGCAAGGCGAGAATTGCCATTTAGGACCCCAAAAACTTGCACTAGATTATTTGTGTGTAATTCACTGTTTATTAGCTTACCTAAAAATCAACATTAATACTTGCTTAAAGCGGTAACCGCACAACAGCAGAACCAACAGCCTGTCTGCATTTTAGGGAAATTTAGATATAGCAGCATTAAATGTGTTGGTTTAACTTATAAAGACCTCTTCCCCAATGAATAACAGCGACTACTGGAGAGTCTATGTTGAAGTATAATCATGCATTGAAGGTTGTCTCTGTGATCTACAGAAGTAAACCAAACCTTCACATTTAAGGGCATGGTAACTGGGTCTTACGTCTTCAGACATGGTCTAACTGTGGGGTTGGAGTATAAAACTAACAGTGGGATACATAAAATTATACTGTTTTATCAGACTGACTTAGTTGGTATTCAATAATGCTTGTTCAGTGCACTTTTGTTAATATATTAGAAAACGGGCGGTACATAAAACAAGGGGAACAGTCTGCACCTGTTTAACAGAAGCACACAGGAGACTTTTTGGCACAAATCATCTAGCATGGATAAATGTTAGATTCCACATGAAGAGATGATATAATACATAATGGGTTGCCTCTTTACATTTTCTCAATATCATGTACATCAGGGCATATATCAGTGTCAATATACACCCGTGGTCATCAATTTACTTGCATCCAATACAGGCGTGTGCAAATGCAAATGGAGAATAAAGATAAAAAAACCATACAGACAGTGATAGAAATAAAGTTTGCGAGAAGCAGAGTAAATTATGTAGATAGCAATGAAGTATGATTTCACAGTATATATTGTACATATCGGTGTATTTTAGATGATCGTTGATTTATTTGATCCACTCATGGAGCATACGTTAACAAATTATGTTATTTGCAATTACAGGAAGGACATTTTCTACACGGGTAGTGTGGCCAGTTTACGTGAGTTCAAAAACAGTCCAGACAAGGAGATGTACATGGCCAGCATCAATAGTATACCTCCAGTAGACGACACCAGGTAAGGCACTTCTAGAATATTGTTAGTCGTTTATTTATTTTCTGTAAAACCGTGAGTAACTGAGGTCTATGGAGCTAAGGGAATGGTTGCAGTGACCATCTCTAAACATTAGTCATTGACATTATTCAAAAACGATGTGTAATCTTACAATGGACTTCTGGGCAACCTGACCTGCTAAAGCCATAGAAATTTTATAAGTAATCTGTTGACAGTTAACCCTGACATTTTCTGCATATATGTTGTGTATATTTTGGGTGATATCATGTTTTTTTTTTTTTTTTTCATTCTGATGATTACATCCATTCATGTAATAGAATAATGAAGTAAAAATAACTTGGCAAGTTAAGAGGAGGGAGATGTTGTCACTTAAATGCCTACTGGTGCTGGTCTTTGATATATTTAACTAATCAGCAAAGTTTTGTCCAAAACTTAATTGTATCTTTTTTCTCTTGACTGTTCAAGCACTCTATATTGCTATTGATTTAATATTACACAATATCAATACTACATCCTGAATATATCCCTTATAGAACAACAATTCCATTTACCCAGGTCCAGCGGGTCGTGTGCCCCATTGTGCAGCGTGCTGAAGGAGATGCTGGACTTTTCCCTCCTGAAGTCTCCCACCTTCCTCATGCTGTGTGTTACCAGTGTCCTAGCCATGACAGGTAAGTTATACATGTATATGCTTTGATTGCATTTGGTCTATTTGCCTGGTTTTATATACCAGTCAGGTTTACGACGCAGGCTTATATTTGATACATATATTGAGTGACACTACTGCACCTCTCTTTTGTACATCTTTTACACGATCGAATTGCCAATCTTACATAGACACAAGGCGAAATATTCACAAGGATTGGCTTCACGCCTAGTTCATGGTGTGAGAATAGAAAAGTCAGCTATCAATGTGTGTCCATTTTTCAGATCAGTAAAGGTCGAATCCCACGATGCAATTTTGGCTGAAAAGTTTCTGCAATTTAGTCATCTGTTGCAATCTGGGGCCCTGTCCTTATATTGCAAGACCTATAACGGCTATGGGGGGCTTTAATGGCAAGGAATCCCTTGTAGATTTGCACTGAAGTTAAGATCTTTGTATTTAGATATTTTTCCTTGCTTAAGCAAAAAGTTTCTGCAATTTACAGAATTCCATTGCAATTTACAGAAATGTGGATAAAGTCACTGACGAATAGGGATGTGTTTTCACTTCAACTTGCAATCCAACTCCCACTATTCAATCTAAACTTGCCCAATACCCTGTAATTTGTATGCAAATGTCTGTATAAATTACACAGAGAGTTCAATTTCAGTCTCATTCTGCACTGTGCTTGCCTACAACAGCTTGCAAATTCAATATCAAGGAGAATGGCATTCTAATTTAACGCAGCTTACAGATCTACATTGCAAGGGTTAGGGGTCAGTTCAATTGCAACAGTCGGATTTGTAAAATGCAATGGCATGTTAGAAGCCTTGCAATTTGCAGTAAAGGCAAGTCCCCCTATTTGCAATAGTCCCCAAATTGCAAGAACTTTCCAAGTTTAGATTGCATCGTGGGAATCGACCTTAATGACGAGAAGTCTTGACTCTCTGACTAAATGTAGAATGTTGATAACTAAGCCATTAATCTCCAGCTAGTGTGTAATATGCCAACCCCTCAGGAATGGGTCAGACCAATAATATTGTCATGCACCGTTGTTCCAAATAACTGAGGTGCCATCTTCTGTATCCTTATGACAAAGGACATAGGTTATTAAAGCATAAAGCATACCAGTAAAGGGTTGAGGGATCAACCGAAGTTCAGGGTCTGCTGTTCCTATTCTTTTTCTTTACCCTGACCATTTTACCAGGCCTATTTGGGAATCAGCAGTTGGTATGCATGTAGGCGACCAAATAGAAAGGTCACCTTGTAGATACCTGTGCATAAATAATTTGTCACCCCTTCTTCCTAGATTTTTTTTTCATCTTTTTTTCATGAACCTGTTTTCCAGCCTACTATGAGTACCTTGATTATATCACTGTGCTTCTGATTTACTAATATGACGAGAAATTGAGAATACGCACGTCTGTATACGTTTCAGTCTTCTTCACAAATTGTGATTATATAATTATTTACTTTCTTTTTGACACAACCACACATATGCAAGCATTCACCAGGATACTTGAGACAATCATCAGGGCTGACTGGATATTAGTCTTGTACCTTGGACTTGGGAGTACAATGATTCCGTACACCGGTATAATGTAGATTCATACGCTGGTACAACTAGGGTAGGCTGACCTGGAGGCAGTCACATACACTGACGAAAAAAAGAGCATCAGCCTGAGTTTCACCTAGTCTCTGGCACTGCCTGAGTATCATGAGAGCCTCTGCTAGAGGCTCTCCCCTGACATGCCATACTCATGCTGAGCCATCATGGTGTCATAAGGCCAAATCCCACAACGTGAAAATGGTCGGGAAAATCATTGTGAAATAGGATATGTGGGTGCTTAGCCGATATTGGGGTGGTAATATCATCTAGGGAAGACCGATAAAGGCTAAGAATCCCTGTCAAAGTGCGGGTATTTAGGGAGTATAGTACATCAAAAGTTTTTGATATTTTCTTCACAAAGGGCTTGAAATCTCTGTGATAGACTCAAAATCCCTGTGATTTAGAGGAAAACAACAGTTTCTAGGAAATCAGAAGAGGTGTGTCTTTGATAAATCAGGAGCCAAGTTCCACATACTACAGTCAAAATGGGGTTCTGCTTGTGATTTATGCAAGCTACATTTGTTTATGCTATGCAGGAGACCATTGCAAACCATAGAATATAGTCAGAGACAACTGTGATTTTAATATCAAATACTCTATCTCTGTGAATCATTCTAGCAACTCATCTGTGCAGTAATGAAAATCACAGAGATTCCCCTGCTACTATCAGCTATAGTTGGATTTGGAGTGGTAAGAAGTGCAGTGAGTATACCCTTGTGATTTAGGAAATGGGCAAGAGTCCAATGTCGCTGATATCCAGAATCACAGACATTTAAGACCCATTTTTCACGTAGTGGGATTTGGCCTATACTCAGTCTGAATCTAACTGACTACTCCAGCAAAGCAGGGGTCTAGCCCCTACACTGATGTCTGAGATTATATCATATCCTAGCAGAAACCACACCACATGCCTTATTAGCTCAGTTGAAACGGCACTGAACTTTGCATCTGAAGGTGGCAAGTTGAAGCGCCATTGAGAATTTTTGTAAAGATTACTTATTTCGGTAAGTCAATCTTATTGCTACAATGTAAGCATGAATATGCATTCATAATGGTTTGTGAGAGAATTGTTCCCTATTAAGCTCCACTCTCACCCATTCTTGCAAATACTCAATATCCTTTCTATTATTATCTAGTCCTTGTAACCATGATATATAAGAATATAATCTTATCTATATAGGAATATAATAGGAATTAGTCACTAAAACATGCAAAAGTGACATATGGTCCCAGGGATATTTCTAATATTTTGGGGCTTGGAAAAAAGTAAAATACCAGCTTTCAACACACAGAGGGAGCAGATCATATGAGATTTCAAGTGGAGGTCTTTCAGCACAGTCAAGATGGTGTAGTGGTAACATGTTTACCTTCATATCAGAAGATCCTGAGTTCGATTCCAGCCCATCTCAATTAGTTACAAAGTTAGGTCTTAGAAAATATACTGCAATAGATGAGATGTTTCCTATTAAACTGAAAAAACGAAAAAAGATTTGCAGCACCATTGAGACTTGAACCTGACACCCCTCACATGCAAAGCGAGAATCCTACTGCTGTGCCACCGCTACAACCGTTGAGCCAGGTTGCAATAGGCATATAAGTAGGACTGTGCCATACTTACTGAGGACATTGTGGACATTTGTCCTTACTCTGGACATTTTTCCTTACTATGGTCACTCCAGTCTGTGTTTCCTATTTGTCTACTGGGCCTCACATGACCAATGACATCTCACTGTAGTAGGTCTATGGTTGAAATATCATATTGATAGTGCCACTTACAACACCTGCCCCACTAGAACAGATAGGAACACAAAGGAGTCACAATCAGGAGGTACCCTGTTCGAATCCCACCAAGGAGCAATAAGGAAACTGAAACCAGGAATACACAAACTATTCATGGATTACTTAGACTGCCATAAGAAGTGGAATATTCAACCATCTGAAATCCTTGTATGTATGAAACAATGGGTTTTTGTCATAGGGTGCCCTTAATTTCTATATTTGTTTAAAGTGTTTATCAAACCACTCATGAGTTTGGCTTAATGAGTTTGTAAGGCCATCGTAAGACCTAGGATGTAGTAGGGTAAGAAAGCCTCCTGCAATGTTGGAGCCTGTTCAGGTAGGGTCCCGCAGTAGGGAGGTTCAAATAGCACCCACTGTATGAGCAATAAAATGCAGACGTACAGCATACCTACATCACTGGTACATCTGCGTTAAATGAGCTATGGGGGATGTACGTCATAGTTGCTAAACCTACCTATTGCCTGACCCTCTTTATAGAGATACTCAGGCAATGTCCCATTCTCTTCTATTATGTTACTCCAGTTGACCCTGAGCCTGTCTCTAAAGAGACTCAGGCACTGTTGGAGTCTAACACTTGACTCTCTCTGAGTATCAATTTTTCCTCAGTGTAGCTCCAGTTAAGCACTCAAGTTAGGTACCATCAATGCATACCAAGCCCTTTTCTGTTCTTCAGATTTACTATGATGTATAAATAGAGCCTCAGCATGTGTGACAATTCAAAAAGTATAAATTGAAGTGTGTGACTGTGAGTTTATGTCCGACACATGGTGACCAGGCTTGGAAAACATTGGCAAGCCTCCTCCATTTGAGGAGTGAAAAACGTAGGCCCATCCTCCAACACTTTTGGTTGAATATGCCATGCTGTAAGGTTAAGTGTAGAAAAGGCAATTTGTGCAAGGCAATAATGATTTGTGCAAAGAGGTTGACCTTTATAGTGGTAGACCTTGTAATTATCCAGGTATGTGTATGAACCTATTCTAAACAAACTTGTGTATGATGGGATATGCTGCATTTACTGTTTCAAAATGATTTCAAATTATAAATTTTCTGTTTACTCCATACCCCCTGTCATACCTCCCCACCTGCATTACCCCCACTGTTGGAGGATTGTCCAACACCTGTACTAATGTCTTATCAGTGATCACTATGGCAACCAGGAGATAAGAACACTCACTGGGGGGGGGGGCAGTGTCCACCAGTGGGGAGTTGTCCAACAGTGGCCTAGGCACCCATTGTCCAACAGTGGAGAGTTGTCCAACAGTGGCTAAGGCTCCTCCACATACAGGGTTATTAGCGGAGATATGGCCAACGTTTTTCTCCAGTCCACTGTTGGCATCATGTTACATTTTTCCCAGCCTGGTGACTGCACCTTGTATCCATGTCATGGGGGATCAATGAGAGAGGATCATTACAAACCAACACCATGCTCTCTAACCCACACACAGCTGATCTGCTGATAACGATGTGAAGAGGCACACTCACCGTCCTGACATACACGTAGTCACCTGGGCGATTACCAGGCAAGGGGGAGGATGGGCCCATAAGGAGAGGTGTGGGGATATAACAGCTCGATATAGTTGGGATGTTCTTAAACATGGTTCCTAACATATATAAGATGAGCAAGCTTTTTGGTGGAGGCCTATGAAGGCAAGATGCAAACTAGAAATAGGCGGTTTTTTTTTTGCTTAAAGTATTGTCTTTTAAGCATGGGTCTAGTTAAGTGCAGGTTGATTGACTCTATTCATACTGTGGCACACCATTAAGGGAAGAGTAGCCTTTTATAACTGGTAATATATGCCTTTGTGGGCCAACAACCGTCTACACTGTTACCCTTGTGTGTAGGCCTGATTGTCATCACTCTTGCTGCAGTGGGCTAGTCAGACTGCTGTGAGACAGTCCCAGATCGTCCCCAATGGACACTTGGTACCCTGCCTCAAGCTAGCCGCTGATGACAAAATCACACACTTGAGGGAAGCTGATGAACCACTGATAGCATGCTTCAGGCCACTGATGGTATCTAAACAAAATAAACTGACTCTGACTGATGGATGACTGATGGTCGTCAGTCACTGATGGATGGTGTATGGTCAGTATCCTTATCCCTCCCTGGCTCTCTAGTTCTATTAGAGCTTGGTGTATGATTATTTGGTTGAGAAATAAGCCGTACTCTTTTTGATTCCACTATCACTGCACACCTGTGGCAACTGGCAGCCAACCAGTGGCCACCATCACTGTGTGTGATGTCATGACCTCATGACCTAATTGGACTCAGAATGAGGCTAGCTGTCATCACTCGCCTGAAGCATACCATCGATGGTTCATCACCTTGCCTCCAAGCATGTGATTTCATCATCACCGTCTAGCTTCATCATCATGCACATGATTTCTGTCCACAGAGCTGCCAGAACACAGTCTAAAAACACATTGTCAGAGACTATTCATCTGATAAACTAGTGTTCCAAAAATGTCTACATCCAACATTTGCCACTATCAAACATTTGTCATTCAGTTTTTTAAGCTTAGAACTGGGTAACTTGGAAAAAAATGAAGGTGATTTGGAATCTGCCAAAGTTTTAACCCAGAAGTTGAAATGGGACCAGGGCCTAGAATTTTGAGGGGGACTTTAATCAGAGTAGGACTTTTCTATTGAACCCCTAGTCTTTTACTTCTGAAATAGGCATCTCATGGTTAATATGATCAAAAGCTTTCGTCAGATACAATGTCGGATCCAGGATTTAGAAAAGCAGGGGGGCACCCTTTATTTAGCCTCTATTTGTGACTGTATTTGAGGGTTAAAAGAGGTAAATAAACTCTTAACTATAGGCAAATAGGAGGGGGCGTGCACTCCCCTGCACTCATCTAGATCCGACACTAAGATACAATGTGGCATTGTTAGGTAATGACTTCAGTTGTTGATCATGATAAAATAATGTGTTTCTGATTGGTCAAGGTCATTCAGGTGAATGCACCTTTTACCATAGCAGGGACAATTTGAAGTGTTACATAGATCACTGTACTGCATTGTCAGCCCTTACCCTGCAGTATGATGATAGGAGTTACTGACAGCCATTATAGACACTACCACACGCTTTGCTCCTTTTACTAGGCTAATTGTGTGCAGCAAGCACTTTGCCGGCATGAAGGGATTAAAGTTGCTTGTGATACTATCATAAAAGGATAACAGATGACCTGTGTTGTATCAGTAGCACTTATAACTTGACCTGAGTTCATCCAGAGACCGGATACACCAAGTACCTAACACCAGATGGCCCAATACAGCTGGTCATTCAATGGTCATACAAAGATAAAGGTACTTCTGTGTAGGGCTTCAAAGCACCGCCCCCTATACACCTGTCTATACACCAGTCACATTGACACTTTAACCCAGCACCATTACAACACCAATTTACTCCCCTACCACTGTGCTTCAGACTAAGGACATGAACCTCATGAGTGCTGAATATTCATCCCCCCTACTCTGGTGCCCTGAGGTATAAACCCTCAGGGAACCACCATACAGGAAGCAGTATAGGAAGCATAAAGGTCTGGTGGGAGAACACTAATTTCATTCCCTTTATGCCTCACTCATAACACAGTTTGACCGGCCTTTGCTCGGAGAGTGACAGTAGAGTAATATAACAGTACAGGGAGAGATTGATTGATTTGTGTTTTACAGCACTTTAGCGGCACTAAGTGGCTATCCCGTGCTTCACAAGTTGATAATCTAACAGAGGAATGTGTCAGTGCCCGCACATATGTGCACCACATACATCCTGAGGGGAGATGAAAGAGGAGATATAGACCCTTTTAAGTGGGCTAGGGAAGCCCTACAGGGAGAGAAGCTAAATCCTTAGCTGGCAACCTGCTGCAACTCCCCTACTGGGGACAGGCTTGTGTCAGTCTAATTTCCCATCCTCTAGATGGTGCAACATACAGTATTTCTATGTAGACACCAGATGGCAGTGCAAGCTGACAAACATATTACAACAATAAAGGGCTGAGTCATTTATTACCAGTGGGGGGGGGGGCATTTGGAAGAACCCCATTCAGTGGGGCAAAATCCCAAAGAGGATGCGATACAGGTACTGCCTGTTGCCAAACCAAAACCGCAGCTTCAGGATTTGCTAACATGAACATCATTGGCATGCATGCAGAAACATGTAATCGATGCGGGCACCCTTGTTTTTGTATATATGGTACCAGCTAGTACCCGGTAGCAGTAGACCTACATTTTAAAGGGGGCTTTGAAAATCGCCATGCTCCTTCAGTAGTAACTAAAAGTCATATATTTTGTGCTCCTCACATGTCATAACTTTTGTAGGCAAAAGTCCCCCCCTCCCACTTGTGCAGGTCGGTCACAACTAAAAATGACTGTAGACCTGTCCAACCCATAACCTAATTTATGGTTGGGGGTGTATTGCCTTGTTTTTTAGTTACAAATTAATTCAGGTCATGAAAGCAGATTCAGTTGGGAAGACCGCGTGGTGTGGAAAATCCTTGTGCGCATGCGTTTATTGACAACAGTAGGTTCGCAATCGTGACACAAATTTTCATGACATCGTGCCTCAAACATTTTGCAAAATCAGTTCTTAGTGAGGGGCTGTAAAAGAAAACCCACTACCTCCCCTCTTGTACATATAATGATCACTTTGTTATACACAACACAACAGCCATGTGCTTTTGTGTGGACAAAGAAGAGTGGGGACTAGAAACTTTTTTTTCCAACAGCATAAACATACAACTTGTGGCCTAGTGTTGTCATATTTTGGTCCAAAATGACCAAAACAGGCTTGATTTGGTAAAAATATATTCATTTCTGGGTGGACAAAGGAGAGTTGGGACTAAATTAGTTCCTCATGCACACACCAGGGGCACCCTTCACATGCTCTTACTCACTACCCCTTTCCTTTTCCGGCCCAAATACCGGAACTGGAAACAGCGCATGCTCATAACACGAGGTCAGTCCAGCTTCCGGTGAGGCTTCCTGTTTACTTCTATATGTAAGGTCAGAGGGTGAACCTGGGTTTGCTGGTTCCCCCAATTTTCTACCTGTGCATTGGCACCCCAGGTGGACAAAGGAGACTGGGGACAAGAGCTGGTTACTGAGGTACCCCTCTTTGATCCTAGGCCCTTCACGGGTGGCAAAGGAGACTGGGGACTAGAGCCTTCACTCCCTCTTACTACTACTATGCCTAGGATTGCCTCTGCTTGGCGACAGTCTCTCACACTCTTCAATCTTTGGTGAAACTGTGGCTCATAACACGCGCTGTTTCCTTTTCCGGTAGTGGGGCCGGAAAAGGAAAGGGGGTAGTGAGTAAGAGCGTGTGAAGGGTGCCCCTGGTGTGTGCATGATGAACTAATTTAGTCCCCACTCTCCTTTGTCCACCCAGAAATGAATATATTTTTACCAAATCAAGCCTGTTTTGGTCATTTTGGACCAAAATATGACAACACTAGAGTAGCCACAAGTTGTATGTTTGTGCTGTTGGAAAAAAAAGTTTCTAGTCCCCACTCTCCTTTGTCCACACAAAAGCACATGGCTGTTGTGTGGTGTATAACAAAGTGGTCATTATATGTACAAGAGGGGAGGTGGTGGGTTT
The DNA here is from genome assembly GCA_949317995.1 of Acholoe squamosa. Lineage (NCBI taxonomy): Eukaryota > Metazoa > Annelida > Polychaeta > Phyllodocida > Polynoidae > Acholoe > Acholoe squamosa. The sequence goes on from OX439052.1 coordinate 25,208,795, forward strand.
CCATTGATGTGGGAAAACTATCTAACAGCATTCAGATTCTTTTACTGCCCCTCACTTAGAACTGATTTTGCAAAACGAGCCCCCCCCCCAAATTAGGTTATAGGCGACCGCAGACGGGCCAGATTCTATCGGTAACCAGGGAGTACCGACCCGATCTGATCGGGAAGATCAAACTTGTTTGATATTGACCAACTGGATCGGACGTCCACGCAGACGCTTCCGATCGTCAGGATGTCGACCCAGTCGGGCCTGTCTGCGGTCACCTTATGGGTTGGACCAGTCTACAGTTGTTTTTATTGTGACTGACCTGCGCAAGTGGGAGGGGGGGGGACTTTTGCCTACAAAAGCTATGACATGTGAGGAGCACAGAATACCATATATGACTTTTAGTTTACTACTAAAAGAGGGCTAGCATGGCGATTTTCAAAGCCCCCTTTAAAATGTCGTTCTACTGTTAAGCTGACCGCAGACGGGCCCGACTGGATCGGCCGATCGCGAAGTTGAGAAGGTCTGCGGAGGACGTCCGATCCAGTCTGTCAATATCAAACATGTTCGATGTCCCCCGATCCGATCGGCTACCCTTCCCTAACTACCGACCGAATCGGCCCTGTCTGCGGTCGCCTTTACCGGGTACTAGCTGGTACCGTATACAAAAACAAGGGTACCGGCACCGGTCCCGGTACCTGCATCAATTACGCGTTTCTGCATGCGTGCCAATGATGTTCATGTTAGCAAATCCTGAAGCTGTGGTTTGGGTTTGCCAACAGGCAGTACATCCACTTTGGGATTTTGCCCCACTGAAAGGGTTCTTTTCCAAATGCCCCCTCCCCCCTCCCCACTGGCAATAAATGACTCAGCCCTTTACATTGTTGTAATATGTTTGTCAGCTTGCACTGCCATCTGGTGTCTACATAGAAATACTGTATGTTGCGCCATCTAGAGGATGGGAAATTAGACTGACACAAGCCTGTCCCGAGTATGAGAGTTGCAGCAGGTTGCCAGCTAAGTTAGCTTCTCTCCCTGTACTGTTATATTACTCTACTGTCACTCTCCAAGCACAGGCCGGTCAAACCGTGGCTCATAAGTAGGCAGGAACTGGAAACACTGCTCACTCTTCAACCATAGGTTTTATTTTTCTAGTCTGAAACATAGGGTTGCAGAGTGCCAAGTTCAGGGACATTGTAGCAGTCACTAGTGCCTATATATGGCACTAGGAACGAGTGAACCCCCCCCACCCCACTTGGTATTATGACCCTAAAGGTTGTCTAACTGATCACTACCGTGTGTGGAGGAGTTGTGCTGTGGTCTCACAGCTCAACCCTTACACACAGGTAGTGATCAGTGCTCTACCATAGTTTCCTAGGTCCTATCTAGTTATATTATGGAAAATTAAAAATGATAACAATTGCTATCATTCTGAAATACCCTCCTGCTGAGGGTATGTTTTGCTCCCTCTCCCCATCCCCACTAGCAATTAGATAGCTGTGTACTTCCTTATCAGATATCAGGGTTGCCAACTCTCACGCAATTGGCCGTACTGTTTACAGGGCCACCCTCTACTAGAGTGTGTGCCAATGCGTGAGAGTTGGCAACCCTGTTAGAATCCCGACATTTCTTGGACCAGGAAGAACAAGGTTTGTCTGTACCCTGTTTCTCACTGTGTACGAGACTATATGTTTTGTTTTAATCAGCACAGCTGATATGTAAACTGAACCATCTGGGGCAGCCATGGATTGTGTTTGTGCTATCTTTAATAGTACAAGGTGTAAGTGTCTAACAAACACCTACTTAGGGCTGAACTTTTGGCACATGGTGATTCCTTTATCTGGGTATGCTGCTAACACTACCTTATCATAGGGTCGATTGACCATGAATTGGAACCTTCCTCATATTGGACACTTGTGTTTCTTCTGATTCAAGGTATCTGAGCTCTCACCTTCCTCATATCGGACACTTGTGTTTCTTCTGATTCAAGGTATCTGAGCTCTCAATTTGGGGCTTTAACAATTCAGTGTGAGAGTTATTCTTACAAGAGAAAAATTAAAGGAGCTTAGCCTTCATATATAAGTACAAATTCTCGAGTCTGACTCATGGTATTAGTGCCTACAGTGAACCTACTCTATAGCTATCATGTATCACAATGTAGGCAATGCAATATTACATATTTTTTAGTAGTTGCCTGGCGCGGAGCGCCACAGTGATCTCCTATTATGTTTTCGGTTTTCGTCATTACGTGGGTGATGTCACGATCATCATGTGATGCCATATGTGACGTCACAGGGCAGTGGTGACGTCACCTGTGGATAGAGAAGCAACCAGCTATTATGTAATTTCCTATCCGTGGGAGTGGCAACTCCTATCCGTGGTCCTTGCCACATTTTTCTTGTTAAATACTCCATTTAACATTGTTTTATTTAAAACAGAGAAAACAATGAATGTATTGATAAGACTATTGTTATAAGCCACAGTCTGATATCAAACAATACAAAGTTACAATGTAGTGATAGGCAACTTTTTCTTTTATCCTCTTCTAAGGGACCCATAGGCTCCAAAATCCCTGTATTTTGGTTTTCTGTGTTCTACGGGTCTTGCTGAGGTTTCTTGCAAACTAGGCCCTGGGGTCACTTTCTACCACACAATTTGGACGCTATATTGGCTGACTGCCCCTTCACATCTTCTTCACCCCTGTACCAAGGGTGAGAACTAGATATAGAAATCGGATGGGAGAATAAAGCTATATATATAATAGGGTCCATCAGTCTGAGAGCCACCGTATTGGTACCCATTGCTTCCCTGTAGGCTCAAAACAGAGGGGGGACTTTGCAGGCAGTACTAGACCCAGTAGGCTCAAAGGAGACAGGGGATTCAGTGACCCATGCTTTTCTACCCTTCTCTCTACAAACTCTGCATGGAGAGTGACAACAGTTGTCGCGCATACCCTGTACAGACTACCAATAAGGCTGCTGACTTTGACCATATCGCAGTGGTGGGATACGCTGAGGGCAGCAATACTGCCATAGCCATGTTGAGCTGGGCAGGGTGAACTCATTGAAGCCTATATTAACCAGAATGAGGCACTGGGCAGGTGATGTGCCAGATCACACTCCCGTTGGTAGAAATAGTCTCAAACCAGAGTGCTTGACCCAACACTGTGCATAGAAACGGTGTTCAATTTCCTATATTATGATTGAATAGGACCTAACCACTATGGTAGAACTCCGATCACTCCCTGTGGGGTTGAGCTGTGGGATCACTGCCATTGCGCCTGTGGACCTCGTTCAATGGTCCCACTGCTCAGCCCTTCCACACATGGGAGTGATCAGTTAGACCACTTCATGGATGGGAGAAGATCACACAGATTCCCGATCGAGCGTCCTAATAAGGTGGTGGAGAATCAACTTTAGCTCACTGTGGCTTTCAAAAATGAGTTCTATGGGCTCAGCAGAATCTTAGAATAAAAAACTAAAGTGCAAAGATGTTCTAGCTGTAAAACAACATGTTTGATTCACCCACATTAGTCAGCTAGTCATGTTGTTTAACTAGACACCTACTTTTATTAATTATTTAAAGATCCTTATCTCGGGGTCTTCCCAAAAAGGAAACGAGAATCAAAATTAAAACATGCAGGTTTGTGTATTGCCAAAGGACCTTTCTCAATGAAATATGCACTCAAAAAGTGTTTTACTATGCATTCTGCTGTAATTTCAATACTATGAGACTGCTGTAATTTTAATACTATGAAAACGAGTTAGGCCATGCACGTTTCCATCAGTTCCAGTCAGAGAAAAAGTTAAGAGGTTCTTCCTCTTTTTCTTTTGGCAAGACCCTCCTGGTCAGATTGACAAGGTGGTGAGAATAATGTATGTGTTAGCTTATTTGTTCTATACCATTATTTCATTCACTTAGTGACCAGTTTTCCATCTCATTGCAGGTTTCTTCACACCGTTCGTATACATCAACGAGCAGGCGCTGAAGCTGGGTATCAGTCGTATGAACGCGGCCATGTTGCTGTCAGTGCTGGGCATGTGTAACACGATGGGGCGCGTTATCTGTGGGCTGGTATCAGATATGCCATGGGCGGACTGCCTCCTTATACACAATGTGGCACTGGTTATTGCTGGTGCTGCCACCTGCCTCGTACCATTCCTCAACAACTTCCCACTCCTTGTCTGCTACTGTGTCATCTTTGGCTTCTGTATAGGTACGTACTTATCAGGATGATCGTGATATCAACCACTACTGTAAAATCCCACACATATAATGTGCGACTTACAGGCGAGGATGAACTGGTGCACCTTATACAGACAGCCAAAGTTTGGGGTGCGCCTTATTGGCAAGGAATTAGATTTCTTCTAAACTGCAAATCAAGCCCCCACTGCATCCTATAGATCCCGATAAGTTAAGTTTGCTAAATGTGAGGTGCGTCTTATAAGCGGGGTATTACTGTAATATATCATGTTTGTAGCTCATACATTATTAAGTGATCTATTGTGTTTGTAGTTAACACCATGTTGTCTATCGTTTTTGCAGCTGCCTTCATCACCCTGCGGTCCATAGTGCTGGTAGACCTTCTGGGTATAGAGAAGCTGACCAGCTCCTTTGGCCTCCTCCTATTGTTCCAGGGCATTGCCTCCCTCATCGGCTCCCCAATAGCAGGTCAGTGATGTTACTCCCATCAATTAACATTACACCTCTGTGATATACACCAGAATCATGTGATAGTACTCAGGGAATAATGCTGAGGTTAATTAACACACGAATTGATGAGCTGAGGGCTTTGTTTGGTTAATCAATTGAAACAATTCTAAAAAAAAAGAGAACAGTTCCCATTTTTTTGGTGGAGGGGGTCACTGCTGTGAATAGCATATATTATATAGTAAGCATGTTGTTTTCGTCTGCTGTCCCTTGTGTGAGTATCACAGTGAGAGTGGTGTTTTTGTCTGCAGTACTGGTGTGAGTAGCACAGTGAGAGTGGTGTTTTTGTCTGCAGTCACTGGTGTGAGTAGCACAGTGAGAGTGGTGTTTTTGTCTGTGGTACTGGTGTGAGTAGCACAGTGAGAGTGGTGTTTTTGTCTACAGTACTGTTTGAGTAGCACAGTGAGAGTGGTGTTTTTGTCTGCAGTCACTTGTGTGAGTAGCATAGTGAGAGTGGTGTTTTTGTCTGCAGTCAGTGGTGTGAGTAGCACAGTGAGAGTGGTGTTTTTGTCTGTGGTACTGGTGTGAGTAGCACAGTGAGAGTGGTGTTTTTGTCTGCAGTCACTGGTGTGAGTAGCACAGTGAGAGTGGTGTTTTTGTCTGTGGTACTGGTGTGAGTACCACAGTGAGAGTGGTGTTTTTGTCTACAGTACTGTGTGAGTAGCACAGTGAGAGTGGTGTTTTTGTCTGCAGTCACTTGTGTGAGTAGCACAGTGAGAGTGGTGTTTTTGTCTTCAGTACTGTGTGAGTAGCACAGTGAGAGTGGTGTTTTTGTCTGCAGTCACTTGTGTGAGTAGCATAGTGAGAGTGGTGTTTTTGTCTGCAGTCACTGGTGTGAGTAGCACAGTGAGAGTGGTGTTTTTGTCTACAGTACTGTGTGAGTAGCACAGTGAGAGTGGTGTTTTTGTCTGCAGTCACTTGTGTGAGTAGCATAGTGAGAGTGGTGTTTTTGTCTGCAGTCACTGGTGTGAGTAGCACAGTGAGAGTGGTGTTTTTGTCTACAGTACTGTGTGAGTAGCACAGTGAGAGTGGTGTTTTTGGCTGCAGTCGCTGGTGTGACTAGCATAGTGAGAGTGGTGTTTTTGTCTGCAGTCACTGGTGTGAGTAGCACAGTGAGAGTGGTGTTTTTGTCTACAGTACTGTGTGAGTAGCACAGTGAGAGTGGTGTTTTTGTCTGTGGTACTGGTGTGAGTAGCACAGTGAGAGTGGTGTTTTTGTCTGTGGTACTGGTGTGAGTAGCACAGTGAGAGTGGTGTTTTTGTCTGCAGTCGCTGGTGTGACTAGCATAGTGAGAGTGGTGTTTTTGTCTGCAGTCACTGGTGTGAGTAGCACAGTGAGAGTGGTGTTTTTGTCTGCAGTCACTGGTGTGAGTAGCACAGTGAGAGTGGTGTTTTTGTCTGCAGTCACTGGTGTGAGTAGCACAGTGAGAGTGGTGTTTTTGTCTGCAGTCACTGGTGTGAGTAGCACAGTGAGAGTGGTGCTTTTGTCTACAGTACTGTGTGAGTAGCACAGTGAGAGTGGTGTTTTTGTCTGCAGTCACTGGTGTGAGTAGCACAGTGAGAGTGGTGTTTTTGTCTGTGGTACTGGTGTGAGTAGCATAGTGAGAGTGGTGTTTTTGTCTGCAGTCACTGGTGTGAGTAGCACAGTGAGAGTGGTGTTTTTGTCTGCAGTCACTGGTGTGAGTAGCACAGTGAGAGTGGTGTTTTTGTCTGCAGTCACTGGTGTGAGTAGCACAGTGAGAGTGGTGTTTTTGTCTGCAGTCACTGGTGTGAGTAGCACAGTGAGAGTGGTATTTTTGTCTGTGGTACTGATGTGAGTAGCACAGTGAGAGTGGTGTTTTTGTCTACAGTACTGTGTGAGTAGCACAGTGAGAGTGGTGTTTTTTGTCTGCAGTACTGGTGTGAGTAGCACAGTGAGAGTGGTGTTTTTGTCTGCAGTCGCTGGTGTGACTAGCATAGTGAGAGTGGTGTTTTTGTCTGCAGTCACTGGTGTGAGTAGCACAGTGAGAGTGGTGTTTTTGTCTACAGTACTGTGTGAGTAGCACAGTGAGAGTGGTGTTTTTGTCTACAGTCGCTGGTGTGACTAGCATAGTGAGAGTGGTGTTTTTGTCTGCAGTCACTGGTGTGAGTAGCACAGTGAGAGTGGTGTTTTTGTCTACAGTACTGTGTGAGTAGCACAGTGAGAGTGGTGTTTTTGTCTGCAGTCGCTGGTGTGACTAGCATAGTGAGAGTGGTGTTTTTGTCTGCAGTCACTGGTGTGAGTAGCACAGTGAGAGTGGTGTTTTTGTCTACAGTACTGTGTGAGTAGCACAGTGAGAGTGGTGTTTTTTGTCTGCAGTACTGGTGTGAGTAGCACAGTGAGAGTGGTGTTTTTTGTCTGCAGTACTGGTGTGAGTAGCACAGTGAGAGTGGTGTTTTTGTCTGCAGTCGCTGGTGTGACTAGCATAGTGAGAGTGGTGTTTTTGTTTGCAGTCACTGGTGTGAGTAGCACAGTGAGAGTGGTGTTTTTGTCTGTGGTACTGGTGTGAGTAGCACAGTGAGAGTGGTGTTTTTGTCTGTGGTACTGATGTGAGTAGCACAGTGAGAGTGGTGTTTTTGTCTGTGGTACTGGTTTGAGTAGCACAGTGAGAGTGATGTTTTTGTCTGTGGTACTGGTGTGAGTAGCACAGTGAGAGTGGTGTTTTTGTCTGCAGTCACTGGTGTGAGTAGCACAGTGAGAGTGGTGTTTTTTGTCTGCAGTACTGGTGTGAGTAGCATAGTGAGAGTGGTGTTTTTGTCTGTGGTACTGGTTTGAGTAGCACAGTGAGAGTGGTGTTTTTGTCTGCAGTCACTGGTCTGAGTAGCACAGTGAGAGTGGTGTTTTTGTCTGCAGTCACTGGTGTGAGTAGCACAGTGAGAGTGGTGTTTTTGTCTGTGGTACTGGTGTGAGTAGCACAGTGAGAGTGGTGTTTTTGTCTGCAGTACTGGTGTGAGTAGCATAGTAAGAGTGGTGTTTTTGTCTGCAGTACTGGTGTGAGTAGCACAGTGAGAGTGATGTTTTTGTCTGTGGTACTGGTGTGAGTAGCACAGTGAGAGTGGTGTTTTTTGTCTGCAGTACTGGTGTGAGTAGCACAGTGAGAGTGATGTTTTTGTCTGTGGTACTGGTGTGAGTAGCACAGTGAGTGATGTTTTTGTCTGTGGTACTGGTGTGAGTAGCACAGTGAGAGTGATGTTTTTGTCTGCAGTCACTGGTGTGAGTAGCAGAGTGAGAGTGGTGTTTTTGTCTACAGTACTGGTGTGAGTAGCAGAGTGAGAGTGGTGTTTTTGTCTGCAGTACTTGTGTGAGTAGCATAGTAAGAGTGGTTTTTTTGTCTGCAGTACTGGTGTGAGTAGCATAGTGAGAGTGGTGTTTTTGTCTGCAGTACTGGTGTGAGTAGCACAGTGAGAGTGGTGTTTTTGTCTGTGGTACTGGTGTGAGTAGCACAGAGAGAGTGGTGTTTTTGTCTGCAGTCACCGGTGTGAGTAGCATAGCAATCCCGACATAGTGAAGGGCATAACCTATCCTGTAATTGAGCTGAAGGCCAATCCCATTGTTTGATGTCAAAAGATATTTGTCCACTTTATCACAATATAACTATTTCACCAAAGTGCTTATTGTATATTGCAGGTGCCATCTTTGACATGACCCAGTCGTACCAATTGTCCTTCATTGTGGCTGGTGTCCTTATAGCTGTGGCAGGATTAGTCTCCTTACCTGTGCGCCGTGTGGCTGCCTGGGAGGCCAGGAAGTGGGGAGCCTTGGGTGGAGGTTCAAACTACACACAAATAACGGTGGAAGAGCCACAAACCCCTACATAAGTAGGGCAAGTGTAACGGGGTAGGTTTGTCTCGAAATAGGTGGAGCCACTGTAGTCTGATTCTCTCCTTTCCCGTCCTGATCCACACAGATAACCTCACCTTGATAGTCCTGATAGCTCAGTGGCTATAGCATTCACTTGGTACCCGAAGGACCAGGGTTCGAGTCCTAGTTCAGACTTTTCCAATAATGACCGTTAGACATGTAATAATTTTCAAGGGAAATCTTTACAATAAGATAAGGGAATATTCATACATGACCATTCTCTAATTGTTCTGGGTACCTCTTGGGTTTTGGAATTGAATTCTGTATCTACTAGCCTATATGAAAGGTTCTTGTTAGCACAAAGTTATAGGGGATGGGTTAAACTGGTGGCCTCCTTTGTGAACGTTCCCTGACACTTGCCTGGTCAGTCCCATGTGTGATATATAAATAGGCATATACATCATGTTGTACAGGAGTGTGGAAATATCTGACAGAGGTAAAACACACAGTGTATACGTTATATGATAACAAGCTGTACTCAGCTTTGTAGGATTACTTCAGTATCATATAAAAATACCGCATCTACTTGAAAAAGAAATATACCTTTCATTCATTCCATGTACATACCGGAGATGCTGAGTGAATAAGAAGCTGTCCATGTTCTTACAACACTATTATCATTAGTTTTAACTTTTATCCTCTCTGACCGTGCTCTAATGTCCAGTCTGGCACAGGACTAGTTCCACTTTACATGATAGCTTATGTAAGGTGGTACAATTCAAATGAGCATTGAGAGGGAGCACAAGTTGGACATGTACGTGTATTTAACGATGTTTTAAGAAAAGGATTCCTGAATTATTCATTTATTATGCGTTTTTATACATTATTACAGCGATGATATCAATGTAAAATGCCAATACGGGTCTACTTTGAGAAAGTCAAGGCTAGATTCAATTGTTATATAGTCAACACATACAACAGATGTATATAATGCTGGCAAAATAGTGTATTGGTTACCTGGGACAGTTCTTGAGTTATAAAATATCTTTGTCTCATCGCTACAACACGATGTACAAAACACTGTATTTGGTCATGAATATTGAATAATGTGACATTGTCTTTGTGTACATGTGAACCTCAGTGTATTTGCAGTGAGGAATTATAGAGATTAAATATTGTGACTGCCTAAGATAGGATTGATTTGTAAAATGTAGAGTCTATGTTTGAAAATGTATCAGGTGGTATAGTTAGTTATACTCATGCCAGAATGTTTGTGACGTATAGAGTTAAATAATAATCCTTCTGTAAATTGAAGTTATCCTTATACATGTGTAGGCCCCTTGAACTTGCTACAAGGTAACTTATAAATAGCCTGAGTGTAAATACCAAACAGACTATGTTATCACCTAGAGCCTCATCGGTACCGGAGCATGGTGAAATAAGCTTGGGTGAGCAGTAAATATATCATGTTATCACCTAGAGCCTCATCAGTACCGGAGCATGGTGAAATAAGCTTGGGTGAGCAGTAAATATATCATGTTATCACCTAGAGCCTCATCAGTACCGGAGCATGGTGAAATAAGCATGGGTGAGCAGTAAATATATTATGTTATCACCTAGAGCCTCATCGGTACCGGGGCATGGTGAGATGGGCGTGGGTGAGCAGTAAATATATCATGTTATCACCTAGAGCCTCATCAGTACCGGAGCATGTTGAGATGGGCGTGGGTGGGCAGTAAATATATTATGTTATCACCTAGAGCCTCATTGGTACCGGAGCATGGTGAGATTGGCGTGGGTGGAGAGTAAATATATCATGTTATCACCTAGAGCCTCATCGGTACCGGAGCATGGTGAAATAAGCTTGGGTGAGCAGTAAATATATCATGTTATCACCTAGAGCCTCATCAGTACCGGAGCATGGTGAAATAAGCTTGGGTGAGCAGTAAATATATCATGTTATCACCTAGAGCCTCATCAGTACTGGAGCATGGTGAAATAAGCATGGGTGAGCAGTAAATATATTATGTTATCACCTAGAGCCTCATTGGTACCGGAGCATGGTGAGATGGGCGTGGGTGGGCAGTAAATATATTATGTTATCACCTAGAGCCTCATTGGTACCGGAGCATGGTGAGATGGGCGTGGGTGGGCAGTAAATATATTATGTTATCAGCTAGAGCCTCATTGGTACTGGGGCATGGTGAGATAAGCGTGGGGGAGAGGTAAAAGGCCACAAACGGGTTATGTTACCTTCTGATCACTTTTTCACAAAGAGTAAATCTTTAATACTTCAAGACTTCATGTCCATTCAGATCCGTGCAGGGACAGGAACGGAAAGTTAGTTTTAATAGTTATACCACCATGCTGCCTTTAGAGGGTAAAGGTGTTAGGCCTACATAAGATTATGAGAATGTAGCTGGGGGAATGAGTCCAAGGTGGATCCTCATTTCATTACAGTTAGGGCAGGTTGCAGATTTATGAATGGAACCAATTAAAGTGGTATTGACTGCACGTGCGTCGTGCTTGTTTGCACATCCTCTGTCAGCTTTCAGATGTCCCTTTTAAAGTCAAGTAGGCTAGGCATAGCTACCTCCTCGGGTGCCTCTACCTTATGCTTGATACCAAAAAATCTGATTCCACTTGGTGTTAGTCTCCAGAGAAATGGAGAGAATGACTGCAAACCTCACAGTTCATACAGTGGGAGATAAGCTAGATTTGAAATGACAAAATTTGATTGAAATCTTGACTTATTCAAGTATATATAAAAAAAAATTTATTTCCATTCCGTCTTCTAGTGACTGAAAAGATATGTCAGGGACTGAAAAGGCCGATTAACCTTCGACTATTACAATTATTCCTTTCCATTTGACTAGCTGAAATTCATATTGAAAGCAGGTATATCATGCATTCATGGAAAATCTATATATTTGAAGTCAGACCAAGTCACACCTCATATGACTGGAATAGCCAATATTTTATTTTGCTCAGTCAACTACATACATGTATTTGTGTAACAACACTAAATTTGCTAAGGGATCATCCATTAAGAGGCAGATTTGATGTGTTGTGGTAAATGAATGACAGGATGCATGTATCGGAGTCAAACAGTGGTGCCCCATAGTGTAATCCACATGTCAGGTTATGACTATATTTAGGATGTTGGGTGAGATTTAGATCTATGATAATGAATAAAAGTGCATATCAATGTAAAGCAGCAACGTGTGAGATTATCCACTTCCATGAGCCGCTCATGACTCAAATTTAAACTCTGATATTTAGCACTGTTTACTGCGACTGTGAGTGCTTTGCTATGATAGTGGCATGGTCCTCAGTTCTAGGCCAATGTCAATAGGAAAGATGCTTGTGGAATTTGCAGTTTTTCTTTTGTGTTCTACGCGTAATTTGTATGTCAGAATTCTTGAGTAACTGGTCTCATTGTGAATAACTCAGGAGGAAATGATACTATGTATGTTATATGAGATCACCTGGATAGGCAAGATGAGTATATGTATTGTGAAAACGTAAATTTAATAAAAGTGAAGAAGGGTAGATAGAGATGGTTAATATTGAGTATTGTCTCTGTGTCCTTCAGGGAGAGCATGATAAGCCTTACAGTGATAAGTATTGGTAAATGTTCTGACTGTGCTTAATAAGGACTCCATCAGTATTACATCATGATTAATCCTGAGTTTGTTGTAATATACATGTTTTGTACAGGGCTGTTATAAAAACTTGAAAATAAACTGTTGAATACATATAATCGTATCTGGGTCTTATTTGTGCTTCTATTTTTTGACTGACCTTCAAATATTTTAAACAACCAGCAAATGAATCGGTTAGAATCCCACTTGGTGTTCTAGGCCCAAAACATCTCTGTGGGAATTCAAACTGATATCAAATCTAGCAATGCATCATTTTATTGATAGATATCACATGGTATGACTGATTTAACTCTTTGAGTGTATGCAGCCCTTACATTTATCACCCTTACATTTATCATGATCTTCTGTCACCATCAAACATAAATACCATAGTGGCAGATTAAGAAGGCGGGTGCAGGGGTGTGTGCACTCCCTCCTTTTTGTCAATACTTAAGACTTTAATTTCATATTTTGCACCCCAAAATTATGTACATGAAGGTGAGAAATAGGGCGTGCGCCTGTCCTTTTGGACCGCAACCCCTCCTTTTTAATAAACCTGGGTCTGCCACTATACCGTCCAGGTCACTTGCAAGTGATCACTATTGTATTCTGGTGGTCCTACATCTAGAAGTTGAAAATGGTTTAAATAGGGCACTAATACAAGTTACTTACAAGTTGTGAACTGCTGCATCCTGAGTATAACATAGTAAGCCTTAAGTACATGACTGTCCTCAAAGGTTTACTAGTTATCCGTGTAATGTGGATTGTGTGAGTGGTGAGTAATACAGGGGATATTAATGACATAACGCCCAGCTGCACCACCCCCTATCAGCATACACATCATGATACCGGTACTCACTCACAGTGATAAGGCACACTCAGTGATAAATGGGGATTATAGATACACCTGGGTGTATATATACTTGTGTCAATACAGGTGTGAGATCTGACACCTGATGATGCTACTTTTGTTTGTTTGAGGATTATTGCTGTCACCCTTGTCATCTGACTAAAGTGGTGTTATGGGTCACCGGGGGGCAGCCGACCACATGCTCAATGCCTTATGTCCAACTTCCATTAACGTCATTTGTGAGCCCTGCGTAGGAATGGTGATCTATTCATGGTGGGAGTCCACCACACTGTGCTAACCAGGCTGCATATATGCTGAAGGGGGAACCAAAATCCACAAAACCATGGATGTATCAAAGCCAGGGCTTATAGACACAGGGGGATGGAGGAAGGGGACCCTTTAAATACTAATTCACGTTGAACCATTTGAACCGAACACTAATATTCAGTCAGCCCATGGCTCTTACCAACTCTGACACCATTAATGTGTTTATCGTACTAATTCATCCATTTTGCATTAATTTATAATTAACCTTATAACCACAGAGATGATGTAGAAATAGCCCTCGTATAACCAAGCAAGGAAGCCATTGTTTGTACCGGAAGTCACAATGTTATTTCTTATACATGTTATTGAGCATGCTATGATATAAGGCTTTTAACCTTGATTTGATAAATCGAACCTACCAGTATTGATGTATCAGTGCCATTCTGGTACGTATAGAGGCCAAATACAACCCAACTCTTTGTAAAAACACGCAAGTAGCCATGTCAGTCCGGGAAGAAGTGGATGGCGCGCAAATGGCTACTCGCGATGTGGTTCACTTACAAAAATCATTGAATGTAAGGACATTTCATATGTTTTGGAATAAATCACTATGCGAACATGATCTATGGTATATCATATTGAAAATGCAGGTGCAAAAATGGAGGTATAGCAATCAGGTGAGTGAATCCATCATTCACATCGGTTTCTACTACTGTCCCAGAAGCTACAGATATTCTGGCTTGGGATCTCATAGAGCCTGAATGGTTTTAACTGGACTTTATTAACATGTCCACATTCCACTCAAATGCCTCTTGGTCTGGGTGGAAAGGGTTAAGAATGTGGTTATACCCCGATAATGAACTGGGGTTATGACCAAAAAGGCACAGTAGAGTCTAGAATCGTGGGATAACATTATTAAAGGGAGACACATAAAAAAATCTTCAAATTGATAAAAGGCTAAGAGGACATTGGGGTTTCACAGAGTCGCACACAGGCAGCAGCAAAAGGTCCACAGGCAGCTTAAGGGCTGCGTCCACTGTGATGGATGGACCATCCGTCTCCCTTTATCCGTCATTTTCTCCATAGAAATCAATGATAAATATGACGGATGAAACCGACGGATGGTCCATCCGTCGGCAGTGGATGCACCCCTTTATGTGTTACCTAGCTAGAGTCAGCACTGCTTTGACTAATGCGGTTCGGATTGGGTTTTACATCAAAAACAATATGATTATATCTGTAGTGGACAACAAAAATGGTGTTTGGACCTTTTAGGACTCGAACCCAGGATGCTCAGACAACAGAGCCGATGGTCTACCACTGAGCTACAGGCAACGGGCTGGTTTAAAACGAAAATATGCCACCAACAATTAACTCCTAACCCATCTTTAACTTAAACAGTGTATGAAACTTATTAATATGCTGATTCTTAATTCTCACACATCTTGCAACTTTTTACTGTCCTAATACAAAGAAAACGTTAAATTCAAACGAATCTGATAGTTCCTATTTTTGCCACTGGTGGTGTGACAGAGCCACTATCAGAAATCATCCATAGGGAATACATTCTGTAACACCATCTCGGGTGCAGGAACCCTTAAAATGTAATACCATCATTATGATTCTGACCATTGTTTTGCTATTTTTAACACATTTATGTGTATCAGAAATATATAAAATGTGACACACCCTTTTATATGGTCATTATGAACATTAGAAAATTGACCCAAATTAAGTCCGAACAAATCTTTAAGGTCGAATCCAACATGGCGAAAAATGCTTCAAATATCTCTGCGATATTAAATCTGTTGCAATCTTTGGGTCTTTTATTTTAGGCAGGGGGATATATAATGCACATAGAGATAAAAACGTCAACAAAGGCAAAATATCCATAACAGTACATGAGAAAATGCAACAGCGTCCTTGTGTCCTATACACGCTACTGTAGCGAATTTGGTGTAGGTCCAAAAATCGCAGAGATATTTCAGCCGTATAACACCATGTGGGATTCGACCTGTACTTTGATAGAAAAGCAAAAGATGTAGCTGTTGCTATTTACTATTTTTAGGGATTCACCTCTATACATACAGCGATCTCCACCAAATGACTATAATATGGACTGAGGGGCAATATTCATGCTGGGGGAGATGGGTCTCCAACACCTTGCTAGCCACCTTGGAGAAGGTGCAGTCGGCAAATAATGATAGATCTGCAATAAAGTAATGATCAAGGAAGAAAATTAACCCCAAGTTAGATGATTAATCTATTACATTTACACCCTGCAAAACATGGTCATTTCAGATTAACTGACATGACCCCTGTATTACCTTGTGTGACCCGGACCAGGAATCAATTTTGTTATATTGGATGATGATAAAAGTTAGAGCAACTAGCCTTTAGTGAACAAGTAATTAATGGATAATTCATGATGAGTGCCCGATATCAAAGGATATTAAACAAGTCCGGAGAGTGAGTTTAATATCCTTTGTTATTACACGACCTCTGTGATTTTGGGTGCTTTTTCTGGATATTCCCATTCTGATACCTGTCGATATTGCACACCATGATGCATGCATCATGACTTTTGTAAGGTGTGCTGATATCCATTGATATCAGGCACCCATTAATCATGAGCAGCTCACTGCATGCCAGGAATTCCCAGCAGCTATATTTAGAATCATACTGAACTATGTGACCCCCATTGCTATGTTTAGATCCACCTACACACCTGCACTGGAGTTCCCCAGTTACTATATTTAGCTCACCTGATAAAATTTTAAGGATGAGCTGGGTGAGCAGCTCCTACTATAAATACCTGTTAGTGGAGCAGCTCACTCATCTTTCTACTTTCATACTTCATCCCTCACACACTCACGTGGGACAAGAGCCCTCAGCTCAAGGCTAGGCTTGGACACTGTTGGGTACCCTATACTGTATCACCATCTATACCTCGTGGACTTCATTGAATAAAGTGGATATCAAACTGGATCCCTGATTCGTCTGTATTCATCCTCATTCATCATTTACGGACTCGTTGACAATGGTGGAAAACCCTCACGTATGATCCCACAGTTACCACCTCTCATGAGCCATGGACAACAGTGAGACCCTACCAAAGGAGCCAGCCCCACAATGTATCCTTACATCTCCAGAAGCAAGAAGCCACCAGAACACAGTACACCACCCTAATAGACTCCTCGCCAGACGCGCTCCAGCTGGACCCAGTGCTACCGATCCACAGACGTACACATAGACAAACACCTGTGAGTTCAAACACCTTACCCTTTTCATCCACCATAGTGGACACCAACACAGGTGCACAAACCAGCCCACCAGCAGGAGCCCCACCACCAGGTTTAAACATCACCCTACCTGGTTATTCACCCTCAGAATCACCACCCCTAAGATTAGGTGGTCTTCAGAGTACCACATACAGCACACCTGAAAATCAATCACCCAGTCACCTCCACCTAGATAGCCATCTAGAAGAAAGATCCAATAGCCTGCAGGACGACCTAGAAGCTGCCAGACAGTCGCCTTCACCCAGCACCGATTCTGACCTACGGCGCACACCGAGCCTGAGTTGGGACGATCTCACTGTACCAGACATCCAGGCCCACCCATCAGTAGCAGACGGTTACTGGAGGAGCATGTTAGACTCAGCAATCCACAGGTGGAGAGAAAATAGACCATCTGGAGGTAACCTCAGGCCTTATTACACCCATTCCACTTCTGAGGAAGACGAGGCAACACCTCCAGTACCAAATTCATCCCTGAGCACGCCACCAAGGGCCAGATCCTTGAAAGGCCAAACCCCACCCATAGGCCCAGGAGAAGGGTACAATCATCCTCCCCTCACAGGCCAAATACACCTGTATTTTACAGACTTCAAAGAAGCCTGAACTCTGCAGCCGGGAGAGGCAACATTGTGGCTACCACTCCCATCCTACACAGAGACAGTCACATTCCTGCCCACTTACAAACATAATCTACTTCAGAAGAAGACACAGAAGTAGCATTCCCCACCTGCACAGAGCACCTGCCTACCAAAACATGGCCACTGCAGCCCCACCCCCAGAGTATAACCAGGACGACATGACCAGGAATATAGTCAGAGAATGCACTCAAGCAGTCAATGACTCCCTCTCCAACCTCCTGACAGGACAAATGAACTTATTGTCTGCTGAAATAAAAAGGATTGGGGACAACTGTCAAGAATAAATGACAGATTAAATGACACGGACAGCTGGAAGTTAAACCTGGAAAATGACATTGGCCATATACAGACAACAGCAGCTCAGGACAATGCTGATGTCCTGAGAAGGTCAGAAATAGCGTCAGCCAATCTGTCTGACAGAATCAATAGAAATATTGACGGCATGAGAACTGAAATATTCAGGGCTATTGACAGAACCAAAACACCCTCAAACCCAGGTCAAAACAGTCTGTTCTCACCCACCAACACAAGATTACCCCCCTCGGGTCAACCTTCACATGCCCTGGGCACCTGTACCAGAACGCCAACATCATTGCCAGTAGGGTACAGGCTCAGCCCCCCAAGCGTCTTCCAAAATACAGCCCGCACCATAGCAACAAGTGCCACGCCTACCTACCCAGGCGTGACGCAAGCAGGTTTTGGTAGTTCGGCCACAACCCACCAGATGGTGGCCCCCACAACCCATCCATCACCGGTAGCCGCCACCTCCACCTCAGGCAGTGTTTACAACCATGTTTATACACCAAGCCAGGCACACACACCCTACAACAACCCTATACCTATGTATAGTTTGTTTACAAACACACCACCGGCCCAAGCAGCTACCTATCACCCTGCAGCTCCACCCCAATGATACCAAACTTGGGACAATCTAACTTCTCCGCCACCCCTGGCCATAGAAACCTTGACCCTGAGCGACTCACATCTGCTCAATTAAGCTGTTTCAACAAACCAGAACCCTTTGACAAGCCTTCACCCTACAGGTCTGCAGCCAGATTCCTGGCAGAATTCAAATTCTATATAAGGAATGCATACCCCCGCACCCCAGCAATGCACGCATCCTGTATGTATACCTTTTTAAAGGGCAGGGCAGCACAGTGGTTTTTCACTAACATCTTTGAAAAACCAATCATGTATGACACTGAGGCAGTCTATACTGCCTTTCTCAGCAGGTTCAACCAACCTGACCCTGCCACAATAATCAAAGGGTATAGAAATAGAAAACAACAGCCCAAAGAAACTGTAGAGGACTACATAGCAGATATGACCTTATTGCTATCCAACAGCAACCTAGATGAGCCCGTACAAGTGGACTATCTTATAAATGATCTCAAGGATGAAATAAAAAATGTTGTACTCTCAGACACCCCCAAGAGCATTAGAGAAGCTGAGACTGCAGCATTAAGACAAGAACAATCATAGAAGCAGCCAAAGCAGCCCATGCCTCAAGCCAATCTTCAGATTTGTGCGCTATGAACTATAATAACTACAATGGGCAAAAGAACAACAGTTACAGCGGTAACAACAACAACAATAACAGATCCAAGAAGGACCAGTACAATAACAATAATTATAACAGCAAGTCCTCCGGAAGTGGCAACAACAAACAATATGACAATAAATCTAAGTCAGGATACAACCAAAAGCAGCAGAGTTACAACAACAACTCTAGGTCCGGCTCAAAAAGCAGGTCAAATTCCAAGAACAGATACCAGTCACCAGGCAGGAGCAGATCTCAGAAAGATAACAGAAGCAGATCCAAGTCCAGTGACACAAGAAATAATTTTGTCTTCATCCCCGTTGCCTCCACCCCCACTAACACCCACCAGGTGTCCTTCCAGAAGCTCCTAGTCCCGGCAGATTTCTCAATCCCTGATGATTGGACCCAGCAACAAAAGAAAAAGTCTAGGGATCCAACACCAGGCAGAAATGACAACAGAAGGACCGGAGATAACCATCCTGACAACCAACCTGATTCTGGACAAATGGATCACTACAATGACAATATTGAATAGGACCTAGGGGAGGGCCATCATGCATCTTGCGGCCCCGCCCCCACATTGGACAACAAACTTGGAACGCCCCCCACATGCCATAATTTACACATGAACGCTGGAGCAGAATTAAATTCAGCAGAAGAACAGGACTGTGACCCCCACTTTGTGAATTGTGATGAAGACTCCTTATCAGACAGTGAGGACCTCTATGAGAACCAGAACAAGAGGATTTCCACCCTCCAATTAAAAGTTGAGACCAGCAAGTATGGGCAGCAAGGTAAGACCTCTTACATTAATACTGAATTGACTAAAGGCGCAGTTAATGTTGATATCAATGGCAGTTCCTACAGAGCCCTAGTAGACTCTGGAGCCTCCCTCTCCTTTATCAGCCAGAAAATGGCAGATAAAATAGTATCAACCCCCAATTTCAGACATGGTAGGAGATCCCGTATGGTAATCCTACTAGCTGATAAATCCTCAGTTCAGGTCAACAATTCCATCACCATAACCTTCTTAATTGATAACACAGAGTTTAAAACAAGACTCCATGTTGTCCCAAAGCTAAATCACCCCCTAATTCTTGGCGTAAACTTTATGACCAAATATAGGGCCAAAATTTCCTTTGGAACCAAAGACCCTTCACCACACTTCATAAGAACAGCCAAAGGTCTAAGTATGCCACCAAATTCTGAATCTACATTCAATGCCATCATCATAGGACCTGATTTCTTAATAGGTAAAACAGGCATCACAGAAAATGTTGACATGACATTACCGGTATTAATCAAACATGCCCTTGTTGAACCGAGGTCAGCAAGAAAAATTATACCGGTAACAGTGGCCAACCCAAATGATTTTTCCATCGACATCAAAAAACACATGAACCTAGGCATCTTCGCACTTAACAATCTAAAGAAAGCCATTCCATTGGAAAACTGAACAACCAACACTCCCTCAATAGCATAATCTCTAACAAAGACATGCTCCGCATCAATTGTGGAGATGATCCCTTTGATCAACTACCCAAAGGGGATGACCCTCTAAAATACACAATATGTGACAAACTCACTGAGGCCCAAAAACAACAAGTTAAAAACATTGTTGAATCAAACAGAAAGACTTTTGTATCAAATGAGAGTGCTATAGGATTAAACATTGAAAATGAAGTTAAATTAGAATTAATCCCTGATTTCAAACCTTGCAACAGACCATCCTATAGAATGTCACCCAAGAAAGAGATTTTCCAAAGAGAGCTGTTGGAAAAACATTTACAGCAAAATGTCATTGAGGAATGCACCAAACCCTGTGAGTGGAATTTCCCAGCTTTCTTGGTCCCCAAACCCCAGGGAGACAGGTCTGTAGCCTCAGGGTGGAGGATAGTCGTGGATTATAGATGGGTTAACCAAAACCTAAAATCTTTTTCCTACTCTTTCCCCAGGGCAGATGACCTCATGCAACAAGTTGGCAGAACAGGTGCTAAATATTTTTCCAAATTGGATGTATATAGCGCCTACCATCAGATTCCTCTAGCTAAAGAATCCAGGCCTTTAACAACCTTCTCTGCCAATGGCACAAGGTATATGGCCAAGGTACTCCCCATGGGATTGAAAACTTCTGGTTTATCATTCATGAATGTAATGGAACAATTACTCATGAAATGCAAATACAGAAATGCAGTAGCCTATGTGGATGACGTGGCCATATACAGCCCCACATGGGAAAGGCACCTCCAAGACCTAGATGAAGTGCTAAAACTTTTCATCAAAGGAAACATCAAATTAAAATCTGAAAAATGTGAATTTGGCACCACCAAAATGGAATTCTTAGGTTTTACCTTTGATCAACACGGCATATCACCTTCCCTAGACAAAATCTGGCAAGTTAAAACCTTCCCAGCACCTAAAAACATCCACAACCTTATATAAGAGATTCATTAAAGGCTTTGCCCATATAATGAAGCCCTTATATGAAGCCACCAAAGGTACCTTCAAATGGACCACTCAATGCCAAACAGCCTTTGAAAAGATCAAAGCATCAATTTGCACTGAGGCAGTCCTGAAGTTCCCAAACTATAACAAACCTTTCATCATCTTCACAGATTCCAGCAATTTCAGCTTAGGAGCAGTGATTACACAGGTAGATGAACATGGCTTTTATAGACCCATTGAATTCTCTGGGAGAGGCCTAACACCTCAGGAAACCAGATATGGAATAACTGACAAAGAATTACTTGGGATAATCTTCGCTGTTAAAAAGTTCCACCATTATGTAGATGGCACCCACTTCAAAGTATATTCAGATCACACAGCCCTAGTCTCCCTCTTCAACAAGAAAGAAAATATCACCAATGGTAGATTGGCAAGATGGGTAGATACTGTAATGTCCTATGACTTTGAAGTAAAATACCTACAAGGCAGAGCTAATCTTGTGGCAGATTGCCTATCCAGAAGAAAACATCCCCCTAGCTCTGATGATCCAATACCAGTTAGATCACAAGGAAGAATCATTCTCCCACCAAAGAAATTACAATTCTCAGATATATCCATGACCAAGGTTTTCAGATCAGATGAGCCAGTTCCCAATAACCCCATCTGCATGGGACCTCCTAGATCAATATTAAAGGGGGGCAAAATTTGGGGAAGCACAAATAAACCACCCAAAGGCGTCATAGCCAGAAACGGCACCCCAGAAAGGTAGCAAGATGTGAATCCTGACCTGTGTGTACTCACTTGAGCACAGTCCCAGTCCCAGGACGACACACCCCCAACCGCGAGCCAATCAGCGCCCGGTAAACCGACCCGCCCACTCAAGCCTAAGTGCAGCAGTCCTCGCCCCAGAGGCAGGCCCGCTAAATCTAGGTCACCTAAGGTCTCTATCAAAGCTGCTAACACCAAGAGAGCTTAGCTCTCCCGCCGTGTGCTACCTCTAGCTGAAAGGGCGATTCAGGAAATCTGTAAACATTAATCCCTGACACCTTCTAGAGTAATACGGATTAAAAATCAAAAAGAAGACCTTTTTGCATCCTCCATGGCAAACTACATAGAAAAAGGTAGCTTGCCACACGACTCAGGATTAATGAATCAAATACTACGTAACCACAACCAATTCATCTTACTGGATGAAGTCCTTTTCAGAATTACTGATACCAACCTAGGCAAGGCCCTAGAGCCCACCCTACAAATTGTAATTCCAGAAAAATGGGCAGAATCTTTAGTGGAAGCAACTCATTGCTCTCCCCTAGGTGGCCACCTAGGTGCAGTCAAAACCTATACAGCCATAAGAGCTAGGTATTACTGGAGATCAATGTTTAAAGAAGTTTTTGATTTCTGCGGCACTTGCCATACATGTCTGACCACCAAAAAGAGACCCAAACACCTGAAAACCCCAATGAAAGTACATGACGCAGTGCTTAGAGCATACTCCCACGTCACCATGGATACCATAGGCCCTTTTTCCAAGGCCACAGATGGCTCTCACTACATACATGTAGTGACTGACCATGCCACTAGGCACATAACTGCCTGGACCAGCGAAGAAAATACTGCTGCCATTGTAGCACTTGGTTTCTTCCAAAGAGTCATATGTATCCATGGCACTCCCTCAGTATTGAACACAGACAATGCCTAACAATATGTCTCAAAATTATTCAAATATTTTTGTGAAAAATTTGGCATTAAACATGTGACAGGAAGTGCACACTGGTCCAGGTCTCAAAGGTCTCTGTGAGCGCCAACATCAAACCATAGTGTCAACGAGTCCGTAAATGATGAATGAGGATGAATACAGACGAATCAGGGATCCAGTTTGATATCCACTTTATTCATTGAAGTCCACAAGATATATGTGATGATACAGTATAGGGTACCCAACAGTGTCCAAGCCTAGCCCTTGAGCTGAGGGCTCTTGTCTCACATGAGTGTGTGAGGGATGAAGTATGAAGGTAGAAAGATGAGTGAGCTGCTCCACCTACAGGTATTTATAGTAGGAGCTGCTCACCCAGCTCATCCTAAAAATAGTATCAGGTGAGCTAAATATAGTAACTGGGGAACTCCAGTGCAGGTGTGTAGGTGGATCCTAAACATAGCACTGGGGGTCACAGAGTTCAGTATGGTTCTAAATATAGCTGCTGGGAATTCCCGGTATGCTGTGAGCTGCTCATGATTAATGGGCATGTCCTCTAGCAGGAGGAGTTGGTCTAAACATAGCTGCTAGGAATTCCTGGCATGCAGTGAGCTGCTCATGATTAATGGGTGTATCCTCCAGTGGGAGGAGGCGGGGTCACTGAGTGCAGTTGACACCGCCAGCCTTTGGTCTATGGGTATGGCTTGGCTTGTGGGTAGACTCGGACACTGGGTTACATGGTAGAGTCAAAGGTGAAAAATAAATATGATAAGTACAATACCTATAATGGTCTACTGACAATAAAATCATCCCTCACAGCTTTTGTATCAAAATCACAGTAGTTTTCAGTATCAATAATACCATAAGCAGCGCCTTCGGTTACTCACCAAATTTGCTAGTCTTTGGCAAGCAAACACACCTGCCAACAGAAGCAGCTTTGTCCTTGATTAAAGCCGAAAAAGACTCAAGCACCAAAGAGAAAATAATGACCAGCCTACTTCAGTTCAGGGATGAAATTCAGATGAAGGCTGCAGAAAATATGATTTCTGCTCACAAAAAGATGAAAGCCAGACATGACTCCTCAGCAGAACTCAGCTCATACAACACAGGCCAGTTAGTATATTTACATATACCTAACCTGCTGGTCAAATGCACATCAAAAAAGTTGCAACCCACATACTCAGGCCCCTACATCATAATGGGAATGACCTCGCCAGTTACAGCCATTTTAAAAAGGCTACAAGATGGAAAAGTAAGAAATCGGTACATG
Source organism: Acholoe squamosa (assembly GCA_949317995.1). NCBI lineage: Eukaryota > Metazoa > Annelida > Polychaeta > Phyllodocida > Polynoidae > Acholoe > Acholoe squamosa. The sequence continues at coordinate 25,232,955 of OX439052.1, forward strand.
TATCCAGGCTAAGGAGACCAATCACAAGAGCTAGCGCCAAAGCCATCATAAAAAGGCTACAATCAGGCCCCATAAGCGAGTGAGTTTCACCACTCCCAAAATAAAGAAAAAGAGAGGAAGGCCAGCCAAAAAGGGCACAATCTCCTTCAGCCCCATGCCCTCCAGAAAATCAAAAAAAAAAATTCCTAAGTGTCCATTACAAATCACAAAGACACTGCGTCAAAACACTCCCCACCCATAACCCCCCTCCCCATTAATCGCTGTAAGGCGCCACACGCCCAAACCAAATTAATCAACCATTAATATCCCAACCACTTAAACACACTGACAGCAACAGTCACACCCCAACACCTTCCCCATTAATACTAACAACCATAAAAACTACCTACCCCTTCTAAGTGGAACGCCAAACACTGGCAAATGGATTATCAGATAATTATGTTAGGTTACCCACGCCACATACCGACCACCCAAGGCAGCGCTGTATCCTCGGTTTGTGTATAAACTTCAAAGCGCACATGCGACTGCTTGTTACCATTTCAGGACCACTATTTCCAATGATAAACCTATTGTAGGAAGATGGATTTCTGACACCCTTACTCCATGTTTACACCACTGTTTTCCGTCAACTTTTAAGTGCTGTGGTGGCACATATACAAATCAGTAGCACGCCACCCTCAAGGTCTTTTAAAACCAAGGGTTGCCATAGTAACCATATCACCTTGGCTAGGGGTAAACACCCTCTGCCAAGCTCCCCAATATTCTATTTTTAGACAATACCTCACCACCAACCAATCCAGGCCAGGATAATCCTAATTTGCATAAGGGGCAGTACAACCCCCTTTGCATCCACCCAATAATATTTGGCCTACGCCCTTTTAGGGCAAGACATACCATCTAATGGGAGATCTGAGACTGAGAAGTAGCCAAACTCAATCTCAGGTTTTTAAGCGCTTGCCCACCCCCATCTGATCACAACACAACCTACAACCAACCCCACCACACCTTAAAACACGGCAGCAAGTGTCTGGAAAGGGATCAAGCCAGACCCATCATGCAACCAGCCCAGGTAGGACTATCTCATGGGTCTATTTTAGCACTTAGGACATTTAACAACCGTTCTAGCATTGTACATGATAGTAGTTTTTTATCATGGTGCCCAGGTACCCCCATTAACCAATGGCGGTGTGAGCCTAAAGTGTGTGTAAAATGTGGAAGAACTTCTCCACTATCCTATAATTTTTAGCACTGATAATCCAACATACTAAACCTCTTCAGCCAAGCAAACTCCCCACCTTTACCTCTCCCCTCACTCACAACCCACTTAAACCTTTCCCTTTTCTGACTTACAGCCTGGACCCACCGGCAGAAAGGCATGGTCCAAATGCACAGCCTCCTTGGACCACATGGGATCAGGAGTGATCTCATGGATCCCTTTGAAATCAGGACATTGATCATGAATCAGTAGCACCTTATCACTTTCCTCACCGAGGAGGATATTAGACATTACCTCAACAGCCCTGTATTAAGACAGGAGCTGGACTTGAGCAACCACACCATAGCAGCAACCCTCAAAGCCTTCATGGTTGCTGTGGCTGGGTATAATCCCCGCCGGCCTCCATGGGGCAGGTTTAACCACAGATCTGCATCATATATAGCACTGTTATGTGCTCGCACGCTATTAGCGTCAGAACAGCCCCTCAGGGACTTACCCTGCCAATACTCCAGAATTGTACGTGAACTGGCCATAAGGAATACAGCCAGCCTAGTATTCCAGTTTGCTGTTTTTGAGATTTAAAGCTCAATCACGTGTACCTCCCCTGACGGTGGCAACAGGCACTAGTCCAGCACCATGAACCCCCATCATGCAACCACAACCCCGCCACCCACAAACTCCCCCCCACCCTTGTAAATACTTGACCCTACTAACCTCCCATGCTTGTGACTAAGCCAATGCTGCTTAAACAAACCCAACCATCTAAATTTTTCACAATCCTCAAAATTCTCAATTTTTTCTCATTTTTCTAGGGCAGCAGTCATCTTAGCAGCTTGTATATTCCTACATCTGCATCTCGGCTGTGCCTCAGCCCCAGACACCAGTCTGAACACCATCTTCAGACCCAACTATGGCGCATTGTTTTCCAAGTTACCCCAAACACTACTAGCCAATTACATGGACTATCCATTGACCTTTAGCCTTAACTTGACCTTGGACCAAAACCTAAGTCGGCCAGAAAAACTCAGCCCACTTATCAGCGCTGATTCACCCCCATATATTAAGCACACAGCCCATGCGCTAGATAACATGATACAAAGCCTATTCTCCAAGTCAAAAACTACACTAGAGACCTTATCAAAATTAACCTCACCTCCAAACATCAGGCAAACTAGAAATGCCCCTGGCCAAGTCATTGGAGATATTTTAAGAGCTTTAATTGGCCTTGGGACACAACCAGAAATTGATATTCTATATTCTGAGATGTCTGACCTGGATAAAAGATTAGCTACTAAAATGCACATAGTAGAATTAGCCACTCATTTTCTGTTAAATATTTCCGAGTTCAACTACAACACTGTTAACATCTTTTCAAAATTCCAGAATGACACTGATGACGCTCTATCCTTTATTTCTGGAAAATTAGAGCATTTAAACTCAAACATCTCATCAATATTATTAAACTTAGAACTGCAATCCAAGCAAATCCCTATAAAAGACTCTAGAATGAGGATTTTAAGTACTGTTCTTTGTTCAGAAAAAATATCTACAGAAGTGGCCACCCCCACAAAAAGTGGACCATTCCAAAGGAAGTTCCACTCCACTGGTTCCAATCAGTGCAGGGTGGCATAGTCTATAATAACAAAGTACACACTGGGACAAGATCAATCACTCTCACCTGAGGTCTATAAATACAGGTAAACACCTGACTGGGTCCTCAGTCTTGTGCAGTAGTGCCGTAAGTACACAAAGCCATGTCACCCCCCATGCAATCCAAACAAGACACCTTCTATTCCACATTGTTCACAGCAGCAAATTCTCAAATAGAATTATTAATTGACCTTCAAAATGACTTGGAAAATCTGCTCTTAACCATTATTAATCTACTTGAGGGCACCCTACCCCCATCCATTATTACACAAAATAACCTCACTTTAGGCTTAAATAGTTTATCCAGCCTCCTGCAGGAGGCACATCACGGCATCATATTAACAGGCCTACCCATAAGTTATTATTATAAGCGCCGGGTACATGTTCACTGGAGCCATAACTCGAGCCTGTTAATAACCATACCAGTACCCATAACCAGAGGGGGAAGCATCTTTTCTATATTTAGAATAGAAACCTTCCCCGTACCTTTCGTCACCTCCGACACTAAGTCAGTAGGTCACACCCAGGTGGAGCCACTTCCCGGCTACTTGGCCATGTCCAAGACCCACTCACACTACATACAGTTTACACAAGCTGACCTGGATAGGTTTGACCTCGGCCACCTTATCAGCTGTAACCTACACCTACCTGTGCTGTCGGCCACCTACCCCACATGCACCCTATCCCTATTTTTTTGACCTAACAGATGCTGTGCATCACCTGCAGCTTTAAAGCACACATGGCAGCGACTCTACCAAATCTTATCAAACCCCTATCTCACAGTACCTTCCTATTAATAACCGACCATCCCACCTCCATGCTCCAATGCACCGACTCAGGCCAAGTCAAAATAAAAAAGAGTGCATACTCGGTCATCTCAGTACCATGCCTGTGCTCCATTAAAAATGCCAGCATGGTTTATCTTGCACCCAAAATTTCACCCTAGAGCCCATATCAAAGGCTTATTTTAACTTACCATTGTGGTGACATTTTGGTCAACCTCCAGCCAATGTTTCTGGCATCTCCATAGCAACCATGCCCAGGACCCTTCACCTACCAAATTTTGAAAAATTAAAACACCTACACAACCAGAAAATAGCCCCACTTTTTCAGGAAACCCTAACCCTTAAAAAGGCCGCACAGGGACTCAAAGACCAATCAACCCTCCTGTCCACCAGCTCCTTGATACATCTAGGCTACCGTCTCCACTTCTCACCTTGGCTACACTTAGTGTCACCCCTTTTGGCACTACTTTGCTGCGTAATTACTTTTAAGAATCACCTGCATGTCAATCAAACCGCCGGCCACCCCTGACATCCCTCAATAGTGGACTCTCCCAGTCACCCAAATCCACCGGATAGCCCCGCCTAAAAACCTTCATGTGGGGATCATCCCCATCCTTTATAACTCTAGAACCTGACCCCACCTACAATTACACCGTTTTATAACATCTCACACTCCCACTGCACAGTTTCGACCCACAATAACACATTTTCGACTCACAGTCAAGGCCCACCGCATGATGAGACATCACCATCTTGTTTCTGACGTCGCATCCGGCTTCCCCGCCAAACGCTGCGTCAGAACGCCGGCACAGCATCTCACCAGTGCCGTCGGCCTGCCCAACATCAGATTTTCGCACATCCTCACACTGGCATGACAACTTTAACGTCGCCTGAGACACCCGCACTCAATATCTGCGTCAAAACAATAACATTTATGAGCATGTGTTCACAATAGCTAGACTTGTTTTCGCCCCAAGTAACACCACCACCCCGCATGTAAATTAGAAGACCACCCATGCAATTTAGAAGCCCAGAACAAACAACAAAAATTCTAACTGGTGGTGGACTTTCAATATATTATTAAATTAAATCACAGTGAATCAGGCTCCTGGCGAACAAGTAGTTTTTATCACAGTCATTTATCACAATCAATTTTTAATCACATCCTCGCATTTGGCCGGCCACCTTCTGGATCTAGTCCTTTTTCGCATCCTTCACTTCTACCTAATGACCATCCTGACTCCATCTGCATCCTAAAACCTCAAACAGTCCTCAACCGCGACCCAATTTATGAAAAACAAAATCAATAACCCCCGCTAAAAACTCAGAACCCAGAGCAAAATTCCAACCCAAATTCAAATTCAAAGACAAATTCAAATACATAGACAAATCTCAGTACATCAAAAATCCCAACCAATTAAATCAAAATTATGCATACCTGCCATAGCTTCAGTAGACCAAACATGGCCCACTGGACCCTCCTTCAGGGCCATCATAGGCCCTCCGCAGCGGTGGCACCCCACCTGCACTAGGCCTATGTACACCCATACCAAAACGACCCTGAAATCAAAAAAGGAAACAAAGTGTCAAACCACCAGCACCTCAACCAAGCTAGCCGACGTCTCAAAAATTCTCAAAATAGACCCCTCTTATCAGTACTCACCCAAACAGGCCGACGAGAACCACAACCAGGAACAAAAGTCCTGCGGGAACCATGAGGAAGCTGGCCCGACGATTATTTTCTGTCCTTTCTCCGGTATCTCCATCAGGTCAAAGTTTTAAGGCTCTCCTCGTCAATCTTAAGTCGCCTTCTAACGCCAAAATTAGCTCCAAATCCTTTTATAGCAAGATCCACCGCGGAAACAACAAAAACAACAAGTTCATTTTTGAGCCATATTTTCGAACAAATTTCATCACCAAATCTCAAAATTTCAATCCACCGACCCCGGTTTTAGGCACCAATCCCCCTACCTTAGCATTGCAACAACATTTACACATGACCCAACCAGGCCATGGCAAGTCTACACCATTAACCATGTCATTTACCCATACCATTTACACGAACGCTGGACAAACGCTGCCTCAGTGGCGCCGACCAGTGTCTCTCATAAGAACTAAAGTATGAAAAGGTCCCCATACAGTGGCGCCATCTACGCCACACGCCAGAACTAACCTGGAGTCCTTAGTAACCAGAATCCCGCCGACATTTATCTATAAGACTACACCCGCCCCATAGCTCTGTAGATCTATACTGCCCAGTTGCTGCTTTACTTGTCAATTTAATATTTTTGTTAGTCGCCTTGTAAACCATGCACTATTATCGACCTTGTGACTAAAAATCGCCCCTTTTTCTTCCTCTGTTTCTCTATAAAGAGGCCAACGACCTGATAGAAGAGGCAGAGACGGCACTGACAAGTCAGCAGCAGACGACCTCAGCAATGGTAGAGCAGGCACACCAGCCCCAGTCGGTTTCCCCCACTGGAGCACACAAGTCTGCTACAGCTGTCCATGCAGCACCCACAACAACGACAACACACAGTTAATCCACAACAGGTCTGGAGACCCTTACCCAAAATACCCACCCACGACTCATCAGAGGAAGACAGTGATTCCAGTGTTTCCTTCCTAGCAGACCCATCAGACATTGACTCACTGGATGGTCTCGACCAAGACTCACAAACCTGACAAAATGCACCTCAGCAAAGTGGTAAGGTTTGTCCCCAACAACAAAAAGCCCACGTCCACGAAAAGAGCCTCCCTAGGTCGCTCCCTTAACCTGGACGTGTTAAACCACCAAGACTTACCACCAAGGGGTCTTGTAAACAAAAATCGCCATAGAAAAAGGAAATAATCTCAATAATAATTCTTACAGCTTTAATATTCAAACTGTTCTTAATTTTATAGACTGGAGTGTAGAGACACACTTTCTTTTTGACCGCCCATGGACACTACAGACACTGACCCAGTCAGCCTAGTCAACTGATTTTAAAAGCCAGTTTTTCTCGTCTTTCACAAGGCTACGATACTTAGCCAAAACAACACGTTGCATTTTTATATTTATCTCTTCTACTATTGAGAACCTTATGAAGGCCACAAGCCAGGCAGCAGGTTCTTGTGATCTTAAGATGCCATAAAGTTCTCCCTTTCACACTGTACTACTTCAAACCCAACCATGTCAAAATATTTATGGGTTTTAGCTAGTTTATATTTTTCTAAGATTTTATAAGGAGCACTGGCAACCTGTATTTTTGCAGGATCAATTGAGATCCAATCTAAATATCAGCCAGAGCCACCTTTTTATTCGTGTATTCACCTTGTCACTCATAACCCATAATCACCTTAGGTAGACTGAAGGCTAACATGGTAAATTCTCCATTGACCAAGATAAACCTTTTTACCAAATAAGCAATATTTCTACAACTTAAGTCAATCACGACCAAAAATTCAATTTAAAAAAAAAAAAAAATTCTTTAACAATATTACCAAAGCCTTCAGACTTCTGTCAACGAGTCCATAAATGATGAATGAGGATGAATACGGACGAATCAGGGATCCAGTTTGATATCCACTTTATTCATTGAAGTCCACGAGATATAGATGGTGATACAGTATAAGGTGCCCAACAGTGTCCAAGCCTAGCCCTTGAGCTGAGGGCTCTTGTCTCACATGAGTGTGTAAGGGATGAAGTATGAAGGTAGAAAGATGAGTGAGCTGCTCCACCTACAGTATTTATAGTAGGAGCTGCTCACCCAGCTCATCCTAAAAATAGTATCAGGTGAGCTAAATATAGTAACTGGGGAACTCCAGTGCAGGTGTGTAGGTGGATCCTAAACATAGCACTGGGGGTCACAGAGTTCAGTATGGTTCTAAATATAGCTGCTGGGAATTCCCGGTATGCTGTGAGCTGCTCATGATCAATGGGCATGTCCTCCAGCGGGAGGAGTTGGTCTAAACATAGCTACTAGGAATTCCTGGCATGCAGTGTGCTGCTCATGATTAATGGGCATGTCCTCCAGCAGGAGGAGTTGGTCTAAGCCTAGCTGCTAGGAATTCCTGGCATGCAGTGAGCTGCTCATGATTAACGGGCGTATCCTCCAGTGGGAGGAGGCGGGGTCACTGAGTGCAGTTGACGCCGCCAGCCTTTGGTCTATGGGTATGGCCTGGCTTGTGGGTAGACTTGGACACTGGGTTACATGGTAGAGTCAAAGGTGAAAAATAAATATGATAAGTACAATACCTATAATGGTCTACTGACAAATCCCCACATCCCTACTCGATTCTACGCGAGGTTTTAAGGAGGAAGTTTGTGAGAAATGGTCTACTGAAAATTTTTATCTGACTTTGTAGTAATAGGTATTACATCTTATCATTAAGTTAAAATCAGTGGTACCAAGGAGATATCCAATGCTGATTTTTGGCGGAACCTGAATAAACTATAAATAATACAAAAGAAACTGTGCCAAAGAAGTGTTGTTTGTGGCAAAAGAAAACATGAATAATTCAGGTCGTGGTAGGATACAAGAACTGGCTACATATCTAGTTCTAGGGTTCACACAAAAATAAAGGAATAGAAAGCTATCCTAAAGCATGCATTTATTGGCTCTGAGGCAGACCTTGAGGTAGACAAGTTATTGTTGAAGTCTGCTGCAGTACCGGTAGGCACTTAATATTTAAGTCTTGAGCCAATATACAATACAACATGATAAATAAAAACAGAGGTAGAGTTATTGACGACTGGCAATGTCTATCAATCAATTCTTGTAATACTGATAAGGCTAGGGAGTCTGAAGGCTTAGGTAATATTGTTAAGGAGTTAAAAAAAATTGGATTTTTGGTCGTGGTTGACTTAATTGTAGAAGCATTTCTTATTTGGTAAAAAGGTTTATCTTGGTCAATGGAGAATTTAACATGTTTTAGCCTTCAGTCTACCTGGGGTGATCATTGGTTGTGAGTGACAAGGTTAATACAAGAATAAAAAGGTGGCTCTGGCTGATATTTATATTGGATCTCAGTTGATCCTGCAAAAATACAGGTTGCCAGTGCTCCTTGTAAAAATTTTAGAAAAATATAAACTAGTGTAGGGGCCAGCTCTGGCTGTAAGTCCATGGCGGTAGGCCATGTGCCCCGTTCCGGTTGCACCAGCCCTCAGGGGCTGGTCAGCTGGTATAATCTGCCCCCCTTGTGTATTATACCAATCCAGATGTAGGTGGAAGGTAGAGAATGTCAGACGGGGAAGTAGCTCAGCGGTAGAGCTTCCGCCTGCAGGTTGGAGGGTCCCGGGTTCGACTCCCGGTTTCTCCAGGACGTTTTCCGCCGACCTCTACACTGGTGGAGGAACCGAGTTGGTCCTGACCCGTGTGAGGGGGGACTACGAGAACTCGGTACCTGGGCTTGTATGACACGAATGACGATTCAATTTGCTAGTACTGGGGAGACTTGGAAAGAGGTGGCCGGTATGTGACTCAGTACTAGTCCCGGGTATCTGGTACCTATAGGGTACTGAACCCTATATTGAATCTGGTAGGGAGGAGTGTAGGGGCCAGCTCTGCCGTAAGGCCAGCAGCCCCGTTTCTTGAGATCCCAGCCCCCAGGGGCTGGTATCCGGTGGTAGCTCCCCCCTACGTGTGTGTCATACCAATCCAGGTGTAGGTGCCTGGAACGGTATAATACAGATACGCTTCGACCCTGGCAGTACTGTGTACTGGTAGGTCAACTGGGAAGTCAGGAGTGCCTCACACTGCTTGATAAAGCCCAAACCGATCTGGTTGGGAGGAATGCTTGGTGCTGGTTGGCCATGGTTGAAGCTGGTTGGGAGGAGTGTAGGGGCCAGCTCTGGCTGTAAGTCCATGGCGGTAGGCCATGTGCCCCGTTCCGGTTGCACCAGCCCTCAGGGGCTGGTCAGCTGGTATAAGCTGCCCCCCTTGTGTATTATACCGATCCAGATGTAGGTGGAAGGTAGAGAATGTCAGACGGGGAAGTAGCTCAGCGGTAGAGCTTCCGCCTGCACGTTGGAGGGTCCCGGGTTCGACTCCCGGTTTCTCCAGGACATTTTCCTCTACACTAGCTAAAACCTATAAATATTTTGACATGGTTGGGTTTGAAATAGTACAGTGTGAAAGGAAAGAACTTTATGGCATCTTAAGATCACAAATCCTGCTGCCTGGCTTGTGGTCTTCATAATGTTCTTAAATGGTAAAAATAAATGTAAAAATGCAGCGTGTTGTCATGGTTATGCATCATAGCCTTATGCAAAACAAGAAAAACTGGCTTTAAAAATCAGTTGACTAGGCTGACTGGGTCAGTGTCTAAAGTGTCTATGGGCTGTCGGAAAGTAAAGTGTGTCTCTACACTTTTAGTCCATAAATTAATGACAGTTTGAATATTAAAAACTTGTGAGAATAGCTATCGAGATTATTTTCTTTTTCTATGGCGACCTTTGTTTATCAGGCCCTTAGGTGGTAAGTCTTGGTGGTTTAAGACGTTCAGGTTAAGAGAGCGACCTAGTGAAGCTCTTTTCCTGGACCTGGACTATTTGATGTTGGGGACAAACCTTACTTTTTCACTGAGGTGTACCTTGTTATGTTTGACTGAGTCGGTTTGTAAGGTTTGGTCGAGGCCATCCAGTGAGTCCCTGTCTGATGGATCTGCTGAGAGGGAAACACTGGAATCGCTGTCCTCCTCTGATAATTCTTGGGTGGCTATTTGGGGTAAGGGTCTCCAGACCTGGGGCGAGCCAACTGTGGTGAAGGTGTCTGGTCTATTGTCTATATTGTTGATGCTGCATGGGCAGCTGTAGCTGTACATCAGGTGGGGGCATCTTGTTCCTAGGGCAATGGAATTGGTTGGTGGCCCTATTGGAGAGCAGACTCGTGTGTTCCAATGGGGCAGGCCGGTTGGGATAGGTGTGCCTGCTCTACCACTGCTGAGGTTTGCTGCTGACTTGTCAGTATCGTCTCCGCCTCCTCTATCAGGTCTTTGGCCTCTGTAAGAGAAACAGAACAAGAATGGGGGCGATCTTTAGTTGCAAGGTCGACAATAGTGTATGGTTTGCAAGGCGACTGACAAAAATACCAAATTGACAAGTAAAGGCAGTAATTAGGCAGTGTGGATTGATTTGCAGAGCTACAGGGCAGGTGTAGGCTTCTAGCCAAGTGTCGGCAGGAGTTTGGTTACCAAGGACACCAGGTTAGTTCTGGTGTGTGGCGTGGATGGCGCCACTGTATGGGGACCTTTTCGTACTTTAGTTCTTATGAGAGACACTGGTCGGCGCCACTGAGCTGGTGTTTGTCCAGCTTTCGTGTAAATGGTATGGGCAAATGGCATGGTCAATGGTGTAGACTTGACATGACCTTGTTGGGTCATGTGTAAAAGTTGTCCCAATATTAAGGTAGGGGGTTTGGGGCCTAAAAATGGGGTTAGTTGGTTGAAAATTTGCAATTTGGTGATGAAATTTGTTCGAAAATATGGTTCAAAAATGAACTTGTTGTTCCCGGGGTGGGTCTTGCTATAAAAGGATTTGGAGCTATTTTTGTCGTCAGAAGCGACCGAAATTTGACCGGGAGAGAAACTGTTTATTGCCTTGAACTTTGACGGAGCTTAGGAGGACACAGAAAAAGGATGATTGTCCGTGCCCGAATCATCACCATGGCCTCGGGACTGGTGTTTGTGGCCATAGTGGTTGTTGGCTACTTTGGGTGAGTACTGACATGAGAGTTAATCTTGGAATTTTTGAAGTGGTGAGCAACTCGGGAGTGTGCTGATGGTTTGACACTGTGCTGTTTTCTGATTTTAGGATCGTTCTTCTGTGGGTGGTTGTGGGGTGGTCTCCTGTCCACTGCCACCGGGTTGCTGGCCCCTTCGATGGCCCGGAGGGTGGTTTGAGTGCGCCCTGCTCCGTGTTTGGTTAGTGTGGACGGTATGTATACTTCAATTGTGCTAATTTTGAATTGCGATGACTGGAACTTGTTTATAGTCTGAATTTGGTAACTTAAAGGTGAATTTTTGGCATGGAATTTGGAATTTTGGTGTGAGTAGTGGGTTTTTAGAGGGGGTATTAAATTGTTTTTCCAGGAGTTGGTGCGCGAGTTTTGCACAGAAAGGGTGAAAGCGAGAGAGCGGGCGAGATGAGATGAGAAAAAGGAACAAGTTCCAGAAGGTGGCCGGCCTAATGCGAAGAATGTGATTTATTGTGATTATGTAATAACAACTGTGATAATTATTATATGTATGCCCAGAGCTTGATTTCACTGTGATAATTCTCCAATAATATACCTGAAAGTCCACCACCAGTTAGAAGTTTTGTTGTTTATTCTGGGCTTCTAAATTGGTATGGGCGGTCTTCTAATTTTACATGCGGGGTGGTGTTGTTAACTTGGGGCGAAAACAAGTCTAACGATATTGATAACACATGCTTATGTTATTGTTTTGACGCAGATATTGAGTGCGGGTGTCCTGACTGACATTAATGTTGTCATGCCAACGTGGGAACGTGCAAAAGATCTGACGTTGGGGAGGCCAGCGGCACTGGTGAGACGCTGCGCAGGCGTTCTGACGCAGCGTTTGGCGGGGAAGCCGGACGCGATGTCAGAAACAAGATGGCGACGTCTCATCTTGTGGTGGGCCTTCACTGTGAGTCGAACAATGTCTTATTGTTGGTCGAAACTGTGCAGTGGGATTGTGAGAAGTCATAAAATGGTTTTAATTGTAGGTGGGGTCAGATTCTAGAGCTATTGAGGATGGGGATGATCCCTACATGAAGGTGTTAGGTGGGGCTATCCGGTGGATTTGGGTGGCCGGGAGAGTCCAATATTGAGGGGAAACAGGGGTGGCCGGTGGCTTGTCTTGATCCCCACATGAGGATCAAAGGAGGTTTCTAAGGAAACTTACCGCGGGTTGATGTAGTGGGTGGTGTGAGCATCATCTCCTGTGGTTTGTAAAAGTTTTTTTTTTTCTTTGGTTGGTGCCGGAGTGGGGTGTATTTTGTGAGTTCTGCCAGGGAGTTATGATGATCAGCCAGCCAGGACTCACAGGGTAGCTCTATGGCGGAGTCAGTGTCGCTGGAGGCTAACTGAAAGTCAGGCTGTCCTTCTGAGGAGATCACCACTGTCATGTGGTGGGCTCCTTTCTACTCTGCACAGTGGTATTCTCCATAAAAAAGGTACTGGGGGATAGCACTGTAGCGGGATTTGCCTTACCTGTCCCCCGATTATGGTCCTGATGTCGGATTTCCAGTGGAGATCCAGGTGTCTGCCGAAAGGTACTGTAAGGCGGGCTGGAGAAACCTTGGGGGCCGTGATGTAGGGGCCCAGAGGTTCTGCCCGTAAATCATTTTACCAACCGTAAAATCAAAGGTCTGTCCATTTGCTTGAATCTTAGCCACAATAGAGGGTGTCCTGTGGTTGTCCTGCCTACAGTAGAGCCAGTGCCAAAGTCATCTTTTGGCGGCGATCCAGGTGATGTACAGGGAAAGTCCATGTAAACATACTGTCATAGCGGCCTGGAGATTGGGTGTACCAAAATTCTGCAGGTGGGATTGTGGATGAGACAGGCCAGTCCTTGTTGGCTTGTTGTATGAGTTCCTTGAATTGATTCCAGCTCTCAGCGTTGGCCATCTTAGGTGTTTGAGTTGCTGAGACTAGTGTGATAAAGCACGCCAATTGATTGACACGAAGGTGGTTTTTAAGAGTTATTACGCAGCAAAGTAGTGCCAGAAGGGGTGACACTAAGTGTAGCAAAGGTGAGAACTGGAGGTGGTATCCTAGATGTACCAAGGAGCTGGTGGACAGGAGGGCGGATTTGTCTTTAAGTCCCTGTGCGGCCTTTTTAAGGGTTAGGGTTTCTTGAAAAAGTGGTGGGGGGGGGGTTTTATCCCTAGCCAAGGTGATATGGTTACAGTGGCAACCCTGTGGTCCTTAAAGACCCTGTGGTCCTTAAAGACCTTTGAGGGTGGTGTGTTATTGATTTGTATATGTGCCACCACAGCACTTAAAGGTTGGCGGAAACAGTGGTGTAAACATGGGGTATGGGTGTCAGAGATCCATCTTCCTACAATAGGTTTATCATTGGAAATAGTGGTCCTGAAGTGGTAACAAGCCGTCGCATGTGTGCTTTGAAGTTTATACACAAACCGAGGATACAGTGCTGCCTTGGGCGGTCGGTATGTGGCGTGGGTAACCTAACCTAAATATCTGATAATCCATTTGCCAGTGTTTGGCGTTCCACTTAGAAAGGGTAGGTAGTTGTATATGTAATTAATCAAAATAGTGTTGATTTTGGGTACATAGGAATTTTTATGGTTGTTAGTATTAATGGGTTAGGTGTTGGGGTGTGACTGTTGCTGTCAGTGTGTTTAAATAGTTGGGATATTGTAATGGTTCGTGGTCTTACGGACCTGGGGGGTTCGGGTCTTACGATTCGGGAAAGAAAGAGTAAGACGGTGTTTCAAGTGTATGCCAACGGATAGTCTTTATTAAAATACACACTCACGGCTACCCGATAGTTATTAATAGGGCAGCTAACAGATACTAAGGGATGGTCTTACATACTTGGAGGCCAGAAGGGCCTCTGACATAGCGGTTGAGCCCTGAGCTTTATATAAGGACCCAGGTGTTCGTCGTCAGATGTCCCCACAGACCTGGATCGGTGCTGCCACCTATCCGGAACCTGAGGAACGTCCGACGACTCGACTCACCCGCCACGTCAGACGGTACCCAACACTATGGTTATACAATAAGTACCTCTACACCACTCCCCCAGACATTTAGGAAGGAGTTATAGTTATTGTATTATTACAGGGATAACATTACTATATGTCTAAACCCTTAATAATAGAGGTACAACCATAGATATAACGTTAACACCATGTTTAGTATGATTCAAATGTCAATTCATATATTTGATAGTGTATGTAGTTACAGAATAACAAACCGGATGTTGTAATACAATACAAATTAGTTGAATGAGTAACAGTTGTGTGTAACGGAACTGTTAATTAACCTTTTATACCATATAATAACAATCTATGTTTACGGTATAAGTATTAGGATAAGTATCATAATTCGCATATATGTGATAATAACAGTTATATGTAACGGAACTGTTAATATTGAATAAATCACATAATAACATCCATATGTTTTTGTAATTATTAATATCATAAATGATTATATAGTCTTCAAAAAGACTTTTAAAGTAACCACACTATCTAATGACATTTTATATGTTATGACCAAATGAATCCGTTAAGGATTTCGTGAGTTATTAGGAATAGGACCGTTATAAATTATACACTTGAAAAAGAAAATAAATTATGGTGGAGTAATGTATATGACACTATATGTGATACCACCGTGTACTAAATAACCATTATAGCACCAGATGAATATATTTATAATACAATATGCCTCGCAGGACAATAATATGAATAATCTGGTGAGGTTTACCGGATCTTGTTAAATAGCATGAACACTAACCAGAGATCCGTATTAATAGATATGTATATACCCGTATCAAAATATACAATAATTTATCACCACAATGTGATTATACACATACAAATGATATTAGAAAAAAAATAGGTATATGACATTATATACATGATAAATGATGAATGTTGCTGGAGTCTTGTGCTGCAGTCTGCCGGATGCTAGAAGGTAGGTATGGTGGTCAGCTAACCATGGGATGGACGTGCTAAAGTCCTTTTTTATGATCCAGGGTAATAAATGTGAACACGGTAGATGAATTTGGGGCAGCTACCCACAATCCTCTAGAAGTGCTATTGTTCATAGGTATATCCGAATGGTGTAGAATAATAGTAGAATAATAGTCCGGTTTTGTCAACAAGTAGAAACGTAATCCATTTAAGTATAGTTGACATAAGTATGAGTCCAAAGTAGGTTGGTCCGGAAGTAGTAGTATGTAGTTTTAATCCATTCGGGAGTAGAGGTAGCATAGAATCGTATAGTCCATCCTTATATAGTGGTCAGCAACAGGTAACAGCAGGAGTCAGGAACCAGCATCCGGATACGTATGACAGCAGCAAGTCTACTATCGGATTTTTTATAAGTGTAGTTCCAAACCCGAATAGACTATTCAGGATATAATAAAGGGTTATACGTCCTGAATCATACAATTAGCTGGTTATAAATGGAACCTGGAACACAAAGAGCAGGTGTTCATTATTCTAATAGAAGACATTCGCAGAAGTGTAGTGTTCCCCAAAGACTAAATCTGGTTATTAGTGGAGAAGAAAAATAATATATATAGAAAAATAACCCGTAGCATGCTTAGGTGGACTTCTTAGCATGCTTCTTCCTAAGAAGATCTAGAGGCGATTCGGGAGTGCCGTCCCACTCGTCAATATCGACTCCGAATACCCTCATAAACTTAGTGTTTAAGTTGGTATTCCGGGTAATCTCCTCCTTAACACGCTTCTGCAGAACGTGTACGTCCATAGCTGCCTGTTCTTTGGCAGCTAAGGCTTCATCCTCCTGGGCCTTTACATCATCCCGAATGAGGGTCTCGAGGTGCTGTCTTTCGGCATCTGCCACCTCCTTCATACATAACAGGGTATCGTTAAGGAGACCCTGATGGAAGTCAGTCGCTCTGTCGCAGACACATTTCTCCCAGTGGGTGTAGATGGCCTTCTGGACATCCGCTTCCCCCTGGCGAGACTTCTCGAACCAAATTTCTGCATCACCAGTTTTAATGGTAATTGCATCCTTTGGTTTCTCAGGTGGTGCGACAACCTTGGGGGGAGTCGACACTGCCTGAGGACCACTTCCGGATGTAGGGCTTCCGGATACTCCTGCTGTTGGTACACAGTAGGTGGGAGGCGCTGGGTTCTGCTTCAGCCCCATCTGCATATATACAGTTGTATCTGCTCTGGGGTGAAGTTTGCTGGTAGAGCGGCTGCAGCAGCTGCGGATCCGGCGGCAGCAGGTGCTGAAGTCTTCTTGGGGACAAGTCGACCACCCTTTCCAACGACCAAGGTCTGGCTCTCAGGTCCAGGTCCCTGGGTCATGGACGGGAAGTTACGGGTGTTAACTTTCCCCGGCTTAGATACAGCACCTGCATATCCTGCAGATTCGGGTCTCTTAAGGATGGGAGTACCCTGAACCTGCTCGTGTGGGTGACGTGCCAAGGGAGACCTGGAGCGATCTTCTACCCTGGCTTTAGTAGCTGTGGTGGTCTGACCATTACCGTTACCACCATGGTTCTGGTCTCTTCTGCTCCTCTCACGAGCTCTCTTTCCCTCCTTTCCGGACTCCTCACACTTCTGCCAGAGGGACTCGTGCATGTCCAATTTTCCTTTTCCGGGAGTCAGGACAATCTTGGCGCGGAGTTTCGAATCCTTGGTCTTCGGAACTTCGCAGAGGACTTGGTCCCCTGGTCGGATCTTCGACCAAGCATCTTCACTCAAGCTATCAAACTCCTTCATGAGTTCCTGATGAAGCTCCATGATTCGTTTGCGAGCCCCATCTAAACCTTCCGCAGGCACTTTTTCTGGTGTCTGGCCAGATCGCTACGTCGGTTATACTGAACCTTCGTAGTGCATTTCTTGCCCTTCTTACCATAACTCGGATCACAAATGTAAACCGGGTGATGGTGGAAATGGGCCTCCACTAGATGTCTCTGGAACCGGGCTGAAGTGCTCCAGGTCTGGATCGAGACATCACTGGCATCCTGGCAGATGGAGAAGGGACAGGACTTTTGGTCGTCACCGTACCACTTCTCAAGTGCCCAACGCAGCTTGCGCCTCTGGGTATAGGTGTAATACCCTTCGGTATGATTAAGCATAAGCCACATCTTTCGATAGGCTTTGCTCGGATTGGGGTCCGAGAGATGCATCCAATCTTCATCATCCGACTCGTTGTTCTTGTTTACAGAGTCCAGGCAGGCGTACAGGGTAGAGCCGTCCTTCTTTACTCCGTAAGCACAGTCGGAGAAGCACGTCGGGATCCGGGTTTTAAATCCGGATTTGGCGTTAGCCCAGCGTTCTGCCTCGGTTTGAGTAGATGGGGTGGCTTTCTCATCATACTCCACCGAGGACTCGTGCACTGATTCCTGGTCCGAGGAAACAACCTCCATGGCAGTACTACCAGTGGCTGAGGTGCTGGCTTTCGGTTCGGCTCTAGCAGAATCGGGAAGATTCTTGAGCTTCCGCGCAGCGGACCTCCTGTTCTTACTGACCTTCCAGTCTTCTTCCGGGTCCTTGGTTCCGGACGCGCTGGAGGTCGAGGCTTCTACCGGGCTTGGTTCGGTAGTACTGCCGGTGGCTGTAGCAGAACCGGCTGTGCTTCGGGTGGCAAGCTTCAGGTCGGGGATAGGAGGTGTGGGTACTTCCGCTTCCCTCTTAGCCTCTTCCAGGGCCTCCTGTTCCGCAGTCATACGACGGACGAGGATCGTCCGAAGGGCTGCACTCCTGTCACACACTACCATCATACAAGCGACTTGTTTTGTACGTCGACTAACTCTGCTTCGGTTATGTAATAACCGTCGTCCCACTGCTCGAAGTTGCTAGCGGCTTCACGGTACTCCTTCATGGTCCGGTACTGGGACCGGGTGGCACAAGGACGTGGGTAGGTTTGCCCCTCGGGTTCAGAGACTCAGCCTACCCAATCGATGTTGGTCTGTTTGACGTTCCACAGAGACCTATCCGGCTTCGGATACGCTCCGAGCAGGAAGGCTCTGTTTGTCTCATACACTACTTGGCGAAATGCAGTGTCCACCATGAGTCCTCGTTGGAACCACGGCCAGTCTCGGAGCCATTCGGGGGGCGTCCTGTCCAGCTGTTCGGGAGCCATGACGCCCTCGATAGCCATTCTCACTTTCGGGTCCAACCTAACCGGTGTACCGTCTGTGTAGGTCACCTCTGCCTGTAGCTCCGGATCGACGTACAGGTACCTACCGTCGTATTCTGCTGGAAACGGGTCAGCCACTGCTGTCTTCCACTGATCCTTCGGGCCGTCGACTTGTGTAGTCTCGGACCCAGTTGCTGCTGGTTCAGGGTTCGCAGCGTCTCCAGATCCCTCGGTCGGAAGTGGTGACAACATCTTTTCGGGCTCATTCAGTGAGAATGAGGCCAACTTCTCCTCGAACGAGCGATCCGTGGGTTCCTCCACTTCCATCAGCTCGCTCTCTGCCTGTGTTACAGGTGACAAAGCTTCCGGAAAAGCTTCCGGAAAAGCTTCTGCGGACGGAGTAAGCTTATCCGGGTCGCCGGATAGCTTGGCTGCAACAACGGATTCCTCAGCCATGACTGGGGAATCGGCACGGGAGTCAAAAGTACTCCTTTTTCCGGCTTTTATGGCGCCGGGGCCGACACAAACGGAGCCTGCCTGCTGAGAGACAGACTCTGAGGGTGCACAAGGGGGTTGCTAGACGGTAGAATTTAAGGCGAAAGGGGTGACCCGACCGACCCAAACACTACCGAAAAACAATATGGCGACAAGCCAGCTTTCGTGACGTCATTTCCCCGCGAGTCCACGGGGTCACGAGAGGTCAGTCGAGACTGGACGCGGTGACGTCATGCGGAAACGCACGTGCTACAAGCGGAACATCAACAAACTGATTGTTTTTAGGTAATTATCGCTCACGCCCATGACTCGTCTGGGGATTTAAGTGGAGATTATGGAGAGCTTAAGCAAATCCACCGGATTATCCGTCCACTACCCATTGGTACATCATACGGTGGCGACAAATAAGCCTTTCAGGTCAGTTGTCATCCGTCCCTCTAAATGTAAACATTACACTTGTTGTGTATACAGGTTAGGTCACTGCAGTCCTCTGGGCAATTCGAGGGCTGCGGCGAACGTATATCCCCTTCTTGGATAGTTCTTTATCAGACCTGACAGTCTGAAGAGCCTTTTCTGGGTGTTTCTTGGCCTTCGAAACACCTTTCCTCTTCTTTTTGTCTTCACCTGCCGAGACTTTTTTAACTCCCCCACGCTTAATCGGTGTTGGCGTGGGTGGTACTGATTCGGAACACTTCTTAGGCCTACCCCGGCCTCGCTTCACTGTAGTGTTCTTTACCTGGTCTATTATACGATTCCGGTTCAGGATCTTTCCGGAACCTTCACCATACATTTCTGTGGAGGTCTCCTTCCCAGACCATTTCCTTAGTCTAGCCACATTTGACTTATAGAGTCGACCAAGGTCTGATTTGATAATTACGGTACAATCACTGATAACTTGTGTTACAGTAAAGGGACCATCCCAATTAGATGCTAATTTTATGTGTCTAAGTGGTTCATGTAGTCTCAGAACTCTGTCTCCGGATTGGAATTTCCGATGTTTTAGATTGGTATCATATCCAACCTTCTGCCATTTGGCACTTTTCTCTAAATCAATTCGGACAGACTCATACGCCTTTTTGAATCTGTCTCTTAAGCATTCGACAAAAACTACATGACAAGGTAGTTCCGAGTCCATTCCTACGACTCCAAATACTAAGTCTGCAGGCATTATCAGATCCTCTCCAAATACTAAAAGGTTTGGAGTGCAGTTAGTACTTGAATGTACCGTGCTGTTATAAGCATGTGTCACAAAATGACATTGCTCATCCCAGTCGTCCATGTGTTCATTGACGAGTGACTTTAGGACCTGAATAAGGGTTCTATTGAACCTTTCTACCAATCCGTCACTTTGTGGCCTATACGGGTTGGTTCTAGTCTTGCAGATAGCTAAGTATTCGCACATACCTTGCCAGAGATTTGATTCGAATTCCCTGCCTTGGTCACTGTGTAGCATTAATGGTACACCAAAAGTCAGTACCCAACCTTTTACAAAGGCTTCGGCACAAGTGACTGATTTGTGATCCGGTAGTGGAAATACTTTGGTGTATTTCGTATAATAATCACACACTACCATCATACAGGTATTATCATTAGCGGTTGTATTCAGTCCACTAATGATATCCACCCCGATTCTTGCGAATCTAACTCCGAAAAGTTCTTGGGATAGTGGAAGCTTGCCCATCCGGGTTTGTTTTTACAACAGTCCGGACAGGTGGTTACCCATCTTTGCAAGTCCTGTGTCATGCCAGGCCAATAGTATTTCTTGGAAAGTCGTGCTAACGAGCGTTTCCTTCCGAAATGACCACTGGTCCGATGTCCATGACAGAAGTACATAATTTAATGTCTCATGGCATGTGGTATTACCACTTGCATGATTTTCTCACCATTTTTACATGGCTTCCAACGGTATAACACGCCTTTCCGGACTTCAAGCTCTGTCCATTGAGCAAGAAACCTTCTCATTTCTCGATTTTCCAGAGAGACCTCCAGTCTAACTGGACGTATACCCTTCGGTACTAATTGCAGTAGCTGTGCAGTTATCAAGTCAGCTTCCTGGAAACGTCGTATGTGATCCATAGACCAATCCAGTATACTGGCCACTAGGGGTTCGAATGGTCTTCGAATCCCTGCTAGCACTGCTCTATGAGCTCCACAATCAGTACAATCCGGATTATCACATTTCCGAATTGGTATTCGAGATAAAGCATCAGCATTTAAATGCTTAACTCCGGGTCTAAGCTGAATCTGGTGATGTTCAAGCCCATATTCGGATAAATGGGCTAGCCATCGGCCTAACATCCCTTCAGCATCTCGGAAGTTCAATAGCCATCTTACAGAGGAGTGATCCGTAAGTAAAGTAAAGTTCGTTCCCCATAAAAAATGTTTGAACTTCTTTGTATATACGACCACTGCTAACAACTCTCTTTTGGTTGTGCAGTAATTGCGCTGAGTTTACTCAGTGTGTTGCTGGCAAAGGCAATAGGTACCTCTCTCCCATTTTGGACTTGCGAGAGAGCTGCACCAATGCTATCATTACTAGCGTCAGTGTCCAGTATGAAATGATCCGTTTCATTCGGATATTGTAATACTGGAGTACTCGTGAACAGGTCTTTTAGCTTTTGAAAAGCAGATTCCTGCTCATGCGTCCAAGGAAATTTTTCCTTGGTACTTCCTGGAGTCCAGTTAGCAATTGTTTGTAATGGGTAACTGACTCTAGAATAATTCGGAATAAATTCCCTATAATAGGAACAGAATCCTAAAAAGGACCTCACTTCTTTGGGTGTTTTAGGTCTATTCCAATTCGTAACTGATTCGATTTTATCTGGATCAGCTTTTATTCCTTCATCACTAATGATGCGGCCCAAATAATTTATGGACTTTCTAAACATGTGGCATTTCTTGGGTTTCAATTTGAGACCATTAGAAATAATACGTTCTAATACCAATTTGAGATTGTTAGAACACTCTTCGAATGTTTTTCCGAAGACTATAACATCATCAAGGTATACAAGACATCTTTTCCACAATAAGTCACTTAGGATAGTTTCCATCATTGCTTCAAATGTTGCCGGTGCATTGCACAAACCAAACGGCATTACGTTATATTGGAATAATCCAATATGACTCGAAAATGCAGTCTTTTCCATATCAGATGGATTTATTCCCACTTGCCAATATCCTAATTGCAAGTCTAAAGTACAAAACCAACTGTTTCCTCCTAAGGAGTCAATGGTTTCGTCTATTCTCGGTAATAGATACGAATTCTTTTTCGTTACTCCATTTAACTTCCTGTAGTCAATGCAAAAGCGGATAGTACCGTCTTTTTTTGTTACCATACACACAGGACTACTCCATGGACTATTGGAAGGGACTATTACATCCTGTTCCAACATCTTGTTTATTTCCTCTTCAGCTACTCTCTTCTTCGCTAAAGGTAACCGTCTATACGGTATTTTAAAGGGTTCCGCATCTCCAGTATCTATTTTATGTACTACCTTATTTGTCGTGCCTAGTTTTTCACCAGGTTTGGCAAAGGCAGTCTTATACTGACAGAGCATATCATAGAACTCTTTCCGGTGTTCCGGATCTTCTAATGAAGTTTCTTCATATAACTTGACTAAGTCATCTGAAATTTCATCATTTCCTGTTACCTTCTGTAAGTTTAACTTACTATCCGTTACAGTTTCCGAAAGGGTCACGTTACCAAAAACTTGTCCCTTTTTTAGGTAGATAGTAGTGTTTCCAGTGTTGGAGACAGGTACTACCGACCAGGATGCATTTGCTATTATAGTGTCTACAGATATTAATCCGATGCTTGACAAAGTAGCTACATCCGGTTCTATCACTGCAGGCTTATTGCGCATTGCAGGATCACTTCTTACAAGCACATCACAGGCTACACCCGGAGGGATCCGCACAGTGTGTGCTACACTAGCCATACTGCTCACTTGTCTCAGTACACACCTAACCTTTACAGGATACGGGTATTTCACACTCAACACTCCTGATAGGGGCTCCAACACCACCCCATACAGGGATGCGAAATCCAACCCGAGTATCCCCTCATCTGCTATATCCGCAACAGTGGCGCTCATGACATAGTCATGTATTCCATCTAATTGCAGCTTCACACAAGTTCTCCCATACGTTTGCAAGGTACTGCCATCGGCCGTTTGAGCACTTCCTCCCGATTTGAGAGTATCGTGTTCATCCGGGATAAGATCATAGAACCTCTTGGAGATACAGGAGTGGCTAGCACCCGTATCCATAAGAAATTCGGCAGATCTTCCGTTAACAGTGAGGCAAACAAACCACCGCCTTCCGTTCAGAACAGAGGGCGTGTCCGTGACGATCAGAACGTCATTGTTCACACCTGGAGTCGATCCACATCCTTTCAGGTATTCCAGATAAGGATGACCGGGGGGCAGGTGGGCACTACCAACCCTGGCTAGCTCATAGCCACCTACCTCGTTACTGATATCGGGTTTCCCCTGTGCTCCCTGGGCACCTGTTATATCAGCTTCCCTAACCTTCCGGGTGTCTACAACCACCTCGGTGTTAGGCGAGTTTGTTACTATATGCGAACTGTCGTCACGGATGGTGATATCATGGCAAGATTTGTCACTGGGATCCCCTTCTTTGCCCATCGGGAGACCACTCCTTAGTTTTCCTCTGTACTTATTCCAGAGACACTCTCCTGTCTACGAGGGACAGGTTTTTCAGCCATACATTCGGGAGCATAATGCCCCAGTTTCTGGCATCTGAAACATCTCCTTTGAGATTTATAAACTCTCGGTCTCTTCAGAGCTTCTGTTAATCCGGCTATTAATGTTTCCATCATATTAGTCGGAGCAACAGCGGCTGCCACGGTTGGCTTGGCCGTAGAGGTTGCATTGCCAGATTGGGTCGGTCCGGAAGCTGTTTTACTAGCAACGGATCCTCCCCTCCCTCTCGAATGTACCTTCCTATACCGCTTCTGTCGGTAATACTTTCCAGCTACCTGGACTGATCCAATATATTCTCCGTTTTCATCGGAGACATATTCGTCCTCCTGATCAGCCTCCTGCAAATTGACCGGGGCTAACTGGGAAGTTTCATATACCGGAGCAGGTGTACCTCCGTATTGGAACGGAGCTGCTCTTACCGGGTTAGGTCCTAGACCTACCAATCTTTTCTTCATGTCATGTCCATCGATTGATATGAACAGGTCACTGAAGGAAGTGTCATCCTTCCAAGAATCCCAGACCACTTGTTTGTGATCCGGATCCCGCAATCCATTGTAGAATTGTATAAACAATTCCTGTAGATAGCAATCATCGTCATGAGCCCAGTTTGGACGCGCTCTCGATAGCAAGTCCTGTAGCTCCAAACCAAAGACCTTGTGAGATTCTTTAGGTTTCTGTGTTCTTTTCTTAAAGCTTACCCATGGATCTTCTCTAACGATTGATCCGAACAGGTATGCGGCACATTCAACCAGTTGGTCATAGGTGCCGTATATTCCATACGCTGCTCTCCATTGGTTGAGGGCTACTTTTCCACCTTTATTCAACCAACAGATCAAATAAGGCAGAGCTTCTTCTTTTTTCCAACCACTACAGTTGACCTCGTCGACAAAAGCTTGATACCTATCCTTCCAAGGATCATTTGAAGGGGGTATCCGTGCCTGTCTACGTGCGGGATTATTACATCCGCGTAGTCTATCTGCTTCTCGCATGCTCCAGTTTATGACTTCCATGCCATCTGCTCCCTTTCGGTAACAGTCATTGCCCAAATTTTGGATGCATTGGCTTTTCTCAAAGATGGTTTGCATCCCTGCAGGCATGGAAGTTCTTCTATTGGGCTTCCTGCCATCTCCTCCGGATCCTGATCCTCCGGATCCGGATCCACCAGGGCCACCCGGGGGATTACCTCCAGGGGGACCACCACTAGGGTAGTTCCCAGAAGCACCACCAGGGTATCCACCTCCATAGTTTACATTTCCAGTTGTTCCGGAAGATGCATACCTCGGGTAGGAATTATTTTGATTCCATCCCTGATTATAGTTATTACCATTTTGGTAATTACTACTTCCTGCCGGATTATAATTATGCCTATATCCATAGGAAGTTGTTCTTGGTTGGTACGTACCACAAGTAACATTAGGTTGTGGTGGATTCGGTCTGGGAAAACGTCCACCATTAGGACCATTGCTTTGACCTGAAGGCGGGTTCGGCAATCTTGGGCCTGCTGGTGTACTATGGCTGGGTTGAGAGAAATATGACGGTGGGGTCAGCATATGTCTCGGTGGTCCCGGTACTCAAATCTGGTATAGGGGGTGCCGGACCTACTGTATCAAGCATAGGAGCTGCAGGTGTAGGTATAATATTCCTTGATCCTTTATTAGTAGTTCCCTGTGGGCATTTACCATCTTGGATACTCATTCCGTTAGCTGCGGATACTACATTTTTATCAGCCCCATCGACGACGAATGGGTTATATCTGGTTGGAGTTGCATCTTGGGATGATTTCACCAACATTGTAGAGACCACAGTTGGATCTATAGTACCTATAGTCAATTGTGCGGCTTCTACATATTTGTCTAGGGTTATTACAGTAGTCTGCAATTCCTGAAGCTCATTCGTGAGTTTCTGTCTATCTTCCTCCAGTTGTTTATTGTAAGCTATAATACCTACCCGGATGGTTTCATTGTCTTCAGCTTGTTTACTGCACTGAAGTTTCAATTTCTCTAATTCGCTTTGATAATGGCATATTTCGGATTCGTAATTTGCCTTATCAAGACTTAGCTGATCGTTCGTATCTATGTACGTCTGGATACAAATGTGTCTGTTGTCATATTCTTTATTGAATGACTTTCTCATCTCTTGAAGTTTTATTTCTTCACTTTCTAATTCCTTCATGTATTCACTCTTCTTGGCTTCGAATTTGTTTCGCATGCCGATCAAGTCATCTTCCAACTGAAGTTTTTCATTGAATACTTCATCTTTAGCTCTGACCAAGGTATTTAGATTCTCGTTCAAAGTTACATAGGTTTCATTTAACAACAGGACATCCGGTCGTTTAAATTCCTCACCTTCCTGTACCGCATAGGTTACGTCGCCGTCTATAGCGCTGTAATCTAATATTGGTAGCCCGGGTCTGGGTACACTGTAAGGTAGTTCTCCAAACGTTACCCTTTTTGGCATCGGTGCCGGATGTTCTGGGTTAGTACTACCACCAACTTCGAACATCGAATTACTTAATAGGTCAACAAGTGATTGTTGACTTATCAAATTACTCTGCCTCTGTATGGATTGTTCACGTCGTACAGAGTCTGGTAAATTTTCCTCGCTATCATTATAGTGAGGTTCGGGATCTCTCCAAGATGCAGATTCCACATCTCGGGAGTTCGAATGGGTTTGGATCACTAATGATCCTGTAAGGGGTTGTGGCCTTACGGACCTGGGGGTTCGGGTCTTACGATTCGGAGAGAAAGAGTAAGACGGTGTTTCAAGTGTATGCCAACGGATAGATTTTATTACGAATGCACACTCACGGCTACCCGATAGTATGGAGGGGGCAGCTAATAATTATCAATGGTGTTCTACATGCTTCGGAGGCCAGAAGGGCCTCTGACGTAGCGGCTGAGCCCTGGGCTTTATATAAGGACCCAGGTGTTCATCGTCAGATGTCCCCACAGACCCGGATCGGTGCTGCCACCTATCCGGAACCTGAGGAACGTCTGACGACTCGACTCACCCGCCACGTCAGACGGTACCCAACACTATGGTTACATGTTATGTACCTCTACACCACTCCCCCAGACATTTAGGAGGGTGTTATAGTTATAGTAATATTACTGGGATAACATTTCTATATGTCTAAACCCTTAGTAATAGAGGTACAACCATAGATATAACGTTAACATCAAGTTAAATATGATTCGAATGTCATATATATATATATATATATATAATAGTGTATGTAGTTACATAATAACAAATTGGATGTTGGAATATGATACGAATTACCTGAATTAATAACAGCTGTATGTAACGAAACTGTTAATTACCTTATTATACCATAGGATAACATATCATGTTTAAGGTATAAGTAATAGGACAAGTATCATAATTCGTATACATGTGATAGTAACAGTTATGTGTAACGGAACTGTTAATATTAAATAAATCACATAATAATATCCATATGCGTTTGTAGTTATTAATACCACATTTGATTATATAGTCTTGAAAAAGACTTTAAGAGTAACTACACTATCTAATGACATATAATCATGTATCATCATCGTATGATATAACCATATGAATCCGTTAAGGATTCCGTGAGTAGTACGAATAGAACTGTTTGTATTATACACTTGAAAGAAAAAAATCACGGTGTAGTAATGAATATGATAATATATATGATATCACCGTGTACCAAATAACCTTTATAACACCAGATTAATATATTTATGATACAATATGTCTCGCAGGACAATAATACGTACATTCTGGTGTAGTTTACCGGATCTTATATTATAAATATGAACAGTAATCTAAGATCCGTACTAATAGACATGTATGTACCCGTATCACAATATATAGTAAGTTATGACCACAGTGTGAATATGCACATACAAATGACATTATAGAAAAAATAGATATGTGACATTATGTACAATATAAAAATGGTAGATGCTGCTGGAGTCTTCTGCTGTAGTCTTCCGGATACTAGAAGGTAAGTGTGGTCAGCTAACCACGGGATGGACGTGCTAAAGTCTATGATTCCTGGTTATTAAAGTGAACACGGTAGATGAATTTGGGGCAGCTACCCACAATCCTGGAAGTGCTATAGTTCATAAGTATATCCGAATGGTGTAGAGTAGAAGTAGAGCGGTTTTGTCAACAGTGTAGAAGCGTAATCCATTTAAGTATTGTTGACATAAGTGAAAAATCCAATATAGGCTGGTTCGGAAGTAGTAGTAATATGTAGTATTAGTCCATTCGGGAGTATAGGTGAAATGTAGAGGTAACACAGAATCGTAAAGT
The DNA here is from genome assembly GCA_949317995.1 of Acholoe squamosa. Classification (NCBI taxonomy): domain Eukaryota; kingdom Metazoa; phylum Annelida; class Polychaeta; order Phyllodocida; family Polynoidae; genus Acholoe; species Acholoe squamosa. The sequence continues at coordinate 25,260,931 of OX439052.1, forward strand.
CCATCCTAGTATAGTGGTTAGCACAGATAGCAGCAGAAGTCTGGAACCAGCATCCGGATACGTCTGACAGCAGCAAGTCTACTATCGGATTTTTTTATAAGTGTAGTTCTCAATCCGAATAGGCTGTTCAGGGTATAATAAAAATTATACGACCTGAATCATACAATAAGCTGGTTATAAAAGGAACCCGGAACACAAAGAACAGGTGTTCATATACTAATAAAAGACATTCACAGACCTGTAGGGTTCCGCAAAGACTAAATCTGGTTATTAGTGGAGAAGAAAAAAATTTTTAGAAAAATAACCCGTAGCATGCTTAGGTGGATTTCTTCGCATGCTTCTTCCTGAGAAGATCTAGAGCCGATTCGGGAGTGCCATCCCACTCGTCGAGATCGACTCCGAATACCCTCATGAACTTGGTGTTCAAGTTGGTATTCCGGGTGATTTCTTCTTTAACACGTTTCTCCAAGACGTGTACGTCCATAGCTGCCTTCTCCTGGGCAGCTGCGGCTTCTTCCTCCTGGGACTTTACATTGTCCCGAATGAGGGTCTCGAGGCGCTGCTTTTCAGCATCCGCAACCTCCTTCATGCACAACAGGGTATCATTAAGAAGACCCTGATGGAACGCTGTCGCTTTCTCGCGGACACATTTCTCCCAGTGGGTGTAGATGGCCTTCTGGACATCCGCTTCCCCCTGGCGAGACTTCTCAAACCAAACTTCCGCATTAACGGTTTTAATGGTAATGGCGTCTTTTGGTTTCTCTGGTGTAGCGACAGCCTTGGGGGGAGTCGATACGGCCTGAGGACCACTTCCAGGTGTGGGACTTCTGGAAACGCCTGCTGTTGGCATACAGTAGGTTGGAGGCTGGTTCTGCTTCAACCCCATCTGCAGATAAAGGTTTAACTGCTCCGGGGTGAAGTTAACTGGGAGAGCAGATGCGGATCCGGCGGCAGCAGGTGCTGAGGTCTTCTTGGGAACAAGTCGACCACCCTTTCCAACGACCAAGGTCTGGCTCTCAGGTCCAGGTCCCTGGGTCAAGGACGGAAAGTTGCGGGAGCTAACTTTCCCAGGTTTTGATACGGCGCCTGCGTATCCGGCAGGTTCGGGTTTCTTGAACACGGGAGTGCCCTGAACCTGCTCGTGGGGGTGACGAGCCAGAGGAGACCTGGAGCGGTCGTCTGCTCTGACTTTGGTAGTGGTGGTCTGACCATTACCGTTACCACCACGGTTCTGGTCCCTTCTGCTCCTTTCACGAGCTCTCTTTCCCTCCTTGCCGGATTCCTCACATTTCTGCCAGAGAGACTCGTGCATGTCCAGCTTACCCTTTCCAGGAGTCAGGACTATCTTGGCACGGAGTTTCGAATCCTTGGTCTTCGGAACCTCGCAGAGGACTTGGTCCCCTGGTCGGATCTTAGACCAAGCATCCTCGCTCAAACTGTCGAACTCCTTCATGAGTTCCTGATGAAGCTCCATGATACGCTTACGAGCCCCATCTAAACCTTCTGCGTGGCATTTCTTCTGGTGCCTCGCCAGATCACTACGTCGGTTATACTGAACCTTCGTAGTACACTTCTTGCCCTTCTTACCATAACTCTGATCACAAATGTAAACCGGGTGATGGTGGAAGTGGGCCTCTACCAGATGCCTTTGGAACCGGGCTGGAGTACTCCAGGTCTGGACCGAGACATCACTCGCATCCTGGCAGATAGAGAAGGGACAGGACTTCTGGTCGTCACCGTACCACTTCTCAAGAGCCCAACGCAGCTTTCGCCTCTGGGTATAAGTGTAATACCCTTCGGTGTGGTTTAGCATGAGCCACATCTTACGATAGGCCTTGCTCGGATTGGGGTCCTCGTCCGAAAGACACATCCAATCTTCATCGTCTGACTCATTATTTTTGTTAACAGAGTCCGGGCAGGCATATAAGGTGGAGCCGTCCTTCTTTACTCCGTAGGCACAGTCGGAGAAACACGTCGGAATCCGTGTACAGACTCCTCGTCCGAGGACACAACCTCCATGCCAGTACTACAGTGGCTGAGGTGCTAGCTTTCGGTTCGGCTCTAACAGAATCTGGAAGATTCTTGAGCTTCCGAGCAGTGGACCTCCTGTTCTTACTGACCTTCCAGTCTTCCTCCGGTTCCTGGGTTCCGGACGCGCTGGAGGTCGAGGCTTCTACCGAGGTGGTAGTACTGCCGGTGGCTGTAGCAGAACCGGCTGTGCTTCGGGTGGCAAGCTTCAGGTCGGGGATAGGAGGTGTGGGTACTTCCGCTTCCCTCTTAGCCTTTTCCTGGGCCTCCTGTTCTGCAGTCATACGACGGACGAGAACCGTCCGAAGGGCTGCTCCTCGGTCCATGCCGGTTAGCGAATTGTTTTGGACATCCACTAACTCCTGCTCGGTTATGTAATAACCGTCGTCCCACTGTTCAAAGTTGGCAGCGGCTTCACGAAACTCCTTCGTGGTCCGGTACTGGGGCCGGGTGGCACAAGGACGTGGGTAAGTCTGCCCCTCGGGTTCCGAGACGCAGCCTACCCAATCAATGTTCGTCTGTTTGACGTTCCACAGGGTCTTATCCCGCTTCGGATACGCTCCAAGCAGGAAAGCTCTGTTGGCTTCATACACTGCTTCGCGGAAAGCAGCGTCCACCATGAGTCCCCATTGGAACCACGGCCAGTCTCGGAGCCATTCGGGAGGCGTCCTATCCAACTGTTCGGGAACCATGACGCCCTCGACAGCTATTCTCACCTTCGGGTCCAACCTAACTGGTGTACCGTCAGCATAGGTCACTTGTGCCTGTAGTTCCGGGTGGACGTACATGTACCGACCGTCGTATTCTATCGGGAACGGGTCAGCCACTGCTGGCTTCCACTGGTCCTTCGGTCCGTCGACCTGTGCGGTCTCGGACCCAGTCGCTGCGGGTTCAGCACTCGTAGCCCCTCCGGATCCCTCGGGTGGGAGTGGAGACAGCATTTTCTCTGGCTCATTCAGCGAGAATGAGGCCAGCTTCTCCTCGAACGAGCGATCCGTGGGTTCCTCCACGTCCATCATCTCACTCTCTTCCTGTGTAACAGGTGACAAAGCTTCCAGAAAAGCTTCTGCGGACGGAGTCAGCTTATCCGGGTCACCGGATAGCTTGGCTGCAGCTACGGATTCCTCAGCCATGACTGGGGAATCTGTCACGGGAGTAAGATACTCCTTTTTCCAGCTTTTACGGCGCCGGGGCCGACACAGACGGAGTCTGCCTACTGAGAGACAGACTCTGAGGAAACACCGAAGGTTTGCTAGCTGGCAAAATCCAAGAGGGGAGCGAGCTCGACCGTCTTGGACGTTACCGAAAAGCAATATGGCGACAAGCCAGCTTTCGTGACGTCATTTCCCCGCGAGTTCGCGAGGTCATGAGGGGTCAGCCGAAACTGGACGTGGTGACGTCATGCGGAAACGCACGTGCTACAAGCGGAACATCAACAAACTGATTGTTTTTAGGTAATTATCGCTCACGCCGATGACTCGTCTGGGGATTTAAGTGGAGATTATGGAAAGCTTAAGCAAATCCACCGGATTATCCATCCACTACCCATTGGTACATCATGCGGCAGCGACAAATAAGCCTTTCGGGTCAGTTGTCATCCGTTCCTCTAAATGTAAACATTACACCCGTTGTGTATACAGGTTAGGTCACTGCAGTCCTCTGGGCAATTCGAGGGCTGCGACGAACGTATCTCCCCTTCTTGGATAGTTCTTTATCGGACCTGACAGTCTGAAGAGCCTTTTCTGGGTATTTCTTACCCTTTGAGACACCTTTCCTCTTCTTCTTGTCTTCACCTGCCGAGACTTTTTTAACTCCCCCACGCTTAATCGGTGTTGGCGTGGGTGCCACTGATTCGGAACACTTCTTAGGCCTACCACGGCCTCGCTTCACTGTAGTGTTCTTTACCTGGTCTATTATACGATTCTGGTTCAGGATCTTTCCGGAACCTTCACCATACATTTCTGTGGAGGTCTCCCTCCCAGACCATTTCCTTAATCTAGCCACATTTGACTTATAAAGTCGACGAAGGTCAGATTTTATAATTACGGTACAATCACTGATAACTTACAGTAAAGGGACCATCCCAATTAGACGCTAATTTTATGTGTCTAAGTGGTTCATGTAGTCTTAGAACTCTGTCTCCGGATTGGAATTTCCGATGCTTTAGATCGGTATCGTATCCAGCTTTTTGCCATTTGGCACTTTTCTCCAAATCAATTCGGACAGACTCATATGCCTTTTTAAATCTGTCTCTTAAGCATTCCTCAAAAACTACATGGCAAGGTAGTTCCGGGTCCATCCCTACGACTCCAAATACTAAGTCGGCAGGCATTATCAGATCCTCTCCAAATACTAAAAGGTTCGGAGTACAATTTGTACTTGAATGTACCGTACTGTTATAAGCATGTGTCACAAAATGGCATTGCTCATCCCAGTCGTCCATATGTTCATTGACGAGTGACTTTAGGACTTGGATAAGGGTTCTATTGAACCTTTATACCAATTCGTCGCTTTGTGACCTATACGGGTTGGTTCTAGTCTTGCAAATAGCTAAGTATTCGCACATACCCTGCCAGAGATTTGATTTGAATTCTCTGCCTTGGTCACTGTGTAACATTAATGGTACACCGAAACTTAGTACCCAACTTTTTACAAAGGCTTCGGCACAAGTAACTGCTTTGTGGTCCGGTAGTGGAAATACTTTAGTGTATTTTGTATAATAATCACACACTACCATCATACAGGTATTATGATTAGCGGTTGTATTCAATCCACTAATGATATCTACCCCGATTCTTGCAAATCTAACTCCGAAAAGTTCTTGGGATAGGGGAAGTTTGCCCATCCCGGGTCCGGGTTTGTTTTTACAACAATCTGGACAGGTGGTTACCCATCTTTGCAAGTCTCTTGTCATGCCAGGCCAATAGTATTTCTTGGAAAGTCGTGCTAACGAGCGTTTCCTTCCGAAATGACCACTGGTCCGATGTCCATGACAGAAGTACATAATGTCATGTCTCATGGCATGTGGTATCACCACTTGCATGATTTTCTCACCATTATTACATGGCTTCCAACGGTATAACACGCCTTTCCGGACTTCAAGCTCGGTCCATTGAGCAAGAAACCTTCTCATTTCTCGATTTTCCAGAGAGACCTCGGGTCTAACTGGACGTATACCCTTTGGTACTAATTGCAGTAGCTGCGCAGTTATCGAGTCAGCTTCCTGGAAACGTCATATGTGATCCATAGACCAATCCAGTATACTGGCAACTAGGGGTTCGAATGGTCTTCGAATCCCTGCTAACACTGCCCTATGAGCTCCACAATCAGTACAATCCGGATTATCACATTTCCGGATTGGTATTCGAGATAAAGCATCAGCATTTAAATGCTTCACTCCAGGTCTATGCTGAATCTGGTGATGTTCAAGCCCATATTCGGATAGATGGGCTAGCCATCGGCCTAACATTCCTTCAGCATCTCGGAAGTTCAGTAGCCATCTTAAAGAGGAGTGATCCGTACGTAAAGTAAAGTTCGTTCCCCATAGAAAATGTTTGAACTTCTTGGTATATACGACTACTGCTAACAACTCTCTTTTGGTTGTGCAGTAATTGCGCTGAGTTTTGCTCAGTGTATTGCTGGCAAAGGCAATAGGTACCTCTCTCCCATTTTGGACTTGCGAGAGAGCTGCACCAATGCTATCATTACTAGCATCAGTATCCAGTATGAAATGATCCGTTTCATTCGGATATTGTAATACCGGAGTACTCGTGAACAGGTCTTTTAGCTTTTGAAAAGCAGATTCCTGCTCATGTGTCCAAGGAAATTTTTCCTTGGTACTTCCTGGAGTCCAGTTAGCTATTGCTTGTAATGGGTAACTGACTCTAGAATAATTCGGAATAAATTCCCTATAATAGGAACAGAATCCTAAAAAGGACCTCACTTCTTTGGGTGTTTTAGGTCTATTCCAATTCGTAACTTATTCGATTTTCTCCGGATTAGCTTTTATTCCTTCATCACTAATGATGCGGCCCAAATAATTTATGGACTTTCTAAACATGTGGCATTTCTTAGGTTTCAGTTTGAGACCATTAGAAATAATACGTTCTAATACCATTTTTAGGTTACTAGAACACTCTTCGAATGTTTTTCCGAAGACTATGACATCGTCAAGGTATACAAGACATCTTTTCCACAATAAATCACTTAGGATTGTTTCCATCATTGCTTCAAATGTTGCTGGTGTATTGCACAAACCAAACAGCATTACGTTATATTGGAATAATCCAATATGACTCGAAAATGCAGTTTTCTCCATATCTGAAGGATTCATCCCCACTTGCCAGTAACCTGATTGCAAGTCTAGGGTACAAAACCAACTGTTTCCTCCTAAAGAGTCAATGGTTTCGTCTATTCTCGGTAATGGATATGAATTCTTTTTCGTTACTCCATTCAGCTTCCTGTAGTCTATGCAAAAGCGGATAGTACCGTCTTTCTTTGTTACCATACACACAGGACTACTCCATGGACTATTGGAAGGGACTATTACATCCTGTTCCAACATCTTGTTTATTTCTTCTTCAGCTACTCTCTTTTTCGCTAAAGGTAACCGTCTGTACGGTATTTTAAAGGGTTCCGCATCTCAAGTATCTATTTTATGTACTACCTTATTTGTCGTACCTAGTTTTTCACCAGGTTTGGCAAAGGCAGTCCTATACTGACAGAGCATATCATAGAACTCTTTCCGGTGTTCCGGATCTTCTAATGAAGTTTCTTCATACAACTAGAGTAAGTCTTCCAAAATTTCATCATTTCCTGTTACCTTTTGTAAGTTTAACTTACTATCCGTTACAGTTTCCGAAAGGGTCACGTTACCAAACACTTGTCCCTTTTTCAGGTAGATAGTACTGTTTCCAGTATTAGAGACAGGTACTACCGACCAGGATGCATTTGCTACGATAGTGTCTACAGATATTAATCCGATATTTGACAGAGTAGCTACATCCGGTTCTATCACTGCAGGCTTATTGCGCATTGCAGGATCACTTCTTACCAGCACATCACAGGCTACTCCCGGAGGTATTCGCACCGTGTGTGCAACACTAGCCATACTGCTCACTTGTCTCAGTACACATCTAACCTTTACAGGATACGGGTATTTCACACTCAACACTTCTGATTGGGGTTCCAACACAACTCCATACAGGGATGCGAAATCCAACCCGAGTATCCCCTCATCTGCTATATCCGCAACGGTGGCGCTCATGACATAGTCATGTACTCCATCCAATTGTAGCTTTACAGAAGTTCTACCATACGTCTTCAAGGTAATGGGGGGCGTGGGCGTGGGCTCTGCCGGAGACGCTTTCGCTCCATTCTTTTTCTTCCGGCGCACAACCTTAGTCGGTTGGGCCGGAACTTCAGGACTGGAATCCGACTCGCGTCGGCTCCTGTCCACTGTCCGAGGGCTCCTCCTTCCGCTGACCGGGGAGTCAGTGTCGGAAGAGATCTCAGCTTTTTGTTGGGCCTGCTGCTTGCGATGGGCCCGGCGAGCCGCGGTGAGCTCCTTCTGCTGCTTGGCAAGCTCGGCTCGCTTTGCCTCTACAGCAGCCTGCTGGCGCGAGATGTCCTCTTCCGAGATCTCGCCAGGTGCCTCCGGGATGTCGGCAGCTGGGTCGGTCTCGGTTGTGGACCTCTCGACGGCGATGCGGACATCCTCAGCCTCCAGATCGCTCTCAGTGAGAGGACCCTTGGGCGCAGGTTTACGGGTCAATCGCTTGACCCGGTCGGTTTCCACCGACGACAAGGTAACTGTGGAGTCTGTATCCATGTCGGATTCGGACTCCCTTAACTCCGCGGCCTTCTGGATGATGCCCGCAGAGATCAAGACGGCTTGAGCTAAATTCTCGTTAGTCGCCATATTCTCCGCCAACCTCAGATAGTTGCGGAGCCAAGAAACTGGCATGTTGTCAGCCAGCTCGTCACTGCACGAGTCCATTACCAGAGTCTTGAGATCATCTGGTATGGGCTCGGGCACGCCCTCTTCCACCGCCATGGGCCCGCATCCGAACATGGAGGCGTGCATAGGGATGTACGTACCCCAGGAGGTGTACACGATACCTTCCTGGCGATCAACGTGTGCTAGACGTCTGATCTGAGTCCTGAATCCCGGAGGATACATTGGAATGTCCAGGACATCCACTTTGCTACCCGAAGCGGCTGTTGTAGACGGGCGCTCCGGGCGTGGCGGTGGTGGAGGTGGCATTCTCTCCCGGTCGGTTGCCTCGGCCATAGCCGAGAGCGTCCGGGCGGCCTCCTCTGTCGAAGAATCCATAGATTCCTCGACCCGAGACGAGACCTTCGGGTCCTCGTCTTGTTCCAACGGAATGTTGGCAGTTTGACGCGCAGCGTCAATCGTTCCCTGTGCCATGGCACCGGGTCCGACTTCCAAAATAAATTGGCAAGTTTTGTTGGACTCCTCCCGAAGGATTCGTCCAACAGAGAAGGTTTTGGTTTTAGCTAGGCTAACACGACAGCTACAGGCTGTACAACCGCCGACAAATAACTAGAGCAAAAACGGGTGGCGTCTAACCACCACGAGTCCGCTCTAGTTATGACCAGTATGACGTCAGACCTCTCGTCTCGCGAGATCCCGCCATGGCTATCCGGTGACCTAGTTCCGCGCTTTCCCGCCACACCAGCAGCGCCACCTAGGGAACTAGATCCGAACCAACATTCGACTCGACATGTGAGACGCGGCCTACTACCCGAGTGCTATCGTCTGGAGCTTGGCGGTATATACAACGCTTCAAAGCGAATGTACCGGTTAATCCGACCGCCACTCACGGGATACAGCCACCCGGGGAGGGCGCGTTCGACATCTCTAGCCGTGGAACGTATGTTGCCTGCCTATGGCGGACAACACGCAGCAGCTCGTTGTGTACTGAGTTAGGTTACAGCAGACCTCAACCGGGGACTGCGTCTAACGCCTTCGGTTAGCATTTTATTTTTCCCGGCTTTACGTACGGCCTTTTCTGGATCTCGCTTAGTCAAAGCGGGACCCTTCCCATACGTAATGCCTTCACTCAGCGAGACTTTCTTCCATTTCTTACGATTAGGTCGTTTCCTGGCCTTCGTCTTCTTTTGTACCATAACCTCGTCTCCCGACGTCTTTCTTGGCCGGCCTCTAGGGTTGCTTACCCAGGCCGGGTCCCGATTTGTTTTTACAACAATCCGGGCAAGTGGCGATCCACCGGAGCAGGTCGCCTCTCATACTGGGCCAGTAGTAACGCCTTTGTAGACGCTCTATTGACCTCTTCTTACCGAAATGGCCACTCGTTTGGTGGCCATGGCAATAATACATGATATCCCTCCTCATCGGGGCGGGTATCACTATTTGCAACAGCCTACCGTTGGTGGGAGTTGTCTTCCACCTACATAGTATGCCGTCTCGGATCTCTAGCTCGGTCCATTGAGCTAGCAATCGCCTCGCTTCCCTATCCTCCAGGGAAACTAGAGGCCTTGCCGGTTTAATACCTGACCGTAGGTATTCCATTATGCGCGCAGTGGTGGGGTCTGACTGTTGGAACTTCTTGATGGTCTCCGGGGACCAATCGAGATAGCTGCATACAGCCTCCTCCCAGGGGATACGGGGGGTGGTATAATTAAATACCAGCCCGGCTACCACAGCATTGTGGGCCCCGCAGTCTTCACATGTGGCATTTTGGCACCTTCGGATAGGCCGTCTTGACAAGGCATCCGCATTGATGTGTTTAGCACCGGGTCGGTGCTCTATTTGTTTATGCTCTAATCCGAATTCGGATAGGTGAGCTAACCAACGTCCAATCATCCCCTCGGCGTCCTTAAAGTTAAGGAGCCACCTAAGAGACGAATGGTCTGTTCTTAAAGTAAAGTCACTTCCCCAAAGGAAATGCTTGAACTTCTTCGTATACACCACCACAGCGAGGAGTTCTCGCTTGGTGGTACAATAATTTCGCTGTGTCTTGCTTAACGTGTTGCTAGCAAATGCTATTGGCACTTCGACTCCCTCTTGGACCTGAGAGAGAGCTGCCCCAATCGCATCATTGCTCGCATCGGTGTCTAAGATGAAATGTCCCTCGGGAGTGGGATATTTCAACACGGGTGTATTCCTAAACAAATCTTTTATTTTATTAAAAGACTCTTCTTGCTCGCTGGTCCATGGGAATGGGTCCCGTGCCCTACCCGGGGTCCAGTGAGCTAAGCACTGCATGGGGAAGCTGACACGAGAGTAATTCGGTATGAAATCACGATAATAGGAACAAAATCCTAAAAATGATCTCACCTCCTTAGCACTCGTGGGTCTTTCCCAATTTTCTACAGCTTCTAATTTTTCCGGATCCGCACTCACCCCGTTAGGAGTAATGATCCTTCCCAAGTATGTAATGGTTTTCTTAAACAAATTACATTTCTTGGGTTTAAGTTTAAGACCGTTTGATAGTATCCGGTCGAGGACTAATTGCAGATTCGCCAGGCATTCCTTGAATGACTTGCCGAACACGACCACATCATCCAAGTAAACCAGGCATTTCTTCCACAAAAGGTCACTCAGTAAGGATTCCATCATAGCCTCGAATGTAGCGGGGGCGTTACATAATCCGAAGGGTAAGACATTATACTCGAATAGCCCCATATGACTGGAGATTGCTGTCTTCTCCTTGTCATTGGGGTGCATTGGTATTTGCCAATATCCGGACTGTAAATCCAAGGTACAGAACCATTGGTTTCCGCCCAAGCTATCTAAAGTCTCGTCTATCCTTGGTTAAGGATACGAGTTCTTCTTTGTTATACCGTTCAATTTCCGGTAGTCGACACAAAAGCGGATTGTACCGTCTTTCTTAGTAGTCATGCAAACAGGGCTGGACCAGGGACTCGAGCTGGGCACGATTACCCCTAGGTCCAACTGTTTTTGTATTTGCTCTTCACAAATTAACTTCTTCTTGAGAGGAAGTCTACGATACGGGATTTTAAAAGGTTTCTCGTTGCCCACATCTATGGTGTGCAACACCTTATCGGATCTACCCACCGGGCCTCCTTCCCTACCAAAAGCACCTTCGTACTTTTGTAGAAGTCTCGCTAGGCAATCCTTATCGTCCGTATTCTTTAAATCTGACTGATCAATCAGCTTTTGGAATTCTTCATCCATGGGATGCTGACTAACTGGGTTTAGTGGTTTGTTAAATTTAGCCTCGGCGACATGTTCTACCAAACTCATCCTTCCAACACTGTCGCCTCGCCTCAAATAAACCACCGAACCACTTCGGTTAGTTATGGGTAATACAGACCAAGCTGCATTAGCCACTAATGTATCCACTGAGTCTAACCCGATGCTTGACAAATACACCGTGTCGGGTTCGTAGACTCCAGTTTCATTCCTTTGAGCCATGGACCCGCCACAAAGGACATCGCAAGTGGTACCCGGTGGGATCTTCACCGTATGTATCACTGATGCGACCGAAGACACCTGTCTCAATACGCATTGGACATGCAAGCCATACGGGCTCCGTATACCCATCGTACCGTCCCTCGGGTCCAAGACGGCCCCGTATAAGCTTGCAAAATCCAATCCGAGGATTCCGTCATCACTAACCTCTGCTATAGTTGGCGAAAGAACAAATTCTTTGCCTCCTATACGGATAGGCATAAACGTCCTACCAAATGTACGCATACTGCTTCCGTCGACCGTGCAAGCATTTACCCCCGTTTTGAGGTTCTCATGGCTGCCGGCCACCGAATCGAAGAATCTTTTGGACACACATGAATGACTAGCTCCAGTATCCACTAAGAATTCCCCCACCCGGCCTTCCACAGATATGGGTACATACCACCGTCTCCCCCCTAAAGGCGAGGGGTTACTGGTAAACTGGTGAAAGTCTCCCGAATCACCAAGATTCAATCCGAGTCCTCTCAGGAATTCCAGACACGGATGACTTGGGGGAAGGCGTGTCCCACACACTCGAATCAACTCTTTGATCCATCCTTCCTCTCCCCTAGTGCGGCTACTCGCCTCCATATGATCGCTCCTGCACATATCAACACTAGGGTCCCTGGCCCCGGCCGAGGTGCAGGGGTGCGCACCCTCAGCCACCCGGCCTCCAGGTGTAATTGACTCGAAATCTTCCACCGGGACACCCCCGGTAGCATTTTGGCATTCGTTCCCACTCGGGGCTATGTCAGATGCCGTTGACACAACCCCCACTAGTTTTCCACATCTGTGGAATCCGTAGCATTCTCCCTTCCTACGCCGTCGTCTTCGGCTTCATAGAAGGCAGCCATTACCGGCTTAGTAGCGGTACATTCAGATGAGTAGTGTCCCATGCGCTGGCACCTGAAACACTTAACCGTTCGGCGATCCACCCGGGGTCTTTGCCGATTGGCTTGGATGGCATCTGTAATTTTCTTACACATGTCTTCCAGAAGTTTGGTCATGTCCGGGGACTGACTCTTCGCTTTGTCAGCGCTTACAGTGGGCTTGACCGCCTTCTCGACAGCCTTCGGGTCACTCTTGACCTCGGATGAAGGTCTAGAGTCCCTTGGTTTATTGAAAGATTTCCTGGGAATGTACTTCCTACCTGAAGTATTCTTCCTTAATTGCATCGAACAGAAGGTGCCGTCTTCCTGTTCGATATCAATCAACTCGAAGTCGTCTGAGGGAGTATTTACCTCAGACTGCTGGGTCACCGATGCCAGGGGTACCAAGCCGCTGGCATTGGGTATGTCCCCAGCTAACATAGCTCGCTTCTTCACGGCCATATCTATACCATTAAATATGCCGTGTAGTGTTATGCCTTCTTTCCAGGCATCCCTCGCTGCTAATTGTTCATCTCGGTCTCTTAGACCCTTGACGAATTGTGTGATCAAATCGTCCATATACCAGTCCTGGTTTTCAGTACCGGGTCTGGCCTTACTTAGCAGGGCATGGAGTTCCATACCGTATGCTCTGAAAGCTTCATTCGGCTTCTGTGTGCGTTTCTTAAAACGGACCATCGGGTCCTCCTTGACCATGTTGCATAACAGTCCACTAGCAGTTTCTACTAACTGCTCAAAACTCCCAACGAGGCCGTACCAGGTTCGCCATTGCTCTACAGCCATGCGACCCGGCCCGCCTTTCAGACATCTCACCAGATGTGGCTTGGCCTCGTATGGGGTCCATCCATTACAATTCATCACATCGATGAAATCTTCAAACCACTCTTTCCATGGCCGAGTACCGTCATATTCTCTAGGAATAACGGCTACCCTTCGGGCAGAATTGTGAGCATACATCAATCTAGTGCATTGCTGTTTGCTCCATTCAATCGCCTTGGTTTCATTCAAGGTTCGATTGCCCCCTATACCACCGAAGCTCGAATTGCCCGGTGGAGGCGGTGGTGGAGGTTGTGTATACGTCCACTGTGTACCACTGTGGTTCGTATAGCTCGCACCACCCTGGTTGGGGCCGGTACCCGAGGTACCGCTATAGCCTGTGGCACCCGAAGCACCGCCCCCCCCTTGCGCACCTTGGTAACCGCCGTCGGATGGCTGGTTTCCCGTTGACTGGCTGCCATCGTTCGATGGATTGGGTTGGGTGTTGTCATTACCAGCACCCAGCCCCGGGTCGTTACTCGGATCCACATGAATGTGGAATCCACTGGTCTCCGCACTACTATCGGAAGCCTCTCTAGGGGTATAGTCCGGGTCCAGGTTGTGGACTATGGGCACTTCACTTATCCGGACTCTACTAGTTCGGCCATGCTTATCCTGGGTTCTGATGTAAACGCCCCCTTGATCTACATTCCGCGAAGCATTATCATTTACAAAAGGATTATACTGCGGATTCTTCGGTGTAGAACAGGAGACTGGGTCGCCCTGTTTCACGAACGTCGAGTTCGGGTTTGTATCCCTACTCGCCGGAGGGGCATGTGTTTGCTCTTGCTCCTGTAAATAACTCTCCATAGCAGACTTATTTATTGTGAGGGTAGCTACGTCTGTAGTCAGGTTTCGCTGTTCCTCCCTTAGCTGTGCGTTTTCTGCCAAGATTTCGGATCGAATCTTTTCATTTTCCGCCACAGCTCGGTTTCTTTCTTCTTGGGCGATAATTGCCTCTCGCTTAAAAGTATCCTTAAGTAGGCGGTACTTTTCACCCTTCTCTTTCTGAGACTTGTTATATTCACTGGTCTCCTTCCTGATCTCGGCTTGTTCCGAGACCATCTTGGCTTCTGTCTCAGCCTTCCGGAGTTGAAGTTTCTTAAGCTTCTCCTCCATTGCGTGCAACTCCTTTTGTAATTTATTTACATCCCGAGCCTTAGCAACCTCCTCGGCCCTAGCCTTGTCGATTGCTCTAAGTTTACTGGCTTCCTCGATTTCCAACTCAGCCAGCCTTTTTTCTTTTTCCTGTGCGTCTCTCTCCTTCCGCTCCAACTGATGGGATACGGAGGATAGACGATATTTGAGGTCGGATTCTTTTAGAATCGCCTCCTGCTCAACGGATCGTAATTTTCCGATCCGAGACTTAGCTTCCTCTTCTATTTTGGATTGGGCTAACATGAATTGTTCATGTTGCCTCTTAGCCTGCAACTCTACCTGTTCCTTGGCTTTCAAATAGGCCTGGGTATTTTTATACCCGGGACCCATCCGACGTCCGTAGATAGACTTGCGACTGCCTCCAGGGTTAAACATGGAGTCAGACAAGCCTTCGTCTAGAGATCGGCCTAGGTGATGCCTTTCCGAGCTTTTCGGTCCGGTACCACTAGGCTTATTTTTTGCTTTCGCGCCTGGGACTATTGCGTCCCTTATGGTTTTGCCATCGTCGCTGTCATGATCCGACGATGTCATTAGTGGGGCTACTTCGTTTCCACCACCTGGTGCTGAACCCTGGGGGGTCGCAGTACGCTGCATAGGGCTTTGTGCAATTGGTGTACCCAAGCCGCTAGCCGAGCCCGTTGGTACCATAGGACCTAGCTGGCGTCTGCTAGTTATAACTTGGGACCAATCGCTCAAGTCTAAAGTTGGGGGTCTTAACACACCCCTAAACAATCCGGTATCCGGTACTCCTGTTTGGGGTGTAGCCGGATACAATTTTACGATGCCATCTCTGGTGGCATTGTCCATCAGGTCGGGTGTAGAAAAAATATTTCGTACACCCTCCTGATTAAACATTTGTTGTTGACCGGGTTTCCAGTCTAACAACAGATGCTGGGATGTGTAATCATCCTCTTCGAATCCCTCTAGCCCAGGGCTGGGGGGATCCGCTTCGGGTTTCCCGAGGCTTTCGGCCAATGTGGCCGCGCACCACCCCCGAACCAACTGGTCACGGCACCAGTGTAATGGTTCGTATCGACTTATATGTTGGGTGGCTCTTTGGCTCGCTTACCACTAGATGTACCAACACAACACAAATAGTTCGGGTTGGGCAAAGCCCCAGAAACCCCTACCTCTCGGGTAGGACTTTATTAGATCTCTTTGATAACAAAGTACTAGCGTCTGGACTGGACCATGTCCAGTCCCCTTCTGCCGCTCGTCCGGCTCCTTAGTAGGAGCTGGACGCGAGGCATTGTGCTGCCCCCTCTTGTACCAACGAGGTATCGCAAAGCGACACCTAGCTAGCATAGAAGGAACAAGCACCACACGAACACGTCTCTCGGATGAACGGCACTAATATATATACAATGATGCCGGCCCCTACACTGCCATCTGCCGTCTGAGCACTTCCTCCCGATTTGAGAGTATCATGTTCATCCGGGATAAGATCATAGAACTTCTTGGAGATACAGGAGTGGCTAGCACCCGTATCCATAAGAAATTCGGCAGATCTTCCGTTAACAGTGAGGCAAACATACCACCGCCTTCCGTTCAAAACAGAGGGCATGTCCGTGATGATCGGAACGTCATTGTTCACACCTGGAGTCGATCCACATCCTTTCAGGTATTCCAGACAAGGATGACCCGGGGGCAGGTGGGCACTACCAACCCTGGCTAATTCATAGCCGCCTACCTCGTTACTGATATTGGGTTTCCCCTGTGCTCCAGTGGCACCTGTTATATCAGCTTCCCTAACCTTCTGGGTGTCTACAACCACCTTGGTGCTAGGCGAGTTCGCTACTACATGCGAACTATCATCACGGATGGTGATATCATGGCAAGATTTGTCACTGGGATCCCCTTCTTTGCCCATCGGGAGACCACTCCTTAGTTTTCCTCTGTACTTATTCCAGAAACACTCTCCTGTCTACGAGGGACAGGTTTTTCAGCCATACATTCGGGAGCATAATGCCCCAGTTTCTGGCATCTGAAACATCTCCTTTGAGATTTATAAACTCTCGGTCTCTTCAGAGCTTCTGTTAATCCGGCTATTAATGTTTCCATCATATTAGTCGGAGCAACAGTGGCTGCCACGGTTGGCTTGGCCGTAGAGGTTGCATTGCCAGATTGGTTCGGTCCGGAAGCTGTTTTTCTAGCAACGGATCCTCCCCTCCCTCTCGAATGTACCTTCCTATACCGCTTCTGTCGGTAATACTTTCCAGCTACCTGGACTGATCCAATATATTCTCCGTTTTCATCGGAGACATATTCGTCCTCCTGATCAGCCTCCTGCGAATCGACCGGGGCTAACTGGGAAGTTTCATATACCGGAGCAGGTGTACCTCCGTATTGGAACGGAGCTGCTCTTACCGGGTTAGGTCCTAGACCTACCAATCTTTTCTTCATGTCATGTCCATCGATTGATATGAAGAGGTCACTGAAGGAAGTGTCATCCTTCCAAGAATCCCAGACCACTTGTTTGTGATCCGGATCCTGCAATCCATTCTAGAATTGTATAAACAATTCCTGTAGATAGCAATCATCGTCATGAGCCCAGTTTGGACGCGCTTTCGATAGCAAGTCCTGTAGCTCCAAACCAAAGACCTTGTGAGATTCTTTAGGTTTCTGTGTTCTTTTCTTAAAGCTTACCCATGGATCTTCTCTAACGATTGATCCGAACAGGTATGTGGCACATTCAACCAGTTGGTCATAGGTGCCGTATATTCCATACGCTGCTCTCCATTGGTTGAGGGCTACTTTTCCACCTTTATTCAACCAACAGATCAAATAAGGCAGAGCTTCTTCTTTTGTCCAACCACTACAGTTGACTTCATCGAAAAAGCTTGATACCTATCCTTCCATGGATCATTAGAATCAGCATGTGTCACAAAATGACACTGCTTGACCCAATCATCCATATTCTCATTTACGAGGGACTTCAGGACCTGGATGAGGGTTCTATTGAACCTTTCAACCAATCCATCACTCTGAGGCCGATATGGGTTGGTTCTAGTTTTGCAAATGGCTAGATATTCACACATCCCTTGCCAGAGATTTGATTTGATTTCTCTGCCTTGATCACTGTGCAGCATAAGTGGTACACCAAAGGTCAGTACCCAACCTTTTACAAAGGCTTCGGCACAGGTTATAGCTTTGTGATGCGGTAGTTGGAAAACTTTAGTATACTTCGTATAGTAATCACACACTACCATCATACAGGTATTATCATTAGCGGCTGTATTAAATCCACTGATGATATCTACTTCGACTCGAGCAAATCTTACTCCAAACAGCTCCTGGAATAGGGGAAGTTTGCCCATTCCGGGTCAGGGTTTGTGTTTATAACAGTCCCGGCAGGTGGTGATCCATCTTTGCAAGTCACACGACATGCCGGGCCAATAGTATTTTTTAGAAAGTCGTGCTAATGAGCGTTTCCTTCCAAAATGACCACTGGTCTGATGGCCATGACAATAATACATAATGTCATGCCTCATAGCATGTGATATACTGTAGATGCAATTATTTCTGCGCGGTGCATATTTTGGCTATTTTCGCGCACCTGCTTCAATGAGCTAAAATATGATATGAGCTAAAATTTCAAACAAAAAATTAGCTTTCTAATGATGTAAGATACTCTATACTTTGTCATAATCTGTATGTATGGAAGAGTGATGTTACTTCAAATTTTAAAATTTTATCATTATCAAATAAGGTTATGGGAAATATACCCACAGAGGTGATCTTCACCCTCCGATCAAATAAGAAGCACCCTTTGTATTTGACATAATCAAAGCAAATTTCTTTTGTTCTAAGTTGATGCTATAGTTAGGTCTTTTATTCTTCATTCTATCCCAAGTGGCAGGTTGTGACAGGACTCTCTCACTGGTTTGTTATTCCGTGCATATAACATTATTATTTATTATTTTCTATGACTACAATATTTATATATATATATATATTTATATATATATATATATATGGAACTATATACACTCGTGTATATTTATATAATTAGCCGCGGACGGTTAGGGACTATTTGCAGCTCGTAAGGATACCAATGATGTCATAGTGTGACGTCATGGTCAACAACTCCACTGGTATAAAAGGGGGTGGGTTCAAAGTAACCGTCAATTGGCTCGTATTCACCTGTACAGGTAACACCACGCTGGGTGTTCCCTGGAATTTTTAAATTTTAAAGTAGTTTTTTTTCTGGATTGGTGCTTAGATATCGGCCCAAGTATGGGGAAAAGAACTACTGCAGGTGCTAAGAAAAAAGGTTCGTCGAAAAAATCGGCTAAATCGGCTAAAACGGACAGAGAATCGGCCAATTTGGGATCTTCGAGCAGTCTTACTTCTCTGGATGGGGGTCTGGAGCCCTTACAGCCTATTACGCCACAGGCTATATAGAGTGAGATTGTTGACCAGACGAGGCTGGACCTGCTGGAGGAAGACCTTTTGGATATAAAGAAGATGCTGCGTGATGTCATTGCTAACCAAGGGGCCCGTAAAGAAGAGATGAATCCTTCGAGCGGAGCGGACAGCGGGGCGGCAAGAGCACGTGCAACTGTATACAAACAAGATTCGAGAGACGCGAAACCAAGGCGACGGGGGCGTGGTCTGCAGCGGGACGTTGACAACGACAGCGTCCATAGCAACCAAGATGGCGGCGAGTGCATCAAAACAGGCCAGACGGGTTGTCAAGCGAGACCTAAATCATCTTATACCGCTCGTCAACGGAGCTCTAGCTCGTCAAGAGGGTCGTCAAGGGATTCGTCAATCCCCCGCCATCATGCCAAACAGAAAATTGGTGAGTTTGACCATGGACAATTCATAAGAAAGCGTGATAAAGTCGATAGCATTGAGAAGCTTGTATTGGTCAATATCAAATTCATTATAGATTATTACAAGGACGGAGACGATGTAGAGGGCATGCTTAGACATCTTCAGATGTTGGTTGAAAAATCTGACACAAAAATTTTCACTGTTAAAGCATTGGTTGCATATGACAAATCCATTAGGGACAGAGCCAATATCGATGGTTTGGATGCCTTTGCAATAATTGGAAATTCTGATATTCTCCGCCATTTGTCCTACGATGGGACGGTGCAAGCCCAGATGGCATATTCAACTAAACCAAAAAATTCTGGTAAATCTAGAGTCTCTACAAACTCATGCTATGCCTTTAACAGGGCAGAGGGATGCTCTAGGGATCCATGCAAGTATAGACATGTGTGCAGTTTATGTACCAAATCAGGCCACAGTAAGGTGGACTGTCAAGTAAACAAGTCTGATTAGGATTATACAGGTGGCCGGGGTCCTATAGATGATTGTGTGTCGATGCCAAGTTCATGTATAGTAGGTTTGGTAGACCCTGGTTCGCCTCCACCCGCTGCTCCAGCTCAGGGTGTTGGTGTAAACAAGGCTGGAGTGGTAGAAATTGTCCCACCAAGTGATATCAGTGTGGCAAATCTACAAATAGGTGTTGAAAATGATATTAATATTAATGCCAACTCTGTTGGTTTGGATGTATCATATAGTGGCCCAGTACAGGGCGAGGTTAAACCACTGTTTCCTGTCGCTATTAATAATTTGCCTAGCATCGAAGTGTATGATAGCTGTATAAATGGTGTGTGTGGTTGTGTACATTATGTCCATGGAAAAAGGTCTCAAGTTTTACCCTGCAGAGTTGCTCCTTTTTTAACCCAGAAGGGTATCATTAATATAGATGATAAAGAGGCATTATTCTTATGGCAAGGTTTTGTTGAGGGGTTCAGGATAGTAGACCCAGAGTGCAATACTTCTTACGATTGCAAAAAATTATAAATCAATCCTTGAAGATAATTTTTACGAGGAATTTTGTGAAATATTATCAGAGGAGTTAGAGGCGGGTCTTGTGTCCAAGGTTGAAAACAAACCAAGGTGCATTCATTCCCTAGGTGGTGTTGAGAAATCGAATGGCAGGCTAAGGCCTATAACGGATTGCAGTATGCCGGAAAAAATTTCCATTAATAACTATATGGACAAGACTAGTTCCACTTTCTCTTACAATAATATTGGTACGGTCACAGCTCAGTTAGATAAAAATGATTTTATGAGCGTGGTAGATTTGAAATCTGCCTATAGAACCATCAATGTTTTTGGCCCTCACACTAGTATGCAGGGATTTAGATGGGATTTTGTCTTAAATGTGCCCTCTACATATTCAATAGAATTTCTGATTTTATTGTAGAGGTGGCCAAGAGTTATGGTGTTAAAAATTGGTTAATTATCTAGATGATTTTATCATAATTGCTGATACTTATGGTGAATGTCTACGTCAAAGGAATATCCTCATTGAATGCATGCAGCATATGGGGTTTGCATGCAGCATATGGGGAAAAGGTAACGGAACCTTCACAAAATTGTAAATTTCTTGGTATTAATATAGACTCTGTTGATCTGGAATTATCCCTACCGGAGGATAAGGTGACTAAAATGAGAAGTATTTTGATGGAGAATATTAACAAGAAATTTATTTCTAGAAAAAATCTTGAAAGAATAGGTGGCCTTATGTCTTTCTGCTCGCAGGTGGTTAAGGGTGGTAGAACCTTTAGCAGAAGAATTTTTTATCTCTGCGCGCGAGCTAGACCAGGGGGTTATATTAAGGTATCAGCCTGTACTCGCCAGGATATGCAGTGGTGGCTTGATTTTTGTAAAGTTTTCAACTGTAAGAGGTTAATTCTGAACGATGTGGTTGATACACCTATGTATTCCGATTCTTCTGTTAAGGGTTTTGGAGCTTGGATGGGTAAAGATTATTTATATGGTGACTGGACATCTCATGATAAATTCAACCTAGGTTCAGGCCATTTTTCTCTCCCTCCTATATTGGATAACTTAAAAAATCATCATCGAAATATCAATGTATATGAATTATATCCTGTTATGATGGGATTAAAGCGCTGGATTTCTGATTATAAAGATAAAAGAATACATTGTATAACATGCAAGTGCTAGCTATGATTAATACAGGCAGGTCTAGGAACAAACTTTGTATGGAATGGCTAAGAGAAATTTTTTGGCTTTGTTTCATCAATAATGTGGAGGTGTACGCAACCTATATTAAGTCGGAGGATAATATCCTGGCCGACCAACTTTCTAGACTTGCTTATAAGGGTATGCTGAGCAAATGTATAGCCTCTCTCCATGAAAATAATATGTGTTGCTTTTATTCCAGAATGGGAGAGATTACTAAACAGAAAAAGGTTACTTTTAGCCCAGGGTGTGTCAGAAAATATGAGGAGGGCAAGGAACCAACAACTTAGAAGGTATAAAATTTTGTAAGAAATTTTGTTTACAAACTTTTCCTTGTTCTCCCTCTCAAGGTTCCATATATGCTGTTTATTTATCGGATTTTATGAAGCCATCGTCTGTAAGAAATTACTTGTCTGCGGTCTGGTATTTTCAAAAACTTAAGGGCTATTCTGATTATAGTAGTAACTTCATGTTAAAAAAGACCCTAGAGGGCATTGACAGGTTTTCCACCTGTTCTACTAAAGAAATTTATTCTTTGACTCCAAAGGACATGTTGAGGTTAAGATTGGATCTAACCAACAGGGCAGACTGGAAGTTTTGGATGGCAATTTTAACATGCTATAGGGGTGTACTACGAGTGGGACATGTAGTCAAGTCTCCACACTCCTTAAAGGTTGGTGATATTAAATTTCACCAGGATTATTTGTCTATATGTATCAGAACATCAAAAACTGATCAGCTTGGTAAAAATTCTTTTACTATCTATTTATCAAAGGATGTTAATTCATCACTATGTCCTTACCGAGGTCTGAAAAAATTGTGCATGGGTAGGAGGAGTAAGGAGTACGTTTTTAAACCTTTGCTATATCAGTATCTCAACTCTAAGTTAAAATCTTTATCGATTCAATCTGGTATCGAAGGCTGTGTTTCTACTCATTCCTTAAGGCACGGTGGTGCTACGTTATTAAAAGATGCTGGACTCAGTATAGAGTCTATCAAAAAGAGGGTCAATTGGAAATCCAACTCGGTTTTCAAATACCTACATAATTACAAAGATGAATTGTTGGAGTTGGATAGAGTGTGTCAATCACATTTTCAATGCTGATTGATATGTGTTTTCACATGTTTTGCCGTGTTTTTGTGTGTTTTTTGGCATGTATGGTGCTGATAGCCCCAAGGTCATTAACCCACCAAACTCATGTGTTTGTCATAGTTCATTGTTACATGTGTATTTATATTAGTACCTTTCTATTACCGGTATACCCTGGTATCTATTATTACTCTATTCGTTATTACTGGTATATTATTCCCTGGTAGCGAGATAACTTATGGAACTATATACACTCGTGTATATTTATATAATTAGCCGCGGATGGTTAGGGACTATTTGCAGCTCGTAAGGATACCAATGATGTCATAGTGTGACGTCATGGTCAACAACTCCACTGGTATAAAAGGGGGTGGGTTCAAAGTAACCGTCAATTGGCTCGTATTCACCTGTACAGGTAACACCACGCTGGGTGTTCCCTGGAATTTTTAAATTTTTACTATTGTTAGTACTATTGTTATTACTATTGTTATTACTATACTATTGTTATTATATTATGCATTTTTACTGACTATGCTTATTGTCAACTAATTAGTATAGTTGTTTTAATAAAGGCATGTATTGTGCTGATAACCCCAAGGTCAGTAACCCACCAAACTCATGTGTTTGTCATAGTTCATTGTTACATGTGTATATATATTAGTACCTTTCTATTACCGGTATACCCTGGTATCTATTATTACTCTATTCGTTATTACCGGTATATTATTCCCTGGTAGCGAGATAACTTATATATATATATATATATATATATATATATATATATATATATATATATGCTTTAGGCTTTAAAATCCTTAATAACTGTCCGATTTCCAAGCTGTAAAAAATGGCATGTAGCACACGATCTGCAGAACAGGAAAATGATAGGTGCGCTAAAATATTATTGTGCTAATAGGTGTTTTTATGCTAGGCGCGCGGAAATTTACCTGAGCCAAAATATCCACATCTACAGTAACCACTTGTAAGAGTCTCTCACCATTATTACATGGCTTCCAACGGTATAACACGCCCTTCCGGACTTCAAGCTCGATCCATTGAGCAAGAAGCCTTCTCATTTCTCGGATCTGAGACCTCCAGTCTGACTGGACGTATACCCTTTGGTACCAATTGCAGTAGCTGTGCAGTTATCAAGTCAGCTTCCTGGAACTGTCATATGTGATCCATAGACCATTCCAGTATGCTCGCAACCCGGGGCTTGAAAGGTCTTCGACTCCCAGCAAGAACTGCTCTATGAGCCCCAGATTGTCACATTTCCGAATTGGTATTCGAGACTAGGCATCTGCATTAATATGCTTCACTCCGGGTCTCTGCTGAATCTGGCGATGTTCCAGCCCGTATTTGGACAGATGGGCTAGCCATTGGCCTAGCATTCCTTCAGCATCTCGGAAATTCAATAAGCATCTTAAAGAGGAATAATCCGTACGTAAAGTAAAATCAGTTCCCCACAAGAAATGTTTGAACTTCTTAGTCTATACTACTACTGCTAACAGTTCTCGTTTAGTTGTGCAGTAGTTGCGTTGAGTACTTTAGTACTTCTTTTCCATTTTGGACCTGTGATAGAGCAGCACCAATGCTATCATTACTAGCATCCGTATCCAGTATGAAATGATCCATTTCATTGGGATATTGCAATACGGGAGTATTCATGAACAGATCCTTTAGCTTTTAAAAGCAGAATCTTGTTCATGGGTCCAAGGAAATCTATCCTTGCTACTTCCTGGAGTCCAGTTAGTTAAAACTTGCAAAGGGTAACTGACTCTAGGATAATTAGTGCTGAATTCCCAGTAATAGGAACAGAAGCCTAAAAATGACCTCACTTCTTTAGGTGATTTAGGTCTACTCCGATTCGTAACTGATTCTATTTTCTCTGGATCAGCTTTTATCCCATCATCCGAAATGATACGGCCCAGATAGTTTATGGACTTTTTAAACATATGACATTTCTTAGGTTTAAATTTGAGACCATTAGAAATAATCTGTTCGAACACCATCTTGAGATTGCTAGAGCATTCTTCAAATGTTTTTCCAAAGACTATTACATCATCAAGATATGCAAGACACTTTTTCCACAATAAGTCACTCAAAAGAGTGACCTATTGCTTTAAATGTTGAAGGAGCGTTGCACAAACCAAAAGGCATTACTTTGTATTGAAACAATCCAATATGACTCGAGAACGCAGTTTTCTCCATATTGGTAGGGTTCATCCCAACCTGCCAGTAGCCCGACTGTAAATCGAGGGTACAAAACCAACTATTACCTCCTAGTGAGTCTATTGTCTCATCTATCTGAGGCAATGGAAACAAATTCTTTTTCGTTACTCCATCTATACAGAATCGGATGGTACCATCTTTCTTGGTTACCACACATACAGGACTACTCCATGCGCTATTTGACGGGACTATTACGTCCTGTTCCAACATCTTATTGATTTCCTCTTCAGCCACTCGCTTCTTGGCTAAAGCTAATCATCTATAGGGAATCTTAAATGGTTCTGATTCCCCAGTATCTATTTTATGCACTATCTTAGTTGTCTTACCCAATGGTTCACCGGGTTTGGCAAAGGCAGTCTTATATTGCTGGAGCAATCCGTAAAATTCTTTCCGTTGTTCAGGATCTTCTAATGGAGTATCTTCATACAACTTTAATAAGTCGTCTGAGATATCTTCTGTATCCGTTACTTTAGGCAGTTTCAAATTACTATTCGTAACTGTTTCCGAAAGCATGACATTCCCAAAGACATGTCTTTTTTTCCAAGTAGATAGGTGAGGTTCCCGTATTGAAAACCGGTACCACCGCCCAGGATGCATTTACTACCATAGTGTCTACAGAAGTTAATCCAATACTAGACAGGGTAACTACATCCTGTTCTATTACTGCAGCCTTTCTTCGCATGACGGGATCGCTCCTTAAGAGCACGTCACAGGCTACTCCTGCAGGGATTCGGACAGTGTGTGCCCAATTGCCATACTACTTACTTGTCTCAGTACACATCGCACCTTTACAGGATACAGGTAGTTCCAACACCACACCATACAGGGAGGCGAAATCCAACCCAAGTATCCCCTCATCTGATATGTCCGCAACGGTGGCACTCATGACATAATCATGCATTCCATGTAATTGCAATTTCACGCAAGTTCTACCATATGTTTGCATTCTACTGCCATCAGCCATCTGAGCACTTCCTCCGGATAAGAGAGTATCATGTTTGTCCAGAATAAGATCGTAGAACCTCTTGGAGACACAGGAGTGGCTGGCACCCGTATCAACGAGAAATTCGGCGGGTCTTCCGTTAACAGTAAGGCAAACATACCACCGCCTTCCATTCAACAGAGAAGGCGTGTCTGTGACGATCATGGATGGCGATATCATGGCAAGATTTGTCACAGGGATCCCCTTGCCTGCCCTTGGAGGGACCCCTTCCTAGTTTTTCTCACTATTTACACCAGAGATACTTCCCTGCCCCCTGGGAACAGGTTTCTCAGCGTGCTACTAGCGTTTCTACCAAATCAGTAGGGGCAGCTGCAGTTGCCACAGTAGGTGTGGTAGGAGCAACATTATGAGTTGCCTGGGGTGGCCCGGAAGCTGTTTTGCTTAAACCAGCTCCCCCTTTTTCCTTTCTGACCTACTTTACAATACCGCTTCTGGCGGTAGTATTTCTCGGCTATATGAACCGAACCAATATATTCCCTGTTATCATCGGAAATATACTCCTCATCCTAACTAACATCCTGAAGATCCACAGGAGCCAACTGGAATGGTTCAGGCACTTTTACCAATGACTCTCCGTATTGTAGCGGGGCTGCCCGCAACGGATTAGGTGCTAGACCCACCAACCTTTTCTTCATATCATAACCGTCTATGGCTATGAAGAGGTCACTGAAGAATGTCTCATTCTTTCATGAATCCCAGACCACCTGTTTGTGGTCTGGATCTCGCAATCCACTATAAAATTGTGTGAACAATTCCTGCAGATAGCAATCATCATCATGAGCCCAATTCGGGCATGCTTTCGAAAGTAAATCCTGTAATTCTAACCCGAAGACTTTATGAGACTCTTTGGGTTTCTGGGTCCTCTTTTTAAAGCTTACCCATGGATCTTCTCTTACGATAGAGCCAAACAGGTACACGGCACATTCGACCAATTGGTCATAGGTACCGGATATTCCATACGCTGCTCTCCATTGGTTAAGAGCTACTTTTCTGCCCTTATTTAACCAGCAAATTAGGTAAGGTAGAGCCTCTTCTTTCGTCTAACCACTACAGTTGACTTCATCGACAAATGCCTGATACCTATCCTTCCATGGATCATTCAAATCATAGGGAGGAGGTATCTTTGCCTGCCTACGAGCTGGGTTATTACACCCTCGTAGTCTGTCAGCTTATCGCATGCTCCAGTCCGTGACTTCCATGCCATCTGCACCCTTCCGGTAGCAGTCAATACCCAAATTTTGGATACATTGACTCCTATCAAAGATACTTTGCATCCCTGCCGGCATGGATGTCCTTCGATTCGATTTCCTGCCACCTCCGCCAGATCTGGATCCTCCTTATCCAGGCCCACCAACTGCGCCTCCAGCATTACCACCTGGAGGTCCATTTCCCGAATAACCCCCAGAAGAGCTTCCAGCAGTACCAGTATTTCCGGCTGATCCTGTTGGCACATACTTTGGGTAGGAATTATTTTGATTCCCTCCCTGGGTATCATTACTTTCCGATGGGGGAGAACGCTCCCCCCCAAGAATAATAATTATTCTGGTTATATCCAGAAGGAGCTTGTCTGGGGATATAGGTACCCCGTACCACATTAGGTTGTGTCGGTACCGAACTGGGACCTAACCCGGTTACTGGTATACTATTGGGACCAAGGTTGGGCTGTGGCATTCTTGGTCCAGCTGGAGTGTTATGCCCAGTTTGAGCAAAATAAGAGGGAGGCGTAAGCAAGTCTCTTATTGGTCCCGGTACTCGAGGTAAGGGCGGCGGTGTTACAGTAGGTGTATTTATCACTGCATTGGTCTGATTTGGATTAATTTTATGACTCAGATCAGGTAGCGGCGGTGCTTGTCCTAATGCTGGATCCTGTCTTGGATCTTAAGGTATAGGAGCACTACTTATGGGTGTATGGACTTAGCTGACAGGCGCTGTTGAACTGTCTGATTTTACCACTCCCCCAGAGGCGATGAGATCTGGTTTCATATAGACCCCGGAATTCACATTTTTATCTGCCCCATCAGTAACAAATGGATTGTATCTGATAGGCATTACATATATCGCCTATAGACAGTTGTGCGGCTTCCACATATTTATCTAGAGTTATCGCAGTAGTCTGCAACTCCTGTAACTCTTTAGTGAGTTTCTCTCTATCTTCTTCTAGTTGTTTATTATGTGCTATAATACCTGTCCGAATACTCTTATTGTCTTGAGTTTGCTTGTTACACTGAAGTTTCAAGTTATCTAATTCACTTTGATAGTGACATATATCAGCTTCGTAATTAACTTTATCATGGCAAAGCTGGTCATTCGTATCAATGTAAGTTTGGATGCAACTCTTTCATATACTCTTTCTTCCTGGTTTCGAATTTGGCTTGCATACCAACAAGATCATCCCCGAGATGTTGTTTCTCAATTACCACTTCATCTTTCGCTTTGAGTAAGATGTTCAGATTCTCATTCAAAGTCATGTAAGTCTCATTTAGCAAGAGGACATCCGGTTGCTTGAATACCTCACCATCAGGTAATGCATAGGTTACATCACCATTGATGGCACTGTAATCCCAAATATTCAAACCTGGTCTGGGTACACTATATGGTAGTTCTCCGAATGTCACCCTTTTTGGTATTGGAGCCGGATGTTCTGGATTAGTGCTACCACCAATTTCGAACATCAAATTGCTTAATTCGTCAACAAGTGATTGTTGCCCTATTTAGTTACTCCTTCTCCGTACGGATTGTTCTCTACGTACAGATTCAGGGATGTTTTCCTCACTATCCAAAGTATAATGAGGTCCTGGTCCCCTCCAGGATCTAGCACTTACATCCTGTGGGTTCGAATGGGTCATCTAACCCATGGACTAGCTGTTCGGACGTTATAACGTCCGGGCTATACACCAGAAATTAACTGGTCACGGCACCAATGTAATGGTTTGTTCTACCAGTTCGGTGGTTCGGTTCTTACAATCAGAAAGGAGAAGGCAAGACAGTGATTCGAGTGTATGCCAACGGTTTATTTAATAGCTCAACGGCTACCCGGAAGATATGAAAACAGGGCAGCTGATGTTCTACTTAAAAGATATGTCTTAAGCTCGGAGGCCTGGAGGGCCTCTGACGTAACGGCTGAGCCCCAGGCTTTATATATGAACCCTAGTGTTTGTTGCCAGATGTCCCATGGGCCCGGACCAGTGCTGCCACCTATCCAGAACCCTAGGAACACCCAGCGACAGGTACAACATAGGTAGTGCTGAGCATTGTGTGGTTTCTGGATTATCTCAAAAAGTAAAGGTGGTCATCTTGTTTATGGGGATTTTTGGCAATTGAAATTAACTATACAGCTTGGACAGTCCTTGGAATGGTCTAGGCTATCTATCTCCTTCATTTTGAGGTAAAAAATGGCCAGGAATGAAAGTTAATGTTCATTTTCTGGTATTACAGCCATTTCGTTTTGACCCATAAGCACCCACTGTTTGAGCTTGGCAACAGTGATTTTCATGTTCAGCACATCCAAATGGTGATTGGTGATTGCATTTCTGAAATCTTCCCTGGTCAATAGTACATTTCTTATTTCAAATTACCTTTCATGGTGATTCTTATCAGAAGCGAGATAAGGCTGGTTGTTATGACGTCACTTCTGCGACCAAGAATCTGTATGACATACATAACAATGGTCAATGGCGTCGAGTTAAACGTCTTTTATTGATTGGCGTAGTACATGATATAAAGTATTGCTCTGTGTAATTAGCTTTAAAACATCAATTAATAATAGTCTACAACCATTTCAGATCATTTTCTTATCTACACTCTTTACCTAAAGGGGTGTCAATTTTTACAAGAGAAGGTGACATTTCGACATTTTGCCATATGAAATCTCCACGACATTTCTGAACTTCTTGTCTCCATTTTTCATCATGATGCATAAATGAAGAATGACGTGTAGGTCACTGATATTTGTTCGATGCATGAACGCAGCAGCCCTCTGCAAGTCACCAGGGCTGCATTCATGCATCATGCTTAACAAAGGGACACAGTGCATCAAACCAATATGTTGACCCGGGTATGTTGGCCATCAAAGATTAAAGCTGAGTTTTAGCACTAGGCCAAAAAGAATTGTTTGTTTCCAGTAACATGACTTGGCAATATAGGGTCGGTAGGTCGGATTTTATTTTATTTTTTTTTTTTTTTTACATATCCATAGGAAATGTTATCAATGTATATATCGAATTATTTTATTCCCTTGCAAAATAATGATGGAAAAGTTGACAACTGTGAAAGAGATGAAGAATATGAAAAAGATAAGGGAAAATGGATGAAAATGATATAAATGTCCTCAAAAAAGTATGAAAACTGTCTAAAAATTATGACAAAGTTCTTCAAAAAAAAGAAAGAAATAAAAAGTGTTTTTTTTTTGTTCTGATTTGCTAGGGTCGGTCGGGTTACTGGAAACACAACTTTTTTAGGCCTCATCATAAAGGGCCGTTGAGGCTAATTTGAGAAAACACAAAAGAAATTATTTAACATAGGCTGGATATCGGATATTTCAAATGAGAGAAAACTGAAAGAATTAGAGTTCTACTAGCACTGGCAATAGTCCAGTTGTCGAACTCTGGACTGAGTGCCTGTAATGTGTTAAATATATCATCACATATAGTAAGGGAATAATTGGTTATCCTAGGTTTGGTCTGAATGACCAGCCATCTCTTATTCTGTTTATAACGCTAAGATTATATATATATATATATATATATATATATATATATATATATATATATATAGTACTTATTTGAGATTGAAAATCAAATCAAATCTAGCACTGTCTAGTATAAATAAACGATCGCTTTACTCTTGTGACGTCATAGCAGTGCGGTTATCAAGTTCTAATTCACTCATTTTGAGGGGCCAGGCTAGGCTGAGTGCCTATACATAGTTTAAAAGTGAGTTGACTGTTTCAGTTGTTAGTATTTACGTTAAAATGATCATATCCCCTAATGTCCCACATTTGAAACGTCATGGCTACATGGCTAAAAGGTTTTTCAAATCTCCAACTCAAGTGAAATTTAGGATTGGTTCTCCTTGCACTTCCCGGTTATTTGGCTCTGCTCTGGCTGCTGGGTGAGGCGAGGTGAGGCAGTGGGTAACCATGGGGACCGGCGTACACGTTTGGGTAGTGTTCTGGAACATAAGTAGATTTACACATTAAAACATGAACAAAACACATTTCGACAAGCACCGTTACTTATTTGAATCACAAGTATTCTTTTGTTGCATTCGATCAACCTACAACTGCTAGGTATTCTGGGTTGGTACACTGGGCAGCTGGTCTGAATCAATTCTGTGATCGACTAGGCCCGTTCGTATAAGGGATTAGTATGGATGCTTATAGGACCACCATTGCTTGATTTGGTACCTGGATAGATGGCAGTGCTTCCCGGTTATGCTATATAGTGTAGATTGGGTGAGCTGAAATGGGCTTGCGCACATTGCACTACTGCTATCTACTGTCAATATCTATCAGTAATATGTGGATCTCATTGCGCACATTGCACTACTGCTATCTACTGTCAATATCTATCAGTAATATGTGGATCTCATTGCGCACAGTGCACTACTGCTATCTACTGTCAATATCTATCAGTAATATGTGGATCTCATTGCACATATTGCACTACTGCTATCTACTGTCAATATCTATCAGTAATATGTGGATCTCATTTGGGGAGAGCTCTGTTATCGTGAAAGGGTGTCCATCTAACGGTGAAGTGCGGTGGTTAGGTGAGGGAAAAAAAGAGAATAACCCTTCTTGAAACGGGGGGTGGGTGGGCGTTAAAGGATACCTTTGGAATAAAAACGATAACCCTTCTGTATAATAGTTCAAAGAGAGAAATAAAAAATATTGGTGGATGCAAGCATTTAGACTCCATCCATGTGATAATTGCTCTTTGAATCTGACCCCGCCACCCCGTAATAAATAAAGACCACATGAATGCACTAGAAGTGCAAATTTGACCTGCAATATTTGTGGGTATAGCCTGTAATTGTCAAAAAAAGCTCGGGGAAATACGAGGCTGGTTTGATCCATGTTCCCCTGAACTTGATAATTCATTATTGGCCCCAAACTTTAGATGTGGCGTCCCATATGTCCCCTTTACCCTTGTATGTTTTTACCTTTTGTAAATTATATCACATATTTACATTTTGGGTCACTTTTGTAAAGGTAGTCTGCACAGGAAGATATATTCTTGGCACCAATGTTTGATATTGGTACATTTTTAGACAACTCTTTTAAAGTTATAGGGCCAGCTGTGACGTCATAATCTCTCTGTTTCATCATAACACTGTATGCTGGCCCCAAACAGGTTTGAAGTACAGAATCCAATGAAGATTGTGCTGGAGCCTTGAAATGACCATGTCAGGAATCAGGTTATGGTTTTCCATCATATATTGTGGAAAAAAACATGGCCGAATTCGGCCATTTTAAAGTCATCATAAAAATGGCAAAGAAATGTATATGTGGGGTAAAAAAAAACATTTAAAAACATTCTGTCGATTCAGAATTTTGATTAAAGGTCTCAAATTGAAGTTCTTAGTGTGTCATGACGAGATTGTTTATGTTTGCATATACAGGAAGTGATAGACAGTGGACCAGTCCACTCATAGAGGTCATGGTACAGGAGGGGTGGCAGGTTGTTCCACCGGATAACATATGTGCAGTAGGGGGGATCGACCATGTTTGGACTCAGTCTTAGGCTATGTTGTCCCAATGTAAATTATTTAAACAAAACCAATGCAGTGCTTCAATTTGAGACATCTAATCGAAATTATGAATAGGCAGATTGTTTTTAAATGAATGTAGACCCCCTGCAAGCGTTTATTGGCCTTTTTTCAAAGATGCAGGGTGGGGGAGTGAGGCGCATGGTGGGGAAGTGAGACGCTAGGTCTACTGGGGGTGTAGGAGTGAGAAGCAGGGCGCTGACGAAATCTACCCGGTCTACGAACAGCAAGCTCGCAACGCGTCTTTAGATATCCAGCCACTTATATTATTAATAATAAAAAAAATTAATTCAAAATAACTGTTTTTGAAATTTAAGACAAGACTAGTTCTACGGCATTCTATAAGAGCTTAGAGTATGTTATCATGGTTTAAACCCCATCTCTAGATTTCTTTTTTTAGAAATATAAGGGGCCCCTGGTCGGTAAAGTTCGTAGACCGAGTAGAAACGTAGCGAGACGCAGGGTGTACCGGGGGTGTAGGCATGAGACGCAGGGTGTACTGAGGGTGTAGGAGTGAGACACAGGATGGGGGAGCGAGACGCAGGGTGTACTGGGGGTGTAGGAGTGAGACACAGGGTGGGGGAGAGAGACGCAGGGTGAACCAGGGGGGGTGTAGGAGTGAGACGATGCAGGGTGTACCGTGGGTGTAGGAGTGAGACGCAGGGTGTACCGTACCGAGGGTGTAGGAGTAGGTGGACAGTGGTGTACGTAGGAGTGATTTTGATAGGGTAGGCCTATACACCTGATCACTCAACCTATTGCAAGCCTTATCTTCAATATAGCCTAATAAAGTTATTGTACACCAAAATCCCAGCGCCGAAGGTGCTGGTGTACTTAAAACTCACTGTCTCTGTCAAACCCTGGTATCTCACTTTCCAGTGCACCTGATGGAGTGTAGCTCCACGCATGTGTCACCGGAAGTCGCAGCTGAGGTGCCGGACCGGAAGGACTCCTGTAGAAGGAACGCACCTGTCAAGTATATAGGGAGAATATAGTGACTAAAGGGAATATGGGCCAGTTGTTGGAGGCACGTCCAACTGCCCCTGAGGAAGGCCAACGTCTGAAACCCAGAATAACCAACTTTGATACATTGGGGTAAAGGCACCTGTTTTAGGCGCTCCTGGCCACACAAGATGTCATAATCTCTGCTCTTTAAACCAGCAACTCAAAATATTTTGAACCCTGCTTTTCTTTGCACCAATTCCATTCCTACATTCTCCAACATTGAAAGAACGGTGATCTACCGTGAGCATTGTTATTTCATCTTTGATTCAACGTTTTGTGTCCAGATATGGCTTGAGAAAATCGAGAATAACAGTGCTGTAAACTGTGCCATTACTCACCATGCTCTCATCCTCACGTTTCCGCATCAGCTTCCTCATCCGGGTCACTGTCATGGACGCCGTCAGTATCTGAAGACACGCACATGTCACCATGGCAACGTCCACCAGGACAGCGTCCAGCTAGAAGAAAAGACAGCTATAGGGCATGTGAGTAGTGTAGTAACATAAGTAGGATATGGAGCCAAGGGTTGGATTTTTGATGAATATGCCAAGGGTCCCAAAACCGTTTTTCCATAGTCCCAGACATGTTTTCTAATAAATCCCTTAATTCTATGCCCATCTGATGACTCAATTCTCTCTCAGACTTAGTTTCCTATGTGCTGCTGAACCAGGATTCTACTTGCTTTTTGAATTATCGATTTTCTGAGTACTGGGTGGCATTATGGTCATTTCCCGAAGAAATAAGTGGTATAGAACCATTATATTCCACATGGTGATTACCAGGGGATCTGACAACATGGACTTAATGCCATCTATACTCTAAACAATCGGATTTATAGAAAAATATGGGTAGAATGCAAGGGAAAAATCGATAAATAAACCTCTAAAACTGAATATTTCACCTAGAATGGACATTTTCTGCATATTTAAATACCCTGTGACCTCTTTTTTGTGAATAATCATGTTCCCCCATGTTGTGACATTAAAGAACATGAGGCATGATCACCTCCAGTTACTAATTTTCAAGGCTAGTAGCTGTTTCTTTGTTGGGTAGTCCGGCAGCAGAAAAATTGGATTTTCTCATGTGGCTGGAACGGGCCTCCCATAGAGCATCCACATCCGTATATATATATGGATGAAAACAATTGGGAAACATGATGTCAATGTCATTTTACTGGGAAAAGCACATATTTAGTGCCTAGAGTTACCTTGGAACACATATTGAGCTTCTAAGTCAACAGTAGTAAATCTTGTGGAGATCAATTTAAGAGAGCCTATGAGGTGCAAGAAATTAATCTCGAGTTGGGATGGACCTCACATGGTCACCCGAATCATATCTGAAAGCACAGTTATGCTTATGAGTCTGGCCGAATAAATAAGTCTAACGTGTGTAGATTAAGGAGATGCCGCCAACTCTGAGTGTGAGGAAATTTCCAAACAGATGAATGAACAGAAGGACGAGATCCTAATGAAAACTAATGAGCTATCAAGGAAATTAAAGGGAAAGGCCCCGATGAGGAAAAGAGGCCGACCTTGCAAAATAGCAGTTGAGAAAAAGCCAAAGAGAGGACGACCCAAGAAGGTCGACGCTGACATGAATTTAAAACCTAATCGTGATAAAATTGTCTTGGCGGAACGGAGAATCTGAGGTAGGGGTAAAACGCTGGCACCTTCCACCGGACCTTCTCGAGATTCTCGGTTAAAAAACAAAGAAAGAGAGGTGAGGCGCAGTCCCAGATTTGCTGGGCAAACTGCTTTTACTTAATGTTCCGAAATCACAAAGAGTGTATAGTCCTGTTTACATGTTTTGTTATATGTTTGGAGGTTGAGATACCTCGGCCATGATTCGAAATACGACCACGACGGGTATTACCAACCTATTCATGGTTCCTGTGGGTGGCAGACAGCTTGTCTGATGTGTACGCATGATGCTACATGCTCTTCTGCCAAACTCCTGTTGAAATGAATAGTGAAAGGGGTTGTCCCACCAACGGCCTATGGAGAAAACCAACCCCGAACCTTGGTTATCCGGGGTAGTACGGACGCCTGCCATGAGCGGGAAGGGGGGCGCTAGCGAGCAGGGTACCAGAGTGGCGCAGTGCAGCGGCGCATGCGTATTGGTTCCGCCTCACTTGTTGTGACTCCAATATCGCTCACAGCACGCAAACCGTCTTACCGAGGTAAGACGTGCCGCTGTTTTCTCTGCCACTTATAGGGACAGAATTCCTTTACCACTGACTACTTTTGACTCCTTCTGTTCTTGAACAAAGGAGGACAATCCCCTGAGCTGTCTGAGCCCGAAATATGGCTCAGTCGGAGGTGGTGGCGACCGTAACGGCCAATCCTGATGGGCACCCGACCCCACTTCAAGCCCAAGACGAGGCACCCCGAAGTCCAGCAGTTGAGCTGATGGACACCACCGAAATGGAGCCGTCTCTTCCCGATTCGACTCCAGATACCCTGAGCATCCCTAAAGGTGCTGAATTGATTGCTCCCAGGTCCGAGTACGACTGAGGGAACAACTCCTTCGGTCATCTTCGAAGTCCCCGTGACTTTCACCGACCGACCACCAGCCATCGGGTACGTGAATGTGACCAAAGGATTTATCTGGACAGCCACAGGTAAAAACCGATATTGTCCACCGAAATACCTGGGCCTTAAAGGTGAGCATCCGCAGCTGATACCCTATGATTTGCAATCTAGGATCTGCCGGGGATGCACTGACATGGGAGTCTCTGACGTCTCCGACATCTGGTTCGAGGACTACTTCGGACTTGCTGAAGCGATGTGCATCAGCGATGGCCTTGTCGCCGTTGTTGGCACCATCTGTGAGGACCACCGAATTAGGTCACAGACAGCGTACCTGCTGTTGTATGGCCTAGTTGGGTTCGAAGAGCACTTACCAAGTGTCCACTCCCCCAAAGTACCTCTTCCACAAGGAACCCCCGAGAACGCACTTACGTGTTCATGTCCGTTTCACAGAAGAACTACCCTGTACGTGACGCATGGCGAACGAGACAGCTCACGACGGGGATGCTGCTAGCAAGATCCCCAACGCTGCCTCAAGTATGGAAGGTGGAGCTTGCTTCTCCACTAAAGTAACCACCGCAAAAGAGATGAGCCTCGAGGAGCTTGACGCCGGCCAAGAAGCCATTGACAAAGAGCGCAAAGACCTTATGAAGCGCAAAACGAAGCTAAAGAGAGATGTGGAGAAAGCTAAGAAGGAGTCTACGGAAAAACCCGAACCTAAAACAAAGACGAGCCGCCGCAAAAAGAAGGTGGTAGAAGAGAAAGCCGAAGAGAGCGACGACTCTGCAGCCTCAACTTCATCTTGAAGCTCGTGGAGCCAAACTCGAAGTGGCAAGACCACGAAAGAGGAGGATGCCTCCTCCTCCTCCGAGGAAGAGCTTCAGGAGGAAGGAAATGGGGACCGAGACCGGCAGGTCGCCGAAATGAGCCGGCAGCTGCTGGAAAATATCGACTCATTGGAGGAACCATTAAAAGACGCTCCCGACGAATCCAGCTTGAACAAGTGGGTCAACGCCCGCTCTGGATTCCCCGATTACACCCCGAAATGCTTCATGGACTGTCAGCATTATACTGACAGTTACTCGATTCCTCCCGCCACCAATTGCGACAGCAAGAGTGACGACGAGGAATGGATGAAAATCCTGAAAAAAGACTCCGGCCCTGCAAAATTTTATCGCGTGTGGGTAGCCTCGCTCGGAGACACGGTAAAGACTCCCAAGTCTTACTATAGCTTCAAGCACCGGACGAAGTTGCAGTATGCCGCTTCGAACTGGGCACCAACCAACCCGACTTGCTCCTTCGAGATCTGTGTTAACAACACAGAGACAGAGAGAGTCTGGCCCAGCAAGGACTCATTCTTTAGACATCTCGTGGAGCACCATATGCTCCACGCTCCAGTGTATCGGTGCTCCAACGAGAAGAACGAGAACAAGAAATCTCAAGGACTGAGAACCACCAGGCGGGGGCGCATGGCTGAGCACTTGGCTTAGGTTCATGGCCTCAAAGCCAGTGATGCCCGACTTAAGGCTCTGAAGCTCCATGAGCGGCTTATGTAGAAGTGGGACCAAATGACCTCCGAGGAGAGACTGGCGATCACTATGAGAACCGACCACCTCTGTCACTCGGTCGAGGGGAAGCAAGATGCCTACTTCCTCAAGAACATGCGTTCCCATCGATTTGACATGTCAGCAGAAATGCACTGGCGTGTCATAGTCCAGAGAAGGGACCCTGACGCGGTGGATCGACATGGGAAACCCCGACCGCACCCTGGTGGTGACCCTCAATCTCGTGATGCCAAGCGACCGAGGTCTGAGTCACAATCTCCAGCCCCGACCCCCGACCACAAGAAGAGATCCCCCGATCCTAGCACGATCCTGGGTGCTGCATCTCGAGACCTCACGAGCATGGAGCATGTCTCGCCCCCAAGCTCGAGTGGTTACCGACCCGTAGCAGGGGCCTCGACTGGTAACCACCAGACCTGGTTCGAGGGGCGGACTACCCTCTCCCACTAAGACTGGATGAGGGGTGAGTCGGAGTCAACTCCACGCTACCCCAGAGAAAGATGTATTACTCCGTAGGCTTAAGGCTGCCGAACCAGACGAGTTCCCCGCTCTGTCTGACACCCAGAAACCAGACCCCGAATCCCAGACCTTACTGCCTTCAGGGAAACCGAAGTCTATGGGTCCCCCAGCTACCCCTGCTACCACCTCTGCTCGTGGATGGGTCCGACCTGTGGATCCAAAGCAACCAGGAAGAGAGTTAGTACTAAAAGACCCCAGTCAACCTCTCCCCGAGGTTAGAAGGGGGCGTGGCCTAACCATCGATGAGAGTGGGGCGGTAGTCGGTTCGTCTGGACAAACCAGCACTCCCACCCCATCCCTGAGCGCTACTGCCACCTCAAGCTCTGCCTATGAGAGTGGTTCAGACACACACACGACCCCTGTACCGACGCCTCCAGTAAGAAACATGAGGACCACCAATGTGCTACACTTGGTGAAATCTAACTTCGAACTGGAGGACCGCGATGATTACATCAAAAACTGGACACAGGAATCCTGTGGTATTCAGGCTGACATCTTCCAGGCATGGCAAGAGAGGCATATTAGCCAAGCAACTGGATACCTTCGAGGTGTGACCGAGGTGTGTTCGAATGCCTGCATGAGATCCAGCGACGGGAAATATCCCGGATCTCACAGGACATGCAAGGACAGGCGAGAGACCAGCTTCGGGTCTCGCTCCAGCATGAAAACAAGGCTAAGGCCATGAAGCTGAAATACGAGTCGCAGCTTCAGGAGCTGAGAAGCCAATATGACCACCAGGATGTTCGATTCATGGCAGTGTTCGGCTGTTTCATGAAGGATTGGGACGGCACTGCAGAGAGCGTGTTCAAGAAGCTCCAGGGCAAGCTGCAGGAGGCCAGACAGCTCGAGGCGGACATCAAATCTTTTGGATTCCTGAGTGTGTCCACCCCAAAACCCTCTGCCAGCGGAGGTGCACCCCCAACCGGACCCGGAAGGGAACCCGAAGCCACCACCACTGCCCCGACTGCCACCTCGGTTAGACAGACTGAAACCCTAACCCCTATCCCTGAGGCGACCGCTGCGGCCACAGCCCCTGACCCACCCCCAGTGGTTCACAACCTGATAAGTCTAGACTCCGATCCAGAAACCAACTCCGGTGAGACGGTGATGGAGACAGACTTATGAGCCTCGATGTAGATAATTACAGGTACCGACCCTATCCTCTATATGGGATCCTCGAAGACCCAAACTGTGCCCCACCCTCGAAGGATGTCCGGACGGATGCAGACCCACGAAACCCAATGGACGAATCTACATCTTCCCATCTTGATCAGGGCACACCACACAGCGACGCGGCTTGCCACCGCCAAGTCCATCGTTCGCCGATTGGATCTGCAGACAACCAGTGGATAACCCCGAACACATCCCCGAAGTCATATATTATTGTGCGGCAGACCCACTACACTGGTGGGCTGCTATAAATTCATATATTGTATATTGTATAGTTAACCACTATTCGATCTCATAAAATATGTCTATTTATCACTAGTAAACAAACTAATTGGTGCTATAAACCTACGAGATCTGTATAATTATAATTGTAAAAAACCCACAGTTACTGTAAACTGTGCTAAAAAAAACTATTATATAGGGTTCATACGTGAACTGTAAAATTTTTCTTTTCGGGTTATGTAACACATATTACCATATATAATTACAAACATAGTATGTCATTAATAACATACATTAAATACTCTATGTACGGATTCGAACATGTTCCTTCGAACTTGTCTCGATCCATCTCCTTTATTGTTTCATAGTGTATAAATATGTTTACTTTACCTTATATAAGTATATGTGGTCGACTCCTACTACTAAGACGTCACACAAATAACATATCACGTTCTACTTTTGAGCGTCTTCCTCGAGAGGGCGCTTCGAGCGGTGCGCCCATCACCGGTAGTCACTAGAGGTCTCCTCGACCCCTGGTCTCTGCGGGGTGGTGGCAGCACTGTTCGCCTCGTCCCAGCTCCTACCTGGGGCTGGGGAAGGCGTTAGTCTGGCTCTAGCTGTCGACGGAGTTGGGCCACTTTTACCTGAGCTTACACTATAGTTAAGCAGTACACTTCGAGGTAGATGTAAACCATATACCATAATAAATATGTGCCAGTTGCACTAACCCGAGATCGCTTGTCTGGTCTTTACTTGGAACTAGTCAAGACATTGATTCGAACCATTACACTAGTAAGGTGTATTGGTGAAAACAATATATACATGCTGTATCAGTATATGACCCATAGGCAAACCTATCCATATCTTAATTTGTATATATATATGTAGGGGCTCGTGGAGCATTATATATAGTGTTAGCTCCCTATTCGAGAGGGCAGGTCAATCGGTGCGGTTGCCACCTGTAAGACCAGAGGTCTCTTTGATCTCTGGCCACTATGGGGTGGTGGCAGCACTAGTCTTCGCTGCTCCAGTCCCTACCTGGTACCACGTAGGGAGCTCAGTTGGTTTCTGGCTGCGGCGAGGGAAACACCTGGAGAGCACTGAGCTATATTCATAGCACCACTTCGAACATATGTAACTCCGAAATAAAGATGTGCCGGTTGCACTAACCCGAGCTAACTTGTCTGGTTTTACTTGATATTGACATATCTCGAACTAAACCGAAGTTACATAAGAACTCGAACCACGATGGAACGACCCAAGGAGACTTGGGGTTCGATTGTGCTGAGTCTGCTGAATCTGATTTCAACAACTTAGGTTCTGAAGCAAAGACGCCACCATTTACGGTTAATACAGGCCGAAGCCTTACTATTGAAACCGGAAATGGTTATACAACATTTGCCGATTCCCTTACAGAAAAGGTAGTTCGACAACTACCCATATACAAATGACTTTGAATCCGAAGAAATTGGATTTATCAGAACCGACCACTTCGGATCAAAGAACTGGAAGTCCCATCATGATGATGAACACTTTGCTTCGAAGACATGTAGCTACTACTACTACTAGTACTGCTACAGCAACACCGATCACAGACAGGAGGTCCCTAGAAGGCTTAAGTACATCTATATTTGACATAGGTGGAAGTCAAAGTCAAGGATTCACTGCTAAAGAGTACCTGAGACAACAAGAAATCAACCGAGACGAGATGATGAGACGTGACCAACAAAAGAAGTGGGAAAATTCTGAACGCAAAGTATTGCGCCTACGAAATCTCGAAAAACAATGGGAGAAATACGAAAATGAACAAAAGATCCTATTTTTTACTCTGAACAATCTTGAACAGGATGTAGAAAATAAGGAGGCTAGAAACAGATCTCTGGAAAAAAGAGCACCTAGTTATCCAAAAGACACTCGAATTAACTAGAGCTGAATTGGAAAATGAGAAACTCAGACTCAAGATCGAATACGAACAATGGGAAGATGATCAAGAAGATAAATGCAACCAATCGTTAGCCGATGAAGGTAGGATCAGAGAAAACATCGATCTTCGGAGGACTGAAAATGAAAAGTTAGTACAGATCCGAAATGCAATGATTGAAGACAATGAACAACTAATGCTGGAGATAAAAGACAACAATGAAGACTTGTTAACTCACCAGCAGGAGCTGTGCCTAGAGATAGCTCAGCTAACTAAGAAAAAGAATGCTCTAGACTGTTATGTAACAGATATGGAGAATACAGTGCCACCACCGAAGCTGACCACGAAACGTCAACTAACAAATGACGATAATTCGAACATTGATAATGTTCATATCGATGGTGAGGAAGGTTCTTTCCATACCGATACCACCACAACTACACGTTGTGACACAGCTGACGATTCTGATCTAGATGAATTTGAGGAACAGAAAGGAATACCTTCCGATCAAACCTTTGTCAAAAGGTGTGGCACTGATGACAACTTCAACACCTGCTGAGGCCCTGGTGAGACAAAGATTACCCGGCTACGACCCATTCATCAATGATAATGCTAGTCCCCACTGCTATGGCCTCGACAGCTACGGTCTCCTCCATGCATCAGGCTGATGGGGGTGACTCTGATATCGAGGTGATCGAGATCAAAGAGGAAGATGGAAGCATCTCTGCTGTCCAAGTTAAACGAAACATGAAGAGGAAATATATACCTCAACGAATGTTCAATAAAAAGACTCCTGGTCGGGACATCAGACCCAAGGCTGAGCCCACTCCCACAGAGGGAACAAACTCTCGAGGTCTAAGGTCCTCTTCAATACCTACTTCAACAACATCCAGTGCTACTACCTCTATAGCCACCCCAGCGCAGATGGATGTTACCAAAATGATGGAAGAAATGATCAAAACTTTTACTGCAGCTATGACCATGGACCGCTCTCGGTTAAGGTGCTACAGATGTCAGGAAATGGGCCACTATGCCCACGAATGTACTGCTCCAAAGCCCATATTCGCCCATGTTACGGCTGTTCAGGAAGGTGAGGGGGAAGTGGGGAATGAGGAAAACTAGAGGGGGTCACATTAAGGGCAAAAGATGTGATCCCTGAAAGGAGCTGCCAAAATACCGGAAATGGCAAGATTGAACTATCCAATTGTTTGTGAAAGAGCCAATATCTCCCAGGAGTCTGGTAAGTGAGAAGGATCCTCTCTCTCCAGTCGGGGCTGGGAGCATTGATGTGATGGCGGATAAGGGATCCAAGGCCGGAGGGAGAAATCCTGCATCAAAGACGAGGAAGGGTGGGTCAGAGAGCTGGCCCGGGTGAGTGCGACACACCTTCCCCCAGACCATCCATGTTTAGCCTTTTTGAAAGACTTTGGATGGGAGCTTGGTGACTCTGAGGAACAGGTTCGATTCGCTGAGAATCCTTCCCCACTGGGAGGGAAAAGATGGTACGTCACTGTATCGGTGAAGGAACAGGTCGGGGAATTCTTGATAGATACTGGTGCCAGCCATTCGTGTGTCTCCAAAAAGTTCTTCAAACTGATGTCGGGCAAGCCCCATGCACTCCCTGTGGGTGTAAATGCTTGCACGGCAGACGGTAGCCGGATGCAGACTTTCATCATGTGCCCCACCATTGCCGAAATTAGTGACGATGGGATAATTGGATTGGACTTCGCTAGTTTGTATGGCGCTGTGTTGGATCCTCGCCATGGGCTGTTGAAGATTAGGCATCCATACAACTGCGAAATCCGCTGTGTATTAAAACATGTGTCCTCAGTAGCGACCGTGGTACAGACTGTGAAGATTCCTCCAGGAACTACCTGTGACGTGTTGTGTTCCTTGAACTCAAAGTACAGGGGAGCCAATGCAGTGTTCGAACCCAACCCAGAAAGGCTGAGTTCTCTAAGATTGGAATCTGTCGACACCTTAGTTGGCAATGGGGCTTGGACGGTCATTCCCATGACTAACCAAGGCCACGATCTTATTTATTTACATAAAGATGAACAGGTAGGGCAAATGCCCCTCACCGAGTGTATATCCGAAGTCCACTTTGAAAGTGAGGTTGACCTGAATCCAGTAAAGAAACTGACAGATGAACTTGACAAGCTGGTTGACGATTCCTCGTTGACCAATGCTGATGAGAAAAGAAGGCTTCGAAACCGGTTAACAAGCTACTTCGCCGCCTTGGCGAGGATGGAGGTCCGGTGGGTAGGACTGATAAAGTTCTACATGGCATCGACACTGGGGATGCTAAACCCTTCAAGATTCCATATCGGAGGCTACCTCTGAAAAAGAAACTCAAAGCGGAAAAGCAGATTCTTAACCAATTGAAGCAAGGGGTTATTGTGCCGAGTACCAGCCCCTGGTCTAGTCCTGTTTGTATGACTATGAAGAAAGGCGGGACCATAAGGTTCTGTGTGGACTACCGAAAACTTAATGGGTTAACCAAGAAGAATTCTTATCCTTTACCTCGGATTGACGAGCCTTTGGACTCCCTTGGGGGGAACAAGTACTTTTGCACCCTGGATACTGGCAGATTGGAATGAAACCCGAAGATATG
The DNA here is from genome assembly GCA_949317995.1 of Acholoe squamosa. Lineage (NCBI taxonomy): Eukaryota > Metazoa > Annelida > Polychaeta > Phyllodocida > Polynoidae > Acholoe > Acholoe squamosa. The sequence goes on from OX439052.1 coordinate 25,304,925, forward strand.
GAAAAGATGGCTTTTTCGAGCCATATGGGATTATTACACTATAATGTATTATCCTTTGGGTTATGCAATGCACTGGCTACGTTTTTAGCCATGATGGAAACCATGTTAAGTGATCTATTATGAGAACATTGCCTGGTGTATCTTGACGACATAGTCGTATTTGGGAAAACATTTGAGGATTGTGCCAACAATCTTGAATTGGTCTTGAAACGGATTCAAGCCAATGGATTGAAGTTTAAACCTAAGAAGTGTAATTTGTTTAAAACATCCATTACCTACTTAGGTAGAATAATAACACCTGACGGCATTCTTGCCAACCCCAAGAAACTTCAATCAGTTTCAGAATGGGCTAAGCCTGAGAATGCCAGGGAGATTCCTTCTTTCCTGGGCTTTTGCTCGTATTATAGAGACTTTATCCTGAATTACTCCAAAGTGAGCTATCCTTTGCAAATACTTTCGCATTGGACTCCGGAGGGTTAAAGAACATTTCCCATGGGGTGACAAGCAAGACAGGTCTTTTCAAGCTATAAAAGATTTGTTTTCAAATACTCTAGTGTTGAAATACCCAACTTCAGATGGGCATTTCATCCTCAATACAGATGCCAGCAATGATAGCATAGGGGCGGCCCCGTCTCAGGTCCAAGACGGAGTCAAAGTTCCTATTGCTTTTGCGAGTAATACTTTGAATAAAGCGCAGAGAAATTAGTGCACCACCAAATGTGAGTTATTGGCTGTGGTGGTGTATACTAAAAAATTTGGGCACTTTCTATGGGGTTCCGACTTTACGTTGCTAAATGATCACTCATCTTTAAAGTGGCTCCTGAACTTCAAGGACGCTGAAGGGATGATTGGGCGCTGGTTAGCTCATTTATCTGAGTTTGGTTTGAAGCACAGTCAAATCCAACATCAAGCAGGCTCGAAGCATATCTAGGAGACCGATGCGGAAGTGTTAGAAACTTGATTGTGACGATTGTGGGGCACACAACGCTGTGCTAGCAGGGGTTCGGACCCGAGGTAAAACTCGAAGGATCGAACCCTTGCCTGATCTCTGTGTGGAAAACGTTGTTGAGTGGTCCCTGGAGACAATTCCAACAGAGTGACCCTGCAATAAAATGAGTTATTCAACTACTTAAGAATGGTAAGAGGCCAGAAAGTCCAACCATCTCTATTGAAGATCGAGAAACCCGTAAGTTTCTAGCTCAGGGGACCAAGCTGGAAATAATAGACGGGCTACTTTGTCGTTGGAAGACTTGTCCCACCAAAGACAAGGTTATGCAGATAGTGATCCCTATGGCAATGAGACGCGACATCATGTACTTCTGTCAATAGAACATTGATTCAAGTCCTGAAACCCTTAGTGAACTCATGTCAAGACGATTGGGATGAACAATGTGACTTTGTAGTACATGCTTATAATAGCACTGTACATGCCTCGACAAACTACTCCCCAAACCTTCTAGTGTTTGGAGAGGATATAATTATGCCTGCAGACTTGCTGTATGGTGTAGTTAGGATCAGCCCTAAAGCCCCATGCACCATACTGTTTGTAGAATCATTGAGAGATCACTTCAAGTGAGCTTATCAGCTAGTTCGAATTGAATTAATGAAGAATACTCGATTGCAGAAAATTGGCTATGACACCAATTTGAAGCATCAACATTTCAATGTTGGTGATAGGGTATTTCGAATTCACGAACCCCTATCTTCTAAGAAATTGGTCTCTGGATGGGATGGTCCTCATGTGATGCTGAAGATCATCTCTGAGTCCAGAGTTAATATATTGAGTTTAGCAACGGGTAGAAAAAAAAATTCTCGAACTATAGCGAGCGCTGCTCGATGTAGTACTAGTTTTTGCCACGGCGGGAAAGGTGGCGTGCCGGTTGAAACGAGTGGCGCAGTCCCCCCGTGCGCATGCGCACCAAGGTGTCGAGAGTTGTTGTGCATCCATTTTCGCCCATAGCACACGTCCCGAATAGAGGGAGACGGACGTGCTTCTGGTGAGTGGATATTTCCAGTCGTTTTAAACACAATTCTTCAGTGAGGTGGTGAATCGAGAACCTATCGGAGTAGAGTGAGGTAGTCCCGACTGCTCCTGGGCCCGTTATAATGGCCCAGAGCCAGGTTACGGCTACCTTAAATGCCAACCCCGAGGGACACCCCGTCGCAGCCACCGATTCCAAGGAAGCAATGGACACTTCGGAGGTCCTTGCTTTGACAACGACATCCACTGATGGGTCTACGCCAGCCCCACAGACTCCAGAAGGGCCAAGTCATCGTTCCAAAGTTCCTTTGTACATAGGAACATACTCCCAAGTAGAGATAGTCATGCCCGAACCGGCAGTCACTGTCCCCGGACTAGACACAGCGCTGAGAGGCTGGATTAATGTCACGAAGGGGTACATCCATACCGCTTCAGGAAAGGACCGTTGGATTTCTCCACGGATGTCTCCGACAACCAAATAGACGACATCAGTAGACATACCTACTGGTGCAACTATTTCAGCTTAGCTGAGGCCATGTGTGGCTCTGATGCACTGACCCAAGTTGGCGACGACATTGCGGAGGACGAGTGGATTCGAATGTCCCTCGAAATGTTCACCTCTGATCTAAGGACTCATGCCCATAGACAAGCGACTGCCAAGCATTTACCACTGGGGGCAGAAGCATCCTCCGATTCAGAACTGAGAACGCACCTATGCGTTCTGTATGGCCAGTTCGACCATCCGAAGACAGACTGTTAAAGGATGAGGAACTGGTGAAGGAGGACACCCGAATGGCGAAGGAGTCTACTCGAGAAGACGCTGACACCAAAGCTGTCCCTGACGCTGCTTGACCTGACTCTGTGGAGGAAACCCTGGACCTCGAAAAGAAGCAGGCTGAGATGGAGAAAGAGAGGAAAGCACTACTCAAGAAAAAGACCGACTTGAGAAATAACATAAAAAAAAAACTCAAGAAGGAGAAAGATCAGAAGGAAGGTTTCGAAGAGATCAAACCTCAACGAAACAGGAAACGACTCTCTAAAAAAAGAGGTAAAAGAAGATTCCGACAGTGAGGACTCTGGTGCTTCTACCAGGTCTTCTCGAGCTCGGAATCGATCAGGTTCCAAACCTACTAAAACGACCTAACCTGAACTGGAAGCAGCCAGTGCCTCTTAGAAGTCTATGACTCCGAAGAAGGTACAGGCTCCCCCACCAGTTCCGGCCTTCGAAGTCACGGAGGAGGGTGAGATCTCTGACATGGAGGTAGATAGCAACGGTAATGGCGACAAGGACAAGTCCTTGGATGAGATGAACCGACAGTTGTTGGAACATATCGACCAGAACAATGAGCCCCTCGAGGATGCTACGACAAGAGAACAGAAGGAGATCTGGTCCAACACCAGGTCTTGGCCATTGTGAACGGTATGCCGATTCATACTCGATCCCACTGGCCAGAAATCGTCATGAAGAAAGTGATGACGAGGACAGGATGAGGTCAAGCACGGATGAGCCGGTTCCATCAAAGTTCTACCGAGTATGGGTAGCGACACCTCGAAAACCCGGAGGACTACGGCTATGAACATAGAACGAAGCTCAAATATGCAGCTTCAAACTATAGTAGCCGATGGCGAACCTGCCCATTCGAGGTATGTGTGAACCTGCACGAGACTGAGAAGAAGTGGTCCTCTAAGGATCGCTAAGCCAAGCACCCTGGTCCTGGAAGGGAGGTGGCCATGAAGGACCCGAACCAGCCACTGCCTATTCCAGGTGTGGCTGGAACTACGCCAGCTGCCACTTCCACCAGCCAAGCTCCAAATACTGCGACCAGCAGCTTGGCGCAGTCCGGCGATGTCAGTGGTGAAGAGGGTACTCCTACACGTCCACCACCTTCATCTGCCGGAATGTACTGACGGCCAATACTGCACAGGGTCTGAACCTCAACTGACCTGGATGTCAAAGATCCAGACAAGTATATTAAGGAATAATGTACTCAGTCCATCAAAATACAGAAGGAGGTGTTCGAAGCTTGGCAAGAACGCCACCCTAACTAGAGCGTGACCTATCTCCGCAGCATGACTGAAGGCGTTTTCGAATGCCTTCATGAAATACAGAGGAGAGAGACTGAGCGGATCACAACCGAGGCTACCGCCAAGGTTGATGAGGACCGCAAGACTGCAGAAAAGAATCTGAAAGACGCTGCCAATACCAAAGGCATGTGTGACCTGAAGCTCCGGAAGCTGAGAGAGGAGATGGCCTCCATGGATGCTAAATTCATGGGGGCTTTCGGGTGCCTCTTCTCTGAATGGGATGGCACCCCCGAGGCTGCCTTCGAGCTGTTGATGAAGCAGCAGTCTAAAAGCAGACCATCACCATCTAGAGGTCCCAGTGCAGCGGCCGGCTCTGCCACCTCTGCCACACCAGACATACCTGTATGCTCGAAGTCTGACCAACCTTGTGCTATGGAGACTTTGGACAAATAAACGATTCACCACCGATCCAGCCTAGAGATCAGAATTGCTTTTCACTATGTTGGTAATTTGTCACACACAAACACATGCAGCGATGGCCTTGATGACCGGACGGATGCAGACTAAAATCGCCTTCGATGATCTACATCTTCCCATCTTCATCAGGGCACAACATAACAGCGACGCAGCTTGCCACCTACAAGTTCGACCTACCCGCCGAATGGATCTGCAGACAAGCAGTGATATGAAAATGAAGACAGTCGAAGTCTAATTTTTATTGTACAGATAGACCCACTACACTGGTGGGCTATCTCTAACTATATTATTATCGCATATCTATTGTTATTAAGGTGGGTTCGAACTCCCCCACATCTCGTATCTATTTTTATATGTTTAGTTACCACATAAAAAGTGACTACTACTATTTAACTACGCATAAATGAGTTGATCTCATAATGTAATATATGTGTATAATATCAAACTATAGTATTATGTACCTTTTGATCTGTAAACCACCTTGAAGAGTTGGTATCTAATAATGGTACTACTTCATTTTCTCTAAGTCACTTATACATACACCGTCCATGTTCAAACACTAAACATAGTTATCTTGTAGTGTAAATAGATACTCTAATTTTTTCATTGTATAAAACTAAAATCAGTTCGATGAACTGACCAAAAAAATTCTAAAATGTTAACTCATACGTGAGTTCAAAAACTTTTCTTTTTCGGGTGACAGTGTGTATATGTTCTTGTTAAAATACATAATGCTCATTTATAATCAGGTACTTGTAACATGTATAATATAATAGTTGTTCTTCGAACTACTACTTCGAAGTAGTATACTATATTTACTACCAAGGTCTGTTAATTTAATAATGTTACATAATTTGTATATATCTTGCTCCACAATATCATTGTGTAAATAATCACCTCGAGCCCTAGTATAGTTTTTTAGACTATTCCTACGTGTTTTTCTACCCTAGTCATAGCCGTTGGGGGTAGTGTAGGGGCTCGTGGAGTGTTATATATAGTGTTAGCTCCCTATTCGAGAGGGCAGGTCGATCGGTGCGGTTGCCACTGGTAGGACCAGAGGTCGTTTCGATCTCTGGCCACTATGGGGTGGTGACAGCACTAGTCTTTGCTGCTCCAGGCCCTACCTGGGACCGCGTAGGGAGCTCAGTTGGTTTCTGGCTGCGGCCAGGGCAACACCTGGAGAGCACTGAGCTATACTCATAGCACCACTTTGAACATATGTAACTCCGAAATAAACATGTGCCGGTTGCACTAACCCGATCTAACTTGTCTGGTTTTACTTGATATATCTTGAACTAAACAGAAGTTATATGAGAACTCGAACCATTATATATATATATATATATATATATATATATATATATATATATATATATATATACATATGTATTGGGTTTCGTTCTCCCCTTATTCGATTGGACAGACAAGTCAACAAGAGGAGGATTCGGGTGTATGCGAACAGGGTTTATTTCGGTTCAAATAACACAGGCACGGTTACCCGGAGGTAGCTCGGAGAGATTGTATGAGATACCGGATTCTTTGTATCAGGTTGGAGTACTTCATACAGTGATGGTCTCATTCACTCTGACGCGGCGACTGAGCCCTGTCCTCCTCTTATAGGTAGGGACAGTGGCGCCCCCCGTGCCTCTCTCACACCACCCGAACAGATGCTGCCACCTATCCGGGAAGTGGAGGGCGAAGCCCGGGTGGCTGACTCACCCACCGCGCCAAAGGACCATAACGTAATGTACATATGTATACCTCTACACTACCCCCACTAGATAAAACTCGGGGGATAAATAAACTATTTAACCAACAATGGGGTTATGTTATAGTTATATCTATCATACAATAGAGGTTATTAACGTTATGGATATGTGTCTTATAGACGACAATATATAAATATATATAACCGGATAGAAGTGATATTACATCGTACACCATATAGTAATAAATAAGTTTACATCCGGAATGGGAAAATATATTATAACACAATATTCAGTCGTCATACACCCTTTGAGAGTTTTTTTTTTTTTCTTTTTTTTTTACAAACATACTATGAGTAATTATCAATGAGAATGACATAGTCATTACAGTATATGGATATTATGTATTCATTCGGATCACAGATCCGTAATCACCATCCAGCGGAGATCATTAGAAATGAATACGTGTGAACACAGTCCTGTTAATCCAGGTGGTGGAACAGTCTAAGTGATAAGGTATGTATATTGATAATATTGCTCCGATGATCCACGAGTGTGCCGTGTGTCTCCTCACAGATTCATAGTTCCGGTTGGATATCGGATACATCAGGGTGCGGCTGTTCCTTTTACAACTAAGTGGGAGACATCATATGTTGAGCATCAGACCCGGATGGGTTAGGAGTCCAGCCGGGGCGTCGGGGAGTCATTCCTGGCGGGTCATCCGGTATCCTAATCCGAAGGGGTAGAGGATACTGTACAGTTTACCGGATTACACCAATAAACTTATCGGATCCCTGAGAGGGGTCTGCGGTTACTTTTTACCGTATTTGTCTTTTAGTAACCGCAAGGCATGCTCTTTTGTGCCATCCCACTCATCGAGATCGACACCGAAGACTGTCATGAACTTACTGTGAAGTTGGACATTCTTCATCTCTTCCGCATCCAATTTCTTCTTTAGGACGTGGACGGCACAATCTGATTTTTGTTGTGCTTTTTCCGCCATGTCTTCCTGATACTTGACATCATCCTTGACCTGCTTCTCCACACGATCTTTTTCAGCCTCGTGTAGCTCTCGGAAACACATCAGAGTGTCATTAATCATTCCTTGATGGAATGCTATGGCCCTCTGACGTTGAAGTCCTTCCCATGCTTGGTAGATGGTGCTTTGGACTTCAGCCTTACCTGGTTCGCAACTGTCAAACCAGGTTTCTGCCCTTCCGCAACGAACAACGATTTTGTCTTTCGGCGCTTTGGGCGGTTCCTTCTCCACCTTAGCGGGTGCTGGTGGAGCGGTTGGGTTAGCCTTTTCAGCACTAACCACAACTTTCGGAATGGGAGCAGGCTTGGTCTGGTCCCACGTGGACAAAGGGTACACCATCCGAAGTAGGAGGGAGGTGTACCTGCATTCCCAATTTCAGATAGTGCTGAATTTGTTCATCACTGGTGAGAGGTTTATATGTCCCTCCAGCGATTGGACTGCCTGCCGCCGCAGATGGCTTCCGGCGCAGCTTACCCTTGTTACCGGGCCATGTGCTCCCAAGTCGGGAAACTGGCTGGAGTCGAGCTTGCCGGGTATGGCTTCAGCAGCGGCCTTATAGGAACTAGGCCTGCCGGAAGCACCCCTTAACACCTGTGACGGATGTTTGAAGGTCACTTCTTTAGGAGACTTCTCCGCATCATGGTGGTCCAGCGGTGACCTTGATCGGTCCATCCGGCTGTGGCTACCATCCGGAAGTCTGGGGGATCCCTCCCGCCTGGCTTCTTTTCTGCTGCGTCCAGTTTGAACTGGCTTCCTCCCGGAGTTGCAGCATTCGTTCCACTCTTCGTCGTGGAGGTCCAGCTTACACCGACCTTCGGTGAGCACAAACCTCGCCACGAGTTTCTTCCCATGCGCTGTGTCCGTGGTGCCGAATGATTGATCACTCGGCTTCACGTTTGCCCAACGCTCGTTGTCCATTTTCCGGAACTCAGCCATGAGTTCTCTGTGCAGGGCCATAACTTGGTCTCGAGCTTTGTTAAGCCCGTCAGCGTGGGCTGACTTACCGTGACGACATAAGTCACCCCGGCGTTTGTAGCTCACGCGTTTAGTGCATTTAGCACTTTTCTTGCCCTCGTCCGGATTACACGAGTACTCGGGGTGGTGGTGCATGTGCTCCTCCACCAGATGACGCTGGAACCGGATCTGGGTATCCCAGACGTGTTCCTGTTCCATGTCACTCTTATCCATACAGATGGAGAAGGGACATGTCTTCCGGGTCTTGGAATACCACTTATCCAAGGCCCAGCGCAGTTTCTTTTTCTGTACCTGACTATAATATGTGTCGCCACAATTGTTCAATAAGAGCCAGATACTCTGGTACATCTTATTCGGGACGGGGTCGCTGTCGGTTAGACGCATCCAGTCCTCATCGTCAGAATTTCCGTCCTTGTTATACCGTTTCGGGCAGGCGTATTTAACCGTACCCTTTTTGGTGATACCAGTGACGCAGTCCTCCATGCTAGTATAATGGTTCGTATCGACTTATATGTTGGGTGGCTTGTTGGCTCGCTTATCACTAGAGATACCAACACAACACGAGTAGTTCGGGTTGGGCAAAGCCCCGGATACCCCTACCTCTCGGGTAGGACTTTATTCAATACTCAGTAGGTAATAACTAAGCGTCTTGACTGGACCATGTCCAGTCCCCTTCTGCCCCTCGTCCGGCTTCTTAGTAGAAGCTGGACGCGAGGCATGGTGCTGCCCCCTCTTGTACCAACGGGGTATCGCAAAGCGACACCTAGCTGGCATAGAAGGAACAAGCACCACACGAACACGTCTCTCGGATGAACGGCACTAATATATATACAACGATGCCGGCCCCTACACCACCCCCACTAGACTATACCTAGGTTTGGGTTTATTAAATAAATACTTATTGTTGACTTTATACAATAATAAGTTATACATACATAGGTAAGTCTATACACAAGTGTTCGTATAGATTATAGAACATTAAGGGGCATTATAAATAATATGTACATGATGAGGCATCGTCGCATATAACCCGAAGTAACTAATAATAACAATTAGGAAGTGGTGCCTTATGCACCATCGACCTAGGGTAGTAGATGGTAACAATGTTACAGTGTTATTATAGTATTAGAGACGCGATAAAAAGTTGTAGATATGTAGTGAAATGGTATTAACAATATTTTACAGTAGTAAATAACCGACCCGAGGTGGGGTAAATAACCCGAGAAAAATTTTGTTTGGTTTGATTACAAGAATATAAATATTATATAAAAATAGCTTTACACAAAATTTTAATACTGATAATAATAGACGTCCTACCAGGGTAGCAGGATCGCCCTTACAAAATACCGGACTTCCGGCGAATCTAGAACGACTGGTTTCTGCAGCTCCACCCGGCGACATATATGTGGTGGCAAGCCACGTTGCTGTTATGGTGTGCCCTGGTGAAGGTGGGAAGATGGAGCTCCGGTTAGGTGTGGTAGTCCTCTTTGTGTTTCGGGTTAGCGTCCATCTTCGCTGCAGGTTCGGTCCCAGATCGGCGAGTCCAGTGTAAGGATAAGTACCTCTGGCATGATAAATGCCTTTACCCTCGGGTACTACAAAACACCATCAGATGGACACTTAAAGATCCTCCGGATCAGTGTCCATCTTCTCAGCCGACTCCGCTGAGGCAGCCGGAGCCGAGCGAAGGACAGGGACGACGCAGAGCCGTCCCACTCGTCCAGGTGCTTCCCGAATGTGAGGAAAAACTTGAGGTCAGCCTCTTTGTACCTATGAATGTACCCGGCGTTCTCAGCGCGGTGGAACTCTTTAAGCTTTTCAGCTTCCAACTGCTGGCGCCGGCAGGATTGGATTGCCTCCTCGACATTCTTCCTTTCCTGCACCTGAATTTTCTCTTCCTCCCTCTTCTGGACCTCGTAGACCAGGTTGAAGGTGGCTTCAGTCATTACACACCAGTAGTCGACTGACTTCTGGCGATGCAATGCCTGCCATTCCGCCATCAGGTCATTCTGGATCCTGGCCGTTTGAACATCGCGATGATCAACAAACGTATTTGGATCCTGAAGACCTGACAGAGTACCTGATATAAGTTCCATAACGGGCACCCGAGGGGCCGTTGGTGGAACTATAACTGGTGGGGGCGCGGCGGCCTCCACAGTGGCAGGCGGAACGCCTGCTGGAGGGACAGACGGGCCCTCAACCGTAGCACCTCCTCGGCCTCGGCCACCGCCCGGGGGAGCTCGGGTGGACTCCATTCCACCACGGCCTCTACCCCGGGGTTTTGACCGGCCCAAGTGGGTTAGGACCTGAGATTCAGGTCCCGCTGGTCCCATGGAAGGGAACTTCGCCGCGTACTCACTGTACGTGGGGCGCTTGCCGGAAGATCCCTCACCAGCCCACCAAGATGTGTACCCGGATGGGGGAGCGAAGAGGTCGCCCCCGTCATCGTGGCTGCCAGAGGCTTCACCCTGGGGTTGCTCCGCGGGTGCAGGTGTTGTTGACGTGGCCGGAGTGGCCGCCTGGCTAACCGCCCTACGGGTCTGGTTGCTAGGCATATCTAGAGCCGAGACCTGTTGTCCCGACTCGCGACGATCAGATGGGTTGGCTGGTCTAGGCTGGTCCTTATTACCCGAAGGGCTTACGGACCGGTCTGCGCGGGTCCTTTTGGAAGCACCGGTAGCCGTGGCTGTGCCTCCGTTAGGACCCTTCGAGCGGGCTTTGATCTTCTCCCGCTTGTCGTCTCCCCTCCACTTCTTCACCTTCAGGTGCACCTCGCTGGGCATCCCGAACTTGGTGGAGGAGAAGTTGATCTGGAAGAAGGCTAACAGGTTGCCACTCCTCCACGAGCAGAATCCGGTCTCGAATGCCTGCTCCTTGATGTCTTTGACACTCAACGAGGCCCAGTTAGCCAGGAGCTCGTTGAAGCACTTAACGGCCCATTTCCTCGTCTTTTCCAGGCCGGTGCCATGGGCTTTCTGCAGATGCAGAGCCATGTCCCGACGCCGGTTAGTGGAGAACGTGCCGTCACACAGTTTGCTCGGACGGTCTCCGAGCACACACATCATCATGGGCTTGTGGTGCATGAGGTGCTCCACTATGTGTCGAGCGAAGCGGGGCTTCGTCTCAAACACCTTCTCTCCCGTGAGAGCCAGCTGACACGATTCGAATGGGCACCTCCGGCGGTTGCCGGATGGTCCCCATTGGGTCATCGCCCATTGGACTTTCGTCCGGGCCTCATAGCTGTAAATCGACCCCAATTTGGATTTGAGCTGGTCAATCCAAATGAGGTAGAATTTACCCACTGGTGTATCCGAGGGGCCGGACTTCATCCACTCCTCGTCGTCGCTATCACCGTCCTTATTGACGGCGCCCGGGCACATGTAGTGGACTGTGTCGTAAGCACAGTCCGCGAAGCAGCGGGGAGTCCGTTCTTTGAACCCCTCGGCTGCATTCTTCCACATCCATTTCTGATTGTCGTCTTTAGGGACATCCGTGGTCATCTCTTCCCACGTTGTCACAGACTCCAAATCAGATCTGGCTGACTCGGGCAGCTCTGGGTCGCTCTCACTTCCCTCACTGTCCGTGTAAATGCCCTCTCCTCTACGGCCGGCTCGGATGGTGGTAGTAGTACCAGACGAAGCCTTGGTAGAGGACTTGGCGCTCGCCCCGCTGGTGCTGGCAGTGGACGCTGCAGTAACCGAGGTGGCTACTGTGGTTGCTGGTGTCTTGGAGGCGGGCGTCTTTGGGTCGCCCTTACCCCTCGACTTGGTGGGGGGCGTGGGCTCCGCCGGAGACGCTTTCGCTCCATTCTTCTTCTTCCGACGCACGGCCTTCGGTGGCTGCGCCGGCACCTCGGGACTAGAATCCGACTGACGTGGATCCTTGTCCTTTGAACGAGGGCTTCTCCGACTACTGACTGGGGAGTCAGAGTCGGAGGAAGCCTTCGCCTTACTTTGGGCCTGCTGTTTTCGGTGGGCCCGACGAGCTGCGGTGAGCTCCTTCTGCTGTTTGGTGAGCTCGGCTCTCTTGGCTTCAACAGCAGCCTGCTGACGCGAGATGTCCTCTTCCGAGATCTCGCCAGGTGCCTCCGGTATGTTGGCACCCGGTTCTTTCTCGGATGTGGACCTCTCGATGGCGATCCTAAGGTCTTCAACCTCTAGGTCACTCTCGGTGAGAGGACCCTTCGGTGCAGGCTTGTGGGTCAACCGCTTGACCCGGTCGGTCTCCACCGACGAAAGAGTGACTGTAGAGTCTGTATCCATGTCGGACTCAGACTCTCTTAACTCCGCGGCCTTCCGGGTAATGCCCTCGGAGATCAGTACAGCTCGGGCCAAGCTCTCGTTGACCGCCATCTTCTCCGCTAACTTTCGATAGTTCCGGAGCCAAGAGACTTGCATACTGTCAGCCAACTCGTTGCTGCACGAGTCCATGACCAGAGTCTTGAAGTCGTCTGGTATGGCCTCGGGCACGCCTGGTTTCACCGCCAGTGGTCCGTATCCGAACATGGAGGCGTGCATGGGGATATAGGTCCCCCAAGAGGTGTACACGACACCGGCCTCGTCATCGACGTGAGCCATACGCTCGATGCGAGTCTTGAATCCCGGAGGATACATTGGGATGTCCAGGACATCAATTCTTTCACCCGAAGCTGCCGCCGTAGACGCGGGCTCCGGGCGCGGTGGTGGTGGAGGTGGCATCCTCTCCCAGTCGGTGGCTTCGGCCATCGCAGAGAGCGTCAGGGCTGCCTCCTCAGTTGAAGAGTCCATAGACTCCTCAACCCGAGACGGGACCTTCGGGTCCTCGCCTTCCTCCAACTGGACGTTGGCGGTTTGACGCGCAGCGTCAATCGTCCCCTGTGCCATGGCACTGAGGGCGACTTCCAATTTGTAAATTGGCAAATGTGTTGGACTCCTCCCGAAGGATTCGTCCAACAAAAAGGTATTAGTTAGGGCAAGCTAACTCAACAGCTAGAGGCTGCCTATCGCCAACACTAACCAGAGCGAAACGGGTGGCGTCTTACCACCACGAGTCCGCTCTAGTTATGAACAATATGACGTCAGACCTCTCATCTCGCGAGATCCCCCAAAGGCTATCCGGTGACCTAGTTCTGCGCTTTCCCGCCGCACCCACGGCGCCACCTAGGGAACTAGATCCGAACTAACATTCGACTCGACATGCGAGACGCGGCCTACTACCCGAGTGCTATCGTCTGGAGCTTGGCGGTGTATACAACGCTTCAAAGCGAATGTACCGGTTAATCCGTCCACCACTCATGGGATACAGCTACCCGGGGGGGCGCGTTCAGCATCTCTAGCCGTGGAACGTATGTTAACCGCCTACGGCGGACAACACGCAGCAGCTCGTGTACTGCATCTAACGCCTTCGGTTAGCTTCTTATTCTTCCCGGCTTTACGTACGGCCTTTTCTGGGTTCCGCTTAGCCATGGCGAGACCTTTCCCATACGTAATGCCTTCACTCAGCGAGACATTCTTCCTTTTCTTACGATTAGGTCGTTTCCTGGCCTTCGTCTTCTTTTTGACTATTACCTCATCTTCCGGCATTTTTCTCGGCCGGCCCCTAGGGCGTTTCAGCAGTACTACCATGCTAGGTCCGCTAGGGACAGACTCAGGTGGTTGGTAACCGAACTCCCTCTCCGCCTCTTCGCGTCCCTTCCAGGGCCGAAGTTTTCCGACATTTGTCTTCCATTTCCTACCAGTTAGGCAGTCCTCCATCATCACCGTGGACTCGGAGATAATGCGAATGATTTTAAATGGACCTTCCCAGGGCGTTACGAGCTTCAGCCGTTCTAGCGGCTCGTAGTACCTTAGTACTTTGTCCCCAACATTAAAACGAATTCGTTTGGCATTGGTGTCATAACCCACCTTTTGCCACTTCGCACTCTTCAGCAGCTCTTTCCGAATGGCCTCGTATGCCTGTTTGAACCTATCCCTTAACGACTCCACAAACAACACGGTGCAGGGCGCCTCCGGGTCTATCCCAACCACTCCATACACTAGGTCGGCGGGCATTATGATGTCCTCGCCGAACACTAGCATGTTTGGAGTGCAATTAGTAGATGAATGGACAGTGTTGTTGTAAGCATGTACTACAAACTCACACTGTTCATCCCAGTCGTCCTGGTGGCTATTAACCAGGGGCTTTAGCACTTGTATCAGGGTTCTGTTGAACCGCTCTACCTGCCCATCCGACTGTGGTCGGTATGGGTTTGTTCGGGTCTTGCAAATAGCTAGGTAATGACACATTTCCTGCCACAGCTCTGACTCGAACTCTCTTCCTTGGTCGCTGTGCATCATAAGGGGAACACCCAAATGCAGCACCCAGCCTTTCACAAATGCTTCCGCGCATGTGGCGGCTTTGTGATTAGGAAGAGGGAACACCCGGGTGTACTTGGTGTAATAGTCGGTTACGACCATCATGCAAGTATTGTCCCGGGGCATCGTCTTGATCCCGCTGATGATGTCTATCGCCACTCGAGCGAACCTGACACCAAACAATTCCTGGGATAAGGGTTGCTTTCCCCGGCCGGGTCCCGGCTTGTTTTTACAACAATCCGGGCAAGTGGCGATCCACCGGAGCAGGTCGCCTCTCATTCCAGGCCAGTAGTAACGCCTTTGTAGGCGCTCTATTGACCTCTTCTTACCGAAATGGCCACTAGTTTGGTGACCATGGCAATAATACATGATATCCCTCCTCATCGGGGTGGGGATCACTATTTGTAACAGCCTACCATTGGTGGGAGTTGTCTTCCACCTACATAGTATGCTTTCTCGGATCTCTAGCTCGGTCCATTGAGCTAGCAATCTCCTCGCTTCCCTATCTTCTAGGGATACTAGCGGCCTTGCCGGTTTAATACCTGTCCGTAGGTATTCCATTATGCGTGTAGTGGTGGGATCCGACTGTTGGAACTTCTTGATGGTCTCCGGGGACCAATCGAGGTAGCTACATACAGCCTCCTCCCAGGGGATACGGGGGGTGGTATAATTAAATACCAACCCAGCTACCACAGCATTGTGGGCCCCGGGTCGGTGCTCTATTTGTTTATGCTCTAATCCAAACTTGGATAGATGAGCTAACCATCATCCAATCATCCCCTCGGCATCCTTAAAGTTAAGGAGCCACCTAAGAGACGAATGGTCGGTTCTTAAAGTGAAGTCACTTCCCCAGAGAAAATGCTTAAACTTCTTCCTATACACCACTACCGCGAGGAGTTCCCGTTTGGTGGTACAATAATTACGCTGGGTCTTGCTTAGCGTGTTGCTAGCGAATGCTATTGGGACTTCGACTCCGTCCTGGACCTGAGAGAGAGCCGCCCCTATTGCATCATTGCTCGCATCTGTGTCTAAGATGAAATGTCCCTCGGGAGTGGGATATTTCAACACGGGTGTGTTTCTAAACAAATCTTTTATATTATTAAAAGATTCTTCTTCCTCGCTGGTCCATGGGAATGGGTCCCGTGCCCTACCCGGGGTCCAGTGAGCTAAGCACTGCATAGGAAAGCTGACACGAGAATAATTCGGTATGAAATCACGGTAGTAGGAACAAAATCCTAGAAATGATCTCACCTCCTTAGCACTCGTGGGTCTTTCCCAATTCTCTACAGCTTCTAATTTCTCCGGATCTGCGCTCACTCCGTTGGGGGTGATGATCCTTCCCAAGTATGTAATTGTTTTCTTAAACAGGTTACATTTCTTGGGTTTGAGTTTTAGACCGTTTGATAGTATCCGGTTGGGTACCAATTGCAGATTTGCATGGCATTCCCTAAACGACTTGCCGAACACGACAACGTCGTCCAAGTAGACCAAACATTTCTTCCACAAAAGATCACTCAACAAGGATTCCATCATAGCCTCGAATGTAGCGGGGGCGTTACACAATCTGAAGGGTAAGACATTATACTCGAATAGCCCCATATGACTGGAGAACGCTGTTTTCTCCATGTCATCAGGGTGCATCGGTATCTGCCAATACCCGGATTGTAAGTCCAAGGTACAGAACCATTGGTTCCCACCCAAGCTATCTAATGTCTCGTCTATCCTTGGTAAAGGATACGAGTTCTTCTTTGTCATACCGTTCAGTTTTCGGTAGTTGACACAAAAGCGGATTGTACCGTCTTTCTTAGTGGTCATACAAACAGGACTGGACCAGGGACTCGAGCTCGGCACGATGACCCCTAGGTCCAACTGTTTTTGTATTTCCTGTTCGCAAATTAACTTCTTCTTAAGAGGAAGTCTGCGATACGGGATTTTAAAAGGTTTCTCGTTGCCCACATCTATGGTGTGCAACACCTTGTCGGATCTGTCCACCGGTCCCCCTTCCCTACCAAAAGCATTCTCTTACTTTTGTAGGAGTTTCGCTAGGCACTCCTTATCCTCCGTATTCTGTAAATCTGATTGTTCAATCAGTTTTTGAAATTCTTCATCCAGTGGATGCTTACTAACAGGGTTTAGTGGTTTATTGAACCTGGCTTCGGCGACGTGTTCAACCGAACTCATCCTACCCACACTGTCGCCTCGCTTCAAGTAAACCACTGAACCGCTTCGGTTAGTCATGGGTAATACAGTCCAAGCTGCATTAGCCACTAATGTATCCACTGAGTCCAACCCGATACTTGATAAATACACCGTGTCGGGTTCATAGACTCCAGTTTCATTCTTCTGGGCCATCGATCCGCCACAAAGGACATCGCAAGTGGTACCCGGTGGGATCTTCACCGTATGTATCACTGATGCAACCGAAGACACCTGTCTCAATACGCATTGGACATGCAAGCCATACGGGTTCTGTATACTCATCATACCATCCCTGGGGTCCAAGATGGCCCCATATAAGCTTGCAAAATCCAATCCGAGGATTCCGTCATCACTAACCTCTGCTATAGTTGGCGAAAGAACAAATTCTTTGCCTCCTATACGGATAGGCATAAACGTCCTACCAAAAGTATGCATACTGCTTCCGTCGGCTGTGCAAGCATTTACCCCCGTTTTGAGGTTCTCATGGCTGCCGGCCACCGAGTCGAAGAATCTTTTGGACACACAGGAGTGGCTGGCTCGAGTATCCACCAAGAATTCACCTACCCGGCCTTCCACAGATATGGGTACATACCACCGTCTCCCCCCTAAAGGAGATGGGTTACTGGTAAACTGGTGAAAGTCTCCCGAATCACCAAGATTCAATCCGAGTCCTCTCAAAAATTCCAGACACGGATGACTTGGGGGAAGGCGTGTCCCACACACTCGGATCAACTCTTTGATCCAACCTTCCTCTCCCCCAGTGCGGCCACTCGCCTCCATATGTTCACCACCGTACACATAAGCACTAGGGTCCCTGGCCCCGGCCAAGGTGCAGGGGTGCCCACCCACAGCCACCCGGCCTCCAGGTGAAGTTGATTCGAAATCTTCCACCGGGTCACCCCCGGTAGCATTTTGGCATTCGTTCCTCTCAGGGGTTATACCCAATGCCGTGGGTACAACCCCCACTAGTTTTCCACATCAGTGGAATCTGTAGCGTTCTCCCTTCCTTCGCCGTTGTCTTCGGCTTCATAGAAGGCAGCCATTACCGGCTTAGCAGCGGTACATTCAGAAGAGTAGTGTCCCATGCGCTGGCACCTGAAACACTTAACCGTCCGGCGATCCACTTAGGGCCTTTGCCGACTGGCTTGGAGGGCATCTGTAATTTTCTTACACATATCCTCCATAAGTTTTGTCATGTCCGGAGACTGACCCTTCGCTTTATCAGTGCTTACAAGAGGCTTGGCTGCCTTCTCACCAACTTTCGGGTCACTCTTGACCTCGGATGATGGTCTAGAATCCCTTGGCTTATTAAACGCCTTCCTCGGAATATACTTCCTACCTGAAGCATTTTTCCTTAGCTGCATCGAACAGAAGGTGCCGTCCTCCTGTTCGATTTCAATCAGTTCAAAGTCGTCCGAGGTACTATTTACCTCAGACTGCTGAGCTACTGATGCTAGGGGAGCCGAACCACTGGCATTCAGTATGTCCCCGGCTAACATGGTTCGCTTCTTCACGGCCATATCTATACCATTAAATATGCCGTGCAATGTTATGCCTTCTTTCCAGGCATCTCTCGCAGCAATCTGCTCGTCTCGGTCTCTCAGACCCTTGACGAATTGTGTAATTAAATCGTCCATGTACCAGTCCTGGTTTTCAGTACCGGGCCTGGCCTTGCTTAGCAGGGCATGGAGCTCCATACCGTATGCTCTGAAAGCTTCGTTAGGCTTCTGCGTGCGTTTTTTAAAGCGGACCATCGGATCCTCCTTGACCATGTTACACAACAGTCCACTAGCAGATTCCACTAACTGCTCGAAACTTCCTACGAGACCGTACCAGGTCCGCCATTGCTCTACAGCCATGCGACCCGGCCCGCCTTTCAAGCATCTCACCAGATGCGGCTTGGCCTCATATGGGGTCCAACCATTACAATTCATCACATTGATGAAATCTTCGAACCATTCATTCCATGGTCGAGTACCGTCGTATTCCTTAGGAATCACGGCTACCCTTCGGGCGGAATTATGAGCATACATCAATCTAGTGCATTGTTGTTTGCTCCACTCAATCGCCTTGGTTTCGTTCAAGGTTCGATTGCCCCCTATTCCACCAAAGCTTGTGTTGCCCGGTGGAGGCGGTGGTGGCGGCTGGGTATACGTCCACTGTGAACCACTGTGATTCGTATAGCCTCCACCACCCTGGTTAGGGCCGGTACCCGAGGTACTATTGCTACCTGTAGTACCCGTAGCACTGCCCCCCCCTGTGTACCTTGGTGGCCGCCATCGGGTGGCTGGTTCCCCGTCGGTTGACTACCATCGCTTGATGGAGTTTGTTGGCCGCTGTCATTACCAGCTCCCAACCCAACACTTTCTGTCTGATCCACATGTATGTGGAAACCACTAGTTTCCGCGCTACTGTCGGAGGCATCCCGAGGTACATAATCCGGGTCTAAGTTGTGGACTATAGGGACCTCGCTTATCCGGACTCTACTAGTTCGGCCGTGCTTATCTTGGGTTCTGATATAAACTCCCCCTTGATGTACATTCCGCGTCGCATTGTCATTGACAAAAGGATTGTATTGCGGATGCTTAGGTGTGGAACAGGAAACTGGTTCACCCTGTTTAACAAACGTCGAGTTCGGATTTAGGTCCTTACTCGCAGGAGGGGCATTCGCCTGCTCTTGCTCCTGTAAATAACTCTCCATAGCAGACTTATTTATTGTGAGGGTAGCTACATCCGTAGTGAGATTTCGCTGCAACAGCTCGGTTACGCTCCTCCTGGGCGGCCAATGCCTCCCGCTTAAAAGTATCCTTCAATAGACGGTACTTTTCACCTTTCTCCTTCTGAGACCGCTGATATTCGTTGGTCTCTCTCCTGATCTTCATCCAATGGATGCTTACTAACAGGGTTTAGTGGTTTATTGAACCTGGCTTCGGCGACGTGTTCAACCGAACTCATCCTACCCACACTGTCGCCTCGCTTCAAGTAAACCACTGAACCGCTTCGGTTAGTCATGGGTAATACAGTCCAAGCTGCATTAGCCACTAATGTATCCACTGAGTCCAACCCGATACTTGATAAATACACCGTGTCGGGTTCATAGACTCCAGTTTCATTCTTCTGGGCCATCGATCCGCCACAAAGGACATCGCAAGTGGTACCCGGTGGGATCTTCACCGTATGTATCACTGATGCAACCGAAGACACCTGTCTCAATACGCATTGGACATGCAAGCCATACGGGTTCCGTATACTCATCATACCATCCCTGGGGTCCAAGACGGCCCCATATAAGCTTGCAAAATCCAATCCGAGGATTCCGTCATCACTAACCTCTGCTATAGTTGGCGAAAGAACAAATTCTTTGCCTCCTATACGGATAGGCATAAACGTCCTACCAAAAGTACGCATACTGCTTCCGTCGGCTGTGCAAGCATTTACCCCCGTTTTGAGGTTCTCATGGCTGCCGGCCACCAAGTCGAAGAATCTTTTGGACACACAGGAGTGGCTGGCTCGAGTATCCACCAAGAATTCACCTACCCGGCCTTCCACAGATATGGGTACATACCACCGTCTCCCCCCTAAAGGAGATGGGTTACTGGTAAACTGGTGAAAGTCTCCCGAATCACCAAGATTCAATCCGAGTCCTCTCAAAAATTCCAGACACGGATGACTTGGGGGAAGGCGTGTCCCACACACTCGGATCAACTCTTTGATCCATCCTTCCTCTCCCCCAGTGCGGCCACTCGCCTCCATATGTTCACCACCGTACACATAAGCACTAGGGTCCCTGGCCCCGGCCAAGGTGCAGGGGTGCCCACCCACAGCCACCCGGCCTCCAGGTGAAGTTGATTCGAAATCTTCCACCGGGTCACCCCCGGTAGCATTTTGGCATTCGTTCCTCTCAGGGGTTATACCCAATGCCGTGGGTACAACCCCCACTAGTTTTCCACATCAGTGGAATCTGTAGCGTTCTCCCTTCCTTCGCCGTTGTCTTCGGCTTCATAGAAGGCAGCCATTACCGGCTTAGCAGCGGTACATTCAGAAGAGTAGTGTCCCATGCGCTGGCACCTGAAACACTTAACCGTCCGGCGATCCACTTAGGGCCTTTGCCGACTGGCTTGGAGGGCATCTGTAATTTTCTTACACATATCCTCCATAAGTTTTGTCATGTCCGGAGACTGACCCTTCGCTTTATCAGTGCTTACAAGAGGCTTGGCTGCCTTCTCACCAACTTTCGGGTCACTCTTGACCTCGGATGATGGTCTAGAATCCCTTGGCTTATTAAACGCCTTCCTCGGAATATACTTCCTACCTGAAGCATTTTTTCTTAGCTGCATCGAACAGAAGGTGCCGTCCTCCTGTTCGATTTCAATCAGTTCAAAGTCGTCCGAGGTACTATTTACCTCAGACTGCTGAGCTACTGATGCTAGGGGAGCCGAACCACTGGCATTCAGTATGTCCCCGGCTAACATGGTTCGCTTCTTCACGGCCATATCTATACCATTAAATATGCCGTGCAATGTTATGCCTTCTTTCCAGGCATCTCTCGCAGCAATCTGCTCGTCTCGGTCTCTCAGACCCTTGACGAATTGTGTAATTAAATCGTCCATGTACCAGTCCTGGTTTTCAGTACCGGGCCTGGCCTTGCTTAGCAGGGCATGGAGCTCCATACCGTATGCTCTGAAAGCTTCGTTAGGCTTCTGCGTGCATTTTTTAAAGCGGACCATCGGATCCTCCTTGACCATGTTACACAACAGTCCACTAGCAGATTCCACTAACTGCTCGAAACTTCCTACGAGACCGTACCAGGTCCGCCATTGCTCTACAGCCATGCGACCCGGCCCGCCTTTCAAGCATCTCACCAGATGCGGCTTGGCCTCGTATGGGGTCCAACCATTACAATTCATCACATCGATGAAATCTTCGAACCATTCATTCCATGGTCGAGTACCGTCGTATTCCTTAGGAATCACGGCTACCCTTCGGGCGGAATTATGAGCATACATCAATCTAGTGCATTGTTGTTTGCTCCACTCAATCGCCTTGGTTTCGTTCAAGGTTCGATTGCCCCCTATTCCACCAAAGCTTGTGTTGCCCGGTGGAGGCGGTGGTGGCGGCTGGGTATACGTCCACTGTGAACCACTGTGATTCGTATAGCCTCCACCACCCTGGTTAGGGCCGGTACCCGAGGTACTATTGCTACCTGTAGTACCCGTAGCACCGCCCCCCCCTTGTGTACCTTGGTGGCCGCCATCGGGTGGCTGGTTCCCCGTCGGTTGACTACCATCGCTTGATGGAGTTTGTTGGCCGCTGTCATTACCAGCTCCCAACCCAACACTTTCTGTCTGATCCACATGTATGTGGAAACCACTAGTTTCCGCGCTACTGTCGGAGGCATCCCGAGGTACATAATCCGGGTCTAAGTTGTGGACTATAGGGACCTCGCTTATCCGGACTCTACTAGTTCGGCCGTGCTTATCTTGGGTTCTGATATAAACTCCCCCTTGATGTACATTCCGCGTCGCATTGTCATTGACAAAAGGATTGTATTGCGGATGCTTAGGTGTGGAACAGGAAACTGGTTCACCCTGTTTAACAAACGTCGAGTTCGGATTTAGGTCCTTACTCGCAGGAGGGGCATTCGCCTGCTCTTGCTCCTGTAAATAACTCTCCATAGCAGACTTATTTATTGTGAGGGTAGCTACATCCGTAGTGAGATTTCGCTGCTCCTCCCTTAGCTGTGCGTTTCCGATAAGATCTCGGATCGAATCTTTTCGTTTTCTGCAACAGCTCGGTTACGCTCCTCCTGGGCGGCCAATGCCTCCCGCTTAAAAGTATCCTTCAATAGACGGTACTTTTCACCTTTCTCCTTCTGAGACCGCTGATATTCGTTGGTCTCTCTCCTGATCTCGGATTGTTCCGAGACCAACTTGGCCTCTGTCTCTGCCTTTCGGAGTTGAAGTTTCTTTAACTTCTCCTCCATGGCATGCAACTCGGATTGTAGTTTGTTTACATCCCGGGCCTTAGCAACCTCCTCGGCTCTAGCCTTTTCGATTGCTATGAGTTTATTGGCTTCTTCGAGCTCCAACTCAGCCAATCTTCTCTCTTTTTCCCGTTCGTCTTTCTCCTTTCGCTCCAATCGGTGGGCTACGGAAGTCAGACGATATTTTAGGTCTGATTCTTTTAGAATCGCCTCCTGTTCAACGGATCGTAATTTGCCGATCCGAGATTTAGTCTCCTCTTCTATTTTCAATTGGGCTGCCATGAATTGTTCATGTTGCCTCTTAGCCTGTAACTCTACCTGCTCCTTGGCTTTCAAATAGGCCGAGGTAGTTTTATACCCGAGGCCCATCCGACGTCCGTATATCGACTTGCGGCTGCCTCCAGGGTTGAACATGGAGTCAGACAAGCCTTCGTCCAAAGATAGGCCTAGGTAATGCTTTTCCGAGTTTCTCGGTTCGGCATCCCGAGGCTTAGTCTTCGGGGTTGCTTTAGGGACCGATGGGTCCTTTATAGCTTTACCATCGTCGCTATCATGATCCGACGATGTCATTAATGGGGCTACTCCGTTTGCCCCCTCTGGTACCGCTCCCGGGGGGGTCGCGGTACGCTGCATAGGGCTTTGTGCCATTGGGGTACCCAAGCTGCTAGCCGAGCCTGCTGGTTTAATAGGACCCAGCTGGCGCCTGCTAATTATAACTTGGGACCAATCGCTTAAGTCCAAAGTTGGGGGTCTTAATACCCCCCTAAACAGTCCTGTGTCCGGTGCCACCGTTTGAGGTGTACCCGGATACAATCTTACAATGCCACCTCCATTACTAGTGGCACCGTCTATTAAACCGGGTGTCGAGAAAACAGTCTGGACACCCTCTGGGTTGAACATTTGTTGTTGACCGGGCTTCCAGTCTAACAACAGATGCTGGGATGTAAAGCCATCCTCTTCGAATCCCTCTAGCCCAGGGCTGGGGGGATCCGCATCGGGTTTCCCGAGGCTTTTGGCCAATTTGGCCGCGCTCCACCCCCGAACCAACTGGTCACGGCACCAGTGTAATGGTTCGTATCGACTTATATGTTGAGTGGCTCGTTGGCTCGCTTATCACTAGAGATACCAACACAACACGAGTAGTTCGGGTTGGGCAAAGCCCCGGATACCCCTACCTCTCGGGTAGGACTTTATTCAATACTCAGTAGGTAATAACTAAGCGTCTTGACTGGACCATGTCCAGTCCCCTTCTGCCGCTCGTCCGGCTTCTTAGTAGAAGCTGGATGCGAGGCATGGTGCTGCCCCCGCAAAGCGACACCTAGCTGGCATAGAAGGAACAAGCACCACACGAACACGTCTCTCGGATGAACGGCACTAATATATATACAATGATGCTGGCCCCTACACTAGTAGGGATGCGGTCCTGGAAACCCCCTTTAGCATTAGCCCATCTGTCCACATCGGATAGAGTTGGCGGGATTATGTTGTCGTCCGACTCATCCGATACATTCGATTCGGAAACAGATTCCTCTACTTCCATTGATTCTATGGGTTCGGGGGCTCTGTTCCGTCGTTCAATGATGGCTGAATCCGGAAGGTTTTTAAGTTTCTGGAGTTCAGCCTTCCATTGACGTTCGGACTGGGTTTTAGTCCAGCTCCCGTCGTCAGAATCTGCGGGTGTTTCCGGCTCCTTGGCTTTTGGCTTAGGAGTCGATTTTCCCACACGAGGACTCTTAGATGAGGCGTCCTCTCGTTTGCCGGTAACGACAATCTTTTTTATCGGAGGAGCAGTGGCGGCTTCGTCGTCCAGACGCTTCCTCTCACTTTCCTCATGCCTCGCTTTTGCTGCTGCTCGCTCATCCTCCATTTGTTCCCGGATGAGACAACGGATAAGTTCGGGTCGAGTCCAGGTTAATAGGCTCGACTTCCGGCACTTTTCGATATCGGATTCACTGAGGGTATAGCCCGTAGACCAGGAATCAAACGCCTCCGCGGCTCTCCGGTACTCATAGACAGTCAATAAAGATGTCTCGTGAGAGTCCGGGTTCGGGTAACGGTGGCTTTCGTGTCGTACAAAAAGCCCGACCCAGTCCACCTGCGTGAAGTCCTCGATACCCCATGTACTACGATCAGGTCGTGGCATGAGGTCGAGCTCCAGGGTCATAGCAGCATCATGTACTGCCCTGCGGAATTCTTGGTGGACCATAAGCCCCTGTTGAAACCATCCGTAATCCGTCAGCCATTCCTGAGGGATTTCTGAGTAAACGTGGTTAGGTATAACCTCCAGGATACTCCGTCGGACTTCCGGGTCAATCAGTATATGACGACCGTCTTCATCCGTCTTCATCAAGGTCGGGTGAACGAACAGGTACCTACCATTATAAGATGGGTAGTAGTTCTCGCTCACCTTGTGGCGCCCAAGGGTTCGAAATCCGTCATCCGGGTTTCCACTGCAGTCGTCCGCCCAACTGCTGGTTGTCGGGTTACCGGTGGCTTCACCGGATTCCCCCATCGTCATGGGTGACGAATCCGGTACAGGAGGGCGATCCCCCCCTGCACTGTTGTCGCCTGGAGAAGACAGTAGCGGTGAAACCGGCCTACTGTTCTTCCCCAAGTTGAAGTTCTCGAGATCATCGTCGAACTCCATCATTTCCTCTTCCCGCGGGGTAACCGGGGACAAAGGCTGTGAGCCTTGTTCAATGTCGGCATCCGGAAGGACGCTACCGGGAGTCAAGTGACCCGGCTCGCCGAACCGCTTTGACTCCACCACGGTTTTCTCAGCCATACGCTGAGAAGACAACGTCAGGGGTTTTTATTTCCTTTCCCCGCCGAACACTCACCTACTCGGTGTTCATCCTCCTCCCGCTCCAGAGGGTTCGCTGTTGTAGAGGACGCTTACTTTGAACAATTTAGGGAGACACACCTGTGATATGGTCTGCCTCCTCCGCTCGTTCAAAACAATATGGCCGAATTCTCGCAGTTGACGTCACTTCCCCGTTGTCCGGCGGGGTCACGAGAGGTCATGCGCGAGTAGCCGCTGTGACGTCACACAACACGTGCAATACATATAAACAAATAACAATCCGTACAGTTCTGCCATTATCGCTTGTCTTCGGGAGACTGTCAAGGGATTCATATGGAGCCTTTATGGATAGTCTTTACGTATCCATCGAATTCTTCGTCCAATACCAACTGGGACGTCCCCCGGGAGTTATAACAGCAACCTGTAGCGAACCGTTAAACAAAAGGACAACACATAACGGATTACAGGACGATACACTCGTTGTGTAACGGGTTAGGTCACTGCAGCCCTGGCAAGTCGTGGACTGCGACGGAGCACTACACCATCTCCAGCTCCCTTATTCAACCTGGCAGACTTCCGAGCCTTTTCTAGGGATTTTGTAGCCGACAATTTCCCTTTCCTCTTCAGTCCGCCTGCACCCGTCGAGACTTTTTTTACTACACCTCCCCGAGATGGTGTTGGCGCTGGCATTACTGTTTTACCCGGTACCTTTCTCGGTCTCCCGGGACCTCTTCCTGGTGATTTCTTTAGCCGGGGTACCCTGTCCATATTGCTTATGGACTTGGAACCTTCTCCATACTTCTTGTCAGAATTATCCCTTCCTAACCAAGGACGTAGCCTATCTATGTTGGACTTATACACCCTTCCTATATCGGATTGTATCAATACCGTACAATCGCTGATCACAGTGGTTACTGTAAACGGACCATCCCAATTGTAATCGTAAAACACGATCTCCGAGTTTAAAGTGTCTTATCTTTAAACCCGTATCGTATCCGGCCTTTTGCCAGCGGGCACTTTTATGTAATTCCAGACGAACTACTTCATATGCCTTTTTGAACCGGTCTCGTAATGCTTCCACAAAAACTACCTGACAAGGTAATTCCGGATTCATTCCGACGACACCAAATACCAAATCCGCTGGCATTATTAAATCCTCTCCAAATACTAATAAATTTGGAGAGCAGTTAGTACTCGAATGAACAGTGCCATTGTAAGCGTGTGTTACAAAGTCGCATTGTTCATCCCAATCATCCATATTGTCATTTACAAGTGATTTTAGGACTTGTATAAGGGTTCTATTGAACCTTTCTACCAGCCCGTCACTTTGTGGACGATACGGATTGGTCCTAGTTTTACAGATGGCAAGATATTCACACATACTTTGCCAGAGATTGGATTCGAATTCTCTTCCCTGGTCACTGTGAAGCATTAAGGGCACTCCAAAAGTTAGTACCCAACCCTTCACAAAAGCTTCCGCACAAGTAACAGCCTTATGGTCCGGTAGTGGGAAGACTTTAGTATACTTGGTATAATAGTCACACACTACCATCATGCACGTATTGTCATTCGGCGTCTTATTTAGTCCGCTAATAATATCAATTCCTATTCGGGCGAACCTTACCCCGAATAATTCTTGGGATAAGGGCAACTTACCGGGTCCTTGCCCGGGTTTGTTTTTACAACAATCCGGGCAACTAGCCACCCATCGGAGTAAGTCTTGCGACATACCCGGCCAGTAGTATCTCTTCGAGAGACGAGCTAAGGATCGTTTCTTTCCGAAGTGACCACTTGTTCTGTGTCCATGACAATAATACATGATGTCTCTACGCATGGCAGATGGAATGACAACTTGTATCTGCTTTCCACCATTGTTGCATGGTTTCCAGCGGTACAGTATTCCTCTCTTGACTTCTAGCTCCGTCCATTGAGCTAGAAATCTTCTCATTTCCCTATTCTCCAGCGAGGCTATAGGCCTAGCTGGACATATACCCTCTGGTACCAATTGTAGAAGCCTAGCAGTAACCGAGTCAGCCTCCTGGAAGTTCCTAATGGTTTCTAAGGACCAATCCAGGACACTGCCTATACGTGTTTCGAAAGGAATTCGAATCGAGGCTGCTACTGCTTTATGGATCCCACAATCAGTACAATTCGGATTGTCACATTTCCGAATTGGTATTCAGGATAAGGCATCAGCATTCACGTGCTTATTTCCGGCACGGTGCTGTATCTGACTATTTTCTAGTCCGAATTCAGACAGATGGGCTAGCCATCTCCCTATCATTCCTTCGGCATCCCGAAAGTTTAATAACCATCTTAGGGAGGAATGATCCGTACGTAATGTAAAGTTAGTTCCCCACAAGAAGTGTTTAAACTTTTTGGTATACACCACGACAGCTAATAATATACGTTTAGTTGTGCAGTAATTTCGCTGTGTTTTACTCAGTGTATTGCTAGCAAATGCAATCGGGACCTCCACTCCACCTTGGACTTGGGAGAGGGCTGCACCGATACTTTCATTGCTAGCATCCGTATCCAGTATGAAATGCCCATCCTCGGATGGGTATTGCAGTACTGGAGTACTCGTGAACAAGGCTTTCAATTGTTGGAAAGCTTGTTCTTGTTTGGTTCCCCATGGGAACTTTTCCTTCCTACTACCGGGGGTCCATGTTGTTAGGATTTGTAAGGGATAACTCACCCGAGAATAATTCGGTATAAAGTCTCTATAATAGGAGCAGAATCCTAAAAATGACCTTACTTCCTTTGGACTGTTTGGTACTCCCCAGTCCGTTACTGCCTGAATTTTTTCAGGATCAGCTTTTATTCCTTCTTCAGATATTATCCGGCCCAAATAATTTATGGACTTTTTAAACAAATTACATTTCTTAGGTTTAAGTTTTAAACCGTTAGATATTATTCTTTCTAATACTAACTTGAGGTTGTGCAAGCATTCGTCAAATGTTTTGCCGAATACTATTACGTCGTCAAGGTAAACGAGGCACTTTTTCCATAACAGATCACTTAAAAGTGTTTCCATCATGGCTTCAAAGGTTGCCGGAGCATTACATAAGCCGAAAGGCATAACATTATACTGGAACAAACCTATATGACTTGGAAAAGCAGTCTTTTCCATATCATCCGGGTTCATTCCTATTTGCCAGTATCCGGATTGTAAGTCCAGAGTACAAAACCACTTATTACCTCCTAAAGAATCGATTGTTTCATCAATTCTTGGCAATGGATACGAATTTTTCTTCGTTAAACCATTTAGTTTCCTATAGTCTATACAAAACCGGATAGACCCATCCTTTTTCGTCACCATACATACTGGACTACTCCAAGGACTGCTAGATGGAACTATTACATTCTGTTCTAGCATCTTAGCTATTTCTGCTTCTGCTACCCTCTTCTTAGGCAGGGGTAGCCTCCGATACGGGATCTTGAAAGGCTTCGCTTCTCCCGTATCAATGGTATGTAATACCTTCGTAATCTTTCCGAGTGGTTCACCCTGAACGGCGAACGCCCTCTGATACTTAATCAACAACTCTTTGAGGGTTTCTTTCTGCGAAGGATCTTCTAGACTCGTATCCTCATACATTGTCTTCAGATCTTCGTTCCATTCTTGTTCAACCATTTTAACCGGAAGGTTCAGGGAACAGCTAGTCACTGTCTCAGCCAGTGTAACGGTACCGAAATTAGCTCCTTTTTTCAAGTACAGGGTCCTGTTACCAGTATTGGAAACCGGTATGACTGACCAAGCCCCATTGGCTACTATCGTGTCAACCGATTCCAATCCTAAACTAGCCAGCATAATCGTGTCCGGCTCAATTACTGCATCCTGGTTCCTCAACTCGGAATTAGTCCGCTCTGGCCAACAAATGACCTCCTACCTCTAATCCGGTACCGGGTTTCCCCTGTGCTCCCTGGGCACTTGTTATATCGGATTCCCCAATCTCCTGAGTGGGCTTTTCTACCACCTCAGTATTGGGCGAATGTGTTACTTCATTCAGATCTGCACCACTGCTGGTGGTATCATGGCAAGTGACTATTCTGGGATCCTGTTGCTTGCCCGTAACAGAATCCCCTCTCAGTTTTCCTTATCGTCTACTGTGGAAAAACTCATTCGTGTTCTATACACCGGTTTCTCTGCCACACATTCGGTAGCGAAATGGCCTAATTCCTGGCACCTATAGCATCTTCTCTGGGACTTATCCACCCTTGGGCGTCGCAGAGCATGCGTCAATCGGGTAACCAAACTCTCCATAAAATCCCCCTGAGCAGTTGACACTGCCATCTGAGGAGTAGAGAAAGTGGGTAACTGTGGTACCGGTAGCTGAGCTACCGGTTTCTGCGGCACCTCTAGTTTCGGTGCTATCGATGATGCATCCCCTACGGGTTTCTGAAAGTTTGATTTCTTCTTGAAACCTCCCTTTCGGTACCTCTTCTGCCGATAATATTTACCGGCGATTTGTACAGATCCGATATATTCCCCATTATCATCAGAGATATATTCGTAATCGAACCGGACTCAACTGCAGCCGTGTGTTCCGGTAGAGGTGGACCACTGTTAACTGCCGAAGCTCTTGCAGGGGGTGCATTGGCACCTAGCAACCGCTTCTTCCTATCATAATTCTCGATAGCCAGGAACAGATCATTGAAGGAGGTATCATCCTTCCATTCATCCCAAGCAATAGTCTTATGTTCCGGGTCCCGGAGCCCGGCAATGAATTGAGTGAATAACTCTTGTATCCAACATTCATCGTCATATTCCCAATTAGGCCTAGCTTTACTGAGCAGGTCCTGTAGTTCCAGCCCAAAGACTTTATGTGACTCCCTGGGTTTCTGTGTCCGTCTCTTAAAGGTGATCCAAGGATCCTCTCGGACAATAGAACCGAATAGGTAGCAGGCACACTCCAACAATTCGTCGTAGGTACCTTCTATTCCATATTCTTTTCTCCATCTGTTCAGGGCTACTTTGCCTCCCTTACTAAGCCAGCAGACTAAATACGGTAATGCTTCGTCTTTAGTCCATCCGCTACAATTCACCTCGTCTACAAAGATTTGATAACTATCTTTCCAAGGTTCATTCGGACCGTATGGCGGAGGTATCCATCCCATACGACGCGCAGGATTAGAACAACCCCTGAGCCGATTGGCTTCTTTCAGGCTCCAATCCATCACTTCGACCACATCGACTCCTTTACGATAGCAGTCGATTCCCAATCCCTGAATGCATTTACTATTATCAAAAATTTCCTGCATTCCGGGAGACATGGAAGAACGCCTATTCATTCTTTTAGGCTTTCCTCCGTCTCTTTGATTAGCACCATAAGGAGCATTACCTCCTCCTCCTGGTCCTCCCGGTGGATATCCTCCACCACCGGATCCTCCTGACGGATATCCTCCACCTCCGGATCCTCCTGACGGATATCCTCCGCCTCCGGATCCTCCTGACGGATATCCTCCGCCTCCGGATCCTCCCGGTGGATATCTTCCGCCACCAGATCCTCCTGACGGATATCCTCCGCCTCCGGATCCTCCTGACGGATATCCTCCGCCTCCGGATCCTCCCGGTGGATATCTTCCACCACCGGATCCTCCTGACGGATATCCTCCGTCACCGGATCCTCCCGGTGGATATCTTCCACCTCCGGATGCTCCTGACGGATATCCTCCGCCACCGGATCCACCAGACGGATACCTTCCGCCACCGTCATAGCCTTGGTTATGGCCTTGCCCAAAATAATTTGAATTTTGGGTGTTGGTATAACCGGTACTATAACCGTCATAGCCGTAGCTATTCGCTTGGTATCTCCTGACACCATGGGAGTCACCGGCCGGAGTTTGACTACCATCGGCATACGTTCCCATATGTGGGTTTTGTGCATTTTGCACACCTTCATAAGGTGGACGAGATGGAGCATTCCGATGATGACCATCAGGCATTGCATTTATTGGCGGGGGACGTGGTGTGCTTGCGCCGGGACCAGGGGTGGGTTTCGGGGGGTCAGGTTGTTTCGGGTTATTCCGATTCCGATCTTGTTTGCCCGAACCATTGTTCCTTGAATCAGAGGGATCACCTGCTCCACCAGCAGTTGTATTCATCAAAAAAGGTATTTGAGGTACTGGTGGGGCCCGTAAATTGTTTCCGGGTAGAGTAGAATGGGAATCACCTTTAATAGGTGCTCCTGTTGCTTTAATTGTGGAATCTACTCCATTCGACGGTTTATTGGGATTATAAATACCGCCTGCTACATGTTTATCAGCTCCATCGGTTACAAAAGGATTATACCGAGTGGGGCCGGGAGCAGGTGTCGCGCTTTGCGATCCTACAGCGTCATCATTATCCACTGTAGCACCTGCCTGTAAACGACTAGCTAATTGTACGATTATTGTATCGTCTAATGGGCCAATTGCTTGTTGGGTTTGTTCTACATAGTCACCCAATGCAGCTGCAGTATTTTGTAAATCCTGCAGTTCGAGTAGATATTCATCCCAATCATTCATTAGTTGTTCATTGTATCGGAGGATACCTATCCGGACAGTTTCGTTATCTTCGGCCTGTTTAACACAACATTCTTTCAGGCGTTCGTATTCTGCCTGCAGCGATTCTTTTGCACTTAGAAATTGGGTTTCTTCTTCGTGCAGTCGCTGCTTCAGAGTTTGTTTTTCATTTTCAAACTCGGCTCTCATATCTCGGAGATTCCCCAAAATATCTTCTTCCTCTTCGAATGCTTCATCCTTAGCTCTCGCTATCAGGTTAAGCGTCTCGTTCATAGCCAGATATTGCTGGTTCATTTCATCCATTTCCCGATTGTATTTATCATGATCCGGAACGGTGAAAGTAACATTCCCAGTGGTAATCGCACTACAATCAAGTGGTGGTAATTGCCCTGGGACATCGTAAGGAAGCTGACCAAAGGTTACCTTCCTTGGCATAGGAGCCGGATGGTTTGGGTCATGGCTTCCTCCAGTTTCGAACAACGAATCTGCCAATTCTAAATTGACAGAGTAGTGTTGGTTGACACGTTCAACCCGGTGTTTCACCAGGATTGAATCCGGGACATTTTCCTCACTATCCGCGTAGTGAGGTATCGTGTCCCTCCATTGCTGATCCCTGGAGGGCGCATAAAAATGCGCTGATTCCTCCAGGGTCTCATCCGGATTGGCGTTATATGTGTCCGGGCTATACATTTCTGCCGAACCCACTGGTCACGGCACCAGTGTAATGGGTTTCGTTCTCCCCTTATTCGATTGGACAGACAAGTCAACAAGAGGAGGATTCTGGTGTATGCGAACAGGGTTTATTTCGGTTCGAATAACACAGGCACGGCTACCCGGAGGTAGCTCGGAGAGATTGTATGAGATACCGGATTCTTTGTATCAGGTTGGAGTACTTCATACAGTGATGGTCTCATTCACTCTGAAGTGGCGACTGAGCCCTGTCCTCCTCTTATAGGTAGGGACAGTGGCGCCCCCCCGTGCCTCTCTCACACCACCCGAACAGATGCTGCCACCTATCCGGGAAGTGGAGGGCGAAGCCCGGGTGGCTGACTCACCCACCGCGCCAAAGGACCATAACGTAATGTACATATGTATACCTCTACACATATATATATATATATATATATGATATATATATATATATATATATATATATATATATATATATATATATATATATATATCAGAAATGCCGATGCGTCTGAAAACGTGAATCGAAAATTCATGAAGCTAGAATTAGTTTTTATTGACAGTGTCTGGATTTATAGTTGATCCAGTGCTTTAGATTTTTATCACCAGCATTCCTGTACTTACAGACAGAGGCCTCGTTCCAAGTAGTGTATCCTCAAAGATGTCCTTGGCTAGTGGCATGTAGGCAGTAACGTTACACAGGGACTGTGTCAGTAATGACACTCCCACCGGAACTGACGTCACTGTCAACGTCATGGCAACCATCATCTGTACGTCACATGAAGGGGGTGTGAATTCAATAATGGAAGGCCATAATGGGAGTTTCATTTGGCAGGGTATTGGGCGTGGGAATGTGCTTTGGAGTGTAAGTATTTGTAAATGGAACGTAATTTAGGGCTTGTGAGTAGTGTGGAAACATAAACAGTATATGGAAATTCTTGTATAGCTTGTAAGTAGTGTGGAAGCATAAACAGTATATGGAAATTCTTGTATAGCTTGTGAATAGTGTGGAAGCCACCCCGTGCATCTAGAGTCAGCGTATTCTTTACGGTGACGAAGATGCCACAGTCAGCGCTTTAGATACGCTGACTTTTCTGTCACTGGTCACTGGTGACGGCAATGTCAGCCTATCAAACTGTATTGCACAATACATATCCCTAAACACCATTTCTGTGGCATCTACACTGAGTGTAGTATATAAGGCTTGGAGCTATATTTCTCCTATATTAGCTTCTATCCTATTTCTATATATAGAATAGAATTCTATACTATATACCAGGTATAGAAAAGAAGTTTGCCCCTCAGGGCTACTAATATAGGACAGAATAGAAGCTTGCCCCGCAGGGCTATGCTTTTAAAATTGATATGTAAAGGGAAAAGAATAGAATTTTGCCCCTCAGGGCTATCAATTTTAAATGTTCTATTATAATCCTTAAAAGCAACAATTTTAGATCAATAGCCCTGCGGGGCAAAATTCTATTCAATTCCTTAAAGGTATCAATTTTAGATTAATAGCCCTGCGGGGCAAAATTCTATTCTATTTCCTAAAAGTATCAATTGTAAGTTAAAAGCCCTGCGGGGCAAATTTCTATTGTATTCCTGTTAAGAGTCAATCTAATTCTATGCTACCCCAATTCGGTTAAAAATCCTGTATACAACCAATAGGGACAGTATCATTAGGGTTTAGGGCTGTCCCTCTAGTTCTATTATAAGAGAGGGATGTTATCATGGTTTGAAAAAAAGAACTCATGCCTTATTATAACCATGATAGCATCCCTCTCTTTTTATAGAACTAGAGGAACAGCCCTAAACCCTAATGATACTGTCCCTATTGGTGGTATACAGGATGGGTGACCAGTGACAGGAAAGTCAGCGTATCAAATAGGCTGACCGAGGGTGCCCGGTCATCATATCAGATACAGGTGGGTTGGTGGAAGCATAAGTAATATATATGGAAAGTGATATAGGGCACGTGAGTAGTGTAGTAACATAAGTAGTATATGGAAAGTGATATAGGGCATGTAGGTAGTGTAGTAACACAAGTAGTATATGGAAAGTGATATAGGGCATGTGAGTAGTGTAGTAACATAAGTAGTATATGGAAAGTGATATAGGGCACGTGAGTAGTGTAGTAACATAAGTAGTATATGGAAAGTGATATAGGGCACATGAGTAGTGTAGTAACATAAGTAGTATATCGAAAGTGACATAAGGCATGTAAGTAGTGTAGTAACACAAGTAGTATATGGAAAGGGATATAGGGCATGTGAGTAGTGTAGTAACACAAGTAGTATATGGAAAGTGATATAGGGCATGTGAGTAGTGTAGTAACACAAGTAGTATATGGAAAGTGATATAGGGCATGTGAGTAGTGTAGTAACACAAGTATTATATGGAAAGTGATATAGGGCACGTGAGTAGTGTAGTAACATAAGTAGTATATGGAAAGTGACATAAGGCATGTAAGTAGTGTAGTAACACAAGTAGTATATGGAAAGTGATATAGGGCATGTGAGTAGTGTAGTAACACAAGTAGTATATGGAAAGTGATATAGGGCATGTGAGTAGTGTAGTAACATAAGTAGCATATGGAAAGTGATATAGTGCATGTGAGTAGTGTAGTAACATAAGTAGTATGGAAGGTGATATAGGGCATGTGAGTAGTGTAGTAACAAAAGTAGTATATGGAAAGGAATGTAGGGCACGTGAGTAGTGTGGTAACATGAGCAGTATATGGAAAGGAATGTAGGGCATGTGAATATTGTGGTAGTTGTCTTGGCTGCGTTTAAGTAGTTTATGGAAAGTATTATTGTGCTTGTGAGTAGCAAGGTCTTATTCATTAGCAGTAGTATATAATGTATCAGAACGGGACTATAGCTAAATACAGGATATTACTCACTCAGGATGCAGCCAATCAGAGGCCTCCATTTGGTCACGTGACCCATTGCCATGGCAATGTGACCTACTTAGGGGATTAGCAACCACTGCGCAGTGAATCAGAGGCCAGCATTCTGGTAACCATGGTAACATGACCTAATTAGGGGATTAGTGCAGTCATGTGACCCCTTGTTTGTAAACAACATGTGGTGTCAACATGTGGTGTAGTCACATGACCCCTTGTTTGTAAACAAAGGGGCGTGGCTAATTATGCAAACAGGTGGTCACATGATTACGTGGACGAGGTTAATTACGAAATGAGATATATCAAATACATTTCACTTTTTTTATATTTTATTTTATTAAAATATAAATAAAAGTATATACATTCATCTTTAATCATAATCCAGACTGTACATAGTGCAATCTTTGTATACGGTACTCATGCAAGTGTTCTTTCGAAATGTAGGAATGGTGTAAGTCATACTCCTTGTCCACAATTCATCTAAATTACAATAGAAATCCGCTGAAGTATAATACCAAGTATGCCATTCAGTTTGTGTGGACATGACGCTTCTTAGTAGAGCGTTCTGTATATTTTCAAAATGAAACTCTCTACAGAGCACACGATCTAAACACTCTTGACAGAACGTGTTGAATATTCTCTCAGAGTTATGACAACACATATCCCGTAAAAAGTCTGAGTTTTCTCGAGAAGAAATATTAAAGCGTTAGTAGATTCTAACGTATACCGTCTTTTGATGAGAGGACAGGTTTTCTGATTGTGAAATTGATATAGTCCTATCGATCTGTCTGTGAAGACATCAGTCCCTCTCCAGAAAACATCATTGAAACACTCTTTCAATGAATAGAATGTCTGATTAGAAACAAGTCCTTTATGAACATTTTGTTTTAACAATGGTGCTTTAAAGAACAGCACATCTGCTGCATTGATTATTTCCCATGTGTAAAACGGTTTGCAAGTACATATATTCTCCTTTAACAATATAAGAGTAGGTAAGGTAGTACCTTTAACATTAGAGGTTCCAGCCAGAAGAGTCATATCCATGGGCGATGGGAGTGGTGGTGGTAATAACGTGCGATCTTGTACAGCACTAGTAGTAGCAGCAGCAGCAGCAGCAGCAGCATCCAAGATATTTACCTCCATATCCGGTGAGGTTACCCGCTTCAGCGTCTTTAGCCAGAGCTGCGATGTCTATGGGTTTAGGTGTGACAAGTGGTGGCAGCAGCAACACCACCACCACCAGCAGCAGCACCACCACCACCAGAAGCAGTAGCACTAGCAGCAGCAGCAGCATCCAACCATCCGTACGGATCAATATAAAATTCGGAGTTAGCGTCACCTGTGAACAGATCAGCAAGGATCTTGATTTCCGTGGGGGAATATGGTGATGCTGTAGTAGTTTTTGGTTTCTCAGAGTTGATAGTTTGTAGAGCGGTCAGGGTTTCCATGATGAAGGTGGCAGAGAAAGTGTGAGGGAACAAAATTTCACTCTCCCTTATGTACCCGTCCGACACTAATTATGCAAACAGGTGGTCACGTGATTAAGTGGACGAGGTTAATTACGAAATGAGATATATCAAATACATTTCACTTTTTTTTTATATTTTATTTTATTAAAATATAAGGGTCAGGTCGCCAGAAAGCAGTAGATTTTGTGTTTTTGGGTCATTTTGGACTTTTATGGCTCTGGAAAAAGAAGTTGTGAACCAATCTTGTCTTACATAGTCTCATTTGATAGAGAACACTTAGGGCTATCAGAAAAATGTAAATTTGTGGTCATCCATCAAAAACTTTAAGACTTATAACCTACTGAAGTGAAAAAACGGCCAAATTTGTTCTTTTTTATACTTTTTGTATTTTTTACAAGTGTCCTGTATTGAATAAAGAACACTATAGAGTATCCAAAAGTTATTTTTTGTATTGTATATGATCATAGGTATCATTTCCATGAGGTTTGGACATGTTACTAAGTGAGAATTTTTCATGATGTGTCTTTCAAAATGGAAATCTGTAATTTGTAACGTCCGGTACCTAAATCTAAATCAGTTATAAAACATGGAAAACATGAAGCTTCAAAATCTTTGTTATTACCCATATGAGGGGCCCTATCATCCCCTACTTTGGTGAAGAAATTGTGTGTCTACCAGCATTTGTCTCCATATGAGAGCAGCTTATGTGAAATAATTCTGATAAAAGTACCGGACGTTACGTAACGTCCGGTACTTTTATCATTATGTAGGAGGCAGTCTACTGTACATGCATAACTGAAATTTTGTTCCATTCTGTAATTGAAGTCAATAATAGACATATTCACCTTGTTATTTCATGTGTTTGTTATGCATAATGGGACATTTTTATATTACTGAGAGCAACTTCAATTACCTCAATATTTCAGTATTTTGGTACCGGACGTTACATGACACAAAACAAGCAATAAAAATGGAACCGGATGGCCTAGATCGGTATTTTTTGGTCTTCTGAGCTGAGGAGATGTACCTTGACAATTTTGTTAAGGTTATATAAAGTAATTAGAAAATTAGTTTTTCAGGGCTTTCTAGGGCAAAATCTTACACTTTCTGACGACCTGACCCATAAATACAAGTATATACATTCATCTTTAATCATAATCCAGACTGTACATAGTGCAATCTTTGTATACGGTACTCATGCAAGTGTTCTTTCGAAATGTAGGAATGGTGTAAGCCATACTCCTTGTCCACAATTCATCTAAATTACAATAGAAATCCGCTGAAGTATAATACCAAGTATGCCATTCAGTTTGTGTGGACATGACGCTTCTTAGTAGAGCGTTCTGTATATTTTCAAAATGAAACTCTCTACAGAGCACACGATCTAAACACTCTTGACAGAACGTGTTGAATATTCTCTCAGAGTTATGACAACACATATCCCGTAAAAAGTCTGAGTTTTCTCGAGAAGAAATATTAAAGCGTTAGTAGATTCTAACGTATACCGTCTTTTG
Source organism: Acholoe squamosa (assembly GCA_949317995.1). Classification (NCBI taxonomy): domain Eukaryota; kingdom Metazoa; phylum Annelida; class Polychaeta; order Phyllodocida; family Polynoidae; genus Acholoe; species Acholoe squamosa. The sequence goes on from OX439052.1 coordinate 25,343,524, forward strand.
ATGAGAGGACAGGTTTTCTGATTGTGAAATTGATATAGTCCTATCGATCTGTCTGCGAAGACATCGGTCCCTCTCCAGAAAACATCATTAAAACACTCTTTCAATGAATCGAATGTCTGATTAGAAACAAGTCCTTTATGAACATTTTGTTTTAACAATGGTTCTTTAAAGAACAGCACATCTGTTGCATTGATTATTTCCCATGTGTAAAACGGTTCGCAAGTACATATATTCTCCTTTAACAATATAAGAGTAGGTAAGGTAGTACCTTGAACGTTAGAGGTTCCAGCCAGAAGAGTCATATCCATGGGCGATGGGAGTGGTGGTGGTAATAACGTGCGATCTTGTACAGCACTAGTAGTAGCAGCAGCAGCAGCAGCAGCAGCATCCAAGATATTTACCTCCATATCCGGTGAGGTTACCCACTTCAGCGTCTTTAGCCAGAGCTGTGATGTCTATGGGTTTAGGTGTGACAAGTGGTGGCAGCACCACCACCACCACCACCAGCAGCACCAGCACCACCACCAAAAGCAGTAGCACTAGCAGCAGCAGCATCGTCCAACCATCCGTACGGATCAATATAAAATTCGGAGTTAGCGTCACCTGTGAACAGATCAGCAAGGATCTTGATTTCCGTGGGGGAATATGGTGATGCTGTAGTAGTTTTTGGTTTCTCAGAGTTGATAGTCTGTAGAGCGGTCAGGGTTTCCATGATGAAGGTGGCAGAGAAAGTTTGAGGGAACAAAATTTCACTCTCCCTTATGTACCCGTCCGAGATAAGCCTCTTAACTGTGGTTTTAAATCAATCAAAGACTTAAAAGGAGATTTAATCCCATTTTCACAGAGACCTTCACTTGGTAGGGTATCTGTCTGTTTTGATTTTCACCTGCCGTTTGCTGTAGGCATGGATCCCTTAGATCATTAAGTGTGGTTGGTCCCAGAGGGAAAAGATAAAAGACTTAAAGGCTCTGATCCCATAGATTCTCCCTCTGTAGGGTATCTGTTTGTCACCCACCGTTCACTGCAGGAGGGTTTAACTTACATCATCAAAGTGTTGTCTCATGGCGACAAGAGGAGCAGGAGGAAGGGGGATTAACTTGTTGATTTGTTAGACTTAATCTGCTTATAACACGTGCGCCTTTGTAGTCACAGACAGAGTGGCAGACACGCACCCTGGGGTATTTTCCTGTGATGCATAGACACGTAGGTAGGTAGGAACCATAGTACCTTGCGTATTAGGCTAGGTGCGACCCCTGAAGTTAAGGGTGTACCTTATAGGTAGGGGTTACTATAAAACACTACTAAAATAAAGCTTGCAGATACACTTTATAGCATTCCCTCAAGTTGGGGGCGTGCGAGGTACTACGGTTCTACGGTAGGTAGGTAGGTAGGTAGGTAGGTAGGCGGGGAGGTGGGCACATTTCCACTATTTTTTGCGCCACACGCGCTGCTGCTGCTGCGCACCCCACACCTTGGCTAGTGAGTGATCCAATTAAAACACTTTGACTTCTCTGTTACAAGATTATATTTTCCCCCTACTGGTAACCACCCCCTGTAGTTTTTGTATACAGACTTTGAACGCCTTAATCTCCTACCGATCCATAATCCCCTTATACATATAAGTCGCATTAAGGTAATTATCACAGTTGTTACACCTGTTTATCGCACCTGATACCTTTATTCCAAAAGCATTTCTTCCCCTTGATGTGGGGTGAAAGGATCCAGGTGAAAATGGGATTAGATCATTCTCTCAACTATATAAAGAGCCCTGATTTTTCTTGGAAGGGCAGAACACGTCCACCCTCTCCTTTGACACCACCGCTTCTACTACTGCTGCTACCACCACCACCACCACCACCGTCGCTGTAGACGCCTTGCCGCCTGTTTACCACCTACACTCTAGGAGGAAATTTCAGCTGAGTCCATCACTCTCTTTATTATTTTCTTTTTGAGCTTTTATTTTATTTCACTCTTTTTTGAAATATTCCACTTGAGATGGAGCGACATTTTTAAAGAACGATTAGGGAAACCCCATCTATTTTCTTATCTGAACATAGAGATCGGCACATATTTCAGACTCATACCTCTTTTAAGGCGATTAATAATTTAATGAAAAGCAAAGGTGAGGAATTTAGTAGCAGCGCCAGTATCAGCAGCAGTAGCACCATCAGCAGCAGTAATACCAAAAGTAATCGTAGTGATAGAAATAGCGGAAGCAGTAGGAGCAGTCGAAGTAGTAGAAGAAGAAGAAGTAGCAGCCCCAGGGAAAGCAGCAGTAGTAGTAGTAGTAGAAGAAGTAGTGGATCTTCTTCAGCAGCAGCAGCTGCAGTAGAAGCAGCAGCAAAAGCAGTAGAAACAGTAGAAGAAGTAGTAAAAAAAGAAAGCTGTCTTTAAAGAAAAGAATTTACTCCATTACTGTTTGATAACCACCCTCAGTGCACCCACTCATTGGGCATTTCATGAAAATGAAGGGTGTTCAAATATGGTGAGAATAAGCGCTATGAAAAGATTCGACGAGGACATTGGTTATTTGGGGGTAACCGCCGCTCCCACTCGGTGGGTGGGCGTGGTGGCCGACGTGAACACAATCTCGTATCGTTTCGAAGTCGTCACCTGTTATCCGGCCCATTACAATGAGACCGCATTGAAGAAGAAGGGACGTACTACTTTAAAGATTACATCTCAGTTTGTATTTGTTACCACTGTGTTGTTACCCCTGATACCTTTTTGGATACAGTTATGTTAAAGAGGAGAGGAAGGCAAAGTGACACGCTTTGACCAAATAGTTAAAGAAAAAGGCAAAGTGACAAGCTTTGCCCAAAGAGGAAAAAAATTGCCCGCCTTATTTTTTTATTTTTTATTTTTATATATGACATGTGTAAAATTGAGTGAAAATAAAATATATTATATAAGAAGAAAAAAATATGAGAGATGGTGATGTTATCGGGTGTCATGAAATGTAACAAGATAGAATAAAACTCGCTACGACTCTTTCCTGAGAATCACTCGTCACTGAGCTTTCGACTGAGAAACACGTCACCATCACCACGACCGTAGTTACCACCACTTCTACTACTACTACGACCCCATAACGACCGCTGAAAAATGTCGAGTGGTAAAATCACAACCTTCGCCGAAATAGATTTTGATCCCCAACTACAAGGACCCTTCAGTTGTATCATCAGCGGTCCGTCTGGTTTTGGAAAATCAAGCTTGGTGAATCAATTTCTGAGCAACGTTAATAATTTGGTCACACCGCCGGTGGAAAAGATCTTTTACCATTACGGCGAGTGGCAGCCCCTCTTTGAAAAAATGCAAAAAGACTATGGAGTGGAATTCAGAGAAGGTCTTCCCAGCAAAGAAGTCATAGTGGGAGAAGAAGAATCGATTACCCCTCGACCACACACTCTACTGATATTGGATGGTCTGATGAGCAGTTTGAATCAGCAAGTGGTAGCTGACATCTTCACCAAATATTCCCATCACTGGAACATGAGCGTCATATTTATCACTCAGAACCTATTCCAGAAATCACCCGAATTTTCGAACTATGAGTCTGAACGCTCACTACATGGTCATTTTTAAGAACCCTTGCAACATGGGACAAATAGGTGCTCTGTCTCGTCAGGTGTTTCCCTCCAAGACGACGGCTCTCTCCAGTATATTTACCCATGAACTCAAGCGACCTCACACATAGCTGCTTCTAGACTTCAAGCAGACAACACCGGACGACCTGAGAATACGCTCCTCACTGACGACCATAGATGATCAGATCATGTTCGTTCCGCTAGACAAAAAGAGAAAGAGAAAGTAATGTCTACTCATCGACTCAGAAGACATTACAGCACCCTTAAACACTTGGCAAAGTGTTCGCCGGAGGATTGTGAGCATTTAATAGGATCTGGAAGCGACGATTTGATCATGATGTTGAGCAAAATCTGTTAGAATTTACTGGAGGGAAACATTCTGCTCACCGAGAACCAACCGGAAAATCTTCGAGAATCTGCTGACGTGTTGAGGACGATGAGCAAAAAAGCTACCATCAAAAGAAAGAGAAACGGCTTGGTTCAAAGGGGCAGTTTCCTCATTCCGGCTCTGATAGGCATGGCCTTACCCCTTATAAAAAGCATTCTCCGTATATAGAGCTCCTCATTCGACACCTCACCACCACAGCTGCCTCAATGACAGACCCTGAGGAGCAACACTACAAGTGCTTGGCTCTCGTAGATCCTAAGTTGCTCTCGAAATTTTGAGGAGCACCTGATGTCCCCACTGCTGCTGCTGCTGCTGCTCCTACTGGTGCTGCTGCTGCTGCTGGGACTTCTGCTTTTGCTGCTGATGAGCGTGAAAACAAGAACCCCTCCTCTTTCGCCACCGTCATATCCCCACCCTCCAATATACCTTATTACTACAGACAGGCAGAACAAGGTCTTCATCCCAACACCGCATTACACCAGGTGCTACAGTTTATCTACAGGCACTTGGACCTAGTGTTGAACGACCCCACTTTGAAATACAAGAGGTTTTTGAATAGGTTACAATTCTTTCTCGCAAATCCCAACAACCACACGATTCCTGCATCCACTTTTGTACCACCACCGACCTCCCACGCTTCCTTCCTTGAGATGTTGCTCGACCAAGTTCCACAGAGGAAACGCAATGCCACCACCAAGCTGTTTAAGAGACTGCAAAAATCTGACTTGGTCAAGTGGAACGATGACGGTTCGGTGAGCGAGATGATGGGTCGAAAAACGGATCCCACCAGTCGAATTAGCATAGTGGACTTACTGAAAGACGCCAGCAGGTTGAGGAAGACAGTGTCGAGACCCGAGGGGTACACACTGTTCAAGCTCGTGCTGAGCATGGAAGATCCCACCGGTTCCTTGATCGGAAACCAAGTCTATAAAGCAGGAAGTCCTAACAAAGCTTCGGACAGAATACCTGCTGGCAGAGGGAGGAAACGAGCAAGTTCCAACGAGGAAGAGGAAGACGACGACAACGACTACGAGGACACCACTACCCTCATCGGCGCCGCCACCTCCGCCAACTACTCTCTCCCCTTTTCCCGTCGTAAGGACGACGACTACGATGTCGACGTTTACAAAACTCTGACTTCCAGCTGAAGATCCCCTGCTACACCTCGTCCTTCTTCCGTCAGGACAAGTAATCATAGAAAGGACGCAGTCACCAAGTGTACTCTGACTCAGACTCACCAAGATGGGGAGGTCTGAGAAACTGACCAAGAAGGAAAAAGAAAAGAGATGAGTAGTGGCTAAATACACTGACATCAAAGCACCCTCTAGTTTCACCAGCGTCACCACACTCCAGAAACATCATTTCTGCGACCGAAACTCGGCTTTCATCTGAGACGCCTTGGGATTTCTGGATGCCTACACTAAACATAAACCCATCTGGAGAAAATTCGCAAGGAACAAGACGATAAACGGGGGAATTGATCAACAGTGGCAGTTAGATCTGATGAACATGCAAGCTTTAGCTTCTCACAACGACGGGTTCCGGTATATGGTCATGGCCATCGACGTTTTCTCCATCAAATCTAAAGGCGGCGCAGCTGTCATTGAGGCGTTCGAGGAAATGACTGCCAAGAGACACCCGTGCTCAATTCAAACAGACAAGGGGAAGGAATTTCTCAACAAGACCTTCCAAGATCACCTGAAGAGCAAAGACATAGAGTTTTTCACCAGCGAAAATGATGACATCAAAGCTAGTCTAGTGAAGCGTTTGAATCGAAGTCTGAAGGAGAAGCTGTGGCGCTATTTCACACACAAGCGTACATATCGCTACCTAGACGTACTGGACAAGGTGGTGTCTTCTTACAATCGCACTCACCACAAGACGTTGAAAATGCCACCTGCTGACGTCAGCTCGGAAAACAGCAAAACTATTTTCTATAGACACAACCTCCTTACTAAGAAACAAATCGAGGAAATATGGAAAAAGACGGACCCTTGATGCTCCGACACCGACGTCATCACTCAAGGCGACAGAGTGAGAATGTTGAGAGCTAAAGGACCCTTTGACAAAGGTTACAAGGGAAATTGGAAGGAGGAAGTGTTTAACATCGCTAAAACGTTGGGTAGTAGAGGGTTCGAGCTAAAAGACGACACCGGGGAGGAGATAAAGGGCGTGTTTTATCAGGAGGAGGTTCAGAAAGTCTCCAAGAGTCGTTACGGCAAGACTTACCTGATAGACAAGGTGTTGCGCTACAAGACCGTCAAGGGTAAATACTTAGCTTTCGTATGTATGTTAGGTTACGGTGACAAGTTCAATGAGTGGATTCCTGTCAAGAAAATCTCGTAGGACACTATGAACATCACCCTACCTAGCAACAGTTCTATGGACTATTTCCCTCAGAACACTCTGACCTCTTTTCGAACCCACTTCGCCTCACCCCTCCTCCTATCAGAGGACCACGAAGCAGCTCTCAGTGAAATCATCCTCCCGACAGAATGGAGCAACTTGCAAGACGACGACTTGATCATGGTCGTTCCTCTGCGCACAAAGAACTCACTGGCTGAGACGAAAAGAGTTTTCAACTTCAAGAAAAATCCCGAGGTGGACTGGAAGACGGTGGACAGAGTGATCAACCTGCAGAAGATCATCAGAAGCACTAATCCTCTGACTAGGACGGAGAACTTTGTCGACGAAATAACACCGGAGCCGTTAGAAAAAGAGTTGGAGGAGCAGATATTGAAACCTGGGAAGAAGTCAAAGTACCTCACGTTGACACAAGAAAATTCGTCCCTATACAAACAATTCCTGACGAAGTCCAACAAGAGGCGAAAAATTAGGAGTTAGCACACACCATGGTTCAAGACATGGAGAGAAAAACGTGTGTGCGATTGTTGCTGCCAAACATATTCCCCGTGCCACCCATTTTCACGGGAAACAACATTCAGTTCATCGAGCGCTTGAACCATCCCCTGACAGATAATTTAGAAGGTCAGAACTTCCTGAAAAATTCGAAGGCAGTCTTCTCGTACGACTCGCTGACGAGACGCGTCACCATCAACCTGCCCAGACACATTTGCATCCTCGTCACCGAACATCTGGCGGATTCGGGGTGAAGACTCATTTTGTGATGACGACCACCGGTGTCTACATCATGGACCCCTTCGGAGACGTGTACTCTGTGTACGTATACACCAATGCCATTCAAGACAGACGAGTGGGTGACATGCACATACCTCTGTTACGCTGCGTCTCAGCCGACAGAAGTGGACAGCGGAAAGGGGGAATGCAAGCTATCAGTTTTCCACATTTGGATTATTTTCCCTTGAAGTCCAAAAGGTTGGACGAGGTCGGCATCTACTTAAGAGACAGACCCAGCTGACCCATATCATTCATGAGAGGAGAGGTGACGGTGACACTTCATCTGAGACCCATCGAGCATTAAAGACGCAAACATGATTCGTAAACGAGCACCGTACTTTTCATCAAAGGGTACCACCTGACAAGGATACAGCGATTACTACAACGCTCAGTTTGGTAACGGTATCAACGTGTACAGCGGACGATCTTTCCAGAATGGTTACGGTTTCAGTGGTGCCCTCTTAGAACTCATGCGCTCGGCCACACCCCTTTTGAAGATGGTGGGAAAAGTTCTGTTCCGCGCTGGCATGGGTGTGGCCAAGGATATGATGGAGAGGGAGGTACTTTCAAGAACAGTGTGAAACACAGAGGAGTTGGTGCTTTGAAGAGTCTGGCGGGTAAAGTGATCTCTCCGGGGGAAAAAACGGCACCCAAGAAAGCGGGGACCAAACGTCCGAGGCGATCTCCTCAAACAGGAAGCGGTTCTTGCAAGAGACGGAGGGGAGACATTTTTTATCGCTAGGGAGGTGACCTATGAATAAAAGGACTAGAGGTCACCGGCGTCAGTCTACCACTGACGTGAAGAGGGAACACAATGGCTTACATACACAAAAACAGCAGCGAGTGTGCGCTCTCTGAGCTCGACCTGCACGCCATAGCGCCAACTCAAACTACTATCCTAAAGTCAACCTTTGTCAGGCTAGAAACGAAAAACTCTTTGGGAGACGGGAGCAACGTCAATTTCATCATCAGTAAGTCCCAAGAGTACACGGACCTAAATGAAAATTACCTTCATCTAGAATACGAGGTGCTGAAACCGAACGGCAACGCTCTGGACGACAACGACGTGGTGGCTCCGGTGAACAACTTGGCGCACTCGCTCTTCAGGGATCTCCAAGTCTCCATCGGAGGTTTCAAAGTGTCTGGTAACACCGAGACCTACCCCTACAGAGCTTACCTGGAAGGTTTACTCAACTACGATAGAGGAGTCAAGGAAAACATCACGAACGTCCAAGGTTGGCACCAAGAGAGGTCTGGTCACTTTGACGCCTTAACCAATGACAACCCAGGGTTCAAGGCTCGCCAAAAACTGATCTCCAACGGTCGCTTTTCACTGATGGTGAGACTCCACTTTGACCTAGCTCATCAACCAAAGTTCATAGCTGGAGAGATGGAAATCAACCTCACTCTGAAACAAGCTGCCCTTGTTTCTATCTGATGAGCGTGGGCACCACCGCATACAAACTCAAAATCCACAAAGCTAAGCTCTACGTGCATTGTGTGGTCATAGCTCATTCTGTGGTAGAAACGAATGAAAAGGCTGTGATAGAACAGGGTCCCTTCGACTACCCAGTGAACAGAGTGGAGGTAACGACCTACGCCATCCCTGCAGGCAACAGAGATCACACCTACACGCACTCCAACACAGGTCAACTACCCAGGTCCTGCGGCATTTCCTACAATGATTTCCTGAATGGTTACACGGAGTAGAGTGAACCTTATAAAAGCGGGTCAGCTGAGGATAGAGCTCAGTTTTGGCGCAGTGCTGGCGGAGACCACAACGGTACTGCTCTACTTGGTGTATGACAACATTGTCAAGCTAACCAGAGATCGACATCCCATCAGGGACTACCACATGAACTGAAGACAAGAAAGTGCATGAACACACTTGAAATAGACAAAGTGTTGAAGGATAACATTCACACAAAACACCATTTCCTAGGTGTTTTCTCTTGTGACACTATCCCCAAGCACCCTATCAAGGACACTTGTTTCGTGAGTAACATGGATCCTCAACATTTACCAGGTCAACATTGGGTGGCATTTTACATGTCGAGGACAGGACAGGTGTACTACTTTGATTCATTAGGTTTACCTACACTGAGTGCAGAGTTCTTATCTTTCCTGAAGCGTTTTGCTCCGTTCAAGTGGCAAAGAAACTGTGTTCAACTTCAAGACACTACTGCTGAAACCTGTGGACCTCATTGCGTACATTTCCTGATTGAAGCATATCGAACAAGAAACCCCAAGAAATGCATCGTGCAAATGAGCAAAAACCCAAAACTGAGCGGCCGGTCGGTGCGTCAGAGGCTCACAATGATGATGATGTGAAGAATTTGGAAAAAAAGGAAACAGGGTGCTGCAAGCATCTACAATTCATGCAGACAAGGGTCCTATATCTGGCCGAAATAGTGTTGGATTGTATGATGCAATGTATGATGGAGAGAGTCAGTGAATGTGACACTGACAAAGTGAGACTTTGCGGACTGTTCGGACGAAAGAAAAAATGATTGATTGAAAATGATAAAAAGATGATTTATGAAAATAAAAAAGATGAAAATGACTTATTTTGTTGTGTTTTATTTCATACATATCTTATTTAAAACTAGTTAACTCATCATCATCATCAGACGCAAAGAATTCAGGAGTAAAAAAATATATACAAAAAATTTTATATATCATTTGCATAATTAGCCCCGCCCCTTTGTTTACTAATCCCCTAATTAGGTCATGGTACCATGGTTACCAGAATGCTTGCCTCTGATTAGCTGAGCGGTGGTCGGTAATCCCCTAAGTAGGTCATGTTGCTATGGCAATGGGTCATGTGACCAAATGGAGGCCTCTGATTGGCTGCATCCCGAGTGAGTAATATCCTGTAGTTAGCTATAGTCCCGTTCTGATACATTATATGGTCAATTGCACTGAAATGGGATCAAACCCACTTTTTTCCATGGGAAGGAGGAAAATTTCACTAAAATGTGAAGGTTTTGGGTATTTTTCATGATCATTGGGTATGTCATGTTAGGATCTTGCTTTCAAATCATAGTTTTGCCTATGTACAAATAATATTTAAAGCAGCATGCTTCAAGATAGGGGCCTTTTTAGAGGTATTTTGAATGTTTTTTCATAGTGCTCCCAATATCATGAGACAAACTTAAAAGAAAAACCACTGGAAATCAATTCTATTTTGATTTTTCCATTAGCCCACACTAATTGGCCTTTTATTTGATCACTTTAGGAATCATTCCCCCTATGTGCAATGAGTTATTGCTATAAATCCTGTGGTGTAGGTAAAGTGGAACCATACGTGCCACACTTTTTACTGTATCAAAGCAGATAAAGAATATAAAATTTGAGAAGGTGAATAGAATGTCTCATGTGTCTGCTTCAAGGTAGAAAATGAAGGAAATCCAGGTATTGGGATTGGGGTAGTTTTGGAGGAACCATACATGCCACATATTCCAGATCCTAATATATTTGATGCTGCATGGTATAAACCTATATTACTCTCAAACTATTCTACTTATATAAGGTATTGATAACAGAAATGATAACAAAATTCTACCAGCTGCTTTTGATATAAGACTTTGAAATGTGACATGGAACCGTACGTGCCACATGGAAACATACATGCCACACAATCTTTAATGCCTTCAAAATCTTTAATTCGAAATAGAGATGTCTATGACAGATTAGCAGAATAAAGAGAAATTGGCTAGTATCATAAATCATAGATTTAATATCAATCTGGCCTGTTAATGTAGGGTAAACCCTGCTCCTAAAAATAAGGCTATTTGGACCAAAATCCCATAGGATTCAATGCTATATAATTGATTTGAAGCTGAAATTGGCAATTATTGATATTACCCAGTGGGCACAGAACGTTGCATCAATGTTGACAACCCGCTGATATTGTGTTGATGATGTTGATCAACCTGTCTTCAACACCTTTTCAATGATTCTATTTCAATGTTGTCAACCAACACCATTTCAACATCCAATCAACAGTTGACATATCAATGTTGAAATATTGTTCTCAATTCAATGTTGACTCAACATTGATTTATCAATGTTGAATCAACAATATTGATTTCAATGTTGATTCAATGTTGATTCAACATTGACATGTCAACAAAGAATGCCCTAACAAATATCAATGTTGTTTCAACATCATACATCAATGTTGTGTCAATGTTGTGTCAATGTTGAATCAACATAGAAATACAAACGTTGAATCAGCACTGATGGTTAGATGTTGAATCACAGTTGATTTTGATTATGTTGTGTCAACTTTCAAATTCAACTATATTTCAAGCCTATATCAACCGTTGATATGCAAACATTGCAAATGATGTTTCAACGCTGAATCAATGTTGATGTGCCCAGTGGGTAGTGTTCCCAATTTTCAGGCTAGGCCCCTTTATGTATTAGTTTTGCTCATACAATCTTTTGAAACTATCCAAGCATTTTTATTTCTTCACTGAATTCGATCTCTGTGACCCCAGTTCGGTGCAATTGACCATATACTACTATTAGCCTTGTTAAACTGTGTTACTGGCGACCATTGTGGAGTTGCAGAATTGAGGTGTCTAAAGACTAAGATGCAATAAACCTTTGATAATTGAATTGGAAGCTGTCTTCAGTGTATAAGTAGCGTATGGAAAGTGTTGTTGGGCGTGTGATAAGTATGCCCTGAGGGGTTAGCCGGGACATGTAGTCCAGGCAAAATAGACTCGCAAACAAAGATTTCTCATCACATTGCATTTCTATATGGTCCCTAGAATCACATACTAAAAGTCGTCAGCGATCCTCCCTGACAGACTATACCTTATAAGCATGTTGCAACCATATGTTTAACCCAAAATGCCTGGGTACAGTCCTTTTTTGTTTAAGATAAAGGAATTATCTACAGCAGCATGAATAACGTCGAATGGAAAGTGTCATACCCTTGGGGGGTGTCACAGGGGGTGTCATGACATGTAACTACAGCAGCATAGAAAGTCTTAGAATAGCATCCAAGATACATAGAGGTAGTGGAAAGAGTGTTGCAGAAAGCTGCTTATCATAATTGGTAACAACTGGACGAGGTGATAGGAATTATCTGCGAGTGTAATCTAAAACCTCTGCATTTATCATCAAGTGGAGGCAAGAAAACAAATCACTATGCGTACGTCAGTGTTGGACCTGTTCTTCTTACAAAGTGCCCGGAATCCCCACCATCCTGAGATGAAGAACTGGAAAAAAAGAAATGTAGCATTATTAGTGTTGTTCAAGAAGGGACAGAAATGATACACAGGAGTGTAAGGAGGTGAAAGGAGAGAGAGAGAGAGAGAGAGAGAGAGAGAGAGAGAGAGAGAGAGAGAGAGAGAGAGAGAGAGAGAGAGTATGTGTATAGATGACCTAATAATGATAATTATGTTAGCAGCCGTCAACAAGAATTAGTAACAAGGGTGAGTAACGAAAGTAGCAACAACACATTAAGCTGTGCATGGAAGACTTACCAATATGCCTTGCCACAAGGCAGGTAGAAACGCTAAGTGAGCAACAGGCCACAATATCACCCCAGCAAGCCCTGAGGCTACCGCCCCAAGGCCAAGCAGAATTTGGAAGGCACAAAGTGTGCGCATCTTATCCCTTCTTGTTAACCTCTCATCCTGTTGGATTGGTGCTCCTTGTGAAACCTGAACAACACACTGTGTGCGGATGGGGAGTCAGCAGTAACAGGATAGCTGCTGTATGGTGCATGGTGCATGGTGTGGTGTGGTGTGGGTGATCCCTGACCACACCCACACTGAGGGGTGGGGTGGGGGGGGGGGGTCTAGTGTAGTCCAGGGACGGGGTGGTAGGGTGTGTCCAGCCTGTCACAGACTACCTAGTGTCACCATACTACACTACCTCCATGCCACCAGCCCTTCTTCACACACATGGCTGCCACACAGAAAGGATTCCTAAGTGCAGGGTGCACATGATCCTTTTTACTTGGCTTCTAATACAGGGCATCGGTCGAGTCTTCCTCTTTTTTAACATAATTCATGAACCCTCAATGTATTATATTCCTTGATGCAGCAATGCGAGCTGACAATAACTCACCAGCACTTCATACATCATGCAAACCCTGCCTTAACAGAACCCCCGGGAATGAGGCACTGGTGAAGTACTACATGATGAGGTATTTAGGGAGTGGTCATTATTTATCAACAGGGGGGGGTGGTGGGTTTTCGCGCGGACGCGCGGAAATTTTTTACGCCCCCCCTCGACAGCGGTCAAAATTTTTTGCGCCCCCCCCGCGCCAGAGGCGCGGAGAGTTTTCGCGCCCCTCTTTGATCTATAGTAGCGTGCGGGCTTTTTTGTTAAAAAGAGGGTGAATTTTTTTAGCCCCCCCCTCAAGAGGGGTCAAAATTTTTTTAGCCCCCCCCTCGGGAGGGGTCTGAAAATTTTACGCCCCCCCCTCAAACCCAGCCTCCCCCCCCCTGTTGATAAATAATGACCACTCCCTTACTGGGTCCGCATCCAAAAAAGGATGGCATAGTGCATCAGCAAAAACATACACCTTGGCAACAGTATTTGGCCGTTGTCAACTAAGGGCATCACATCATTGGAGGCTGCCCTTTAAACAAGGCCCAGGCAGGCAGTAACAGACTCTGCTGTATCTGTGTCATAGTGCATCACAGCATCATGCTAGCGGCTGCCCTCTAAATATGGCCCCAGTAACAGACTCTGCTGTACCTGTGTCATAGTGCATCACAGCATCATGCTAGAGGCTGCACTTTGAACATGGCTCTGGCAGGCAGTAACAGACTCTGCTGTACTTCTCCGGAGGCTCAATGACAGACCGGGAAGGGAGGAAGAGGGATTATCTATGGTGGATTGGTGACAAGGACGGGTAGTCCTGGATTATCCTCACTCTGTACTGGATAGGGTGCGGCATTATGTGCAGATATTTGGATTATGGCAAAAGAAATCACCCAGTAAACTGTACCAACAGATAGAATACTTTACCATACACGCTGACCACAGGTGTATGCATACAGAATATTTCCTCCAATATAAATTTGAAGCATCATAACTTATCTTTTTCAGGGGGACGCGCATGGAAAAGGGGGTGAAAGTGTGCATGTCCACTATCGCAGTCTGGAATTTGGGGGTTCTCTGGACAACATTCTATACCATATGCTAAAACATCTAATGATTTTATGAAATATTTCTGCTCGAAAACAAAGAAACCCCATGTCCTGTATCTATTCCTGTGATTGAAGAGAATCCCCCAAATCCCATACTGCAATTGCGAACTGTATTCCATACTGCAATAGCGAACTGTAATCCATACTACAATAGCGAACCTCTATTTTAGCAAGATAAGTTCTTGCTAAAGTTTAAGGTATTTGCTTTCAATTTTAGAAAACAGATACAGAGATCAATTAGGAAGAGTTCACCAAAGTAAGGTATACAAATTTATAAAGTAGCCAAATATTGATTAAGCCCATTGCTGATCCTCTAAGCACCTGCAATGTTCTAGTCCCGTATAGTGGAGGGACACAACACCCGTGATCCGGTATGGCACAACAGAACTCTAGCCCCTCATCTAGAATTGTGTTTTGTGGAAGTGCCTTATATGTGAAGAAATATGGCATTACAATACATCTCGAGTTGAATATCACTCAATCTCCATAGGCTTAACCTATGAATTACGTATTGCACACCCTATGCAATCAATAATCCTGCCCCGTATTTCACAGCCAATTGCAGCACTCTGAATGGTCACATAGTTATGATTAGCGTAAAGGGAATGGAATTTTGAATCTCGCTAAAGCAACGCCTCCTGAGATAACTCAGTCAGGCCAATTCTCGGTGACCTTTACCTCTACATCCATCATTTTGAACCTCTTTAAGAAACCGTCTGTGTAATCTTATCTACCTACAGGGATGTGATTTGAAAATCGCCGAAGTGTAGGAAGATTTCTTTCAAGTCCCAATATAGGGTATTCAACGCGAGAAAATAGAGTGCACAGGCACTCATGAAAAGGTTTTTGATAGTTTAAACTTTTTGTGATGTTACATATTAAAAGTATGTAAAATGTAAGTTGCATATGTAGCAGCACAGCCAAAGGACATGAAGTGGGGTCTGGGGGGCATGCCCCTGAGATGAAAACTTTTGAGATTTTGGGTGCCACATACTCTATTTCTGGAGGCTCCTGGTACGTATAATTCTTATACAGAAAAGGGCCACATGATAAAGTGGGGATCTGATATTATCAGAAGAATTGGGGTTCTTGGAATTGGTACATGTGTGCCAGCCAGAATACCGGACCCCCCCCCCCTCACACACACACACCCAATAAAATATTTGGCAAAATCACGAGGGTCAACCTTTTGGCTCCCAATTGTAGGAAATCCTCCAATTGTAGGAGAAATCACAACCCTGTACCTATGATTTGGTTCTTGTATCAACATTAATGGTCCATTATTTTTTTCAGTTTTCCCTAGATCCCTAGAATCACATTCAGATCCAATTGGATATCATTTTGGCAAGTAGCACATACTCTGTGTGTATGTGTGTGTGGGGGGGAGGGGCTTTAGTAAAAGTGCTAATAACGTGTAGACTATTCAGAGCTTTAATGTATCATGTGGGAAAGTAAATGGACCCAGGAAATGTACTCACACTGAGTAGACTGGACAGGCTTCTTGTGAAGGTGGAGAGGAGTGAATAAGTGTGTGGGTGGGTGGGGGAGGGGGTTCAATATCCATGACCGGATGCATTGGTATAATTAGGGACAATCAGTTATCATAAAAGGAGTAATAAAATTAATGTTTCATCAGCAATAGGAGATACATATTCTGAGAAAGCAATATTTCAATGTAAAATACAAAAGTTAACTCAGAAAAGAATGTAGCAGTTACAGAAGGTGTCCTTACACTTTGTCCTCCTCTGATCTTCAAAAATACACATATGGCAACACACACTTTAGCACTGATTTCACCATAGAGATCTGTAACACAGAATACCTTGTGCAAATACAGAAAAAATGCTCCTATTGTACCCTAGTCCACTGAGATGAAACGTGTACTATATATATATAGTAGCGTCGTCGGTCTCCTCCGGACTAGAAATGACCACTCGTGACTCCGACAAGTATAATTAACAAGAATCCTTTATTGCCTGGCTTCCTCTGCCACACCATCTAAGTCTGTAACCTTCTTACGGAGACAAGTGTTCGTGCGTTCTGCTGCTACCCTTAACTCAGACTGCCTGCCGGTGGGACACCTCCAGTATTTATACACTTGTAAGTCCACCGACGCTGGTGTATGTCACATATACTGACGCCACCGACGCTTCTCCAGATAACAATAATTACGCAACGCCGCCGGCTTCCCCCGCCCTCATACCAGGATGGTTTCCAGATCCACCGGCATCCGCTCGGGCTACGCCACACTCTCCCCAACTAATTAACAACGTACTGGGAAAGAATGTTAAAGTACCCTCTTGCAGATGGGTTTCCAATTTAGAATATACATTACTACACCATGGCTCCTGGGTGTCTTTGTTATTACTCTACTCATAACGGTATATCAATACAATATAACATACATGAGGTTTTATATCATTCATAACTAGCTTACTACCCCACCTCTATAAGTGGTACCAAACTTATCTACAACTGCTGTCCCCTATGCAGTATATATCATGGCTTCCTCCACCTAGCGTCCACCGAATCGTCCACCGAGATCAGCCCCCTCTGGCTTTTCTCGCCCTCCCGTGGTCGCCCTGTCATCCAGTCCTCTGACCCCCTACTTCTACTTCTCCCTGCCTGTACTGGCTGAGCACCCACTACCCTTCCGGCCCCCGTAGACATCCTCCGACCCGGCAGCACCACCGACCCTCCGTCTCCTTCCCACCGACCTCCGCTGATGCCCTCCTGTACTGGAGTCCCCGTCTCCCCCTTCCTTTAGGACTACCGGAAGAGACACTTACCCTATTTCTTGGAGCTTCCCAAGGCATCCTCCTCCACCAGCTCGCCTTCCTGGTCAGCAGCGTCCGGTGGTGCCTGCGGTCAGGGCTGCCCACAACGGCAGCACATTCCTTTACGAGAAGCTTGCCCATACCGAGTTCAGGTGACCTGGACCAATTCTATATCCCCGTTGGCCAGGCTTTGTACAGCTGAACTGGAGACACCCCCGGGCACCACTCACATCTCTGGGCCCAGATTCCCCGGTTGCCTCACGCGCTGAGCGTACGTGAGTGCCCGTGTAGTCTTGGTTCCAGGGCATGAGTGTCTCCTCCCCCTCGGCCCTCCCAGTGGATTCAACAGCAGGGCAGGGGGGGGGCTTGAGGCCGTCACCTGACTCACTGCTACCACCCGCTGCACAGGTGCCACTCCCCCCTCCGGAATGGGCACTATTTTAGCATCTGTCACAATAATTACTCGCTCTGAAGTAGGTGGCTCTAACCTATCCTCGTCGTCAATGCTTCCTTGTAGTGTCTCCACCCCCTCCGGAACTAGAGCCATTGCCTCCATGTGGCCCGACTCCTCCCCTGCCTCAATCTGGAGTAGGATATCTCCCTTCGGAGATTGCACAACGAGACCCTCCAGCCAAACCGTCACCATCCTAGGACATTGCAGAAGCGGTGGCCTCCCCATAGCCCCTCCTGCCATGACTGTCGTTCTCCGGGACTTAGCACCATCCCGTAAACCGGGTGATCGCCAGCTCCCTTCTTCCATGGGTCCCTGCCCCCCTGCCGCTCCTCCCGGCTCCAGCCAACTAACCCCTCCCTCTCCTTTCTTAAAGCTCGGCCCCGCTTGCTCCGCGGGCTTGTCCACCAGTGTACAGGTAAGTAGTATCAGTTCTTCCATACTCCTCCGAGCTCCAGAGGCAGGGGTCCTCGGGGGAGGGGGAGGACCGGTTTTCCCCGGGGTATACCCCGTATCTAAGTCCACTTGCTCCATCAGTTTCTCTAGCCCCGTTCCCTTGCTGCTTTTACCCTGGCCTTTTCCTTTCTTGGCTTTCTCCTCCGCCAGCGCCCTCCTCTCCTCTGCTTCCCTCGCTTTTGCCTCCTCCAAGGCCTTTCTCTCCTCCAGTTCTTTCTCGGCTAGTGCTTTCTGTCTCTCCAACTCTTTCTGTCTCACCCTCTCCCTCCCTGCCTTCATCATCTCCCTGTATTGTGCTTCCAGGTCAGGATACCCTGCCACCCCTTCCGGGAACACCAATCCCTCTTCCTCCTCCTCTGGGTCCTGTACGCTGGGGCCGCGGTCCTCAACCTTGGCTGGGGAGTCGGGGTGGAGATGGTCACCTTCTTGGTCGGTGTGATGGACTTTCATTTTACCAGTGGTTTGGGACAGTCCTCTGCTAAAGAATAAGGCTGTACTTTCTCCGTGCTAGAGTCTAGGCCCCCCGTAATCTTAAAGGTCCCCCCTTTTTCCGGACTTGATTCTATCCCCGAGCGAGTGTCATCCGTGACCGCTTCTGTCACGTCATTGTAAGTGTCTATTTTCAACTGGGTTCTCGGGATAGGCTTGCCCTCCTTTGCTGCATCATATTCCTCCTCCAGTGCCACAATATCCAGAGTGCCCACCGGCAACTCCTCCTGGAGTCTGACTAGTGTTTTAGTAGGGGTCTCACCCTCCTTCCCATATCTGTCAACCAGCAGTTTTATTACAAAACGGACTTTGTCTTCCTCCTCCGGGGCCAGCAGGTATTTCCCCGTGAGAGGATTCTTTACCAGGGCAGTCACCCGGCGGGTTCCCACCGCCTGCTTTTCTTCCTTCAACTTCCCGGGAGATCTCCAAGCTTTCTTCTCAGGGAGGTCCTCCTCCGGCCCCTCACAGCTCCGTTTCCGGCCTTTCCCCACCAACTCCTCCAGATATTTAGCTGCTGCAGCCACCTCCTCCATCTCTTCCTCACCAATACTAATCCCCGGGGATACCAGCAAGGAGACGGTGGAGGCGGCGCCCGGGGTGTCCTTTGAGGGTCCCGCCGTCTGTGTGGAGGTGGCGGCGGGTTTAGGGGCGGTGTCGCTGTCTCCCCCGAGCCGTATCTGTTTAGTCGATTTGGGGGGAACCCAACTTGCGAACTCCTTTTGCTGCCTATCCACGTGTCTTACCAAGTCGTTCTTATAGTCCTTAGATACTTGGTCGCCACACCTAGGAGCCGGGCACTCGTATCCCTCCTGGACAGATGCATGCTGTCTCTGTAGAGGTGTAGAGGTAATCAGTGACATCCTCGACACATCGGCTAACGGTGGCCAATTAAACCTGCTGACTTGCAGCCACATTTCCAAATCTGGCTCCAGTAGCTAAGTACCGGAGAGCCAAAGTTACTTGAAAAATAATGAAAGAAAAATATCATTGGAAATGTATCTGTATAATTAAATGTGGGAGGGGAGGGGGGTGGAGGACTGTACCAGCTGTAAGGGAGGAGTGCTTTGTTAGATATAAGGGGGGGGGATTCTTGGTTGTCACACACACATCACACACACCGATATTTTTGGTTGTCACACACACACATGTCACCGAGATTCTTGGTTGTCACACACACATGTCACCTAGATTTGTAGTTGTCACACACACATGTCACCAAGATTCTTGGTTGTCACACACACGTCACTGAGATTTGTACTTGTCACACACATGTCACTGATATTCTCAGTTGTCACACACACACATGTCACTGAGACTTGAAATTGTCATGGACAGAAAAGATTTAAAATTGATTTATTGGGCATAAGTAATCAGTTCAGTACTTGTATTCTTTAGATTACAGAGGGGGGAGAGGAATAAGTTTGGTTTAAACCATAGAGAACCATAACATGGCTTGGTTTTTTTTCTTCAAGTTCTTAACTGACCTGTTGCCCATGAGATAAACCTCCTCCTACAGTGGTGCCCTTGGAGTGGCTGCAACTGCTGGCTGAGTACTTAGTAGAAAGCCACTGAACTCTCTCAGGACACAGTCGGTATTTGGCAATGTATTGCTCATCCCGCCTTTGATCTCTAGGATCAAGGCGGGGAGAGGAATAAGTTTGGTTTAAACCATAGAGAACCATAACATGGCTTGGTTTTTTTTTCTTCAAGTTCTTAACTGACCTGTTGCCCATGAGATAAACCTCCTCCTACAGTGGTGCCCTTGGAGTGGCTGCAACTGCTGGCTGAGTACTTAGTAGAAAGCCACTGAACTCTCTCAGGACACAGTCGGTATTTGGCAATGTATTGCTCATCCCGCCTTTGATCTCTAGGATCAAGGCGGGGAAGATAAATCTTCCTATACCGCCCTACAGCATCAAAGATAGGAACAGCAGCCATTTTTGTAGAGCGTCGGCGAGTGTCTCCGCTTGTTGCTCAAAGTAGGACAAGCGATGTGAGCCCTTTTGATTTGAAGTTGATTGCTTGATGAGGGTGAACAACGACCAAACCCACTCAACAACGACGAAAAATGAGCGTTTCGACATGTTCGTAATGATTGAGTCATAACTTTTTTTTTGTGAAAAAAGGATATGAAAAGATAAAAACGAAGGAGAGACATTGGGCTACATTTGTTTTAAAAACCCGCTGCCATACGAGCAATATTAAGGTCTAGAGAGGATTTGTCATTATGAGTTCCTGATAAAAGTTGAACGATTTTCCTCCGACCTCTAACTAGGTGCCTAACAACAAAACTCAACTACAAAAATTAACAACAACAGTTAATTGTAACGCGACTTGTGGATGTTCAAACAAACAACGACAAAATATGAAACAACGACAAAAAGAACAACGACAAGTCTAACAACGACAAATTCCAAAAGTTAATTGTAACAGAATTTGTCGTTGTTTGCCTCATTTTTTTGTAGTTGTCTTCATGTAAAAGCCCCCTGGGCAGCCTGTCCTCCTTTTTGTGGTCATTCTGATATTTGTCCTTCCTGGATTCATTGTCCTTGGGATTGTTGTTGTAACCAACTGCACACAACTCAGCAGGGCTTTTCTGGGCCTCAAACAGTCCATGTCATCTATTCTCTGGTGTACTCTGGCCAGTTGGTTGGTGTTCTCCTGTCCACTTCTTTTAATTTCAGTAGACAAGACACTAACTTGTTTGGCGAGCAACTCAGAAAAGGAGTCGCTGACTGCTTGAGTGCATTCCCTGACCAGACTTCTCCTCGGGTCATCCTGATTGTAGCGGGGGGGGGGCTGATCACTGGACATTGTAGTACCGGCTCTATAGGGAAAGGTTACTTCTGTTTCCTCTCCAGAGGAGCTGATGACTTGAGCTGAGTTGTAAGGTGCTCTGGTTCCTCTATTGAAAAATGGGGTGGTAGCCACTAGGTGAGACCTGCTGGTGGCGCTCTCCACACTTCTCAAAAGTCTATAACCAGTGGGTGTCCTCATTCTGAGAGATGAGCTAGATTGTGTTCTCCTACTGTGTCTGGGCTGGGGCCTGTTGGGTGAATCTACAGACCTGGTCCTGCACTGGGTTGTAGGTGTATACACAGGTGGGGGGGGGGGTAGTATATGTCCTCCTCTTCAGATGTAGATGGGTGGTGGTAGGTTCTGAGGTGGTCACTGCTAGGGTTAGGCCACTGGTGCTCTAGGAGTCTATTGATGTGGGCTGAAAAGTTAGAAGTGTTATCTACCCCTTGGTTTTCAGAATAGGTGCTGGAAGGAAAATGGTTTCCTCTTCCTACACCGTTTTTATATGCTGATCTCCACCTAGATATGGCTGATCCAATTCTGTCCTTCCAATAATCAGCGTCTAGGGAGGTGTAAGAGTCTGAGTCTACAACCACAGGGCTTTTCCAAACCAAGGGTGGTTGATTTGTGACCCTTGTACCGGTAGTCACTGTATCAATACCGTCCTGTGTTGAGTTATTACTGGTAGGCACAGTGTTGGCTGAGACAGGTGGCTGTGGTGATGTAATATCCTGGAGGGTAATTTATAGGTCCTGTGGTCTGTCCTCCAGGTGTGGGTCTAGGTACAGGTGATTTGGTCTACCTGTGATAGGAGTGGGGCTTGTAATACCAGATAGCCTTAGTGGTGGTGTGCCCGTTTGTGAGTAGCAAGGTAAGGTTAGATTCAGTACTGGTGCAGATATGGATACTGGTGAACTGGTATGTGCTCCAGTATTATTGTCTACAATTGTGGAGGAAAATTGTTCAGACCCGGTACTCACAGATTGTTGTACACATGATTTAAGGGCTATGGGTATAACTGGGTCTAGTGTAAGTGCATCTGGTGAGGAATTTTCTCTCTGAAATGATGTGCTGCGGCTGCAGGTGGGTTGGGCACGTATAGCCCAGGTGATGTAAAGGCACGTTCATAAGCTGGCTCCTTGGGTGTTGTCTCACTATTACTCAAGGCTGTGAGAGGTAATTATAGTGGGATATTCTTAGGAGTTCTCACCATCGTTTTAACGAACCATTACATGTGGGTAAAGTGATAAACACTGAATCCAGAGAAGTTCATTTGATCCTCTTTATTGCACAGCTGACATGAGTGTTCACACAGGTGGTAACAATGATACACTCACCGATGTCCAAGCTCTGCCCCTGAGCCTGTGGCTCAACCTGTCGTAGGTTCTAGGTGTGTGGTGTAGGTATGGGTATGGAGAGATGATGTGAGCTGCTCCTGTGGCTTACTATATACCCAGTGAGCAGCTCACAACATGTCGCAATCTGCTCTCCCTGTGTCGCAATACAGATGTTGCAATCTGCATTGCCCAAGGCGGTGAGCAGCTCACTGGTTGTGACTAGTGTGATTTGGTATGATCCGGTTGTATCCGACTGGATCTGGTAAGGTCTGGTATGTTGCAATGTCTCCAGTGGGGTTGTGTTTAGGGACAATCTTGTTTGTATACTCCAGTGGTCGCATGGGGTAATCCACTGGTCCCACTGGAGGAGACAAGGTTTGTTGTTGTTCCCTAACGAGCAGTCTCTGCTTATAATTGAGTTAAGGCAGGGGTGAGTTGTAGGTCTGTGGGCAGAGCTTAGGCCTGTGTGGCGAAGAAATTAATAAAGGTGTAAAATAATGATAATACCTAGAATAGTCAATTGACAATTATTTCAATTGGGTTAAATTCTGCTTTGAATTACCTTTCCAACGATATACAACATGGCTATACCTTCAATTAGAATTCGCTAATTTGGCTAATTTCCACAGAATTTTATAAGCTACTTATATGCGCGCATATAAGTGGTGATAAATGGGCAGTAGCAGTTCCCAATTGTATTACTAGATGTCACCACTTCCATTCAGGTGTTATGTAACAGGTTCCTTCACTGGTGGCCCTGGTAGTCGGCCATATTGCCTAGCCCCAGGAAGGACCACCGGTCTCACATTGGAGATTTTTTCTTCTTCTTGTGTTACTTAGGCCTGGTTATGTATGTTTATTGGCCAGGTCAAATAAAATATTCGCCCAAACTAGATTGGAGTTGTCGTATGTCTATTTATTAGCCAAAAGGGCCTTTGATTCACCATTGGCGATTTGGCGAGTGGCTAGCGCGAACCCTGCTCATGTCCAATGGGTGTTTTTTACTCAGAGAATATAAATTTACTTGGGGGCCATTCTGGATTTTGCATATTTGATTACATACCGTAATATCTCATGTATAAGGCGCAGCTGATACGAGAGGATATACTCCTGGTGTGCCTTATAGGGCGAGTTAAACCATGGTCACACCTTAGAACAAAAGAATCTCACTGTGAATATATCATGTAACCTGGTGTATAGAAATGCCTCCCATATACACTAGGTGTGACAAACCTGGACCATTGTTTAAAGCAGATAAACTATGGGTTTAACCAGGTTACGTAATATTTACCCGGTGCTTCGCACCAGGTATATATTCAGGTAACCTGGTTAACCCATAGTTTATCTACTAAGAAAATTTATGATTAAATTCTTCCCAATATTCCCCATGAATTCCAAAGTGGTTTCAAGGCTATTAAGGGATGTCTAAGCTACCCATAGGTTTTTGAATTTCGAGAATCCCTTGATAAGAACCAAAGTTATTTTATTTTGAATATTTCTAGATCCATAAAGTCTAGGTGTGTCTTATACGCAGGGTATGCCTTATACACAAGGTATTATGGTATGCAAAGTTATCTCACTATGTCTCAAAATGATATTACTGAAAAATGGCTTGTTGTCAAAGATCTATGGAAGCCAAAGTTATGGTATCTGCCAACATTCTCGTTCAGATAGATGACCTATAATGGGGATAGCTGGAATACATACTGAATTTATGCTAATTTGGACCATCCCATTTATTCTAACCGTGGTGCATATGGATTGCCCATCTCAAGATGCATGTTTTAAGCTTTTTGAATCACTTGAAAAGACATATGTAGACCAAAGTTATAGCTAAATCCTTGTTTACTACATAGAAATAGCAATGCTGACAAGGTTAATGCTAATTAAGCATAGTTCCCCTACCAGGATTTTTTTTAAGTATGTCATTCTAGAGACCTTAAGGAAATGCATTGTGATGAAAAACCTTTTGTTGCAATTTGTTTGAGGTCCAACCCTACTTTGCCTGGAATTTTTGCACCAGCAGCTGACATGTGCAGTCAGAGCTCTAAAACTAAAGGTAGGTACTCATTTCCTGTAATCAGACTTTGGGGAGCAAAAAAAAAGCTTAATTGAGAGTTAATTGAACTTTAAACATGAATATCTTAGCACTTCCTTTCTCAATTGAGGTGAAATAAAGACCATATTTTAGATAATTTTGTACATTTTCAGAATTTTCAAATAAAATGGTCACATGGTACACCTTAGATTTGGTAACCATGGCGACCAGATCTAGTGACACCTGTCCTAAGGGCTCAGCAACAAGTCCTATGTAAAGAGCCCAATTTAGGCAGAAAGGGGTACCCTTTTAAAGGGCTTTCCAATGGCGAAAGAACTTTTAAAATATTCCAATTAGAACTAGTTAGAGCGTTATATCAAGGGGTCAATCAATTTGTCAACAAAATGGCTGGGAAAGGGGTCCTTTTTGTCCAGGAAAATTTTAAAATATGGCCGGAAAAGGGGTACCTTTCGGGGATAAATCTTGAAATATGGCCGGGAAAGGGGTACATTTTTCGGGATAAATCTTACAAAACGGAAGGCAAAAGGGGTACATTTTATTAAAACATCCCTCTGATAGGGGCCCAAATTTGAAGACTTGTATGACAGCAGGGAAGGGGCTACTTTTCCAAGCCTTTTCCCATCAAAAGGGGTATATTATTGTGTATTTTTGGCCCGCTAAAAGGGGTATGAGGTGAAGGGCCATGTACCACATGGTTACTATAGAACATATAGGGAGTGCCCCCCCCCCCCCAGGGACTCTGCCTTTGTCCACATGCAACCCATTACACAGAAGCATGATGCTGGGGGCGTCTTACCCAGCTCCTCACTACAGCCTTTTATGGGATCGGCAGTGGACACACACACATTGCAACACTAACCTCTATGGGACCATACACGGCCACCTTCACACACACATTGCAACACTAACCTCTATGGGACCATACACGGCCACCTTCACCCCCCAGATAAATAATGGCATTTTACACACAAACAAGAGCAAATAAAGTACTTTGTGTCTCACCTTTATTCTCTTATTATATCAGTCTTCAGCTCAGAATGGTTTGCCTTTCCCTATTACTCTTTATCCTTTAAGGGGGGCTTCAAAGACAAGACTCCTTTTGTCTTAAAATGGCCTCTGGACCCGCTTCTATAGGCTTGGGTACCCTGACCCAATAAGAATTTGAGGATTTGCCACCCGGGCCTGTTGTCCTATGTAAACCAAGTGTATATGAGAAAATATGTGGGCCAAAGCGGACTTAATACATAGCCCATATTTTCCCATTTTTTATATATAATTTGGGGCAACCAGATAGCTATCCCCTTGTCTGTTATCACAGCTTTCCGTTAAGAAATACTAAAATAACAAGTAATGAGTAATGACAGGATCGTTTATTCATTGGTTTTTATTTTATCATTATCATTATTTTGGTAAAACTACCAACATAAAAGGATAGTGAGCATAAAAGAAAATGACAGCATTGAAACAGTTTCCATATTTAAGTTTGTCAAAAGAAAGGATGTCACCTAACTATAGCGAGATAGGGTTAGTAATTTAAATTATGTTCTGTTCTACCCTGAGGTGGATGCATCTTTTGATGAATAGAACACAAACTCTATTCTTCGATATCATGATTCACCTGTAAAATTAAAGCAAATCTAATGAAAATGCACTTGTGCATCACCTACTCAGGTGTGCATCACCTACTCAGGTGTGCATCACCTACTCAGGTGTGCATCACCTACTCAGGTGTGCATCACCTACTCAGGTGTGCATCACCTACTCAGGTGTGCATCATCTACTCAGGTACCCAATAAGTTAACTTGTAGCACACAGACCTTAAACAGCCAACATAAAACCTTGTTAATACAGCATGTCTCGTATGTGAAACAAACCAGATTTGCCTTCTAGGACTGCCCTTAACTCAGGGTGAATCTTTATATGCATGGTTTAATCATATGATAAATTAGTACATGTACTAAACTGCTCAAGATCTAGCCCCAGCTCTGCCCTTTATATATATCACTGGCTCCAAATCAGCCTATGCCACATACATGGGCAATAGAGTTCATGTACCGAGAGCAGTCTTTATTAACAAGTTCATGCAAACATTCTGTTAACCAGATAGACACCATATTCACATTATTGATATTCAAGTGAAGTATAAAATCATAATTCTAACCCTATACTGGTGAGTGTATCATACTAGTTCATGGTACATTGTACATACCATTCTATGTACATCTAGTACTAGGGATGATATTGGCAGGTGTGTGCATTATCAAACACGGATGTACGTCCATGAAAACATCTAAATACATCGAAAGAATATCAAAATTTTTGGAAAAGCACTACACAACTTTGATCCAATACTTGAACTTTGATTATCATATCAAGTTCAGATAGATTGGTGTATTCTTGTTAATTTACACATGATTTTTACAACCTTTACACGCGATTTGTGGATACAATATACAGTAAGTGTTCATTTCAGTCCAACATTTAGTAACACAAAAAGATGGCCAATACAATAGCCAGATAAATAGGTTGGGCCTAGAAAATGTTGTATCCAGGTAACACAGTATAAAAGAAAACATTCACTTTTTTCTGCCAATTTTACGACTGACCATGAATTTTAATATATATTCTGACGCGACTTTGACATGCAAGATCCTAGAATTCTTCTACTTTCCTTGGTAAGCCACTAAAGATAATCGTCTCCAAAATACACATAAAAGTTTTAGGGTCGGGCATAAAAAGGGTATTACATATTTGAATGCAACATTTTTGGCCTTATAATTTTATTGTATACAAACGTCTAATAGATTAGAATAGATCAGATATATATTTCATAAAATGTCAGCAAGCACATAGAGCTGAGATATACTAGAAATAAGTTATTTTGTTCTAGATGTAGTTGGAGAGTAATGCTGGTACACTGGTGTGAGTGGTGAGGTGATCTTGTAGATCTAATGGCTGAGTGCCACAGCCAGAATAATAGTCCTGCCCAGTGTGATTGATCATGTGTGATCTTAAACCCGTATTGTCTTTAAACACCTGGACACAATGTACACACTTAAATCTCATTTCTGTCTGAGGTATATGTTCTCGGTGTGACATAATGTGTTTCTCCACCTCACATTCAGTTTTTAAGTGTTCATCTTAAGCCTCATTTCTGTTCGAGGTTTCCGTCCTATCTGTGTCATCCTGTGTTTCTCTGTCTGACATTTGAGCGTCATTGTGCGTTTCTCTGTCGACCATGAGTACTTCATTGTGTGTTTCTCTGTCTGATCTTTGTATATTATCATGTGTTTCTCTGTCAATTCTGGGTGCGTCATCACGTGTTTCTTTGTCAACTGTAGGTGCGACATCACGTGATTCTCTGTCATTCATATAAGCTTCATTGTCAGTTTCTCTGTCTAATCTTTGTGCGTCATCATGTGTTTTTCTGCTCTTAATGGGTGCGTTATCATATGTTTTTCTGCTTTTAATGGGCACGTCATTATGTGTTTCTGTGTCTGTCATGTCTTCGTCATCCTCTGTTTCTCTGTCTGACATATGTGCATCATCATGTTTGTCTTTGCCTATTCTCAAGTCTTCGGGTTTCTCATCTACAAGGGGTCCTGACTGTGCTGCTAAGTTATACTGCTGTGCAAACTTTTTCCCACATTGATCGCATCTTTTTCCTATTGTGTGCATGATTAAATGTTCTCCAAGATAATTTGTACTTTCAAACTCTATGCTCAATTGGGTACATTGGTGTGGAGTCTCTCCTGCGTGTGTCATCATGTGTCTCTTCAAGTCGCCTGCCAAGCTGAAGCGTCTACCACATTGGGGACATGGGTGGCGCTTTTCACCTGTGTGGGTCAGCATGTGTGTCTTCAGGTTACTCGACTGTGTGAACCTTTTACCACAGTGGGAGCACTCAAAAGGTTTCTCTCCTGTGTGGATCATCTTGTGTCTCTTTAAGCTCCCAGCCTCTGTAAAATTCTTGCCGCATTCTTGACACTGGTGTGGTTTCTCCCCGGTGTGGGTCATCATGTGCATCTTTAGGTTAAATGCCTCAACAAACTGCTTGCCGCACACAGAGCAGTGGAAGGGCTTCTCTCCTGTGTGGGTCATCATGTGTTTCTTTAGGTTAGCTGCCTCATTAAACTGCTTGGCACATATGGTGCATTGATATGGTTTCTCCCCAGTATGAGTCTTCATGTGCCTCCTTAGGTCAGTTCCCCGTGAGAACTGTTTGCTACATTCAGTACAATGGTGTGACTTCTCCCCGGTGTGGATCATCATGTGGCGCTTTAAGTCGCCGGCCAGGGTGAACTGTTTGCCACATTCGATACATGCGTGTGGTTTCAGTCCTGAGTGGTTCAGTACATGTGCCTTCAAACTAAGTGGCTGTATAAAGCGTTCACCACATAGAGTACACTGGAACGGCTTCTCCCCTGTGTGGATCATCATGTGTTTCTTCATGTTCCCTGACTCTAAAAACCGCCTATCACACTGGGGGCATTTGTATGGTTTCTCTCCTGAATGCGTCTTCAAGTGTCGCTTTAAGTCTCCTGCCCGCATGAACTGTTTATCGCACTGCACACATTCATGTGGTCTCTCTCCCGTGTGGGTCATAATGTGTGCCTTTAGGTGTTCTTTCCTCCTAAATTGTTTATCACATTGTGGACATGGGTGGGGTTTTTCTCCTGTGTGTGTCAGCATGTGTGTCTTTAAGCCACCTAACTGTGAGAACCCTTTATCACATTGCGGACATGGGTAGGGTTTTGGTACAGGGGGTGTTGTCTCTCTTTTCTCAGAGCTATCTGCAGTGGATTTTATCTCTTCTTTCTCTGAGCTATCTTCTGGTTGAAGCTGTTTATCACTAGGTGAAGCGGCATCAGGTTTCACCCCAGTGTCGGTTACCATGGGTTCTGGCATATCACCTACAGTGTCAAACTGTTTCTTCCATGTTGGATATATGGGTGGATATGCAGTAGATTTCTGTCCTATGTGGGTCACCATGTGTTCTATCAGGTCACCTGCATTTTCAAACGGTTTATCACATACCGGGCATGTGTCAGAACTCCCCCCACCAAGGGGCATCAAGTGGTTGTCATGGCCACCAGCCGTCTTCAACTGTTCATCCGGTTTCACTCCATTCTGGGCCATCATGGGTTTCACTAGGCTACCTCCAGTTTTAAATTGACCGTCTTGTCTTACTCCTTCATGGGTCATTGCAGGTTTCACTGGGCCACCCACAGGTTGAAATTCTGCGTCCTGTTTCACTTCATTGGTCATCATATGGTTGTCTGAGCCACCTGCCAGTTTTGACTGTTCGTCGGGTTTGATTCCTTCAAGGGTCTCTACAGGTTTTACTAGGCCACCTGCAGTTTCAAACTGTTTATCATACAGGGTATACATATCAGGTCTCATTCCTGAGTAGGTCGGTATGTGTCCTGTCGTATTACTCTTCGTAAAGAATTGTTCATCATGGCGATTACCCTGATAGGGGTTTTCACCACAATCAGACATTTTGTCCTTAATGACCCAAGTTCTCTCAGCGCAATGTTGAGACCTATATCTACCATCCAGAGTTTATATCTAAGTAAGATTTCATAGACTGCTGATACAAGTTTGTACCTAGGTTTCCTGAATCAATGTGATATAGTCCTTGTTCTTACATGAATTAAAGACTATATTTCAGAACTGGATAGGTACAGCGCTGGTAAAGGGGCCGTACTTCAGGAGTGTGTTTTAGTAGAGTGCTGGTTCAGGACTGCACTATAGGACTACCTTTGGTGTAGTGCCAGTAGAGGACGGGTGTTCAAGACTAAGTTGGTAGATTGCCAGTAGACGACTGTACTTCAGGATTGGTTTGCTAGACACCTCCACATACTGGCCTCAGGCATAGATCTAAGTTGATCCACTCTGTCTGAACGAACCTACAAGAAAGGCGATAAAACCAGGATAAGTTACATGTACAATTTTAGACATCTTATCACAGGAAATCTACATATTGGCACTTCAAATCAGAAATTCTGACCCCGTCAGAGGGTTTCAGAGGAGGGTAGAAAAAAAAATCACCCCCGTCAAAAGCCACGCCCACCCCTTATTGTTAGGAAATGAGCAGGAAAAATTACATCAAGTACATAAAAAGAATGAAATTATCTGCACATTGTGCAGTAATACACTACTAGTATTCTAGGGCATTAATGTTCTGATACATCAGAACCTCCCAGTCAGGGAGTCAAACCTCAGCCTTCACATCTGAATGGGCCTTCACAGCTAAAGTGGTGTGACAGCCTTCACACTACATCTTACCGGGTATACTCAGAAGTAACACATGGAAAGCTATAGTGGTCGTTAATGGTTAGTTTAACTTGAGGTGAAATGAGTCAATGGACTAAACATTCGAAACAAAAGAAAAGAAGAAGAAAAAAATGTTTTGATCTGAAATTCTCTTTAAATAATAACAACAAAAATGAAAAAAATAAAGCAGAGTAAGTGTTTCAACAAATAGAATACCGGTAACCATAAACAAAGATATATATGTGTGTAGTATACGCGATGCCATAGTATGCTACTGAGATGTTTCATGTGTGTACAAATAAAATGGTCTGCTACCATGCCTGGACAAGTTCCTTATCCCATACGGGTTCACATATTATGTGTATGATAAAGCCCCAACCCAGTACTGGTAAGCCTTCTCCACCTGTACCTGGTGTAAGCCTACCGCACCTGTAAGCCTCACCCCTAAGGTGACCCGCCTACCAACGTAAGACCCTCTAATAACCCACCTATAAGCTGCACCTGGTGTAATCTCTAAACCTATGCTGACCCAAATATTACCCTTCTCGGCCTATAAAACCACACTAAGGATTAGAGGGGAAAATTCTCATAAGCACACCTAGAGGCCACGTCTTGAGTTGAAGGAAAAGCCATAAACTGCAGATAGGGCTTGATTTTGGAATGCGAGGCATTACGGTAGACCTTTTTCTTCTTTTTGTCTTTTTTCTTCTTTTTGTCTTCAGGGAAAAGGTAATAAAAACAAGCTTGTCAGATTTTGCGTGTGTCACTTTTTTTCATTTGGGTGGTCTTTAAATACTTTCAATCTTTAAGTCTAACCAACCTTTTACTGGTGTCTATAAAATATAGATTGCATAGTATTAAAATGTACCTAGACCTACCGCAAAACCCTGCATACAAGCTATAATCTTACTGACAGTTTAATTAAGTTAATATACTAACTTATACATCTTAGAGTTTAGACCCTTTGACTTTGTTTGGCTTATGGGATGTTTCTGAGTTCAGGGTGCGGCTTGTATGTGGGATTTTGAATAGACAAAATACAGTACTAAAGGAAAGGGTCATGGGAACTTTTCAAGTCTCAGACTGAGGCTCAGGAGCAGGTGCAGCTTGTAGCATCCTCCCAAGTTAGGCAAAGTTAGGGTGCGGCTTTATTACAACGCCAACGCGTAGGCACTGAAATACCTCCAGTGTGTGACTGCTGCAGTAGAGGTGTGAAACTGTGATAAAGCTGAAACTGGGTAGTGTTAAACTCTCCTTTCTTTGCAAGCTTATTGTGAAGCTATTTAATGGAGGATCTTTACAAACAAGGGCTCATTTTAACAGGCTTGGCTAGACCTTTAGAATGAATATTTTTGTACAAGGTTGAATGCAGGGAATTTTGCCTTTGACCCCATTTAAGTTCAACCAAAAGTTTAGAACCATTTTATGAGAAGATCACTGTGCACCTAAAAATAAATGGTTCCCACCTGTTCTATGGTTAAAAATCATCTAGAAAATGTCTAGCTTTTCTTTTTCTAAGGGGCTGCAGTATGTTTGACAGAACCTGCAAACCTTTTGGGTGAGATTATCTCTGGACACTTGTCCCAACCTCCCCAATGTTGGGCACTTACCTATCAATTAAGACCTTATTGTATGTATTTTATATAGTGAGATATTGATAGCTGTGATAAAAATAAGTGGTTTTGCTTTTTAAATGAAGTTTTTATGAAAATTTAAATGGAAGTTATGATCATTCAAACATCCTGAGTCAAAGACAATAGTCTGCCGTGGTTCTGTCAGAGCGCGCAGTTCAAGGGAAAAGATTACATCAAAAATTTGCTTTTACATTGTTTGATTATGATAAAATGTATCATTATTTACATTCTTGGGGGCATATCTTGCATATCTGAAAAGAAAATTGCCCAAGATAATCATTTTAGTGATCTAGGCTACCTTAGATTTTTCTTGCTTGATCACAAAATTGGATCCAAATTAAACTCTTGACTTAACTATGGCCACGGACCGTGCTATGGCAGAATTCTGGGTCTGATTTGGTACCTTTGACCGGTCATAATTTCACTTTAAATTGACAGAGACTTCATTTAAAAAAGAAATCCACTTCTTTTCTCAAGATCTATCCATTGCTCATTAGATAAGTTTAGTGGGATAAAGTCTTGAAAAACTAGGTAAGGGAGTGGTCATTATTTATCAACAGGGGGGGTGGTGGGTTTTCGCGCGGACACGCAGAAATTTTTTACGCTCCCCCCTCGCAGCAGTTGGAATTTTTTTTTGTGCCCCCCCACGCCAGAGGCGCGGAGAGTTTTCGCGCTCCTCTTTGATCTATAGTGGTTTTTTTTTGCTAAAAGGAGGGTGAATTTTTTTAGCGCCCCCCCCCCCCCTCAAGAGGAGTCAGGTCCAGATACCAGGGTAAAAGTAGTAGTATTAAACTTTAAACTAAAGTAACCCCGTTGGCGTAGGCACTTAGGGAGTGGTCATTATATTTATCAACGGGGGGGGGGGGGTTTGAGGGGGGGGCGTAAAATTTTCAGACCCCTCCTGTGGTTTGACCACAGCGTGAAGTAGTAGCTATTATATGGGCCAAGGTATTGATAAAAACAGAACGTGGCTGTTACACAGTAGCTAGCCGTGTCATATAGCCAATTAGTCACAGATCTGAGACCCTAATGACACTACGTTTACAAGTATGTGAGTTGGGCGCCGATCCAACTAATAGTCAATGATAGAGTCAGGGTGTGGCTGCCACGCACGGCTGCCGCACTGACATTGACACTCCCGGACATGACAGACAGAGGGGATTAACGGGACTGACAGACACCGGCAGCGCCTACCGCCCTGTGGTTAGCTATATTAGGTGTTAGATTAGAACAGAGACATGGAACAGAGTAGTCAACACACTAATACATCTATCTTCTTAGCTCCTATGTGTGAAAGATCAACCAATTACCTTACCTTTCTTATTAAAAACAGCGACTGTTGTTTTCCTCATTCCTGAAACCATGGGAAGTTGTGAGTAAAAGTTGTCACCCTATGAAAAATACTAGTGGTAACCACCGCACACTTTACCACTAGATAGCAGCACCATACCCTACAGTAGCTCAGTTCTCAAAGTGGCCAGCAGATGTCAGCAACGTCACGGCTGCGCCCGGCAGTGGGGCCGTTGTTCAACTTTCAGTGGATCCAGGATACACAAGGAATAGTGGGTTCCAGGATCCACAATGGACTGACCAATCAGAAGCCAGCACCTGCTTAGCAGATGCATCTGCTGCTGTCCAAGATGGTGGATGTTTTTGTTAGCCAATTCTTGTCCATTCAATGCACAAATCATTTGATTCATACATGCCAACATTTCCCGGCCCCAGACCGGGAGACCTATTTGAGTATTGGCCATAGAGTGATTTTGAAGGGCATTCCCACAGAAAATTTTGAAAAACTCTATCTCAAAAAGAGCATTTTCTGTGCATCTTCTAAGTTGACAAAGCCTCAAAATATCTAATCCCGGGAGATTTTATATAGCTGGAAGTGCAGAAATGTTTCAAAAACCGGGAGATTGGTGAAAAACCGGGAGAAATGGAGGGATAAATCCAGGCCGGGAGAAAGCATGAAAAATTGTCAAAATCCGGGAGTCTCCCGGCCAATCCGGGAGGGTTGGCACGTATGTTGATTACTCATGCTCTATGGAAAATTAGAGGTTGTTATTTGAGAAAATGAATGGGATATGACCAAACATAATAAAACATAAAGCTTCACCATTGGCATTGCATCTGGGCTTGCCCTCATACTATAGAGCCCCCCTGTATCTTCCTTGGAGTTGGACTTGGGATTTTATACAGGCTGCCCCCTACATGAGTTGAAGATGGACGAGGGGGGTGATCATTTATTAACAATGGCAGGGGGGGGTAGGGTTGAGGGGGTCAAAAAGTTTTCAACCCCTTTGAGAAAATACAGGTGGGGTGGACTAAATTCTTTCAGCCCTGCTATTAATTGGAGGGGGTGTGTGTCTGCTCTTGATTTCCAGCTTCTCCATGGCAGGGGAGGGGGGCAAAAAGTTTTTTTGTGGTTCTGAATTTTTTTTTTTCTAATAAAAAAAAGAAGAAATTTTTCTGCCCAAAAGGTTCTCCGCCTGTATCGATGATCCACAAGGGTCTGCTTCTGTATCGAGGATCCACAATAGACTGCTTCTGTATCCAGGATCCACAATAGACTGCTTCTGTATCCAGGATCCACAATATAGACTGCTTCTGTATCCAGGATACACAATAGATTGCTTCTGTATCCAGGATCCACAATAGACTCCTTCTGTATCCAGGATCAACAATAGACTGCTTCTGTATCCAGGATCCACAATAGACTGCTTCTGGAGTCTATTGTGGATCCTGGATACAGAAGCAGTCTATTGTGGATCCTGGATACAAAAGGAGTCTATTATGTATTGTAATAACCAGAGTCGACAACTTATATAAAGAATGGAATATCACGTTACAGCCGTTGTTGTTTTATTTCTTATAGGCCTTAAGGACTAACAGGCACTTGTCATCAGTTACTTGCTTCTACTGATACTTGTACTTATAATTGCTTAGAGACGCCACTCTGTTCATGGACTAGAAACCAGCCACCGAACTCCCTTAGGATAGCTTACATGTAGGCCACCTGAGTATCTGATCGCGTCTGCTATAAAACCACTGAACACCGCGTTTTAAAGCCCCCGGCCGCCGACGGTGACGTCACAAAGCTGTGACGTCACCGCCGACGCGCCCCCTAGCGGCCATCGTGTGAACCCACCGCCAAGATTCGGTGGCCACCGCCGAGCCGCCGACCGACGTTTATTACAGTATCC
Source organism: Acholoe squamosa (assembly GCA_949317995.1). NCBI lineage: Eukaryota > Metazoa > Annelida > Polychaeta > Phyllodocida > Polynoidae > Acholoe > Acholoe squamosa. The sequence continues at coordinate 25,379,299 of OX439052.1, forward strand.
TGGATAGAGAAGCAGTCTATTGTGTATCCTGGATACAGAAGCAGTCTATTGTGGATCCTGGATACAAAAGGAGCTCCTTGTGGATCCTGGATACAGAAGCAGTCCCTTTGTTGGTAAACAGCCCAGTGCCCAAAACAGCTAAGTCCAGTATGGACAGTGATGCTTAGAGAGTAAATCATAGTAAAATTTTTCTGACTTTCCAATGAAACTGCATTCTAGAATATATATATAAGCTCAAAGATGATGATGCTGAGTGGCCAAGACATCCACCATCTTGAAAGTAGCAGATGCATCTGCTGAGCAGGTGCTTGCTCCTGATTGGTCAATTCCTTGTGTATCCCGGGTACACTATTCCTTGTGGATCCTGGATGCACAGAAAGCTGAACAACGGCCCCACTGCCTCGGCCCGCCTGTTCCTTGAAAGTGCATCGCGCTCTGTCTTCCCGCCCTTTCTCATCCCTAGCGGCCGGATAACACTGACGCTGTCTGGCTTACACTGAAGGCCTATGATAATAGCATTTCATGTTCCCTCCAAAGGAGGAACCGGGATCATCGAACCATGGTAGGTCAGATCGTGGAAGGCCTATGGTACACCAAAACCCACTGGCGCTCTCAGTGCCTAGTGGCCGCTAGCGCTATATGGCACTGATATCACGCTATTTGGATCCGCCAAAAGTGGCTGGAAGTGGCTTGAGCCTCAAACCACCCATTTTGTTCTATTTTTTCAAAAGATTTCTCACTATAACTACTGTTCAGTTGTATATATAGGTTTTGACAAGAATAAATATTTTAGCTACCCAGTAGTAAAAATTTCTGTCATATCCCAATATTTATCAGTTTTTATACACAAAGGTTTGAGACTACAGGTGCTCAAATCAAAACAACCCAAAAGCAAGATGGCCACCAACAGTTTCTCAAGGCCATTCTTGACTGAGTTTCAGCAGGTACAGGTCCTTTAGATGTTGGAATTAAACAATCATTTCTTGTCTAGAGCTAGATTACGACGATGAAAGTATCCTCGTAAGATTCAAATATTGTGGGGACATCTGTTATATGCCAAATTGGAATGTAAACAAACGAATTTGCTACGCACGGACGTAGTGAGGGTCACAGGAGGCGAACACAGCGCCTTCTGAATCCGGGCGCTGTGAAGCACGGACGTAGGCCTATGGGTGTTCCATACCTCCACTATACTGGAGGTATGGAACACCCATAGGCCTTCAGTGTAACTGAGTATCGTCTTTCCATGGTGGGCATTTCGAGTCCAGAGGCAGGGCTGCTCATAGTGGCTAAGGGAGTGGTCATTATTTATCAACGTGGGATGGGGTGGCTTTGAGGGGCGGCGTAAAAAAATCAGACCCCTCCTGGGAGGTGTGTAACAGATTTACCCTCTTTTTATCCAAAAAGCCAGTTTAAAGAGGGGCACGAAAATACCCTATGCCACAGGCGCGGGGGGAGCACAACAATTTTTGACTGCCATCACGAGGGGGGGGGGCGATGACCCCTGATTCTCAGGGTGGTTAGGCATAGGGCTGAGGTTGCACCCCCCCCCCCTCCGCACACAATCCTCGTAGCCTGGCAGTGTGAGCCAAGCACACTGCATGACGTTTTGGGACGTTTTGCTAAGGCAAACGAAATATTGTAAAAGCATGTGATGATACAAATACCCTAGCAATAGGCCCCCTCTTGTAGACCTAATGCAACCATTCTTATCCTCTCATGACATCATTGTGTACATGTGGAAGGATGAAACTACTCAAATTTTTCAGTATAGGGATCATCTACAAATGACATCATGCTGAAGGGGGGGGGGGGGGGTCAGGCCCGGCATGACGAAATAAATTTCCCATATACCTTCAGCATTGCAAAATTGGCAAAAAAAAACATGACGAGGGGGGAGGGGGGGTCAAAAATGGTCAAATTTTGCATGACGTCATTTATGGATGGCCCCATATCTACCTCTTTGCATGCGCCACAACACCTACTACTGCAGTAGTGTAGGTGTGAAATCCTGGACATCAATCAGTGCTACACCCTGAAACATGCTGTATCCCCATATTGCTACCCTCCACCAGGAGCTACTTGAAAGAATATTTTGTTGTGGTTTTAGGTGTTCAGCCTCAAAAATTTTCTCCGCAGATGAGTACGGCCTGCCAAGTTCATCAGAGGTACACATCATTAATTAGTTTACCAAAGGGCATTCAGGATCTTTTAAGACCTATTTATCAACTGAGATAAATGGGATAAACCAGGTTAATGACCATAGAGGTGTGTCTACAGATATATAGACCTACAGTACCATTGTTGTTTGAGGTACATACAATCTGCTATTTAAAACATTGTTAAACAAATTACAATTAAAAAAAATGATATCGACTTTATTGAAACATTTTATTCATTAACAAAATATGCATGGAACAGACTAAAGTGTCAATATATTTGTCACCTTGGCTCTATATAGTAATTGCTTTACTTACTTAAGAGGAAGGCCTTTCTTATATTCCAGTGTTATTCCATGGGATATTTAACAATATGGTATATACCTCAGTATTGGTATATACACCCCCCCCCCTTCCTATCCCCACAGGTTAATGCTGTAGCCGTATTTTGATCATCGCAAAATCTCATATCCTTATGATTTGTATATGACATTATTATAAAAGTATGAATTCTATAAGTATTATACAGTATATGTCTAGTAATGATACATTTTATATTGGCATATGTAACAAGAAAAATGTGGCAAGGACCACGGATAGGAGTTGCCACTCCATCGCTAACCACTGCGGGTGACGTCACTGACGCAGCATGACGTCACCAATGACATCATAGGTGTCAGGGAGAAAACCGAAAACATTATGGAGTTGCTACGGTCGCTACGCTCCCGGCCACTCGCGCGGCTTGTAACTCCAAAAAAACAATTTCCATACAACCATATGTATAAGCTGCAGCTTGTCGGAGGCACCCTGTTTCACTTTCAGGGTTCTCTGGCTTATAAAAGGATTTTCTTCATATACCACGGCAATAAACTGGTCATTTTATGCGACTTATATATGCAGGTGTAGCCTGAATGTGAGGTTTTTATGGTAGTTACAGTCGGCAGTTTAAGTTAAACGACCTTCTGACGTCATGTGCTCTGACTTCCATTAGCCACAACCACAGAGGCACCTAGCGGGATCTACCAGATGTCTTATGGTGCACCTGGTCCTCGTCCTAATACCAATACTATCACCATAAGGGATACGCTGCCCAGACGGGTGGGGTGTTTTAACAGCTTGGCCCGGGAGCTGGGCAGTTTCAAACTATTTGTCATAACTATTACCCTAATGCCTCATATACAAGTTATGGCTTATACGTGAAACACACCTCTTAAGACATAAGGCCGACACCACCATGAGGTACAGATCATGATAATACGCAGGATACCGATGACAGCGGTTTAGCTAGTCCTCAGGGCTACAGTGCCTGCCGCGTCCCCGCTGACCTAAATACGCGGACTCTACGCGGAGCCTCCCGCAGTGAGCATAGGTGCGCGGGCGTAGTGGTAGTCCTCAGGACTATAGCTAATAATCCTTAGTCCTGGGGACTAGGTGATAGTTTAGCCCACAACTAAACTATACCGGTCAAGTCCTGGGGATAAAAGCATAGTCCTAAAGGACTAAAGCCTAGTCCCAAGGACTAAGAATATGAGGATATTGTCCTAGGGACTAATTGTACATTCCCATGAATTACCTTGCAGACCCCATGACTTTGTATAAGACTGTGCTGTTAGTCTCCAGGACTAAGCTTTTAGACCTGGGGACTAATTCATAGACTCAGGGACTACTTGTCTAGTCCTGAGGACTACAAAAACATCTGCCTAGTTCTAAGGACTAATTCATTGATTGATGTCTAATGTAGTTCTGACTAGGGATGTAGTCCCCAGGACTTCAAATTTAGTCCTGAGGACTACTTCTAAGTCCCCAGGACTGCTCTGTGTAGTCCCAGGGACTAAAGATACAGTCCTGGGGACTAGAACATTGTCCTTGGGACTAGAGACACAGTCCTTGGGACCAATGCCCTAGGCCCCAGGGGTGCCTGTCAACATGTTTGTACAGTCAAATAGGTATAGCCCTGGGCGCAAAAAAGCAGCCATTGTTCCATAGTCCCTGGGATAGAACATTAGGCCTGAGGACTGTATAGTGGTCCTCAGGACTAGTCAGTCCAGGACTAGACCATTATATCTGTAGTCCGCAAGACTATAGAAACAGTCATGGTCCCCTGGGGACTAGATTCATAGTCCCAGGGCTACCTCTGTTTGGTCCTGAGGACTAAATATATACTTACCTAGTCCTCAGAACTAAAGTAAAGTCCCCAGGACTATTATCTGTAGTCCCTAGGACTTTCAGTGTCTTTTTTTCAGCCTGGAATGGTAGTCCTTGGGATTAATAAACAGTCCTTAGGACTAAATCTTTAGTCCTCAGGTCTAAATCCTATGTCCTTCGGACTAGATCTTTAGTCCTAGAGATGCAAGATGTAGTCCTGAGGACTAGACTTTAGTCCTCGGGAGGTCCACTACACATTCATGATGATTAGATGTTAGTCCTGACCTGTAGTCCTAGGGACTAAAAGTGTAGGCCTTGGGCTGGAGAAATGGTGCTGAGGGCTAGAAATCAATCAAGGCCTCCTCAGGACTAGACTGTAGTCCTCGGGACTACATCCATAGTCCTGAGGACCACACATTAGTGCTGACGACTTGAAAATTACATTTTCAGTCCTCAGGACTAAAAGGGTAGTCCCTAGGACAGGCTCTAGTCCCCAAGACTAGAAACCTGGAAGGCATTGGCTATTGGAATTTCAGAAATGAGTGTGTGTCTTCTACTAGCGGTAGTCCTCAGGACTATGCCCCCATCCGCACCGCGTCTGTCTGCGCGTAGTCTGCGCGTATCTACGTCAGCGCGGAAGCAGCAGGCGCTGTAGCCCTGAGGACTAGCTAAACCGCTGTCATCGGTATCCTGCTGTTAATACATGTATTTGGCATTTACAGTCAAACCCAGGCCAACCTTACACTTCAAGTCAGGCGGTGCCTTATGCACGAGCTGCACTACCGTAAACTCTCTCATATGAGCCGTACCCTCGTATAAGCCGCATCCCAGACTTTGGGAGGAGCTATAAGCCTCACCCAAGGATTGGAATGAGATACCCCCTATAAGACGCACCCGGACTTTGGGCTGAATCTATAAGCCTAACTTTGATTTGGGTTCTGGTACTAGTCACGGCTTATACAAGAGAATTTACGGTACATGCACAGCATATTAGATACATATTACCCAATACCAGTGACATAAAGATACCACTGATATTACATATCACTTGACCGTTTGTCCTAAACGTTACAATAAACTATCATCTATCATCTCGGGGCTTGCTCAAATCTTCATACTCCCAGTTCCTCTTCTGTTTTGGTGAATTCTCTATGCTGTAAAAGTAAAAAGCAATTACCGGTAAGACATTACACAAGAATATTGTGTGATATGCTTTTCAATATGAATTACCTTAAACTCCCGCCTTAAGCTTTTGTATATATTCTGCATATGCCACACAATCGGAGGCCTCCAGTGACTTACGATTGAGTCAGGGGGAAAAGATTTTTGATTGTAGAGACTCTACCAGGAGGATGTCCGCCGCAGACAGAGACAGATTACCCTGTTACTAATTAGGTCGGGTCCACATTACCATTACACTACCTTACATTCTCACTTAGTCTCACCACATGTCATTCTCAACAGGCTCACACCAATGCTTTTTAACAGACTCGTCATACCGAGACTGTTTGATTCAGGTTCTCTCTCAATATTTTGTATCTTTGACACATAAAAAAATAGGTTCTCATCATTATTCACTGGGAAATATATCGAGGGGGCATCTATTTCACATGGGGGAAGCACTGTAATTCATAATTGTGTGCTTCAGAGTTAACTGGATGTCAGAGATGCAGAAGGTAAGATATTCCTTGTTTCGTGAATCTCATACTGACACTACTGATTTTCCCTTATCATACAAGTTAGTCACCTTAACAAACACACACCCAACACACTCACTCTCAGACTGTCTCATCCTTTCCTGTTTCACTTTTGTCCGTTGCACTCTGGTCCGTTTTGTTGTCATCTTTCTCATTGCTGCCTGTCCGGCTGTGAACAGGCTCATCCTCATCGATGTCAACATTTACAGCCTCACTGTCCACAGTCTCAGTGACCAAATTACTCTCACCTCTCTCATTCATATCTCTCTCACACTTATCCTTCTTCCACGGCCTCCATAGCAGTTTAAAACCAGTCTTATCTCGTCTTAAAAAGAGCGTCTGAAAGTTACAAAATTACCATTACCAAATACTGCGGTGCTTATCACTTTGAGGTACAATCTACTACAGTACACTTTATAACTATGATGGTGTTTGTAGGCTTCCACCCTTCACATACACTGATCAATCCTAAAAGCTTAATGACAAAAGCAGCAAAAGAAATACTCTTTATTATGCATTTATCTTTAATCTGAACATGATAAATGATGTTTTCTACCCGGTAACCTAAAACTTACCTTCTTAGGGGCAGTCCCATATCAATATAACCACACCATTCATATCAATTCTAACTCACCTCATATCCACCTCCTAATATGGCAGAGTCTGTGTCCATTGTACCGTCCAGTTCAGCCGGTATCTGGGACATTGTTTGTCGATGTAGTAAGTCATCGCTCTCTGCCTCAATCTGTGGTACAGTACTCATACTGCGGTCTGTTGGTGTCCGTGTAACATGACATGTGTCCTTATCTGTGGGAGAGGTAGAGGTGGGTGAGCAGGATGACGATACACTGACCCCTGCCTGCTGCTGCAGCTCCAGCACCTTCCTGATGACAGCCTCCAGGTGCACATTTTGCACCGTGTCTGTGGATAACGTGGATAGGTCCACCCTCTGCTGACTCATGATGTTCTTCATGACATTCTCCAAGTTGACCTCCTCCTGTTGGGGTGAGGGTGAAGAGGAGGGTGGCTCGGGGTCAGTAGTACCTGAGTGTTTAACAGTCTGGTCCCCATGCCGTGCCAGCCCCAGGCTCCCCATGTAGTTCTGTAACAAAGTGGACTGTTTGAGACCTTTGCTCCTCTTGTTATTTGGACAACCATCTTTCTCACTCCCCTCATCACCAACACCTTGATTATGTCCCTGATCACTGTCCAGATGACCGGCGTGGTTGGTATTTTGGCGTAGTTGGCGCTGTGATCGTGCGGTGCTGAGGTGCCGTTCCCTGTAGAGTGCGAGCAGGTTGTTATATTCCTCCAGCTGCACAAGTGTGGTATAACACATGCTGCACAGCCAGCTGCTGCCATCTAGTGGTGCCTCCAGTAGTGGCTGCAGGCGCGCCCTCACCGTCTTACCGGCCAGGGGGTGGGGTGGGTTAGGGGTGCGGGAGTAGTCATGTACTACATCATCCAGGTGTTTGTGGCCGTGCGTGGTTAGCAACGACACGTTACACACAGCACACGACACAGGCTGCGGCTCACGTGGTGCTTCATCTACAACAAGCAATCATCCAGGTAACTATAGTCAGACCTCCGATATCCCATAATGCCTTGCACAGTCAGTTTCCGGTCTGCCTAGTGTGCAGGCCTCACACTAGAGGGCACCTGTAGCACCTGTAGTGGGAGAGGGAGGTCAGGGACACCTAGTGTTTGAAAATTAAACTATGCCAGACCGGAAACTGACTCCCCCCGGTGGGCGATAATACAGAATCGGCTGACCGGTGAAGACTGTATGGTTTGGTTGTTTCGTGTTTTTTTTTAGTTATTTAATCTTCATGATGTACATACAATGTGGTCTATAACCAAAACAAAAAGTTCTAACTAACTTGTCTCATACAATTCAAGATAGAAAAAATTTAATACCAGTACATGGCCCAGTTATATGTTATTCTAGCCAAATATATTTGCCTGAGTGAATGGCCTATGGTATTAGGTTTGTACGTTGTTCATTACATATTTAGCCATTATTTCCCTGCAATAACACGGCAGACTATAACCCAACAGGAACTCTATACAGGATGAATATACAAGATAGAAAGAGATGGACTTTCCTAATAAACTGAGGCAGATTAAGTGATTAACAAAAGGGACGTACCTGCAGGTCTTTTCCTCTTTGCAGCTTTTTGCTTTTGTTTACCAGAATTACTGTCCTTACAAGTAGTACTGTAATGTACATAAAACACATGGGTAAATATAATTTCTCACAAATCAGGGTGCATCTTAAACGCAAGGTGTGGACAGTAGCTTATACACAAAGTGCCATAATCTCCTGCATATAAGGTACGTCGGCTTATACGCGGGGTTTAAGTTTAAGGATCCGGAAGGGGGACACCAAGAGCTTTCTTTTGATATATTACACTCCCCCTGAGTCCAAATATTACAGGGGGGAGTCCAGGGGAATCCGGGTGGCTCGAGATGCGCATAGCTTTTCGAAATTTGAATATCCATTCAGTAGAAGTAAGGCTATGATTTTTTTTCTATTTTTAAGACCGTATTCTAAAACTCTAGGCGGTCTTATACGCGGGAGATGGTAGTGTTGGTGACAGGGTATGTCAGGCCAGGGGATGTAGCTCAGTGGTAGAGCGCTCAACTTGCAAGCGAGAGACCCGGGTTCGAATCCCGGTGTCTCCAGAAGACGTTTTCACTGACCACTACAGTGGTGGAGACACCGAGTGGTCCTGCCTCGCATGGGGGACCTTTAGAGAGCTCGGTACCTGGGCCGGTATGGTATAGACAAGCGCTTCAACTTGCTAGTGCTGAGGGACTTGGAAACAGATGGGCTGTGTGTGACTCAGTACTGGTACTGTTCAGACTGGACTGGAGGACCGGTTCTGGCGGGATACGGTTGAAGCTGGTTGGGAGGAGTGTAGGGGTTCGTTCCCCCGTCGGGTGCGCAGAGCCTTCAGAGGGACTGTTCACTTGGTTGTGTCACTCCCCCTATGTATACCATACCGATCTAGGGTAGTTGGAAGGTGGAAATGTCAGTGGGGCCGTGTTGGTGACAGGGTATGTCAGGCCAGGGGATGTAGCTCAGTGGTAGAGCGCTCGACTTGCAAGCGAGAGACCCGGGTTCGAATCCCGGTGTCTCCAGAAGACGTTTTCACTGACCACTACAGTAGGGTAGTCATGAGTATTTTGCATCATGACGACAAAGAAACATGAATCTGAATAACCTACAATGTTTTTTTAAAGTTAGGTTCTTTTAAGATTTTATTTCCCACTCTACACACAGATAAGGAGGTAATAAAGTGTTGTTATCCAAAGCCACCTACCACCTTTCCCAAACTGTCTTGACACAGAAAAATTAAACCAAAATACAAGGATAGTGTTGAATGTTTCTCTTAAATCGGACTAATTCGATCCCAGGATTCTCCTCCATTGAGTAAAGGTTCATGTTCCTTCCCCTGGGATGGTATACTGACTGATGTATTTATGTGTAAAGCTTCATGTTCCTTCCCCGGGATGGTATACTGACTGATGTATTATGTGTAAAGGTTCATGTTCCTTCCCCGGGATGGTATACTGACTGATGTATTTATGTGTAAAGCTTCATGTTCCTTCCCCGGGATGGTATACTGACTGATGTATTATGTGTAAAGGTTCTTGTTCCTTCCCCGGGATGGTATACTGACTGATGTATTTATGTGTAAAGCTTCATGTTCCTTCCCCGGGATGGTATACTGACTGATGTATTATGTGTAAAGGTTCATGTTCCTTCCCCGGGATGGTATACTGACTGATGTATTTATGTGTAATGCTTCATGTTCCTTCCCCGGGATGGTATACTGACTGATGTATTATGTGTAAAGGTTCATGTTCCTTCCCCGGGATGGTATACTGACTGATGTATTATGTGTAAAGCTTCATGTTCCTTCCCCGGGATGGTATACTGACTGATGTATTTATGTGTAAAGCTTCATGTTCCTTCCCCGGGATGGTATACTGACTGATGTATTATGTGTAAAGGTTCATGTTCCTTCCCCGGGATGGTATACTGACTGATGTATTTATGTGTAAAGCTTCATGTTCCTTCCCCGGGATGGTATACTGACTGATGTATTTATGTGTAAAGCTTCATGTTCCTTCCCCGGGATGGTATACTGACTGATGTATTATGTGTAAAGGTTCTTGTTCCTTCCCCGGGATGGTATACTGACTGATGTATTATGTGTAAAGGTTCATGTTCCTTCCCCGGGATGGTATACTGACTGATGTATTATGTGTAAAGGTTCTTGTTCCTTCCCCGGGATGGTATACTGACTGATGTTTTATGTGTAAAGGTTCATGTTCCTTCCCCGGGATGGTATACTGACTGATGTATTATTACATTGCTTGTACATGTTTAATACCCTCTCAGTTCACATGAGTGGACTGCCGTATTCATGCATTGTATGAATAACAAGATATCAATATTATCTATTAATTAATGCATTATGCTGCCTGTAAATGGCTAATGCTTCATGTAACATAAGTCGCTGCTAGCGTCAGGGAGGCTTATCAGTTATATGATATGCCATGGTGGGGCTTACACACTAAATGCGGCTTATAGGAGAGAGTTCACAATACCTGCTGTTGGCCATGAGTTGCTGGATGATGTCCTCTGCACACCCTACGTCCACCATGATGCTGTTGGTGGAGTGTGTGTCGTCGTAGATGAGCTTGTTTGTCCGCTTTTTACAATTTGACAGCCATCCACGGCTGTACTTGAAGTCAGCTGGAACCCCAACCTGCTCACCGATCTCACGTGCCTTAACAACATGTGAAACAATTAATCAGTTTTATAGTAAAATATCTCAGTCTGTGCCGTAGGCACAAGTTCTGATTGACTTCCATGTACCATGGCCATAGCTTATATACAGTCTGTGCATATACCGTAATCTCCCGCGTATAAGCCGCGTCTTAAACGTGGGGTTTTACTTCTCATTGGATCCACAAGGGGGACATCAAGACCTTTCTTTTGATATGTTACATGCCCCCTTAGTCATAATAAGATATAAGGGGGCCCAGGGGGGTCCGGGGGGCTCAAGCTACACATAGGTTTTTGAATTTTGAAAATTCATTCAGTAGAACCAAAGTTATTAATTTTTCATTTTTTTGAGAATTTTCCAAAACTCTAGGTGCGTCTTATACGCGCACTGCGTCTTATACGCGAGAGATTACGGTAATATGTAAGTGCCCCTGAAGGGGTAAATGGTCACTGGTGCAGGCAGGCTGGAACACTAACCTGTTTGTTTGTTTCAAGGTGAGAAGTCGCTAACCCTTTAAGGAACACAATGTAAATTAATGCATCATACCCATCTTATGGTAATAAAGCCGATGTATAGTTTTACATGTATGTAGGTGGCCTTTTAAATGGTTGAGTATTACTGGGAGGCATGACAATATCAATACTCTATTGCCATGGCTAAATAACCTGTTGTTAGCCCTCCTAATATAGCCTGTCTACACTATAGATGCATAGAGGCTCCACTGTCCTATAATGTACCACCTATGCAATGTTTATTGAGACATTGTATATGCAAAATATGACCAGATTTTGATAGAAGTAAGTATCTGAATGACGTCTAGTCAATCAGATAATAACTTTGATAGGTTCATCAATCTCATGTGCTTTAAAAACAAGGAAAACAATCATTTACCGTAATCTCTTGCATAGAAGGCACTGCCCACGTAGAAGGCGCACCCACAACTCAGGGAAGGCTGGTTTGCGTAGAAGGCGCACCAACCTCCTCTGAATCGATAACTGGTAAAACCCCACGCACCCCTAACTTGTAGAGTATGGTTCAAGTACAAGGCCCATCCTTGTATGTGGGGTACATTTAAAAATTACTTGAATTTAAACCTCACCTATGTGCCCTTTGGACACGTCAAGGGTGAGAGGTTCCATGGCGAGAAACCCAGACCCTACTCCAATGGGGGGGTGTGATGATGACCGAATCTATGGGAAGATAGAAAGCACGCCCCTACACATTTACCAAGGCAATGGTTCTTTAACATCCGTCACTACATAGGCATATTGACAGATGGACAGGCCTGTTTTAAGTCATTTGTCTGCCATGACCGCCGAAAGACTTTCCAGTACAGCCTAGACCAGGCAGGGAGAAACTCAAATGATACCTTACAGCAACTTTTGTAACCACCACTGCGCCCTGACCCGGCCAGAACCGAACCCACGACCTTACGGCCCCCGGGCAGACGCGCTACCGACTGCGCCAAGCCTCCTGACTTAAAAATTAGTAGTAGTCAAATTTTATCTCACCTCATGTCTTCCTTACGGACGACACTCAAGGATGAGAGGTCCCGCGGTTTGTATCCACACCGAAGTGAGATTACCCTTGTGGTGTTGTGCCCGGACCCTAGTCTAATGGGGAGGGGGGATGATGGTGACCGAATCTATGGGAAGGTAGAAAGCACACCCCTACACATTTACATCCGTCACTACATAGGCATAGTGACAGATGGACGGGCCTGTTTTAAGTCATTTGTCTGCCATAACCGCCGAGAGACTTTCCAGCACAGCCTAGCCAGGGCAGGGAGGAAGTCAAATGACACCTTACGGCAACGTTTGGAGCCACCACTGTGCCCCGACTGGGCCGGGAACCGAACTCACGACCTTACGACCCCTGAGCGGACGCGCTACCGACTGCGCCCCGCCTCCCAGCTTAAACGAGTTGTCAGATTGTTATGGTGCTGATCATAAGATTTTTAAAATGTCACAAATGAGGTGTGAACAGAAGTAGAACTTCTAGGACTCTAACATTCTATCAACATTTTTTTTCTTCAATTAAGTTAGGGAATGACCATAAATCATCACATAATCTAAACATAATTGTGATATCTTTTTTTGTGGTATCAAAGTTCATCTAAGCTCCCTATGAGAAAGAAATCATATAGTGCTGCCACCTGGTGTCACTTCTAGGAACCATCAACATGACTTCTTTTTGTAGACATTTATATTGAATAAAAAGATTCTGATAAAGTTGTAAGCTTGTTTGGTGCATTCTATAATGTCACAAGAGACCAAATGCACCAGATGATGCATTGTTAAACCACAGAGACTGTTGCAACTTTCTATTTCTTTTTATAAAACAGTGTGTACAACATCATGTATATCTTATGGGATATCTCAGTGGCTATTAAGAGCTAATAATCAAATAAAATATGCAGCCACCGTCGAAACACACCGGTCAGCAGCATTTGTAGGTAAGTAGCTAGTGCTGTGCAGTCTGCATTCAGGTGCATTTGGTCTATTGTGACGTCATAGCATGCATCAGAGAGGCATGCTGCATTCGCTGACAATAGCAGATGTGCCAATGAGCATGTCTGAAAAGTTTTATTCAATAAAAAAAAAAAACTCCTAAATTAAGTCATCATGAAAATGTGATGGACATAACACCAGGTGGCAGCACTATCTTATGGCAGGAGATATTTTATAATGCTGATGAACTTAGATAACTAATCAAAGATATCTAAACCATGTTTGGATTATGTGATGATTTATGTTCATTCCCTAACATGACACCATAATGATAAAATGCTCAAATGGAGGAGAAAATTGATGATAGAATGTTAGAGTCAAGTTCTACTTCTGTTCACACCTCATTTGTAGCATTATAAAAATTATATCATCAGAAATGTGAGCTAAGTCTGAATAGGAAGATGAGGGTACCCCGCATATAAGACGCACCCCCAACTTGGGGAAATGCTATAAGGTGCACCCCCGACCTGATTCGCATATAAGACGTGGCTTGTACGTGAGAGATTACGGTAGTTTTATAGTATGACTTGATGGGTTCACCAATCCCAAAACAATCATTCAGTTTTACAGTATAACTTGATGGGGTAAACAGAAAACCATCATCACTCTCATGCTAATATGAGGGTGACTCTCGGATGGAATTTCACAGTGCTGACAATGCTTTACGTGCAATTTGTCTGAATACAAATCTTGCTCTTACTTTGAGGGAAAGAATACCCAAATATTCAGCTCATACATGACTTGGGTATTGGGTGAAAAGTGTCAGAACTACTGATGACTCTAATGTGTCCCTTTACCTTATGTAGCAGCATTTCATCTGTGACTTTCATGCCGCGTCCTTGTGCCTCGGTGGTAAACTCGTACAGCTGTTTCTCTAACTCAAAGTGGCGTGGGGAGATCTTACGTGTTGTGTTGATGATGTGGTCGGACTGTGACAACCAATGAGCTGCACGCTTAATGATGTCTCCTATAGTGGACCTGTGGTGGACATTAAGTCACCTTATTAAACATGGGCTTCATGATGTCTCCTATAGTGGACCTGTGGTGGACATGGAGTCACCTTATTAAACATGGGCTTCATGATGTCTCCTATAGTGGACCTGTGGTGGACATTGAGTCACCTTATTAAACATGGGCTTCATGATGTCTCCTATAGTGGACCTGTGGTGGACATTGAGTCACCTTATTAAACATGGGCTTCATGATGTCTCCTATAGTGGACCTGTGGTGGACATTGAGTCACCTTATTAAACATGGGCTTCATGATGTCTCCTATAGTGGACATGTGGTGGACATTGAGTCACCTTATTAAACATGGGTTTCATGATGTCTCCTATAGTGGACATGTGGTGGACATGAAGCGTCATAAAGTCATCTTATTATACATGGGGAATCAGTAAAACCATAGAAAATAATCTATACATAGACATATCAACTAGGAAAGAGATATTATTTTTCCTATCATTTCCGTTGAATCGGTGATGGCCTTACCTCAAAAACTGGTTCTATTTTTAAACCCCTCTAAAATTGCGGTGAATCTATGACCAGGGAGGATAGCTTATACTCCATATTCATGCTACAACTTTGAAAGGTAGTAGGGCAAAACTTCTATTTTTTTATATGTGGCTTTTGTCCTAATTTCACAGTAAGAAAAACAAATGCTATTTTTTTTTACCCAATAATGTTCATTATACACACCTGCCAATAGAGGTGCCGTACAGCTGGCTGAAGTGTAGCGCCATGGCGGCGTTCTTAGCACCTGGGTTCTGGAGCTTGTACAGACAGATCTCCCGTTTCTGTCCCACGGTGATGTCACTACGATGCCGCTTTGGTACACTAGACTCAGGCTCTGCACACACTGGGGTCTCCATGTAGCCCAGACTGGGGATGGTCAGCCGCGCCTCCATACTACAACTGAACATGAAGAAGCAAATTACACCCTGCATATAAGGCGCATCTCATTTACATCATGGAAATATATTAAGACATCCCCAAGGGACGTGACACCCACCTCCCCTTTCCAGTTTCAGGATGGATAAAGCCTTTAAGTATACTCACGTGGGGGATGCTATAGCCACAGTCTGGCACCTTTTTGGCTATTTTGAGTCAATGTAATACTCCTCACTCAGTAGTTGTGGTATAGCTCACATAGCCATTATCAAATGGGGGCCGCCATTAGACCCCGACGGCACAATGACTAACACCTTCAGCCCCCGACTCCGCAGTATATGCCAGGGATGCCTCCCATTGGTCAATAATACAATAGCCATGTGCTGTATACGCTGTCATCTCTCTGCTGATATATCTGTTTATGACGTAACCTGGCTTTGGATCGAACCTACAACTTGTATGTATTACATCAGCGTTTATGTATAGTACAACTGGAAATATAACTGATATTGATAAATACCGGTACTAGGCAATTACGTCTCCACATTACAAAAAAAACTTTTTTCATTTTAGAAATATTTCACAACCGAATATGAATTTCAATACTTTTAAGGCCCCGATATTAATAACTTCATGCCCAAAACCTTGAGTCTCCTCCCTATTTTCTCCCATATTTCTTGCCCAAAAGCCCATGAATAATTATGGTTAGGGCCAAATGAAATAGTGCTACATGAACACAACAAAATTTTCCATGCCCTCTTTTTACAAGCAACCCCTGTCCTTTTATGGACGTTTTCATTCTGGGGAATGGTGTGACTGTGACTATACAGGTCCCAAAGAGAACTCTACGCAATTTCCAAAATGACCATGCAAGCGTAAATCATCTAGATTTCTCAAATAAAACTGCGTTTTGGATGTTAGAAGAAAGAATAAAGTTCCTCAGTTCTTAATGAATTCATTATCCATTAAATTTGTAGATTGTTGCCTTCAAACCTGAGTATAATGTGGAGTGTCTGGGGTAGGAGACTCCTCTGTCACTGGTACAGCCGTGTGTGTCTTAGTGTATAATGTCGTGAATGGTAACTAATGCACCCATGTAGTAGGCACCACCTTACTGGTATGTCTATGTGTGAGGCGGGGAGGGGGAGTGGGGGCGTGGCAGCCCTCAGAGACAGAGTGTGAGCACGGACACATGTGTGAGGCAGAGTGAGTGGTGTCAGAAGTGTGACCCTGGGTCCTGTCTCTGTCACAGCTGATGCTGAGTCAAGTTTCAAGTTTCAAATATTTTTATTTTCAGAACTTAGTACAGATTCACCTATCCTATGATCTACTTGCATGAAAGAAACTGATTATCAGCTACGCAGAACTGATATACGGCACAAGAGATGGTACATATATATACTTATGCGCGCACCAAACTTATGCGTATTATAGGTCAACTTTACGAATATAACATGGAGTAGTAAAAGTAGCAATAGTTACAATAAAAAGTCCTTTAATCCTACATTAACATCAACACTACATATACAAGGACAGACAAGAGGTTGCCGTTTTCACTCCTTCGAGTAATAATAAATGATGATTACAACTAGCCAAAGACTGTTTTTTTTTTTGTGGAACATATCCTTTTGATGATAGGGAGTAAAATGGAGGGGGATGATAGGGAGTAAAATGGAGGTGGGGGGCAACTTAATATCTCAGAGCTACAGAGTTATTACATTAAGCACTACATTTCTTCCTTCATATAGTATTGCACTACAATCATACCTTCGTACAATAGAAATGGCGGGTCACAGTAAATTGTTCAAAAGCTATAGAGTCTGCTCAGTTTGCTAAGTGACTGAGTGACTACTGTAGCCTAGTCTAGGTTAAGGCCCGGAAATCTAGGAAACTCAGGGATTATTACGACCCCCCTCCTCCTCAATGCAAGGTCTATGATAACTGATTGAGCAAATAAATTCGAGGTATGCCGGAAGTCCTAGTGTCCACATGAATATTTTATACTGACTACAATTTGTGCCCACAACGAAAGTATAAATGATCAATTAATTTAGGGATAGATCCACAAGGTCTGACCTGGGCTGGTGTTGGGTGGAAGCACTTGCCAAGGTCTAGCTACATGTGCGAAACCAAAAGAAGGCCTTATTGGGCCCTGGCCTAGGTACAGGTTCTCAACAGCATTTGAATGAGCATGTTTTTTTTGTTTTTTTTTTTTTTTAGAAAACCCTGAGGTAAACAGGTACATTTTAGACTATGGATTCATGAAAATCAAGCGCTCATTAAGTTGATACTTTTAATTATAAAAGCTGAAAAGTTTCTGGGTATGTTTATTCTCTGAATATGATGAATTTATTAGGGCTGTGTTTTGATACATAGATAGTGAGGGGCCAATACACAAGGGGGCAGCATCAAGGTGCGGCATCCACAGAACTGTGTTGGCCTAGGATCTAAACCCCTGGGGTGGCACTCTGGAAATTCTCATTTGCTTGTGAAGATGTGGTCAAATATCTTTTAAATCAGTTTCAAGTTTCAATATGGGAAACCAAGACTGTTGAAGAAATCTTATGTCCATGGTGACTTTGGATTTCATAATGATTGTGCTAGGAATACTAAAATACCCACACCAAACTCAGCAGAAGCATTTTCGCGTATAAGACGCACCTCTTAGGGCTCAATTTTGTAAATCCAGTACTGTTCTATAGTAAAATTACCCCTCGTATAAGACGCACCCTGATCTTGAAAAAATCCTATAAGACGCACAAGGCTTTTGTTTGGCCTAGAGGACGCGTCTTATACGCGGGAGATTACGGTAGGCCCAGTACAGAATCATTCAAAACGTCTTTTCTACTCCATTAAACTGCATATACATGAAAAAAAATCTGAACCAAAGTATGTCATGCCCGAATCTGAGAGTCCCTGCTCAATTTTAAGTGAGTAGCCTTTGATGCTATTTTAAAGATCGATTGCCTTGATCTTCCATACAGATCTACTATTAAATGCTTTGTTAAATCCCCATTCTGAAAGTGATCTCCAAATGGGGCTTGGAGGGTCAACAAATTCTGCCCCGGCTTATGTACTGATCAGCCTGGTCCAAAGAGTACCAAAAGCAGGACAAACCTTCAACAGGACTTAGGAGGTCCATCTTATTCATTACTTTCCCCTCTCTGTTTTATAGATCATTAACATTTATCTTGTTTCCTTCTACATGAGAAAGACAACCCTTTCACCCCTTCTTACACGGGCTTCCCTAGCCCACTTAAAAGGGTCTATATCTCCTCTTTCCTATCCCCTCAGGATGTGTGTGGTGCACATATGCACGGGCACTGACACATTCCTCTGTTAAATTATCAAACTGTGAAGCACGGGATAGCCACTTAGTGCCGCTAAAGTGCTGTAAAACACAAATCAATCAATCAATCAATCTGAAAGTGACAATTTGTTATACAGCATTTTCAGTGCTCAGTGTATTTAACTAAGATGTTGAAAATGCCCCTGCTTGAATAATTAAGCCTGAGGCCATTGTTGGGTGGTTAGCTTTTGCAATTGTTCATGGGTTGTGTGTGTCTGACCAAGGCTCCAGGTAAGGTCTAGGCCACCCTACAGGTGCCTATTTCCACTAACTTTACCAAAACGGCTACCCCGGAAGTTGTCCCCTTTGACGTGGGATGTTCCCGTAGTTGGCCACTCACACTCTATCTGATAGCAACCAGCGAAAGTGACCCAGGGAATTAGAAAACAGTAGAAGTTGTCTGACAAGCTCAGAGTTACAACAGTAGGAGTTGCAATGCTTTTGGCACGTGGTGGCACCACTTCTTTTCATGCGAGCAGCGCCACAGGTGCTGGTCCACAGTTAAAATCCCCACCTTTATGGTGACTTACCAGCACAGAGTCCCCCTCTTGTGAATAACGTTTGCACTAATAATGATCTGAACTTACCTAATTGGCTGATAGTATAGGTACACTCTATGTCACAGTTTCTGAACTACCATTGTATGGAGCTCTATGAGAGCAAAATAAGTAGATATGGTACCTTCAACAGAATAAAAAAAGGGTAAAATTCATGTTCTATGGGAGCTAGAACAAAAATTCCAAAAGGAGAAGAATCCCCAAAATGGGAACTGAATATCTAGACTAAGGGAGTTATCATTTTTTAACAACAGGGGGGTCTGGTGGGTTCGAGGGGGGATCAGAATTTTTTCAACCCCTTGACCAGGGGGGTCAGAATTTTTTCAACACCTCTGATATGGGAGGTCAAAATAATTTCACCTGTTCTCAGTGGAAAACCCCGCCCGTTACTAAAGGCTAAAAGGGGATGTTCGCGCGTGATTTTTGTCCCTTATGGGGGGGTCGAAAAAATGTTACCCCCTCGAGAAGGGGGGTTTGAAATTTTGCGCACATTCGCGCGCAAACCCACCGCCCCCCCCCCTATTGATAAAAAATGATCACTCCCTAATTTGAAATGCACCATCAGTGAACAAAATATTTTGGCCCCTCCCTAACGTAAACTAATGACTCTCACTGCATCAGTGAGCAACTCGGGACAACTCTGTCTCACTGCACTGCGACTGGCTCTCTCACTCAAGAGTCTCAGTAACAGTGCATCACTCATAGTGTGACACTGACCTAGTGTTAGTAGTGTTCAGCCAAAATCTGATAGGAATATAGTGAGGTTACAGCTGTGTCCGACTTTTGATATTAAATTCACTATTAGGCTAATATTTAATATAATTAATTTACTAGCAAAGGAGGTCAATAGCTTCATACTCATACTCATAGACATACCTAGCCCTAGGCTAGTGTGTATGAGTGACTTAGGCCGAGCCCACTGCCGACTCTACCTCACGGGAGCGGCAGAGTGCAAAGGCCTTTGTAGCAGTTTAAAATGCGGTACCAATGGTACCGAATGATTTTAAACTAACTTCCCATTAATGTCTGCTTTTGAAACTTCACCCATACAACTATGAGATACTTTACTTGCCTCGTGAACTTGGATGGAAAGATTGAAGCTTTCATTGACTTATAATCCTCTATTTTATATTTGCTTGGTGCAGCGAAAGCCTTGTGTTGGCTCAGTGCCAAGGTCAAGGTCACTGCCTTAAATTTCTATTTTTTACTAAAATATGAATAAACAAGACTATAGTATAAGGGTAAAGATTAAGTTCTGCAAAGGCAAAATCAAATGTTACATTACATATGTGAGAAGTTTAAGGAAGGACAGTGAGGGGGAAGTGCATTTTCGCATGAGTTTTTTTATTCCTATGAGGCCAGCCAACTTTGCTGTCAGCTGTTAGCGGTAGCGATAGGCTGTCTCCGTCTGGCCCAGACTATAGCTTGATGCAGTAAGTTGGGAACCTAAAACTTAGTTTTTCCTGAATTTTCGTTAAAAAATGCTGTAGTTTAGCCAAAAATTATCCAATTTACACAATATTTGCAGCAAATGAAAGATGAAACTCATGGCTTTCAGGCCAGGGTAGATGGTATTATATTAATATAGTGCACAGTTTACCACTGAAGTACAAATTATAAATTTAAAAATCATTAGTTTAAAAAAATTGCTGTTTTTCAAGGTTTGGCCCTATATATTTTGTGAAAAACTATTCTAATCATCAGTTTTTCATAGATAGTGCATAATACTGACCCATCAAGTTTATAAATGAGTATGCTTTTTTTTCCTACCTCTATGGTGGTTCATAACACTATGGGAGACATGTGATTTTTGTTAGTTTGCAAAAACCGTGATTTTCAGCAGAATTTCTGCTTGGTTTTTGATGTGGGACCACATAGATCACCATATATGGATGCGTGATCACCCACTGATACAAGAATTATCCATTTTTATGTTCTACTTGATCATCTTTAAAGGGGCCCTGGCATGGTAATGCATGCCCGCATTAAAAAGTCACGTGATCACCCCTTGACCAATCAGGGCATTGAGATTTTTCTGCTGGTTCCCGCGATTTTATGATCGCTGTTTGAATCGGTACCCATGTTGTTAATTTTCCATGCCAGCCCCCCTTTTAAGGCATGTGAAATATCTAAGTGATACAATAATTGTGAGAAGAACTAGACACATCTTATGATTCTAGTCTTTGGTGCCGACAACACCTTTGTTGCTATTTACAGCTATATAGTGCATAATAATAGGCCTCATATGCCTAATATGGGGTCCTAATAGCATTTCAATATGGTTTTCAATGAATCATCAGGTCAAAACAACAATTGATGATGGAATTTAATAGAAAAAAGGGTTTTGCACCATGGACCTGTTCACATTGTTCAGGTCTTCAGATATTCTTATCTTGAAAATGATGAAGACATTTATGAGCATGGTGCTTTTCCAGCCCGTATGGGACCTACAGAGGGCATTTTGTCTAGTCTGACATGTATTATGAGGGAATAATGCATAGCAAATGATTCTATTTTCATATTTTGTTATGATTTTTTAGATAGAATCATACACAAGACTTGTCTTCTGCAGCATATGCAAAAATGTCCAATGAATGAAGGCATTTTACACGCACAGCTGCCGCCAAAACTGGAAAACACTCAGGTTCCCAACTTGCTGCATCGATGCTCGAGCTTTTAATATTAGCCTAGACTAGAGTGACTATGATTGATGTTGTAAATACCTCGTATTATCGCCCGTTGAATACATGAGAGTCCAGAGCAATAAAGCTAGAGCAACATTCTGGTTATGTTGCAAATGGCTTTACTGCATGTGTCAAGATATTCTGTTGCCTTTCCCTGTACATACCTTAGATTCCCTGGCTATACCATGACATGTGGATTCACTCTCTGCACCGATTTTGTAGGTTTATTTCCGCTCTGTCCCTGGAGCAAGCAGTTTGCCAATTTGACGCCAGGGGGCATTGATAAAAAGGGTACGGTTTCAGGCTGCAGAACACTAATTATTTTTCCACTGTTGGCCTATATAGCTTTTGGGCAAAAATAAAATACTTGTGCAAATATCTGGACTTAGCCACTATTATTTTCTTGTAGATATACATTTTTCCCAATAATTTAGGGCCATGGCATGTGGTACAATGTGATTAACTTTTGTGCTATAGGCCTTAGAGTGCGGACATACCTAGCCACTCTCGTATACTGAGACTAGAGTCTTCACAATCACAGCGAGTGAGGGAGTGCGTGATGGTCTCTCTGTGAGTGTGACTTATTTATAGTGACTAGTCACAGAGAGACCTTCACGCGCTCCCTCACTCGCTGTTCCGCCCCGGGTGTACTGCGTACCTGAGTCAGCCGCCGATTGACTACTCTCGTAGCAACCCTAGTTTAATTTTCAAACACTAGGTGTCCCTCTAGCGTGAGTTCTACAGTTGGCTGTTTCCCTGCCCTCTCACCGCAAGTGATACGCCGACCCCGCTAGCGTACACGGAGCAGGGAAACAGCGTAGTTCTACAGATGAGTTCTACACACTGGCCCCAGTTGAACTGGGGCGCAGGATACCGATGACGGCGGTCTAGCTAGTCCTGAGGACTAAGGTGCCTGGCGCGTCCGCGCTGACGCAAATACGCGGACTCTACGCGGAGGCCCCTGCGGTGAGTGTAGGTGCGAGGCGTAGTGGTAGTCCTCAGGACTATAGCTAATAATGCAATGCTTAAGTCTAATGCTACTAGTAGCTATAGTAAGGCCATCCTTAGTCCTGGGGACTAGGTGATAGTTAAGCCCACAGCTAAACTATACCGGTCAAGTGCTGGGGATAAGGGAGTGGTCATTATTTATCAACAGGGGGGGAGGGTGGGTTTGAGGGGGGGCGTAAAATTTTCAGACCCCTCCCGGGGCCGAGGGGGGGCTAAAAAAAATTTGACCCCTCTTGAGGGGGGGGCTAAAAAATTTCACCCTTTTTTCAGCAAAAAAGCCCGCGTGCTACTTTAGATCAAAGAGGGGCGCGAAAACTCTCCGCGCCTCCGGCGCGGGGGGGGCGCAAAAAATTTTGACTGCTGTCGAGGGGGGGGGCGTAAAAAATTTCCGCGCGTCCGCGTGAAAACCCACCACCCCCCCTGTTGATAAATAATGACCACTCCCTAAAAGCATAGTCCTAAGGACTAAAGCCTAGTCCCCAGGACTAAGAATATGACATTTGCCTAGTCCTTAGGACTAATGCGTGTGGTTCTGAGGACTAAGACCTAGTCCTCAGGACTGGCTGGACTGAAATAGTAGTCCCTGGGACTATATCTCTAGTCCCCAGGACTACATCTTTAGTCCTGAGGACCAGGCAGCTACATCTTTAGCCCTCAGGACTTAACAGTTAGTCCCTGGGACTGAACCTTGTAGTAGGGTATAGATATGGAAAAGGCTGCGTTGATCAATTTCTAGCCTTCAGGACCATTCTTCTAGCCCGAGGACTACACTTTAAGTCCCTAGCTAGGACTAAAGTTGTAGGCCTCAGGACTAACGTCCAATCACCAGGAATGTCTCTAGTCACTAGCACTAGGTCACTAGCACTAGATGTGTAGTCCTCAGGGCTAAAATATCATCCTGAGGACTATAATCTTTAGTCCTCAGGACTAAGTTTTTAGTCCTAGGGACTATGTCTTTCTAGCACCGAGGGCTGTTCCGTGTACCCATGTGGTCGTAAAAATAAAACATAGGGCCTTAGTCCCAAGGATTGTATCTTAGTCCCAAGGATGGCATTCATAGTCCCAGGGATTTCTGGGGTACACAGTGCTTTTTGGTGGCTATCCCCATCCACATATCTGTCGATATTGCACAGCATGAATGCTGTAGCATGAGTTTTGGAAGGCGTGCTGTTATCCATGTAAGGCGTGCTGTTATCCATGTAAAGCGTGCTGTTATCCAGGATAACAGCACACCTCTCATGTCCTTCTATGTCATATGTTACATGTTAAAACCCACGAAATTTTCCAGGCCAGGGCAGGGCTCGAACCTACAGTCTCAGATCCCTAATCCAACTCCCTATGCATTGCGCCACAGGGACTGACAGAACCATAACAGCGAGAAGCTTCTTTTTTCGCCGTGTGCGCTGTTGCTGTCCGCTGCCAGGTGAGGAGGTGTATTATACACAAACATAACCGCGAGAAGCTTCTTTTTTCGCCGTGTGCGCTTTAGCTGTCCGCTGCCGGGCGAGGAGGTGTATGTACCGATCGTGTACACACAATGGCTGGCATCGAGTCCCGGGGAGGGGGAATAATTTTTGTTTTCAACTTGAATTTATTGGTATAATATTGATTATTTATTGATAACGGCCTCGTGTCATTATCCTTCACTAACACACACGCGTCATGAGTTATCCATTGATTACTTGTTCAATATACGGCCTAAAACTGCATTGTTGCAGTGACACAAAGCACTCATGATTGTGTATACGAGCTTGATTTGTCTATGAGGGTTACGATCCCTCTGATATTGACACAAATACTACCCCAGCAAATCTGAGTGAACATGAGTCATGGTGAGTGATGAAGTCTGATAACTTTTGTGTGATAACGAACTGTGTCATCTTGTGTCATACTGAGTCAACTCTCACTCAGCTTGACAAACCATCACTCACTTCAATAAAGGTGGTAGGAAAGGTTGGGTGAATGTTCGTCAGCATGTGTCAATACTGGTCAAGTCTCACTCAGCTTGATGAACAATCACTCACTGTGATAAAGATGGTAGGGGAGACTGGGTGAGTGTGCGTCAGCATGTGTCTACAGTTGTCAACTCTCACGACGACTTGGTGAACAATTGTCAGCATGAGTCAATAATTGCTAGCTCTCACTCAGCATGACTCATATTTACAATAAGAAACTATGGAATCTGTACAAATTCTAACTGCTTGTGATTTGCAGAATGGGCCAATTGATTGAATGTCAATATGATAGATTATGTTGCACATAGCAGTTTTCTTTCTTACATGATATGAAATATACATAAATCAGGAACATAATGATACCAAAGAATATAGAATTTGGTGCATATATAAGACAAATAAGATGATTTGTTTTGTCTATGGGACTTAGCACTGGGTTTGACTTATTGGCATTTTATATGTAATCTATGCATCTGTTGGGCCTGGTTTAGCAGAATATAAAAGGTTTAATGTCTAGTGATCAGCTAGGTAACATGATTAGGGGAAATAGATAGGAATTCTTAATATGATGGTAAAAATGGTCTGTATTGAGTGATAAAAGGGGTAGATGTTGTATCCAATATGGGTATAACAGACTGTGTGAGCATGTGCCAACCTGTGTCAACCTGTGTCAACTTCTGTCAACTAACACTCATCATGACACAACTTCATGCAAGGTGACACACTACATAGTATTCTGTGTTCTTATTGGTCCATTTTAAATTTCCCTCCCATTTTTTGTTCTCCTCCTGAGTTCAAAACAGACAAGCAGAGACAGCCAAGGAGGACAGATGTTCTGGTAGGTGGTCACACAGTTCTAGATTAATTTGTACTTCAAATCCCAGTTGTTAGGTATTTCTACAGTAATATATTATTATTAATGATTATGTCTGAACATGCCTTACTGCTAATTCCAAGCATTAGTGACAATACCCCAAGATAATAGTAGAATTAGAACTATGAATAAAGCCTATGGAAATTAAAGGGATTCAGAATGCTAAGTTATAAGTTCTGGTATCTGGGGACTAAGTGAATGGTCATTCATTGTCAACTTTAGGGGGAGTGGGTTGGTCTAGATTTAGACTGTTTCTGTTTTGTGTTTATGGTTATTTGTTTTGATTTGAACAGTTATACCCAGGAATACTATAAGGAATCATCCATCAACACCACAACCACCCTTTTTCAAGGAGAGTGGGTAAAACATGATATTGTGAGGAAAGATATCTTTACATGGAAACAGGATAATCAGATGAATTGATGTTGACAATAAAGCCACAAAATAAAAATCCACAATCCCCCCCCCCATTCCTAGGCCCCCCCCAAGCACAAATTGGTCAGTGTGTCATTGTGTGTGATACTGCTTCATAACCCATGTGTCATTGTGTGTCATACTACGTCATAACCCATGCGTCATTGTGCGTCATCCTGTCATAACCCATGCGTCATTGTGTGTGAAGATGAGTCATAACACATGCGTCAGTCTAGGTGAAGCTGAGTCAACCCTGGCAATGCTTGACACAAACAAAATTTTCAGGAGCACACTGTGTGAAGGCTCACACACTTTGACTCAACTTCACGAAGATTTGCTGGGACACCATCTCACCTTTCTTTCGCATCACCATTTTTGGCCGGTCACGATCCAAATCAGCAAAACTTCCTAAATAAGTAACACAAATCAAATAAGCACATAGATATATGAGTTTGATCAAATTATTCCAGAATCTGATACTTTAGACCTAATTCATCGTGACTTTGTTGTCTTTACACTTGTTTCCCATGGGACTATGTCATGCTAGTGTAGCTGCACAATTTCACGTTTGTGAGGAGGCAGGCGGACTGACACAAGCCACCCGCGGCTAAACATGGCTTCGCCAAACCAGAGAGGAATATTACCCTAGCGGAAAACCCTCTCACCAGAATGCCAACCCGTGACACAGACGAAATTCAGTCTAGGTGTCACGGTACTAATAGGGCCAAGGACGTTCTGAATTCCCCCCCATCTTCCACTATAAAACTGGCGTCAATCGGGTTCTAATTTGATGGCGTTCATAAATAAAGGCTTAAATTAAAGCTGAAGTCGTTCTTGATTTTTTTAGCATGGTCAACCATAGCGGAGTCAGATCCGTTTTTGCACCAGTTGCTATGGAAATCACCATGTTGAATAAATTAAATGATACAGGCGCCCCTGACAAGTTACAAATGTGACCTTGGACCCCTCTCTGACACAGTAGGTTTCCATGGTGACCAAAAATCTTTTGAAACTTTTCCCCCCAAATCGTTACCTTTCTTCTGGTACCAAAATTATTAATCTGCGATAAAAATAAGGTCCCCTGGCACTGATTATACCAAGCAAAGCACTGTTTTTAGTTGGGACTATTTAGCTGTCTTAGGTTTACTGGAGCCGAATACTAATGTGACACCTCTAGGACGCATCTGGGTCTCTTCTTGGGATTTTAACCTGACCGGAAGTAGAATGACGTCATACTGGAGACACGCCGCCTCAGTTCCTCAGGGACGTGGTGGGACCATGCTGTCACACACTTCTGACTGTTTTCAGATGAGATCTCATCTGAATAATAATCTTCCATGTAAGTTTCCATAAGTTTCAGATGATCTCATCTGAATGTAATTCAAATTCATATGAGATCTAACATATATCCTTGATCGGGGGCTCTGCCCCCGAACCCCTCTTTGGCACCCCAGGAACCGAGGCGGCGACATCATTCGTCTCCACAGAGGGCCAGGAACATTTTGCAAGAAGTGACCCATTTGCCCCAACTTTGCCGCGACGCAAAAGGGTATATTTTTTAATAAAATTTAGATTATATATATATATATATATATATATATATATATATATATATATATATATACGTAGTGTTCTACCCCTCAATGCTAATCGAATCTTTCGATAGACAACGAAGAACAACTATTCAGGTTCCAGTTAAAACTTTATTGTCAATAACGCATAGGCATCAGCCGTTCTCGATGACAGTTTACAGGTAGTAGTGTTTGACCTACTAAGCACTCTCGACACTAGACGACTAGCACAGCCTTCTAGTGTCTATGTTCTACAAGTAACATATACCTTCTCTGTGCAACAGCAGAGAGAAGTATTATAACATGGTAGTCGGGCAGCCGCCAACCATTGCTCACGATGGTCTGTCACGACTGGACTGACCCTGAGGAAGGCCGTACAACGGCCTTATATACACCAGAGTCGAGGGCCACGTGACTCCAGCGCCCCCAGGCGTTGGGTAAGAGAGGTGCTCTCGATGTCGCCCACAAGGACCATGAAGGTAGGACAACTCGTGACCACCACACCACCCCCCCTAGACTGAAACGAGGTCTCTGAAAATCCCGGATCAGCCTAAACAAAAAGTAACAATAAAGGTGCTGTACCCGACGACTTAGTCGACGAGCACAGTAGAGATATATTAGAAAAATATATGTTTTCTACTGTACTGTAGAAAAAGAATAATCACAGTTTACTCGGGGGTGCTGCTCCATCCAACTTTGGAGACCAATGTCAACGACACTGCTTCACGACCGGTTCCTGGTCGATCCGAGGGAGGCACGACCGGGTATGGTAACCAGGGTCGTGTCGTTTCCTCCCTGTCTCGTTGAGAAGCTCCTTCCAGTGTAGGAAGCCCATCCATAGTGTACAGAACAACTATGGTGGACCGTGAGGCCGAGGATGTGTGGCACCACCGGGTTCCTAGAACCAGGGTGGCGTCGGGTCCACACAGCTTCGCAGGGAGGTCCGGGGACAGCAAAGGTTCCCTCTCTCGTGGAGGGTACACCGTCGTCCAGGAATGAGTTCCTCATACTCATCATGACCATATTGGTCTCCCTGGTCCGAGGGAGCTTCTGGAGAGTGACTGGTGACATCGACGTCCCCGTCTACCTCTGTCAGCTGCTCCACCTCTGCAGATGGCTGCTCCTGCTGTATTCAAAGGTTTGATGCCCCTGAGATCCGGATGGATCCTCGGCGACAACAACCTCTGAACAGCTGGTGGAGCAGGCTCAGGGGCTCCCGAAAGGTCGACTAGGGGAGCCGATGAAGGCGCGGGTGCTGATTGGTACACAGAAGCTCGGAGATACCGTCCAGGGGTATCAGGCTTATCCTGCACCGCCTGCTCTCGACCCAATATGGTCATAGCAGAGCTCAGGCTGTTTATCCTCGGAGATAGCTCTCTCAGGGGATTAGCCTGGGCTGCCAGCGTCCTGACGTCAGGGACGGCTCCGCGTTCGACTAAGTACCTCTGCGCTTCGCGAGAGGGCTCAGTGCGAACCGGCTTCAAGGTCCTGACATCATGGTGTTTGTCCTTCATCCATTCCGATAATTGGACCCTGAAGACTCTAAAGAATTCGCGGTCTTTTTCCTCTCAGCTTTCTATGATAGCATCCCTCTTGGTGATATCATATTGAGCTTGAGACTCGAAGTTATTGACTTGCGTTTGGTTTGGTTTGGTTTGGTTGATTTAACCTCCGCTAATAGTAGTTAAAATTTAGCAGAGAGACTATGTTTCATTTCTTTTCTGTTTTTCCCTATTTACTTATAGGGCATTGCCTGATAGGATCAGGCTTCCTTGTTTTTCATATTTTGTCAAAGAGCTTGGCTTCCCGCAGGAAATCAAGAATCTCCTTGTTTCCAGTGCTGTGGAAAACACTGTTCATTGTCGTTGGATTTTTCAGGAATTTCTTCCTGCTTCTCTTGGTTGCCTGACAATGTAGCATGAGATGTTCCACACTCAGCTGAGTGTTGCATGCCTGACATACAGGTGCCACTTCACCTTTCAGAAGGTGACTGTGTGTCAGTTTGGTGTGACCAGTCCTAAGACGGGTCAGTTTCACCTGTTCTGGTCTTGTCAGGTTGTCCTCTATGTATCTTTTGCCGACCGTTGGTCGGATGGTTCGCAACTTGTTGGCATTTGCAGCGTTCCATCTGCGCTGCCACTTATCCTGAACATGGACTTTAGCCATGGGTAGGACATCTGTGTATGGCATCTGGTCAGCCCCTACGGGCCTCCTCAGAGCATTTTTGGCAGCAGTGTCTGCAGCCTCATTTCCTTCGATTCCTATGTGGCTAGGTACCCAACACATAACCACATCTTTGCTTTTTGTTTTGTTCTCTGTGTATGCTTCCCGGATGGCTCGGATTATAGCGTTTTTTGGATATAGGTCACGTGTGGCTTCCAGACATTGGTGCGAGTCTGAGAAGATGACAAAGTTCTTCATCGTTGAGACCTTGGTCCAATTTAAAGCTTGTAACAGAGCATTTCCTTCAGCGGTGAAGATACTACTTTGTTTGTGAAGCGCTTTCTTCAGGTTCCCAAAGCGGGTGTGGACGGCAAATCCGACTCTATTACCATCTTTGGAACCATCAGTGAAGATCGCTTCGTGGTCACTGTACTTGTTCCTGAGTGCTTTGTATTCTTTCTCAAATACATGATCAGGAGTTTCGGCTTTCTTGTTCTTATCAAGTTCGAGGGTCACCTTTGGTGTCTCCTGCTCCCATGGAGGGGTCTTTGCGGGTTCATCTGTCACAATCCGTTTCATAGGAATCCCAGCCTCCCGGAACAGTGCTCTTGTTCTCACTGCCATCGGTTTGACGACATTTGGTTTTTCTCTGTAGATGTTTTTGTTGTTGAAGATCAACTTGTGAGCTGGATTGGTCGGGTTAGCTCGCACATGTATAGCATACTGTAGTGTGAGCTTCTCCCTGCGCAGGTCCAGTGGTGGGATCCCTGCTTCCACATGGAGGCTGGATGCAGGTGTTGTCCGAAATGCCCCAAGACATAGACGGAGTCCCTGATTCTGAATGGGCTTTAGTCCGTCCAGGTAGGACTTTGGGGCAGAGGCATAGACCATTGACCCATAGTCCAGACGTGACTGAATATACATCATGTACAAGGTTAGAAGTGTTTCTTTGTCACATCCCCAGTCTGGATGACTGAGGACCTTTAACAGGTTCATTGCCTTTTGGCATTTTCTTCGGAGGTATTCGACATGGGGCCTGAAAGACAGGATCCGGTCAAATACCAGTCCGAGGAACTTTATTTCCTTCTCGACTGTTAGTCGTTTCTCATGGAGGGTGAGGTGAGGTTCTTCCTTGCATCCCCGTCTGCGACAGAAATGCACAGCACAGGTCTTGCTCTCCGAGAACTTGAACCCGTTCATTTGACTCCATTTCTCCAGCTTAGTCAGTGTCTGCTGGAGGCGGCGTTCTATTGTGGGCATGTGTCTTCCTTTGTAGCAGATGACGAAATCATCTACATACAGGCAGCACTGCACATCATCTTGAAGTTGTTTCGTTATGCTGTTGATCTTAATGCAGAACAGGGTCACAGAGAGGATGCAGCCTTGGGGAACACCCATTTCCTGATCCACTTTCTCTGACAGAACCGACCCCAGTCGTACATTGAAAGTCCTGTCCGACAGGAAGTTCTGAATGAACCCTGTTAGTCTGCCCTTTAATCCAATCTCATGGATGTCTTGCATTATTCCATGCCTCCATGTGGTATCATAGGCCTTCTCCAGATCGAAGAAGATCCCAACCACATGTTCTTTGTTAGCGAACCCATCTCGGATCCAGCTCTCCAGGCTCACTAGGTGGTCTGTCGTGCTGCGTCCTCGACGGAATCCTGATTGGTGGATTGTAAGCTTCCCCTTGGATTCGAGGAAGTAGACAAGTCTGTTGTTCACCAACCTTTCCATGGTCTTTGCCAGACAACTGGTCATGGCTATGGGCCGATAGCTTGAGGCCAGAGTTGGGTTTTTCCCTGGTTTGGGAATTGGAACCACTGTGGCCTCTGACCAAGAAGGTGGGAATTTTTCTGTTTTCCAGATGTCATTGTACACGTCTAGAAGAAGCTCCAGGGTTTCCTCAGGTAGATGTTTTAGCATCTGGTAGTGGATGTCATCTGGTCCAGGACAAGAATCTTTAGCCTGGCCAAGGGCATATTTCAACTCCTCCATGGTGAAAGGCCTGTTGTAGCTTTCCTTGTTGTTGGAGGTAAAGTTGAGTTTCTTCCTTTCTGTTCTGGTTTTGTGCTCAAGGAACTTCTCTGAGCAATTGTTGCTCGAAGACACCTGACTGAAATGTTCTGCCAGGGTGTCTGAGATCTCTTTGCTAGACTCAGCTTTCTGTGCTCCTTTTTGCAGGTGGTGCACAGTTGGAGGAGGGTTTCCATTGAGCTTTCTTACTTCTTGGAACACCTTACGCAGGGGAGTGGATTTCGATAGTGAACCCACATACCTACGGAAGGATTGCCGTTTCTCTTTCTTGAATGTTTGTTTGGTGTTGGCCCTTGCATTCAAGTACTTGTACAAGTTTTCAGTTGTGATGGTCTTGCTGAACTTGCGATATGTCTTTCTTCGTTCTCTCCTTGCCTCATAGCATTGCTCATTGAACCAAGGGCATTTTTGTCTCTTTTTTGTGATGGAAGACTTACCAATGCACATGACACTCACTTCCCTGAGGGTGTTTGCGAAGTACTCGGCAGGATGATCCTCCTTTTCCTTGATGAGTGGCCATGATCGAAAAGATTGCTTGCATTTCTCTTGGTAGTCCTCCCAGTCTGCTCTCGAGATGTTCCATCTCGGAGGGAGGTCAATGTCAGAGTTCTTCTTCATAGTCTGCATGATGATGGGAAAGTGATCACTCCCACAGAGGTCATGATGCACCCTCCAGTCAAAGTCAGCAAAGATAGAAGCGTCACTCATAGTTAGATCGATGGAGGAGAAGGTTCCTGAAGCTGGATGGTGGTAGGTTGCTTCCTTCTTGTTGAAGAGGCACAATGACTTTCTGTCAATGATTCTCTCCACCATTCTCCCCTTTCCGTCTGTCCTGCTGTCTCCCCACACTGCACTGTGGGCATTAAAATCACCCATCAGGATGAATGGGGGTGGCAGCTGATCGACGATTGCTGTCAGATCAGTTTGTGACACTCTCTCATCTGGGGGTAGGTACAGAGAGCAAAGTGTCATAGGTGAATTTATCGTGATGCGAGCTGCTACAGCTTGCAGATTTGTAGTCAGTGGTACTTCTTCTTGTGGGTGTTCAGGGGCTAGAAAGAGTGCTACACCTCCCTTAGGGTTTTCACCACCCGGGATATTGATGTACTCTTTATAGCCCTTTAGTGTGATTTTTCCTGGTTTCAAGGATTTGATTTCTTGCAGGGCAAGTGCCATTGGGTTAAAGTCTTTGCATAACAGTTGCAAAGACTCCAGATTGGCACTAAAGCCTCTGCAGTTCCATTGGATGATGTTATATTTTGCGTACGGACATCGGTCAGATGGGAATCCATTTCCATCTGCACGGTCTGACGCGCCTCTTCCCTAAGAGCTGGAAGGAGCTCATTACGGATAGCCGTGTTTGTTCTATCAAACAGGCCGAACAAATAGGCACTTGCTTCCTCACAAAATGCCTCACCGAAATGATCAATAGCAGGGCTACCCGTCATCTGCAGCAGTCCTTTACATCATTCCACAAACGACTTGGGGACTCCACGCTCGACGCCTTTGCCGTTTGCGGGCTGAGCCAACTCCCAATGCAGGGTTGCTGTTGGGGTGTCGGCGCCCGACACTACGTCGGAGAAGGTAGCTCCTGCTCCCGAAGTTAGTGTCGCACCACCTACATGAACACGCGGCGTGGCAGCTTGCTTACTGCTCTCTGCCGCTGTAGCTGGAAGAGTTGGTGGTGACCTTGGGCTGTCGATCACGACCACCTCGAGGTTCCACCGCCTTGTTTCCCGACTTAGCACCGCTGGTACTGGGCTTGGCTGAACTGGTCGAAGCAGACTTCCACTTTTTCGGAGCCGGGGCCGGAGTGGGCTTCGATGCCTATACGGGCTTCGAAGGAGTCACTTGCGGCTTCGGCTTCTTAGGTTCAGTCAAGCCAGCAGACTTTCCAGCGTCGGTAGTGGGGGTTCTCTTGTTCCCACTCGTAGAGGCTGTTGGTGCTGGGTCTTGAGGACAACTTGCCTCCCGCTTCTTTCATTGCTCTACCCTGAACTCCGGGTAGGCAGAAAGTGGGCATGAGCTCCAGTCTGATGTACAGACGCTTCATAGACAAGGGAGCGTCTAGGTGGCGCGCCTGTCTTCTCGTTCCGCTCACACTTACTAACTAATGTCTCCACTAGCTGTATGGCGCCCTCGGCATTGTACTTGTGGGGCTGCTTATAGGACTTAAGATGACGCGCCATCAAGCCCCTTCATGCAGTCACGAAAGGAGGAGAGGTCGGGTCATTGGGGTCCTGGTAACATGGAATGGTCTTTTCCACTTTTACACATCCGAACTGTGGACAGATGGCTCGATGCTCTTCCACCAAGTGTCGAGCATACCTGCTGTCGGTCGCTTACACGCGAGGTGGGAACCCATTACGTGTACAGTTCTCAAAAGCACACTGCTGCCCCGGATTGAAAATGCGCCAAGCAAAGCCAATCCGCTGTCTCCCGGGCAGCGACACCCCCAACGAGTCTGAGGCATTCGTGATGTTCTCGATCATCGAGACATACCAATCGATGGCATGTGTATCATCCAAATACCACTCCTCGTCATCGCTTCCGTCCTTTCCGACGAGGCTGGGGAGAACCACTTGACCATTCTTGCGGTAATCCTGAAGCTTAGTCAAGGGTCTGTCATCACCGTACTCCATGCGTCGTTTGGCAGTGATCCCTGACAGTCACTTCCACTCGTTGACAGCCTTGGCCGGGTCCAGGGGGCGTGGCTACGGTGCTCTCCACGGCACCTGCCTCGACCTGCGTCGGCTCGGTTCCAGGCTCTGGGGGAGCAGTGGACTCACTGCTCTTCTCACCAGCCGGTGCCTTCTTGGCTGAGGAATCCTTTCTACCACCTTCCTTCTTAGGCACCTTCGGGATCTTGAAGTCTTTCAAGGTCCCTTTTGGTGCCTTCGATTCAGGAGTCTTCCTGCTCTTCGAACCTGAAGGGGTGGCACTTTTTGATGCAGCCGGAGGCGACGGCTCATCGACCTCCATCACATCGTGTGAGGATACTCTTGAGGTTGCAGCAGCCTCCAAGTCGCGCTTCTGCTGCTTCAAGGCCTCTTTTGCCTTTCGGCGAAGCTCCTTCTCCTTCTCTTGAGACTTTACCAAGGCCTTCTTCTTCTTGCTATGAATTGGAGAGAACGATGGGCTCAGAGGAATGTGTTCTTCGAGGAACCTCAAACCATTCTCAGACGGACCGAGGCATCGAAGGAATCTTCGAGGTATTTCGATTCGCACTCAGTGCTCTAATAGATCGCTCATAGAGGACACACCCATCCACTCATAAGGACATAACCTCCACTGCTGCCACCGGGACCCCCAGGAACAGTGACTCAGCCCTCATAGCCACACCCAGCATCCTATAGGGCTATAACACACCGCGCCGTCTCTAGACTTCATGTGACTGAGGACTTATAGTGACATTCCTTGACTGTTCCCGGTGACATATCGCATTCAAAAGTTTCCTGTCCTCAGATAATGCTTTATAGTAACCATTCATATATGCTACGGGGATATATCTAGTATGAAGGAACCCCGCGTCTTTATATTATTTCCAGAATTACTATTGTAACTCCCCAAACAATAGCGATCGACTTGTCGCTCTTCTCAATTCCCTATAACTCACAGCTCATCACGCCATGACCAAATAAGGTAATGTTCCAAAACTGGAACGACTCACTCTCCTCACACCGTCACGCTCTGGTTCTCCAGTCGCATTGTTTGCATATGCCTTTGTTCTATGCGTGCTATGGGGCTTCGACACTATCAATATGGTCACTAAGGGCACCTCCGTTTTACCAGACTACCGGGACTAAAATTGGTTCCAATATGGACCTGCCTATCAGGTAGAATTCATCAGCTTATACTGGGAACCCATCCACACAGCCTAATTAA
Source organism: Acholoe squamosa (assembly GCA_949317995.1). Lineage (NCBI taxonomy): Eukaryota > Metazoa > Annelida > Polychaeta > Phyllodocida > Polynoidae > Acholoe > Acholoe squamosa. The sequence goes on from OX439052.1 coordinate 25,414,999, forward strand.
ACAAAGGGCGTTAAGTTTCGCATATATCTAGTCCCGAAATGTCTCAAACTAAGAGACAATCATACGACTTCTCATTGTGTAATTTTTTATTCACTGTCGGCTTCACGTCCACAGACAGATTTACCCAAGAACGGCACCCATTATTTAATTCCTTATTAAACACAGGTTGTTATATCTGCTGTTTAGTATTGTGCGATCCATCGATTACTGAGTTGGGTTTAATCTAGGAATTTTCCTGATTTTAACCCCATCTGTAGGAACAAGTGTTGAGTCTCAAGGCGGGTTTCCGTTACCCCCTCCCGACTCACCGTCTTTTGATGTAGCCATAGTAGCTATAAGGTTTTAGGGTAGGTCGGATCCTATGGAGGATTCAGTGCTAAAGCACTAATGCGGGACCTAGTGCGTGAAAAAGCGTCCTTAGATGACCTGGTTGCTCTCACATACATTATGTATATATACATATATATATATACATATATATATATATATATATATATATATATATATATATATATATATATATATATAGAACTACCTATTGTGTTCAAAAGGAGCACCCTCCATATATAATGAGCACCTAGGGTTCACCTAAGGGTCACTAGTACTTATAGTGGTGCTCAGTGTTTTATAGATGTAATAAAAAATTCTCATTATAAGAGATTGTGTCCTTGATATATTTTTGTATCTATCACCTCATGTCACATGTTATCAGAATATTAATAGGATGTGATCAATCTAGTGATACGAGCACACAAATACACACACACACACACACACACACACATGCACGCGCGCATACGTATATATCTAGAACCCCAGTGAGATCATATTGGTCATCGGACACTGAAAGGAGCACTCGAGAAAAAAAGAAATTGTTCATCATGTTGCATATTTTTCTCCTGGTATTAACTATCGTCCATGTTAATTCTCAGGTCAATGTGGGAACTTGTGGAGAGCCTGAGAAGTGTCTGTGTACCGGTAACAGCAGGATCGTGCTTTGTGATGGACCTGACATCGAATTCATACCCATGTTTCAAACTGAATCAAAGGTATGCAGAATATTAATAATACAAAACACATCTATAAGATCACTTATATCATTTAACCCTGCCACCTGGAGCTCTCTCAGAGAATTACACATCACGGGGAACTTAAATATGCAGTGTTTGGATGAGAGGAATATGCTCCTACAGAAATGTTCTCCACTGAACATTACGGTAATAATGCCATGTGATGAAACTACCCACATCATTTCTACACAAGACTCCACCTATCATACTTCTGAAGTTTCATTCAGGACGCTCTTTACTACAGAGGATGGTGTCACCACCCCTGAAGGGTTAACAACTGAGGGGTGGTATAACGTGACTTCGCTTCTGAACTCCACACACACCAGCACTGTTGAGACTGACCACTTCTCCACCATAACCATAGCCGTGACATGCATGATTTTACTAGTCTGTTTAGGAATCATTACTGCAGTCTTTATTGTTGTGTACCTTTTATTCAAAAAGAAAAATCCTAGGACGCGGAACATCATATATAACGACGTATACCGTATGACTGAGACTTCTTTTGCATGATTGTGAGTATTAAGTAAAACTGTCGGTCAGTTATTAACATGACATCTCTTCTAGATCATGAGATAGTAACAGCAGTTCAATTCCTTCTTAAGAGATCGTGTACTATGTGCATATCAGGACCATCACGGTCAGGTAAAACTACATTCATAAAGAAATTATTGCTTAATTTAAATAGCATGTATGCTGATAATGATATTCCTCAATCTATTCTGTATTGCTATACTGTAGAGCAACCTATGTATCTTGAGATAAAAGATAAAGTACCCAATGTTATATTTCATAAAGGTTTACCATGTAAAGAAGATATACATACTTTAAATAGTGAAGAGCATAAAATGATTGTCTTGGATGATATGATTACACGTGTTCAAAAGTCAGAGGAAATGTTGGAAATGTTTCTTGTGGAATCACATCATCTTAACATAAGTGTTGTTTATTTAACACAGAATATATTTCATAAAGGCGGATACAATAGAACTATCAGTCTGAACACACAGTATCTAGTTCTTTTTAAAAATCCTAGAGACAGTAGTCAGATATCATATCTTGCACGTCAAGTTTACCCTCACGCCCCCCAGACTTTGGTGGAAGCCTATCACGACGCGACTGGAAGCATGAAGTATGGGTATCTATTTTTAGATCTTACTCAGGAATGTAGAGACAGTATGAGGTTACGATCATGTGTCACACCTGACATTCCCACTGTTGTATACACACCTTTAGGGTAAGGTAAGATTTCTTTATTGGCGACTGACATATTTTATCAAACCTTTCATATTTTTTTACAGGCTATTAAGAAAGTTGGACGGGGTGTATGTTTGTGTTAGTTTTATTATGACTCGCAGTAGAATTGAAAAGAATAGACAGTTTTTAGAATTTATAGCCAACCCCCCATCTAAAAAGCAGAGACAGGCTCTCTTAAAGATAGCAACTGAAGACCAGGTCCTAGCTATTTGTGAAATAGTATTAAATACACTTGCCGGTAACATAAAATTCACCCCTGGTGAATTGAAAAGTGTTGGTGTGTATAAGAAAGATCTCCGCCGTTTAGGTTGTAAAAAAGGATCCTCATCATGGAGAGTTAGACGCACTTTACTTCTTAAAGTAGGTAAGATTATTGCTTTCCTTGTGGGCAAAGTACTTAAGAGAGGCAATGAAGAGCACTGAGAAATTTGTCCTTGTTCCATATTCAGAATACCAAAAGTTGGGGCAAGGGTTGCAATCAAAAAACTCTGATTCTACTGTGTCTAATGGACCTGAAAAACTACCAGAGTCACCCATTTCAGAGCTAAAGGATATGGAATTGGTAAACTCTCTTAATGATGATGGTTTCAGTGTGAATGATTTCATCTCATATCTGAAATCCTGTGAGGGCAAAAATGAACTCCCTTCAAATGAACTCTCTGCATCACCCATTCACAGTTTAAACACTCCTACCTTAGAACCTACTGCTAACAGAGCAAAAACAAAAAATAGTTGGCTTACACTATAGAATGGCTAGATACAGAAAAAAAGGTAGGGGTAGAAAGAAAAAAGGATGGGAGATAGCCTCAGCTAAAACAAATTATTATAACCCTTCTAAACCAGGGAGTTTCAGCGGTGTCAATAAAGCCGTTTTAAAAGGTACCGGAAAAACAAAAAAAAATTTGAAAGATCAGTTTAAGTCATGGCTTAATGAACAGGAGACGCACAAGATATTCACCACTCCCTCTAAGATCAATACATTTTCAAGGATAATTTCCCCTTCCATAAACTTCATGTGGGATGCTGATTTGATGGACATGCATGCCCTTTCTCGTTACAATGAGGGTTATAAGTTTGTACTACTCTGTATAGACATTTTCTCCCGTCAGACATATACTGAGAGTCTAAAGAGCAAGAGTGCTGATGACGTGAGTGCAGGTTTCACCCAGGTGTTTCTTAAGGCAGTACCAAAAGTCTTACGTACTGATGCTGGTAAGGAGATTACAGGTAATAAAATTCAAGATTTATTCAAAAAACATGGCATAAAACATTATATAGCTTATAACGATGGGAAAGCATCTTATGCTGAACGTTGTATAAGAACTTTAAAGAATCGTATGACAAAATATTTATTTAGTAAAAAAACTTACAAATGGATTGATGTTTTATCTAAGATAACAGATTCTTACAACAGAACTATTCATTCAAGTATAGGAATAGAGCCAATCAATGTTACAGAATCAAACAGTAAGGAAATATTTGAATATCAATATACTAGGGTGACTAAAAGGGATATAAGAGCCAGCCATAAGAAAGAAAAAATTAGGACCAAGAGCAAGAGGTTCTTGCCCGGTGATCAAGTACGTCTCGCTGTGAAGAAAGGGCCTTTCACTAAAGATTACGAACCCAAATGGACTGAGGAAGTGTTTGAGGTTACACGAGAAACAATCAGAGATGGACTACCGGTATATATATTAAAAGATCTAAAAGGAGAAGAAGTTAAAGGATCTTTTTATGGTTCAGAGCTTCAACAGGCAAGAGCCGACCCTAATAAACATTATGAAATAGATGAAATACTTAAAGAGAGGACAGTTAATGGTGTGAGACAGTACTTTGTCAGTTTCAAGAATTATCCTGCTAAATTTAATGATTGGGTTCTAGCAAAGGACGTCAAAGATCTAAAATGAAGGGTTTCTACATGTTTCTGAGCAAGAAAGATGATAGGGTATTTCACCCTGAGAATAATGGAGGGTCTTTCACTATCACACTTCCTGAGCGTGTTGTGTTAGAGAGAGGTAAATGGTCATGTGGACTAGTAGAATGCTGTTTGAACGTGCAGCTCCAGGAGCACAAAACTTTTTATATATGCTCAGATGTGGTCACCTTACAAAGTGTATGTGGTGTAGGGCTCCCTGTTTTACGAACTTTCAACCCATCTTCTTACATAGCAACACCAGTTGTAACTCCTCCAGGGTCTACACCGACCCCAGGGACTACTACAGGTGCTATTTCTTCTTCAGGTCAAGGTTATCAAGGGGACGTTGGTAATGTATGTGAGAGGTGTTTGAACAGACCTCCACTTTCCACTCTACTAAACTCAGCACCCACCCCACCACGACCATTCACTTCAACTACAGAGAATTATGAGTATCAGCATATAATTTATGCACCGGTCAGGTTTGGCCAATTTGATAAAATAACTATTTTTCTGCGTGAGGAGGGCAAGAACCAGAAAGTGACTTCAGTTGAAGTTGTCACATGTGTACTGCATTTCATTCCAGATAGTGAAGCAAGATGTTAGCTGACCGGTTAGAGTGCATGATGTCCAGATCTAATCACAATGGTACATCTTTAAAGGGGGGATTGAGAAGGTTTGGGGAAAAAAACCTGGGGGGCTTATAGTTTTTAGACATCCTAAGACCCATCATGTAGAACCCCCTCCAGTTGCTATCCCTCCAGTCTTGAGTGAGAATGAGGTCACATCTAAACAAGTAAAATCTGAGGTGAAGAAGGGTGAAGCATCCACCCATGAAGTAAATGAAAAGAATAGTGAGTCAGACCCATGTGACACTGGAGTGGTCAGCATGACAAAAACAGAGTACCCTCCAGTGCACAGAATTAGAGCTGTACAGACTGCAGGTACTAAAAGATCGTCAAGTTCTAACACAGGGAGTGCTTCTAAGAAGAAGAGACCACAACCTCATAAAAAGAAGAAGAAAAAGCACTCAGATATATTTAGTTAGATTTCCAATATAAAGGACTACCGGTATCATGGTTTCCATAACTGAACGTCTCAGGAGAATTTTACGAGGTCGTAACCGGGAGAGAGACTTAAAACGTTGCAACAGTGATCCTGTATGGCATGACTCTCAAGGGTACATGCGACCTATTTCATGTCCTCCTTCACCACCACCATCACCGCCTCCCAGAGTGTTCATCAAGAATGATATACCCCACAATGGTGCCCTGGAAAGCCCTACTCCTCTACATGTATCCTCTAAGAAGGTGCCAGTGGCCGCTCAAACAAATACAGACATGTGTTGTGAGGATGAGTCGCCATTTGACACCCCACATAGTGAACGGACAAAAATCCATTTTGAGTTCTTCTCTGCAGAAGACGAGACCACAGTGGACGAAGTCACATATTTAGAAGTGGACAGGGAGCTCCATGTAGACAAGGTGAACCCACACTATTCAACCTCATCAGGAGTTCCAGATTCTAGAGAGTCCCTATACTCATCAACACATAAGGGTAAGGAACGTGAAACACAAACAAGTGACTTCACTGATAGACCCACACAATCACCCCCTGATCTTGAAAAAGTTGAGGTTAAACGTCCTAATACGTTAGATCTACAGTCCTCACAGTTTGGGGGGTCTCAGACAGGGCTACAGTCACCAGATTCTGCCCTGTCTCTTTATGACCAAGACATCTCATCTCCTAAGGGTCGACCCAGGGAGGACCCTCTAGACATAACTCCAGACCAGGAAAAAACCCACTGTTCAGAAGCCAAAGGGGGTGCTGAAGGGTCTGTCCACACTGAATCTGCCGGGAAGTTTTGTGATATACCTTTCAGTGATATACCTAGCCTCCCAGGTGCAACTGCAGCTCTACAAGACAACTCCCAGGGAGAGCAGACGTTGCTCTTTGATCCTGTGCTCCGGTACACGACTCTTGCTGACAGTCTTATAGACTCTCTTCAATCAACTTCGAGGTCTGACAGGCAGTCATCAGTGCCCACTGGTGCAGGATTAGTTTCTCTTAAAGATATCATATTGGAGAACAAAATCTTTGACCCTCGCACTATAGAAGAAAAAGTGACCGATTCACTGACCAAGAGAAACACTCGTCTCAACTAATAGTAGTATATTTTATATATATATATATTCATTTATTGTCTGAATAAACCATAGTTTATCATCATGTCTGACGAGGTAGCAAAAGTAGATGACCACAGTAGTGTAGGTGTAGGTGAAAGTATGGACTTATTCACCATGCCTACTGTTGATGTAGGTGTTCAGCAAGTTAGATATATAGATTATAAACCTCTCAATCAACTTAATCAGGATGTAGGATTGGAGTTTGAAATACCTAATGCGGGTAATCGATACATTGATCTGCGCCGCACATACCTATCACTTAAAGTACGTGTAAAGAAATCTGATGGTACTGATCTGCCTGCAGCTGCTGGAGGGACAGCTTTAGGTGATTTTGGACCTGTTAATAATCTTCTTCACTCTTTGTTTTCTCAAGTAGATATATATCTTCAGAAACAATTACTGACCACTTCAAATTCAAACTATCCTTATGAAGCCTATTTCAATACTCTATTTAAATATGATACACAGTCAAAAAACACACATCTCCAGGCACAATTATGGCATAAAGACACAGGTACAATGGATGCTACAAGAGCATCTGTGGGTAATTCAGGGCTCACAGTACGCGCTGTTTACACAGAGAAAAGTCAGACTTTTGAAATGATGGGGCCTATTCTGTCTGACATATGCTGGACAAACAGGTATGTACTGAATGGAGTGGAACTTAAGATGAGATTCTGGCCCACATCCCCTATGTTTCATTTAATGTCGGCTGCCGTAGATCCTGATTATAAAACCGAGATAACTGATGCATCTTTATCAGTGTGCATGGTGACCCCCACTGCAAATCTTTTAAATGTGCATAAAAAAATAATGAATAACAAAAACTGGGCAGCTGTTTATCCCTATCTTAAAACAGATGTAAAAAAATACTCTATATCAAAGGGCCACTATTGTTTTAATGCAGACAACATGTATTTAGGTAACGTCCCATCCAGAATGATTTGTGGGATGGTTTCAGAGCAAGCTACAGTTGGTTCTTATTCTGGGAACCCATTCAATTTCCAGCATTTCGATATTAAATATCTAAATCTCACAGTAGATGGAGCGGGCCTCCCTAGCCCACTTAAAAGGGTCTATTTCTAGTCTTTCCTATCCCCTCAGGATGTGTGTGGTGCACATATGCGCGGGCACTGACACATTCCTCTGAAATTGTGTAATGTAGTTCTCGCCATGAATATGACCTTAGCTGTCGAAATGGCGTTAAACATCTATTACTCACTCACTCACTCAGTAGATGGAGAGAGTGTACCTCAGAAAGCACTTCAAATGACCTTTGATGCTAATCATCACAAATCGTCTTTCATAGAAGCGTATATGGCACTGTATGGACGGGAGCGTTTCACAGATGGTCGTGATGAAGGGCTATATATAACACGCAGTGAATTTGCTAAAGGTTATACTTTGTTTGCTTTTGACCTTGAACCTGATATAAGAGAAGAATCAGATGGCACGGTATGGCCTACTATGAAAAAGGGGAATTTGCGTTTACAAATGAATTTCAGTAAACCTCTACCAGAAAGTGTTTCATTGGTGGTGTTCTCAACTTTCCCCTCCATGTTCAAAATAAACTCAATGAGGGGTGTCACTGTTATGAAATAAACAGATAAGCATGTGAAAATGTATTAATATTTATTTATATATCTCTTCACATATAGTTGTGTGTTTGTATCTCTATGTATATTTATTTTCTTATCTGATTCATTTACTACTCATATCTGTATGCATAAGTCTTTTCAAATTATGTGTCCTTCTTAATTACTGTATATTTGTACTAGACCAATAAAAAGTGAATAAAATATATCTTCTGATCCTGTCTTTTGAGATTATATCATATATGTCAGAATCTTTGTTTAACTCATACATGCATGAATATTCTAAGAAAAAATAAATAAAAATACGGAATAAAATGAAACATCTATCAACATGCTGTGCATGTTTGATAAATTACATGAAAGCCGACTTTTGCTTAAACTTTGATAACAGAGAGTAAAACATGGTTACCTTAAGACTAGTTTAAAACACGAGATGACATGATCAACATGTGCAGTGATAGTTTATATAGCGCGAGAACTTATTCTGCTTTTTCCATGCTGAGGCGACGGCGTACCCCTGATCGTGTACAAAGTGCAACAGGTGAATCCATCTGACTTAAGATGTCAGCCTCTACCATGCTGGAATTATTTCTCTTCATCCTCTGCCCTCTGTTCCTTCGTGGGTTTACCCCACAAGATGCTTCAGATGCTGTGACACTTGGCATATTGTTACTAAAGACATGAGTAGACTGTAGTTCCAAATTAAATCGATTGAACACTATGACCTTACCATCCCTTATGGTGTGTGGCGTGAGTACTGGCGTATTGTTGCAAGATTTGTGTGTTTCACATTCAGAACTGTTAACAGAAAACTGATCCTCAGCTTCAAGTGAAAAGGAGTCATCTCTGAACGAACCCCCTGAAATATCAGCACTGTTTGAAGGAGGTTGACCGCTGGTGGAAGGTAAAGCAAACACAGCCCTATCTGACCATGAGCTATCAGGGTTGCTATCAGGGTGTTTAATAGGAGAAGGTGTCTTACATTCAGCATAACATGCAGTTGCACTGCCTACTTGGTCACTATCAGGCAGCTGGACAGTCGGAGGGGTCTCAGAGGTTGACTTGCATGGGTTTGACAGAGGAGAAACCCCACTGGTGGAGGGCTGAGGAGAAACCCCATTGGTGGCTGATTGTGCTGCGTCTTCACTGATCAAGTTTTCCTTACCGGAGGAGTCCGGGCGAGAAAAGTTCAGACTGTCCACACCCCTAGAAGGCTGTTGCACTCTGTCATCACTAATAAAGCGACCATCCTTTTTTTCCTGAACTGAAGGTGTAGCATTTGAGTTGTTGATGGCGATTTGCATTCCTCCACAGTCACACTCACTCTCCTTAGTGTTACACGCATTACATGTCTGAGTGCGCTCGTCAGACTGATCCTGAACACTCAAATAAACTTGCGCTGTTTTGTCATTGTCTTCTAAAACAAAATATTTTTTTAGTTCCTCTCGATCCTTCATCATTTTAGCAAGCTCATGCGTGATGTTTTCATGACATACAGGCTTTTCACTGAGTGCCCCGACGATAGCCTCTTCGGAAGCGGTAGAATCGGCAGAGGTGAAAGAACTTTCACCTGTAGATGGCGCCAACAGTACACCTGTGCGGGGGTCTGCATCGGTCACGGCCGATAACGGGGCCGATACCTGCATACGCGGGTCCAGAAGAGAGTCCTGGGAGGGAAGGAACCTAAAAAGAGAAGAGAGGAGGAAACTTTTAATAGAACTATATGTGCAGAGTTTGTTTAAATCAATCCCTGAAAGATAAACTCTAGTATATGTATGCAACATTTATGCCGTCGTGTTTACACAGATCAATGATGCGTGCGAGGGTGTAGAAACACCGACTTGCAACATTACTTTCAGAGTTCCAACTTACGGTTATACCTTGTACAAACGTACTATAATATAACATACCTGTTCATTAACCGTCTGATAAACGTTTGAACGAACTTGAAGGCCATTTTGGGTCATAAAGACGATGAAAGTCGGTTTTCTACACGGTCCGTCTGAAGCAGTTATGGGTCTCGGTCTACGTGATATTAGTGTTCTTAAATCCCGTCAGATGGCGTTTCAATACGCCCATCCCACGTGTATGATGCGAGTAGAAACCACCAGATGGCTGCACCTCATAGAGCGTCCCCCGTCTCATTCAGCTTCCCGCGTGAAGAGTTTCCAAAAATCTCAGTACCTGTTGACCTCTACGTGACCTGTAAATGAGTTTCCCATCCCCCACAGCTACCTCCCTTTCATCATACCCCCCTTAAACCCCCATTGTCTTATATACATTGACCTATATAGCGCTGATAGCAGATTAAACAAGGGGCTGTCTTTTTAAGCATCAGACGTGCTATCTCAGAACATCTTTCAGTTATATCTACATAGATATACCTTTTACACCCTTTGGTTAAAGACTTCTCCTTCAGGTGTTTAATAGTGGTCAATTACGTGTCGGATACCTTTAAGCATGCCTGGGAAAGACTATCCTGCTTTCTATGAGGTCTTGAGATGGGACGTTGACGATCAAGATGCCCCCTTCATGTTTATGTGCTGTTTACCACCCGACACCTCTGGTTGGTCTGTGGCTATATTTTGAGGATCTGGAGGTCAATGATTCTATCAAAAGTTTCTGTGTGAAAACTGATCCTCATGATGAAGTAAACGACACAGTTGACATTGAAATCACTGAAGAGCACTGGCGTGATATCATAGACAATGAGGACAATATAAGGGACTTATTGAAGGATGAATGTCCTATTTTCACAGAATGCGACACAAAGGGGTTTACTTTAGAAAAGACAGGCCCAAACCATTTCACCGTCATGTCCAAAGGAGATCAGGGTCATTTTTTCTTTCTGGATGCCATTCAGCTTGCTTGCCTACTAGCTATGATCATTGATGCTGATGAGACGCCAGTATCGGATTACAGAGACATACTTCTTAATATGGATAATAACATAGAGCGCTGACGTAACTTCAAATACAAAAAATGATTCTAACGCTCCCTAGTGGAGTTTTTACACGGAATGGTTCCATAAACATTATTATTGCTCCGTGTTACACGGGTTACATATAATGACATTGATTATGACTGACATGATATCCATGATATTTAATTCATATTTCACATGTAGAAATCAGTATAGATAATGGTGTAGGGGCCGGTATCGTTGTATATATATTAGTGCCGTTCATCCGAGAGACGTGTTCGTGTGGTGCCTGTTCCTTCTATGCCAGCTAGGTGTCGCTTTGTGATACCCCGTTGGTACAAGAGGGGGCGGCACCATGCCTCGCGTCCAGCTTCTACTAAGAAGCCGGACGAGCGGCAGAAGGTGACTGGACCTGGTCCAGTCCAGACGCGCACTCTAACCTGTAGACCAGAGTTGAATAAAGTCCTACCCGAGAGGTAGGGGTTTCTGGGGCTTTGCCCAACCCGAACTACTCGTGTTGTGTTGGTATTTCTAGTGGTAAGCGAGCCAAAGAGCCACCCAACATATAAGTCAATACGAACCATTACAATACAAAGAAACTTAAATGAAAACAGAAGGCAGTTTATTCTTTTATCTATTTTATTAAATTTCTAAAACTACGGCAGACACATGGAATGTTGTTCTGATACAATTATAAAGGACAATTATATGAGGGTCGAATATCAGCGGTTACAAAGTTCCTTATGTTATTTCTTATACAGACCTTCACCCCCTTCTACTGTCCTTAATATCCAAAGGGTAAAGTTTCACCATCAAACAACACATACCTTTTAGAGAACACGCATTGGAAACATTTCAGTTGTTCTATTGTACGTATAGTGGCCGATTTTTTTTCTCTTGTTATGAAACTATTATTTTTGACTGAAATCTTCAGGGGTTTATATATCTCCTGACCTGATCTAGCTCTCAGCTCTGTTAATAATATGTTGCGCATACTAGAGAAATTGATGTTCTCACTCACACTCTGGGACAAGTTTATGCCTTTTATTTTACAGACAGTCCCCACCTGACTTCCAATACTGTCACATGTTTTGTATGCATAACTTTTAGGACCTGTTGATACAAATTCTTTTATGAAATGTCCTTCAGGAAGTTCATTAGTTAACTCTCCTAAAAAAATCACCAGTAGAAGGAGTATATTCTAGAGGCTTTTGTAATGCTGACACTTTTGTTTTGAATATAACGCTATCAGTATCACAATACAGAACACGCTCGCCAAGTGATGCAAGAACTGAGAACAGCTTTAATCTAGCATGTGCTGTGGTGTATGCTGCTATGACAACGTTTATTTTACTGTTAGACTGCACAAATTCTTTTTTTGACCTATATTCTATGAAAATCATGTTATCATTAACCAATTGAACATTGCATATTTCTTTTCTTTTATCGTTAATTAGTTTAAAATATTCTGCAGGGTCTGAAATATATACAGATTTAGTTTGATTTTGTCTCTCACCAAACTTACCCCAAAACCCATTCAGCAGCAACTTAGACACAGTTCTCATGCCAGGGTTAACCTCTATGTTGTCGGGTTCTAGAGCTACCCCTTTTTTTGCATAGTATTCATCGATATATTTTTTCTGGTCCTCAGGTGATTTTACCCATCTAGGCCACCCGCTTTTTTCTTGTTTTATTTTAAGAAAAGTATTGATATACTCTGTAAATAACCCACCAGTTTTTGATGCTTCATCATACACGGCCACCTTGTCATAATGCCATGCCTCATACACCTTAGTTATTCTGTACCCTATTTTAACAGCTTCTTTCACCTCACATGAAACCCATGCCCCTGTTAGCATGCGCTTTTCGTCACTGTGGTCACATGAATAATAAGACCCATTGAAAAACCCATAAAATGCAGTGAAGTAGTCCTCTTTCTCATTAGTGCTGTTATATATACCATCAGCTATTATCACACAAGTTCTACACAAAGTGAAATATAGTTTACCTTTGTATCTCATAGGCAAAAGGGGGTGATACAATTTACGTGGCGGGATGATAGAACATTTTATCAGACCTTCTACAGGTTCTATGTCGACATTATCACCCCATTTGTCAGAGGAGATTACACGATGCTCACCACAAGGGTAGCTGCAATATTTATTTACATAAGGGTACAGACTAGTGAAATCTAAATAATCTATTCTCTCTCCCTCCTCACATTTATAGTGTGTTTTTGTAGTGTCTACTCTCCCACCGTAAAATGCATCTCTAGGCTGTAAAGGTTCAACAAACATGATCCCTCTCATTTTAGAAATGTATTGTTCTGTTTTCTGTAGTTCTTCAAACTCACACCCCCACATAACATGGAGAGTGTAGCCAAGTTCTCTCAAAATTCTGTCACGTTCCATAGTATTTTTATACAAAACACCCATGCTTTTACCTAAAAAACTATTATAAATCTCTCCAGGGTAGCACTTGGAGTGACCATGAATAAAGCAGCCATGAAACTGATATATAGTACGAGTGTCTGAATGGTACCCGTCCACCTTCACACCCCTTACCTGAAACTCCCCTCTTTTTGACCTGGCATGCCTTAAAGCGATCAATTGAGATTTTTCTATGTAAGTTAACCATTGCATGCTAGAGACTGAGTGATTATCATAAGGTTTATGATGAGCCACCACAGGGATGGTGTTTTCTTTAATAAACAATGTTCTGAAAATAAGATTGCACACCGACGCTATAGTAAGGGATTTTTTGAAAGGATCTATACCATACTTCCCTGAGACATTAAGAAAAATTTCCCTGAACTTTAAACACCCACGACGCAGAATATAGACATCACTCTTGCAATATGAGATTAATTCTTCCTTCAGATTGAAATTGCTTTTGAGGTTGTCAGAATACCATTTTGAAAATTCATTATATACAGCAGGTTTCATGTTTTCAGGTATATAATATTTCATAGGGGGTAAAACACATTGGTCTACATTCTGGTTAGCTTCAGTGTTAAATCTATGTGGGAAGAATCCCTTACGGAGCTCTGTAAGGTTAAATGTACCCGGTATTTTAGACAGCGCCATAGGCAGAAAATTCAGAGAATCTATGAATCTGATGTTATATGGCGGTACTTTAAGACTCATAATTTTCCCTCCATTATATATTACACTGGGTTTCAACGAATTTGCATAGATATAGGTCAGAATAAAATATGAGTCATACCCACGGAAATTGTGACAGATTATACGTGCATTAGTGTGTGCTTTAGTTAGAACCCATTTACAGAACTTGTCTACACAACCCTCCCCATAGAATACATGCTGGTGAACGCCGCAATTAGAACAGGCTGTATTCCCTTCAAATTTCTGCTCGGCCTGTCTTGACTGTATACACACTTTTCATGTACGTTCAGCTATACATAGATTAGGAACATGTTTCCCTGTATCTTGTGTGCACTCAATGTCAAAAAAAATGTATCTGGATACTTCATTATCCCTAGAACCCGGTTTAGGAGTTTGGTCAACCTTCTGAATGTAACATGTGTGATCAGTTAACACATTGTATTCAGCATGACATACACCACATACCTTCATATAACAGACATGACGTCAAGATACACCTTGTTCTATAAGCAGTTTATTTTTCCTCCTCAGAAACATGTTACATGTCCGGCATTTGTAATAGGTCTGACATACAGATTTCCTCATTTTCTTTTTCTTAAAAGATCGACGCCGGGGGTACTTTTTTACATGAAGGTTAAAACATTCTATCCCCTTAAAACTTCTGTTGCATTTTACGCAATACACCCATTCATATTCAGTGTCATGGTTATGATCATCATCATCATGTGTTTCATGCTCATGTCTACACATTTTACATATGTTTTTACATGTATGCTGATAAAAATCTTTTGTACTTGCATAACAGCTAGTACAGAAATGAGATCTACCAAAAAATGCCGGGAGGCTAGTAAGAACGTCATAATGATCATCAGAATGATACAGACTGATAGTCCTGGGTGATTTTACACGGTTGTCATAGATAAGAGAATTAAGATGGTCTTTTGATACAACGATAACTCTGTACCCTTTCAGTGCACGAACTAATTTGGGGAACATTGAGATTGTGATGGGGGTGTCATAGGAGATTTTTGCAGCCTTGTACAATTTTTTCACCAGTCTCAGTTGTAAAGCACGGTTTGAACAAATCTTTTTCACTGCACTGTTATAACGGTTACCACTGCTGTCAGCTAGAACTTTACCAACCACTAAGGCTCTAGCAGCGCAAGTGCTGTCTTTGTTCTTTATATATATTACACACCTTTTTGTCTTGAATAAATGAGATATTGACTCTCTGCCTGATCCTACAGGCATTTTTACATGCGTTACAGATATAGTGCACCCTTTGTTCAAATTGAATACACTGAAACTCTGTAGTACCCTGTCTATCTCAGTCATTATATCTCTAGGACTTAGATTAGAAACAGCGTTGAAATGAATGAGAATATGGTAGTCTCTATCTCGACTGTCTATGGTTATTCTGACTAAATCTTCAGAACCAAATTTTTCAGATAACTCTTTTACCAGATTATCAAATACATCATAGAGCCGTGATAGAACATCTTGCATAGATTTGAATTTTACATTCATTTCCAGTCTAAAAGTATAAACAGTGTGCCTAACCTGAAACTTCTTAGAGAACTCTTCCTTTATACGTCTCAGAGAATATAGATTTTCAGTCCCTAACCCCTTATCCAGTATTTCACCTCCATCCCTATCGTCACCCTCGTCACCGCTGTTACTGGCGACACTTCCACCCTCAGATCTTGAGGGTCCATGGCATCTCTCCATATGTAAATTAAGATTGCTACCTTTAGCAAATCGTTTTGGACATAAACGACATGCAAATCTTTTATATGTATCTGAATCTTTGCTAAGATCCTCATGATTGTCAGCTTCATGAGTTTTAACATGTTTGTTCAGAAAAGGGAGTCTTTTATAGCTTTTTCCACATGTAGGACAGGAAAACATGATTGATCTAATTTACTCCTCAAACTCTAGAGGTCCTTCAACCTTTTAAAATCAGTATGACTGAGAGAATTTATATCTCTGCATATACCTCTTACAGTCGGGTCTGTTCTGTATAGATCTCTTATACATGTGCAGCAATTGGCTAGCCAGAATATATCACATCTCAAAGCATAAACATCTTTTCTGAAAGTATGTCTGATTGTGGCTGAAGGTTCAAAATACCTCCTCAATTCTAAAATGAGGACATCAAAAAAAAGCTCCTTGAATTTAATGTCAACGTCACGTCCAAATTGTTCAGGTTTGAAAAGGACTGGCAGAATTAAATTCTCGAAATGTTCTGAGTTTCCAGAATAAACTACATATAGAGATATTTTCTCTTCAGATTCCAAGGTTTTTATGTGACCCCAGTCTAAACTGTTTCCTATTCTAATACCCCTTCTAGACTGTAGAAGATAGTGAAGATCTCTTTTATCGGAATACACTTTGAAAATTATGAGGCTCACTATTAATTTTTTTGTTATGAGCAACAGGTCACATGATCTACCATAACACTTATTTTCAGAGAGGAGTGTCCCCAAACTTCGATATAGGTTAGCTCCTATATGATTGTGTATAGCGTCTAAACTTTCACATATATCATAAAACCTGTGGTATAACCCATGAAGGTAATTAACTCTATTAATGAATTCTTCTATTTCACCCCAAGGTTGAAGAGTTGGAAATCGCCTTTTAATAAAATACCTCCAGGTAGAATTTCTGTTTAAGACAGACCGTGCTTTCACACATGCTAAACTAAAATTGTGCAGACTGTTTCTATCATGCTCTAATAATACAACGAGCTTCCATATTATATCTAGAGGAAGGTCATTAAATGTTGTGGTGCTTTCAAGCTTGTCCATAACACGTACTTGTGTAAAAAATCTAAAGAATACAAATATCTGATATGAACTACATTCTATAATATCTCTCACCCTTGCAGCCAGGGGTGTCTAGCCGATGTATATAAGTTGGGAGTTGTGATCAGTAGTCTCCAGTGTCCAACTCCTGCAGCTTGGCATCTACGACCTCGACATTGTCGCAAAGTGTCTTCCACTGGTAAACAGTCAGAACCGATCCTCCTTTCTTGATTGGCTGCCACAGGACCGAGTCTGGATCTTCAGGATCACCGGCAGTCTCCACTCTCAGTACCGTATATATGGAAATGAGCGGCTCTCCGATGAAGTCAGCGTCCACCAGGATGCATTTTCTGAAAAAAAATTTTGAATTAATATTCAAATCAATATGATAATTATCTATACATATGATATAACAGTAAATTCTTTTTTCTATTTACCTTTAAATATACTTATAATAAATGTTATTATGTATGAATCTTACACCAGTTTCTAATGAATTACTCTTTCATGTAAAGCAGCACAGTTTTTTCAGTTAAAATATCGAATCATGTAACATTAAACAACTGAATAAGATAAAAGAAAAAATATGACCTAACTTACCTGTAGGGTCGGGGTACTCCACGACGAATGAACTCAGGCTCTAACCAGCACAGGACCTCAGACCCTTTTTTTGGGCCCCTCACCATGGATTCAGTCTGCTGTGGAGATGCTGTGAAGTTACTAGCCCTAGGCCTTGGACTGGGGGTTGACACCTTTACCGGGGAGGCGTCACTTTTATGGCCCACAGGATGATGAGCATTACGTGGCGGAGTGGCGGGAACACTGGGACCTTCAGCTGCTGGTACCGGTGCTGCTGCTGCTGCTGCTGCAGGTACCGGCGCACGAGTGGGTGATCATTGCAATGGACGCTGTGGAGAGGGCGCTGCAGCTGCTGCTACCGCCGCTCCCACTGAGGGCGAAGAGGGGCACGGAGTAGATGGCCATGGGGCTTCTCGGACTTGGGCTTTTCCTTTCTTAACAGGTCTACCCCTAGCAACACTAGGTTGAGGAGTTGGTGGGTCTACTATTGCAGTCTCATCTTCAGTCTCACAGTCAGCGTCGTCCTCACCCTCGTCGTCGTCCTCATCCTCGTACACCAAAGCCTTCACAGATTTTTTCTTAGGAGGTGTGAATACATCGTCATCACTGGGTACATCATGGGTCCAAATGTCCTCGTCACCTTCCTGTGGTGGTGGGCATACGCCTGCTGATGAACGCTGTGGTGGAGTATTCTCCTCAGCAAGCAGAGCTGTTAGGGTCGACCTACGTGTCTTCTTCCTTTTCAGAGCTGGCTGAGAGATAAATAAAAAAAAAAGACTTTGTTAGAAATAAATATCTCAACTATGCATTTCTTTGTGTGTGTGTGTGTGTGTGTGTGTGTGTATGTGTACATCATCTTACTGCAGACATTATGTATACATGTATGTATGAATGTAGCATTTTACAGCAGTTACAGTATTGCAGTTACAGTGTTCTATGAGGTTTTAAGGTTTAAAATACCTGACGGCATCCCATACTTAAAAATATTGTGCTTTCACTGCGCTAGCAAAAGAGTAATGATATCTGTTACAATTTACTGAAACAAAAATACATACCTTAGACATGTTGTCGTTGGAGATGGAACTTCAAAAAAAAAATGAAGCAGGAAATCTGAATATCAAAATATTGAATAGACCACTGCACTTCTGATGTTCAAAATCAGAGATTCCAGAGGATAAATTTTGTCTAGAATAGAGAGGCGTTCTGAAACGAGCGAATTATGACCTTTTGGGTATCATACATCAACTTTTATACTAAGTCAGAACGCCACAGGTGCACGAGGAGGGTTCTTGTGAGTGGGACCTTAAGTCAATTGCAATCTCAGTACGTGTCCAGGCCCCGCCCCCCTCCCCCCTAAAACACACTCAGCATGTAGATGTTTTGACCACTGCATACGCTGCCCCACCCCTTCCTAGAATGACTGCAGCGCCACCTTCAATTTCAGTGTGTTCTTCATCTCAGCCATTAACTGGTTGATGGGGAGAGCCTGCACTGTGTGACCTTATATTTTCTTATGGACACCATGCGGAATACTGATCACTATACTAACGCTCCGGGGAGCAATAAAAAACCCTAATGATGTACACAACGTCTTATTTACAGGGATAGCGTCTTAACATCCTGTCAATAAACCCTCCATATGTCTCTGAAGATAGTGCCAGTGGTGAATAGGCAGAGCAGTTAGACTTGCACAGTCACTGCAACCCTTTGTAGAAAATGCCAGAAATTGGGCGTATACCTTATCACCTTTAGGATAGCCGTGTTCTTTTACCCTGATCTATAGAAGTAAACCCCCGTCACTGTTGTCCATTGCATACATTGAGCGGCGGGGTAAATCTGAGTCACATATGGTGGTGCCTACGGGTAGAAGTGTTTCCATAGGGGGTAAATCCTCACACGAAGGAGCGTGCATCCATGACTCACTCATGCCTACTTCAAAGCCATGGGGGGTAGACGCGCCTTACAGCTGTCAGTGTAGAAGGAAGAGTAATGAAGGTGGATGATACCGACAGTGGGGTAAAAATGAATGGACGATGATGACAGTTGATGAATATAAATTGATGTCTGCTAATTAAAGGTTGGGTCAAGTCTATTAAGATGCGCGGGATCACGCCGCACAAGGGCGTCGACAGGTCAACTGATTACCAAAGAGTGTGGAAAGGTGACAGAGTTCAGATATCATAGACGTAAAGATTCCCTGTCTCGCTGACTGTATCATGATGAAGTACATGAGGCTGCTGATTTTAGTGACATTTATATCATGTCACATACACGACAGTGCTGGTATGTATTACTGTGGTCCGGATCTAAAATGTCTCTGCATACCGAGCTCCGGTAGTATTCTCTGCAGCGGGAAAGGTTTAACTTCGGTGCCTAAATTTGAATTAGGTTACGACGGTTACTCTAAGCTCTACTTACAGTACAACGACATACGTCATGTTAACATGAACAAGGAATATGAGTTACTAGATGTACGTAACAACCCTATTTCATGTGATCATGTTCTACCCTCATGGGTGCTACAAGACTCTTGTTTGTGGGGACCCTCACACACGTCTCTACCCGCCACCGAAACCACTGACCCCGCCACCACTGAGTCCGCTATGGCAGGCGTCTATGAGAGCGATGAGACCTCGTCCACAGTTTGGTTCAGTTTGAATGAAAAAAAAACTATGTCTAGTGATGTTGAGCGTGTTATAGATAATATAGACATCACTGAAAAGATAGACAATGGTATAGACACTACATATGACTTATTAGATAACAATGATGTAACCACAAGTAATCCCTACCTAAAGGAAAACATTAGCACTGGTCAGCCTTTTAGAACTGAAGATGTGACAAGTGATCATGCTGCTGCTACTGAAGATGTAACAAGTGATCATGCTGCTGTTGAACATGACGCTATATTACCTACAGAAAGAGAACAAACACATGCGGACGTGTTTCAGGGATCACCTCAAAACCCACAGAGGGTGGAAACAAGCGAATCGGATAATACTCAACCTCATCAAACTGTCACCAAGGTGTCAGCAGAAACCTCATCGGCCGATAAAGACTCTACAGAAAAGTCCCCAACATACTCTACAGAAAAGACCGCATTTGTTCATGAAACAGTGACAGACCCCGACCTGGAAGAGAAAAAATCTGGAATATCTGCAGGAGTGAATCAGGATCATACGGTTATATATTCTGAAATAACCAATCCTGAAAAAAAAGTGGGTTTTCAGAGTGAAAAAACTTTAATCAGATCCCTGAATATGAAGGTGATTAACGACACTGACATTCATGCAGGAATTGAAGTTGTGAGAAACAAGACTCATATATTTCTTAAAGGGGTAAATCATGTGTCAATTCTTTCAGTGATTGGGGTTTTCATAACAATTGTATTGATAGTGACTCTTGTAGTGTACAAAGTGAAAAAATCAAACAGCATCTGGAGGAACATACGCGACCTCAGCATGAATGCTACTATGATGGAACTTGTACCCAATATGATACCCAACTGGCTGTGAGTATAATCATACACTGATACTTTATGTAATATTTTAATGTTACTTAATAATTGTAATAAGTCGAAACCAAGAACATGGAATAAACATTATATAACAAAGATTATTTACGTATACATATATTGCAATGATAATATGAAATGATATGATAAAAAACTAAAACAGACGTTCTATATTTTCATCATAAACTTTATTCATTTCTCTATTTCATTTTCTTTTCAGTTCCCCAGTCAACACTTCATACCGGTCACCAGCATGCCCTATTACATCTACACAACGTGAAACTATAAGGTAATTAACAAAGCTTGCTATTTACTTGTATTTACCCTTAATTACTGATTATAATACAAAATATTATTCTTCTCAAATACTATATTCAGATATCATAAGTAGAAATAAAATTAATACAAACTTAAAAGAAATAAAATAAATACAACCTTAAAAAATGTGCATGACAAATCAAAAGACCCTGTATACACTCTGTTTTCAAGGGTCAACGCTCCCAGTACAGAAAATGATGAGACGGTCAGTGGGAATGGCGACGCTCGACCCCTTGGCGACATACCTCAAACACTTGATGCCTTTGGTGCAGGTACATCTAACGACCCTAATGACCCATGGCAGCCTAATCCTCCAGGAAAGTGTACCCCTGAACCCAAAAAGGGTATAAAAGACATTACAACCTTAAATGCTGTGTGTAAAGAACCATGTACTGTTGAGATGGTTACTGAAGATAGTGGAGTTCAAAATACAAAGACTGTCTCCCTAAGCATGACATCTACCCCAGCAGCGGAAAGAAGTTCTCATGAAAGCCCTTTATCCACCCCCATAGCAAAGAAATGCTTGGCCAGCACACCACAAAGAAGTCATTCAACCCCCGACTTATCCATAAGTGAGGGTTCAATGATTTCTGACACCCCACGCATGGTGCAATACAAACAGTTGAGAAACAAAAAAATTTATTTCAATGAACCCTTTTCAAAAAAAAAGAAAAAGAAATAAACATTCAAAATTGTTTAGTGATCTATGCATATAAAAATGTGCTGATATGTGTGTGCATGTGGGGGAGGGGCTGATATGTAAAATTATTCTATTTTAAGTAATGATCTATCTGATATAACTGTGAATATGCGTGCGTGTGGGTATGAGTTGATCCCACTATGTAATCGCCCCCAGTAAAGAGTGGTGTATTAAGCAAACGTATAAGGTGTGTTAACAGACGCACTCTAGTCACCTTATTTTAGGTTACAGATCATGATAACATATTATATAATATAAGTCTACATATAACAACCACTGATTGTTTTGAAGTAAAGAAATGATAGTTAGCATATAGTAAAACTGATAAATGTTATATCATATCAGTTTCTAGAGTTTGTAGATGTTCATATTAGGTTACATACAAAGTTATAATATATATATATATATATATATATATATATATATATATATATATATTTAAGCCAATATTCATGATATAATATATCTATTCAAGACAAAATCTATCTTTCAGTGATATCATTAAATGTTCAATACGTTGATAAGATATTACATCTCTCTTTTTCTCTCTCTCTTTCTCTCTCTCTCTCTCTCTCTGAATGATGATGATGATAAACGCATGTGATGTTTCAGTCAAATCCACACCCCCTCTATACTGATCTCCTGGTTACAGTACTACTACCGCCCCCTCGTAAGAGCGGAATGCACTAAGTCACCGACACGCTATTTTAATATGACAAGACTCCCCCTGGTGTTAAAAAAGGTAACTACTCATTCTGGGGTCACCTGAGGACTGATTTTCACGCACTAGGTCCCACATTAGTGCTTTAGCACTGAATCCTCCATAGGATCCGACCTACCCTAAAACCTTATAGCTACTAGCCATGCCGGCCCGGTTGTTAGCCTGTTTCCGTCGGCGTCGGCCTCCCATCAGTTGTGGCGGCGTGGATGAAGGGCCTGGAGTGTTTGCTCTAGGTTTTGTTTCATCCTCGACACTTGTCGACCGTCCCTTTGATGAGTCTTGACGCTTAAGACTTGCTCGAGTCATAGGCCCGGTCTGGAGTGACTGATCTTCGACTTCAATCGAAACGTTGCGATGTGAAGTTTGTCATTTGCACCTTCGAGGGGGAGTCAAGCTTCCGAAGTCCCTTCAAAGGGGGTTTAGACACTTTCGACTTATCTCGACGAGCCGGTCGACCACGGCGTCGCTTTGATGGTTTACTAGCGTCCAACACCTCCACCTCGCTCAGTTTTCGAGCCATATCGATGACCCTTCTTAGTTTGTTTTTTTTTAGACTGAACTCCAGGTCGCGAACTTTTGATCTCTATTTCGACCTTTTCAGAAACAGACTTAACCCTTTTCATGGCCCCACAAGAAGGTGAATCATCCTCAAGTTGTGGTTGCAACAACTCGACAGTTTGTGATAGTTCTATGCCCAACCACCGGCATACTCTATCAACATTACTCTTTTACAACCGACCACGAGACGATCGAAGTAATAGTGTCGACTCAGAGAGGACAGAATCCACTACGAACGGCCCGTCCCAGTTGGGGGCTAGCTTCATAGCTGCTTGGGGGGTGTGGTACCTCACCACCTGTTCCCCAACTGAGTACCTTCTCTGCTTCAGCCCATAGTCATACCCGACCTTCTGGCGTTTAGCAGATTTACCTAAATTCTCTCTTACCATGCTATAACTTTCTCTCAACCGATCCCGAAGTTGTTCCACGAAAGTAACAACTCGATTCTCTGGGTTCTTGATTGAGCCAAAAATTACATCAGCCGGCATGAGAATTTCTTCCCCAAAGACCATCATATTTGGACTGCATCCAGTAGAACTATGCTCAGAGCTGTTATATGCTGACACAACATATTTAGCCTGTTCATCCCAGTCATCCATATGCTTGTCAACCAACATAGTCAGACTCTGAATCAATGTTCTGTTGAACCTCTCCACCTGACCATCACTCTGTGGCCTGTATGGATTGGTACTCTGTTTTACAATTGTCAAATATTCACACATTTCAGAGAAGAGACGAGACTCAAATTCTCGCCCTTGGTCGGAATGCAGGAGCAACGGGACGCCAAATGTCAAGACCCATTCGTCCACGAAGACTTCTGCACAGGTCTCTGCTGTGTGATTTGGTAAGGGAATAGCACGAACATACTTGGTAAAGTAATCCTGGATTACTAACATGCAAGTATTCTTGTTTGGTGTGGGTGCAAAACCCGAGATGATATCCATAGCTATCCTCCCGAACCTCACCCCGAACAACTCTTGGTGCAAAGGAGATTTACCCATACCCTCGCCGGGCTTCACCAAGCAACAGGTGGGACAATGTCGAACCCAACGACCTATGTCCTTCCCCATTCCTGGCCAGTAATATCTCCGCTTCACCTTTTTGAGAGTTCGTTTTCAACCAAAATGTGCCGCTGTTCGATGTCCATGGCAAAAGGAGAGTACCTCACCCCTCAGTTGGCGTGGTACTACTACTTGGATCGTGCGCCTTGCACGACCCGCCTCGACCTTCCAGCGACAAAGCAAGCCTTCCCGGAAAGTTAAGAGGGGCCATTGCCCTATTAATTTCCATACCTCTGCACTCTCGATTGATACCTCAGGCCTAGTGGGTTTAGCCCCCTTAACTAGCAACTCGCCTGACGTCAGCGTCCGCTTTCTGAGCATCAATGAGTTCATCAAGAGACCAAAATGCAACACCCACCCTACTGTCTACTAGACTACTTACAGCTGCCAAAACAGCGTTGTGACTACCACAGTCCCTGAAATCTGACCTTTGACACAGTCGCACAGGGATACGACTGAGGCCATCGGCATTCAGATGCTTGGCAGCCACCTTCCCATCATTCCTTCAGCTTCTTTGAAATTAAGGAGCCATTTCAAAGAGGAATGATCGGTGCAGATAGTGAAGTTACCACCATAGAGGTAGTGCCTAAACTTCCTGGTGTACATGACGACTGCTAACAGTTCTCTTTTGGTTGTGCAGTAGTTTCGTTGTGTTTTACTTAGAGTGTTACTAGCAAAAGAGATTGGGACCTCCACCCCATCCTGTATCTGGGATAGAACAGCTCCAATTGCCGTGTTGCTAGCGTCAGTGTCTAAGATAAACCAACCGTCGGGTGTGGGGAATCGAAGTACAGGAGTCTCCTTGAAACTTCGTTTTAACTTGACAAAAGCATGTCAGCCTTTTCTGTCCAATGCGAATGCCTCATAACGACCTCTACTACCTTTAGGTTTCTGGACCACAAGGTCCTGCAAGGGACCCACAAGGTCAGCAAACCCTGGGATGAACTCCCGGTAGTAGGAACAAAAGCCAATGAAGGATCGAATTTCCTTCACTGTAGTGGGCCTAGCCCAAGTCATTACGTCGCTAATCTTCACCGGGTTGGCTTCTTTTCAGTTTACACTGATGGTGCTCTTCTTTCGGCTCTGTCATGTCGCGAGTTCCCGAGAGATAATGGTGTGGCTGGCACCAGTATCTATTAGGAAGTCTAAAGAATGTCCTCGAATCTCGGCGGACAGGTACCATCGTTTCCCCGACAAAGGGGCGCTTCCTGCTAGCATTTTCAATCCCACATCAGTACTCAAATCGATCCCCTTTTCCCTTAGGAAAGAGAGACAGGGATCATCCGAGGGAAGCTCTGTTGTGCAGACTCTGGCCAGCTGCCACACCAGGGCTTCTCTCCCAGCGTCAACTATCACTTTCGATTCAGTCCAACCCTCGACCTCAGAGTTCGGGCTGCCAGCACCCTGTTCTTTGGTCATTGAGGCTTTTTCTACACCGACATTATTGGAACCCGACCGGGGATCAGCCGGTGCCACTGTGGTAAAGGGCTTGGACGGCCCTACCGGGACCTTACCTAGTTCCTTAGAATCTACTGTCATTTGATCAGGACTGCCAGAGGTGCTGATACCTTGGCTTTTCAATGGTTGGGCAGCTCGATTGCCACGTCGAGCTGCCTGACTCAGTTTTCCGTCGCGTCAGGTGGTAGACCTTTAATAGGCTCGGGGGATGTTCGTGCAAAATGCCCTTGCCTCTTACAATTCCAACACTTGGCGTCGGACAGAGGGGTACTTGGCTTCTCCGAGTTAGTAGCAGAAACATTCCCTCCTTCGATTACCCTGAGTAAATTCTGTATGTGCAGCACACACATCCTGAGAGGATAGGAAAAAGGAGAAATAGACCCTTTTAAGTGGGCTAGGGAAGCCCGTGTACCACTAAGAGGGAACTCTTGGCGGTGGTAGTGTACACTAAGAAATTTAGACATTTCTTGTGGGGGTCGGATTTTACGTTGTGGACTGATCATTCATCACTCCGGTGGCTACTTAACTTTAAGGATGCCGAAGGGATGATGGGAAGATGGTTGGCCCACCTTTCGGAATTCGGATTGGAGAACAGTCAGATTCAACATAGGTCGGGGAATAAGCATACAAACGCTGATGCCTTGAGTAGAAGGCCCATTAAGAAGTGTAACCGGGAGGATTGCGACGACTGTGAGAAGCACAACGCAGTTATTGCAGACATAAGAACACCATATAGGGATCATCCGGAAACGCTGATTAAGTGGTCACCCGAGACTATTCGTCAGTTTCAGAATAAAGCCCCTATTACTAAGAAGCTCCTGGAAACTGTTCCATATGGGATAAAACCTGTAAGGCCTGCTATTAGTATGGAGAATAGGGAGATGAGGAGATTTTTAGCTCAATGGGCCGAGTTGGAAGTCCGGGATGGAATTCTATGTAGATGGAAGATAAGTCCGATTAATAAGGTGCTTCAGATTGTCATCCCGAATGCTATGCGGCGGGATGTTATGTATTATTGTCATGGCCACATTACAAGTGGCCATTTTGGGAAGAACAGATCTCTAGAAAGACTTTGCCGGAGATACTATTGGCCAGGGATGAGTGGAGACTTGCTTAGGTGGATTGCCACTTGTCCTGATTGCTGTAAGAATAAGCCTGGAGAAGGGTTAGGTAAGAATCCCTTGGTTCAGGAACTGTTCGGAGTATGTTTTGCCAGGATTGCAATTGACATTAGCTCTAAGGGACATTAGTGGGTTTACTACAACCCCTAGGGATAACACTTGCATGATGGTGGTGTGCGATTATTATACGAAATATACGAAGGTGTTCCCTCTGAAGGATCATAAAGCTGTCACTTGTGCCAAAGCATTTGTAAAAGGGTTGGGTGTTGCAGTTTGGGGTTCCCCTGATGCTTCACAGTGATCAAGGAAGGGAGTTTGAGTCAGAATTTTTTCAGGAAATGTGTAATTACTTGGCTATCAAACGCGTACAAACCCGTATCGTCCCCAGTCGGATGGCCTGGTAGAAAGGTTCAATAGAACCTTACTGCAAGTCCTGAAACCATTGGTAAATAAGTATCAGGATGATTGGGATGTTCAATGCGATTTCGTAGTTCATGCATATAACAGTATGGTGCATGCTTCTACTAATTGCACTCCGAATATGTTGGTTTATGGTGAAGACATCATAATGCCAGCAGACCTGGACAGAGGGGTACTTGGCTTCTCCGAGTTAGTAGCAGAAACATTCCCTCCTTCGATTACCCTGAGTAAATTCTGTATGTGCAGCACACACATCCTGAGAGGATAGGAAAAAGGAGAAATAGACCCTTTTAAGTGGGCTAGGGAAGCCCGTGTACCACTAAGAGGGAACTCTTGGCGGTGGTAGTGTACACTAAGAAATTTAGACATTTCTTGTGGGGGTCGGATTTTACGTTGTGGACTGATCATTCATCACTCCGGTGGCTACTTAACTTTAAGGATGCCGAAGGGATGATGGGAAGATGGTTGGCCCACCTTTCGGAATTCGGATTGGAGAACAGTCAGATTCAACATAGGTCGGGGAATAAGCATACAAACGCTGATGCCTTGAGTAGAAGGCCCATTAAGAAGTGTAACCGGGAGGATTGCGACGACTGTGAGAAGCACAACGCAGTTATTGCAGACATAAGAACACCATATAGGGATCATCCGGAAACGCTGATTAAGTGGTCACCCGAGACTATTCGTCAGTTTCAGAATAAAGCCCCTATTACTAAGAAGCTCCTGGAAACTGTTCCATATGGGATAAAACCTGTAAGGCCTGCTATTAGTATGGAGAATAGGGAGATGAGGAGATTTTTAGCTCAATGGGCCGAGTTGGAAGTCCGGGATGGAATTCTATGTAGATGGAAGATAAGTCCGATTAATAAGGTGCTTCAGATTGTCATCCCGAATGCTATGCGGCGGGATGTTATGTATTATTGTCATGGCCACATTACAAGTGGCCATTTTGGGAAGAACAGATCTCTAGAAAGACTTTGCCGGAGATACTATTGGCCAGGGATGAGTGGAGACTTGCTTAGGTGGATTGCCACTTGTCCTGATTGCTGTAAGAATAAGCCTGGAGAAGGGTTAGGTAAGAATCCCTTGGTTCAGGAACTGTTCGGAGTATGTTTTGCCAGGATTGCAATTGACATTAGCTCTAAGGGACATTAGTGGGTTTACTACAACCCCTAGGGATAACACTTGCATGATGGTGGTGTGCGATTATTATACGAAATATACGAAGGTGTTCCCTCTGAAGGATCATAAAGCTGTCACTTGTGCCAAAGCATTTGTAAAAGGGTTGGGTGTTGCAGTTTGGGGTTCCCCTGATGCTTCACAGTGATCAAGGAAGGGAGTTTGAGTCAGAATTTTTTCAGGAAATGTGTAATTACTTGGCTATCAAACGCGTACAAACCCGTATCGTCCCCAGTCGGATGGCCTGGTAGAAAGGTTCAATAGAACCTTACTGCAAGTCCTGAAACCATTGGTAAATAAGTATCAGGATGATTGGGATGTTCAATGCGATTTCGTAGTTCATGCATATAACAGTATGGTGCATGCTTCTACTAATTGCACTCCGAATATGTTGGTTTATGGTGAAGACATCATAATGCCAGCAGACCTGGTGTTTGGTGTGATCTGAATTAGTCCCCAAACTTCCTGTAGCATAATGTTGGTGGAAGCTCAAAGGGACAATTTTAAGAAGGCTTATGAACTCATTAGGAACCAATTGGAAAAATCAGCAAATTGGCAGAAGATAGGGTACGATACTAGATTAAAACCTAGATTCTTCAGGGTAGGTGATAGGGACCTTAGGTTCTATAAACCTTTTGATAGATTAAAGGTGGTATCTAGTTGGGACGGTCCACATATTATCACACAGATTATTTCGGAAACCACCTGTTTTATAAAAGATCTGAATGGCAATATGAGAAGATGTCATGTGGAAGTGTTACGACCCTATAGGGGTAGAAAACTAGCAGAGGAAATGTACGGAGTAGGTCCGGATGTTAGAGAGTTACCTGAGTTTGTGGATCTACCCGAGTTGGAACATTTGACCAATATGAAGGATATGGATGAAGGTAAGGAAACCGTTCCGGATGAAATTGTGGATTCTGAAAAGACGAAGAAGCCGAGGAAAATGCCTATGCTAGGTACGCGGAAAAGAAGACATAGGAAGAAGAATGTGACAGAGGTTAATGAGAAAGATAGAGGAAATATTAAGAATAAGAAAGTCTCGGCAGGAGTTGGAAAGACTAAGCAACCTGGGACCCGAATGGCTAGGTCAGATTCCGGGAATCAAGCTATGTCGCCCAATACTAAGAATAGACCTGATAAGGAGGGCATACGCCATAGTGCTAGGATCGCACAGAGAAGCGGTGTAACCTAATAAAGCCCTATCCGAAGTTCTAAGAAGTATTGAATCCTGAAACACAACGATGTATTGTCCTGTACGATGTCTTTATGTTACATGTATGTACTGTTATGTTCCCGTGGGTGATGGATGGATATATCCGACGTGTCAGTATAAGGCTACACGTACTCTCCATAGATACTCCTGAAGAGATTAAGTTGACAGTGGTAATACGACTTTGGCAGATCGTTCTGTTCATGAGCGTGCGAGCACGTGTGGGGCCTGACCTAGATTCAGGAATGAGGTTAAGAAAGAGGGTATGACCTTTGACCGCGCAATTAGGGTTCTCGCGAGAAGATCTGCCATCTTGTCAAATCAAGCGTGGTGACCGGCAGTGTCAACGTGCCTGAGGCGATTTGGGAAGCGTCTTTTCGCGGAACAAGATCGTGTAGAAGTAAGAATCTCTAAACATTCGTTAGGATAACCATTTAGGCTGCAAACTGCCGTGCCTGTGGGTACTTTTGTTTCTGTTGTGCGTTGTAATGGCGCAAAGTATGTTGTCCGAGGAGGTTAAGATGAAGGTTGGAGAGGGCCGGGAGGCATTTACATAAAGATGGTCTCAGCGTTGGGAATACTTGGTCCCGCGGCTGGGAATGTTGGGCCAATCTCAAAAATCCTTTACATAAATCTGTCTCTAGCTTGTCCCAAGCATTTTCCTCTCAACTCAGTTTGTCTCAACCTTTTCTTCCCTAGAGTTGGGAAATGTTCTCCAAGTTGAGACAAAGTGTGACGTCATCACTTTGTGGGTAGGGAAATCCCAAGTTACGTCATATGGGTCAGGGGGTTCCCCGGGTTTTTGTCTCAACTTCTTGGCGGAAAACTTGCACCACGCGATCGAAACAAACTCTTCTGGAGGTAAGATTTGTACATTCTATGTTATGTATGCCTATGTATACGATCAAAATGTTACCAAGGAACATTCTTAATCACTTTGCATGAGGAGAATTTCCACTGATTAAGTTTTATCCACAAATAATGAAACTCATTTTGGGCGATAATAGGGGTATCACAGGGGTAAGGAGTTGGGAAGTTTGTCTCAACTTTCCTGTTTGTCTCAACTTTCCTTATTTCCTATATATTTCATGACGAATAAAACATTTCATTAAATTATTTTTGTTGTTCTTGTTTAATTACAAAGTATGTCAACAAATGCTGTGGGACACAGTGGAGTGACAAACAAGCGAAGGGAACGGCAGGGAAATATGCCACAGAGGTAAAAGGAAAGGTAAGCAACAACTGCATAAAATACAGAAATAATTTTAATAAACATTCTAAGTATGTACACCTTCACACATACATCTAAATTAACAACTACATTCACTCAGTAGTGAGAAATAAGTAAACAATATCATAAAGTCTATATACAAATGTTCTGAGACGTTTCGATGTTACAGTTCCTGGCACTGCATCGTTCCTGCAACAAGAACCATTGATGATGAGGATTATCTGGACAGCACGGAGCAATCCATGATGGACTACATCGGGATGGAGGGTGTGTGAGGTATGTGTGCTCCAAAATAAAAAATAATTCTTGAATAATATTTGTCTCAAACTTGATATAAAATACTGAGTGCACTATATGACACAAAAGTCTAAAAATAAGTCGCTAAAAAGGCACTTCATGCTAGAATCATCTGATATTTTTCCCAACTTACTTTCAGGGATACGTAAGTGCGCGGGTGTACCACTTCGGCCAAAAGTAGTAATGTCCACCCAGCAGAGAGAAATGGAGGAAGAATCTAATGCTGTATGGGACTACAAGCAAAGACCATGCCAAATCACAAGACCGATCTCCCAACCCGGTGTATCCAGTGCACAACAACTAAGAAAGGAAAAGGCAAAAGCTCTAAAAAGTAGCTCAACATGTTTACATCAGCACCTTGTATAATTTACAATAAAACTTTTGCCTGCTTTAAACAACATGTGTCCTTACTTTCTGTTAACATAAGGATAATCAATGGTAATAATGGTTCAATCGGAGTCCGGCTCCTGGGGAGGTAGATCAGAGTCGTCAGCTGCTGGCCGAACCTCCTCCTGTACACGTCGACACGTGAAATTCTCCTAGACGTAGTGGTCAGGATGGTCAATCGGATCAGGCTCATCCTGATTGTGGTCCCAAGGACCACGGGGAGCTGGCTGCACGGCCCAGAACCGGTCCTGCATATCATCCTGGCTGTCGGGGGACTCTTTCTTTCACCGCCAGGTTGTGGAGGCATGCGCAGGTGGTAATCACCTTGCATGCTCTCTCTGGGGCCAGATACAGGTATCCTCCGCTCGCATCGAGACACCTACAGTGGTAGAAAATTAATTTCTCCTCACTTACATAAAATATGTACCTATGCAATGAGGGCAAACATATGAAAAGTTATTTCCCCACGTTAGTTGCAGGGTAAATATGAGACATATCCATAATTTGAAAAGATAAGTGGTTGAAGGCCCGCCTCATGCGTCCTACAGGGCGATCATACGGGGCTACCATATAGTCCCTTAAAGTGTACCTGCATAAGACATAAGTTGAGAACACATTTAAAGTACCTTACTAAAATCAGAGAATATTTTAACATTTTGGCTAAATAGAAGTAATGAAAGCAAAATATCAATCATTTGAGGAAATCGTTTGAGGAAGGAAGTAGGTACTGAGAGATGTAAACCACAACATAACCGGAATCACCAAGGAGAAAGAAATGTCCCCAATCGGCCGCCTCAGCCTCCTCAAACAGCGGACTTGAGGCAAAGGAATACTGGTCGTTGGCAGATCCTGCAAACAATGCGTTGATATGTGTGATGCATTGATCTGCATCACAAACGACCTGTAAGGATATCAATGTAAAAGAGTCACGTTCTATCCGAAAAAATTTTGTTATGATATTGTTAACTGTTCTCATTAAGTTATGACTTTAGCACAAGTTGAGGTAATTCGACTTTTGGAACTAAATTGGATTACGGATGTAACTCACCTTGGCATTTATACTGTGGAACCCTTTACGGTTCACAAACACACCTTCCAGCGGATGGACCCCCTCATGTCCGATTCTTGCTTGGTGAGATGATGGCGATTTGGGTGCCATCAATCGCCCCAAACACGAAGGATTTCCCCTTATGCAGCCGATGGAAGCGTGCAGCCTTCTCAATCTTATGCTCCACTTGATGTACCTTAAAAACGAAAAAAAATGAGAATAAAATATTTGTTATACATACAATATACATATGGCTAAACACAACATAATTGAACAGTACCCTTAATTATGTTATGAAAAGATAATTATTCAAAGTGTAGTAGGGCACAAGTACATAAAATAAAACTTACTCTGCAGAGTGCTCATAGAAATAATTCGTCAAATCTTCTACAACGCGGCTCACTGTGGCTACCGACACCTGTAGGGATTCCGATATTGACCCGAATGTCTCCCCCCGTCGCGAGTTACCGCAGGCCCAGCAGGCACACCTGCAGAAATATTATCAGCATATAGTTGGAACAAAAGGTATAGGTGATAATTCACAAAGGTAAAGCGAATGGGTTTTATTTTCAGGTAAGCCTTATAGGTAATAAAAATCTTTTTTTATCTTTCTCTTTATAGCAGCATCAGGCCATTACTAAGGTTAAGCACCCCCCCTATCCATCACACACATACACACATACAGTGACACTCACCTGCTCCAGGTGTGTAAGCCCACCTCCCCTTCGTGTACCATTAAATTTTGTTCTGGAGTAGGGAGCGAAATCCCTCGCAATCTGCCTCACTCTGCGCTTAGACAGCCTATACCTCCGTATAAACTGTCTGTTTGGCCACGTCCTGTAGGGATCAATTTGGGGTTGATACTTTTTTTCCAAGCCTTCTGTTTCTATCACGCTGAACCATCTTGCTTGCCGCCAAAAGTGAGAAGCTCGGATTTCGTTTGTCATACCGCCGATACCAGCGACAATTTTGGGAAAATTTTCCCAAAGCCGTCTTAACTGTCTTGCCGCAAAAAAGCACTGATTTTGACATGGTTTTGGTTAAGACAAAAATTTCCCAACTTACCCTTGGAGTATCCTTTAGCGAGTTGTCGGCCTTTGTAGACAACATGTTTATGTACCTAACACCTGCGGGACATCGTTCAACAACATTGACAAGTCCACCCCAAACCCATTTTTCCCAACTTTTTTTGAGTCAGGAAGAGCTAAAAAATCAGTTCCGAGATTTCGTCTCAACTCGATAGTTAGGACAGAAAAAGATTCTCAAATTTGAGACGGGGAGAAAAACTTCCTTTTATGTAAAGGTTTCTGTCTCAACTTTTGGGACAATTGTCCCAAAAGTTGGGAATCTCAACTCAACTTTCGAAAAGACAAAAATGGTCTATTATGTAAAGGTTTCCTTCTCAACTAAAGTTGGGACAGATTCTCAACCTTTATGTAAAACCCTCCGGGTCAGTCCGGTCAATTCAGAAGACGAAAGATTGTTGGAAGAAGCAGCGGCAGTTGAGACGATTGTAGGAATCAGTAGTCAGAACACCAGTACGGACACGGAAAGAATTGAGATGAATATTACTTCACATGTCGACAATGGAAGTACGAACCCCACTATTCGGGAAGATGAAAGGGCTCGGAAAGATACACTCGGAAAGGAAAAAGGCGCGGAGGCTAGAGAAACCGCCGCCGCCATCTTGGATCCTGAGAGCGAACAGGGATATCTGAATTTCGAGACCGGAGTTATCCGGTGGCCTAATGGTGATACCATTCTGATCGATAGGAATAAGATTTGGGATGAGAAATTAAGTAAGCCACATAAGATAAATAAGAAATGGAGTCGGCTGATCAGGGACATGATTCCTGCGGGTTTAACGATCCCGAGTCTCTGGTATCCGAATTATATGGACATGGCTACGGGGATGGTGAAATGCTCCATATTCTATCAGATCTGTGAATCCGTTAAGAAGAGCTGGGATAGTACCCATCCGGATAGGGAGGCCTCTGATACCCTATTCTACCTCGGTGGACCGGGCAGTACTTGTACGAAGAAGTTGGATGACTTGATAGCGGAAGCAACTCCTGTAGGTCGGATGAGTATGAGGTCTTCTACCATACATTTTGATCCATCTTTTTCCCAGTTAAAGGAAACTGAATTACAGAAAGAAGAAAGACGGATTAAGAATGAGTCAATTCGGGATAAGGAACTAAAAAGTAAGATTGAGGAGCAGGATGAGGTTCTTCTGAAACAAAAGAGTGAGTTGGAAGCAATCAGAATGGACGAGGAAAATAAGTCAGACATGGCAAGGCTAAGGCTGGCACGGAATCTAACTACCCATGGGGCCGCTAAGAATCTGTCTGAAGAATTTAAGGTGACTGTTACCAAAAGAGCTAGGAATCTGTTAAAGAAGAGGATGAAGGAGGATAAGAAAAAGCTTGAGAAAGAGAAAGTTGAGAAGGAAAAGACTGAGGGGGATAAGCCCAGAAATCAGAGCAAGGACACAGTGTCCAACTCTAAATCGGAATCTTCAGAAGGAGATCTGGAAGGAGAGACGGATGAGAAGATGGATACGGGATCGAATCCGGATTGGGATTGAAACGTCGATATCCAGCATCCGGAGCAGTACGATAATGATCCAAATCTGACCATAGATGAGAAAAGATTTCAGGCCAACGTTAAGTCAGGATTCAGAGATTCTGTTCCGAAAAGTCTGCTTGAATGTAAGAGAAATAAGAAGTATTTCGGGTGCCCTCCTCTGATATATGCAAATGGTGAAGACGATTTGGAAGAAAGGATGAAGATGACTAGGAAAGATAAGAATACCTATATGTTCTACATCAATTGGGTTGAACAAACTCTGGATAATCGGAATGATAAGTACTACGACTTCGACGCCTACAGTAAATTGAAATGGGCAATCGATATGTGGGAAGAGAAGGTCAACGATAAGTGTCTGTTTACGAACTGTAAGGGGTTTCCAATCGGATTTTCTAGTCACATCAGATTCATTAGACATATCGTTGAGGAACATATGCACCACCATCCGGTATATCTATGTTACATGGATAAAGGTCGGACAGGAGCTGTGTGTTCCGGAATAAGAATGTGTCGGATGAGTGAGTTAGTAAGACATCTGAAAGCAGACCATCAGATGGGAGTGTTTTACGGTAGTTGAGAAGGTATTAGAACTGCATCAGATGTTAATAGCTAAGTGGGATAGTTGGAAGATTGAGAACTTTGGAAGTCTGACAGCTAAGGTTACGAAATTCTGTCAGGTCACCAAACACTCTAATTCGAAATTCGAAGCCGCATTTGAAGTCAAGATGTGGTCGGGTTGGTTAAACATAGATGGGGTCAGTTTGCAGAGATGAGGAAGTACAGAGGAGATGTGGCTTACTGGGACGTTAAGGGAGCGACTGCTGCTAAGCAATTGCATACGAAATCAGTTGGAAAGTTTAGTTTCCGGGGTATCCAAAGGCCAAGCCCGGCTCAGTTCTCTGGTGTTTCGGAAAGAATCCACAGTGAGAGTCCCTCACCAGTTCCGTCCACGTCCGGATTGGAGCATCGCTCCCAATTGAGTAGTCTGAAGGGTGCAGCTCCACCAAAATTCGATGAGGCAAGTAAGAAAGACTTCCCTACACTTGGAACACCTGGTAAGGAGAGTCAGACATTAGATCAGTACGGAAGAAATAGGAGAGAAAATGTACCAGCACCCTCGACCTCTTCCGACACCTCGGGACGTTTGGTATGCCTCACAAGACATACGATATAAGGATACGAGTGCCACATCTGGAGAAATGTTAAGTTCAGTAGTGAGTTCAGGATCAAGACGCCGGAAGCATCCTTCAGAATCTTCTGGTCCGGAATCAGATAGTGGCTCGTACACAGTCAGAACTCCAGAAACTAAGGATGCCTCAGAATACCCTCTGATTAAGATGTCGGATGAGTCATTTAAGATTCAGGAATATGTTGTTCGCAATTGGCAGCAGCAACATGAAGAGAGGTCAGTCGCGTATCTGAACGACGTAGTGTCTTCGGTAGTACAACTGACCCAACACGTTCAGAGTCTGGAGCTGTCCCGGTTGGAGAAGGAAAAGGATGAGAAACATTAGGTTAAGATGAAGGAGTTAGCAAGTAGGGAAAATAAAATAAATAAGAGCAACGATTATTGGAAATCAGAAGTTGCGAAGGCGAGGTCGGAAACCGATCTGTTAAGTATGCGATTTATGGAGGCATTCAGAATACCCATGGCCTCTTGGGACGGGACCCGTAGGCACGCCAAGGAATTGTTGGATGAACAGATTTCAGATTACGGTCTGGAGCCTGAAAAGGACGTGGGGGTCAAGGATAAATAGGATACAGAGATGGAACGTTAAGTTAATACGATATCGTTATGAATAAAGTGGTGCTGCAAGTTATGATGTGGGTACCTACCTGGAATGATGGGATGTGCAGCTGAGCCGTGCTGTTATCAGGAACCGACAATCCGGGACGAAAGACGTCCGGACTATGGATCTGTTGTAGCTGTTGGGAATGCCGTATTATTCAACCCTGATTTACGCTGTATCAGTTGTTCTGTACACGCGTTTTAGGACTAAAGGACCGCACAGGATACTGGTGCATCCTATGGATGGTGGTTACATACATGTACATTCGAATATTCCACATCGGTTTGCAACCGATGTGGAATATACAAACTATAGACCTCAAGTTCAGGACCCGATGGATCAGGACGACATTGAAATCAGAGACTTTCATAGTACATTCCCTATTGTCATCGTATCATCTACATTTACGAATTTTACCTACCATTCTGAAACCACTTGTAAGGTATTCTACTACTCCGGTAGTTTACCATTTAAGATTATCAGGAATCTAGCAATTGTTAAGACCAGATTGGTGTATTTAATTCAAAATGTGTTCATGACCATTTTTTGATTTATTCCATATTATAAGACCCTACAGGTGTTCACGTAAAAGAATATATTATATGCACATTCAATTATTTTTGTATGAAAAAAAATTAAATAAAAAAAGGGTCTAGAGGTAGCTATTATAATCAGGTTTTCTAAATACAGCTATTCAGAGTAATTCATACCTACCCATTGACATATTTTCTGATGCTATATTTGATTATAATGTTCTAAGTTTGGTTACAATGGTACAATATCAGTTGAGTTATTAGATTCTATAGTCAAGCTATTGTCAACGGACCGTTACAAGTGGTGAAGTGAATATACACGGAATCCAGAGAAGTTCATTTGATCCTTTTATTGCATAGCTGACATGAGTGTTTCATAAAGATGGTAACAATGATAACACTCGCCAATATCCAAGCTCTGCCTCTGATCCTATATAGCTCAACCTGTCATAGGTTCTAGGTATAGGTGTAAGGTGTAAGTTGGGAGAGATAAGCTTAGAATAGATAGATTGGGAGCTGCTCAAGCTGCCTTTTATATTAAGGGCTTGAGCAGCTCACAGTATTGCGAAATGTTCTATACACGTGGCTCAATAGAATAGTGACACATGTCATAAAGAGAGAGTGCCACCTGTGGGTAGATTATGTTAATGAGAATTGAGAGGAGATTGTGAAATATCCTCTCATTCCAAATATGGCACCACAGGTGGGTCGCACTTCCTCCAGTGGAACTGTGTGGATGTAGATAAGATTGGAATGTTATTACATCCTTGTACCTTATGTCACAGAGTTCCATGGGAGGGAGTAGGGTTGGTAATAGCTTATGGATCCTGGTTCCTGTTTGGGACACAGGAGATTATTGAGTGTAGATTGTGGGCAGAGCTTAGGCTTTATATGGTGAAGAAATTAGTAAATATGAAAAATATTAATAATACCCCGAATGGTCTATTGACACTATGTATGAGTTCGGTAAAAATGGACCTTATGCCTGACTTGGTGTGACACTTACAGTATATTGTTACTATATTACTTGGTACACACTTCATAGAATTTTTTTGTCAGGTGTTGAGCCAGACAACTCGTACGCTAAACCGTATGCCCTATATTGTACATTTGTATTAATACTATAACTTAAGTTACTACCCTAATTGTGTAGCACCTTGCCATAGTCTTGGTGGGGGTAGTGTAGGGGCACGGTTTTAGGATGGTTTCGGTACGAGTTGGTCAGTTC
The DNA here is from genome assembly GCA_949317995.1 of Acholoe squamosa. NCBI lineage: Eukaryota > Metazoa > Annelida > Polychaeta > Phyllodocida > Polynoidae > Acholoe > Acholoe squamosa. The sequence continues at coordinate 25,453,819 of OX439052.1, forward strand.
CCGAGTGGGGCGGATGCTCGGGTCTAAGGTCGGCTATGCCGGGCGAGTGGTGGCAGCACTGCTCCCCGCAGTACTTACATGACCTTCCTATCCAGGATAATAACTAAGGTTATTCTAGGTTAATAGGGGATATACGGAATGACATTACCTGTCTTCCACTACTGTGGTATACGGTATTATGAATGATTACTATAGGTGAATGTGTACAGTGTAGCAAATACTACCGTAATCTCCCGCGTACAAGGCGTGTCTTATAGGAGGGGTTTTAGTTATCCCCAAATCCAGAAGGGGGACACCAAGACCTTTCTTTTGATATGTTACACTTCCGCTAAGTCCTAAATGGACATAATGTGGGCCAGAGGGGTCTGGGGGACCCTAGGTACACATAACTTTTTGAATTTTTAAAATCTATTCAGTAGAACAAAAGATATGAAATTTTTATTTTTTTGGCAATATTTTCAAACTCTAGGTGCACCTTATATGCGGGCTGTGCCTTATATGTGGGAGATTACGGTACTTATAATACGACATCCTGAATGATGTGTTTTCACATGGGACTTATATACTATAGTGTACATATGTTTAAAACCATACCGGTATCCGTCATATATCCCTATTTATTAGTAGTATATACATGCAAACTGAGCGCAATAGATTAGCTACTAACTAGGTCATGACCTACTGGTAGACCGGAAGTGACCTAATTTTAGCCAATCACAGGGCTGGATTTGACAGGAAGTGACGTCATAAGGTCATGACCTAGTTTTTTCAACCAATCAGAGAGCTGGATTTCATTTGACCTAGTGACCTGACCTAGTTGCATTAATTAAGAGAATTGCGCAATACCTAGGGTTGACCTACTTGCAAACCGGAAGTGACCTACTAACCTACTTGCAAAAACGTATGACCTACGTATGAAGGTGTATTGCGCAATGTTTGTAAGAAATTACACAATAACCATAACTCATCTTCTGATGCAATATTTCTATGGATTTACGCAATACTTATGACTCATTTTTTTATATGAGATTAAAATACAACAAAAAACACAACTCCGTTCTTTTTTAATTCAATCTTTTTTTTTCTTTCTTCGAATCAGAGTACATGCTAGGTATGAATCATTATAATCATATATGCTTGCAAGCAGAGTACATGGATATCATATGGAAAATGAATTCTTGTTGCAGTACCAACTGCACCCGGTTTTAGCTGGAGTAGGACTTTGACTACGATCCTCTAAGGCACGCATTCTCTCCATTAAGTCCTTCAGGGCCCTTCTTCCTATATCATTCTCCTCCAGGGCTACCACTTTGTCCATTAACTCTCCCATCATGATGAGAATCTTGTCTATTACTTCTGCCGTGCTCTGAAGCCCGTCTATCATGTCCAATTCACGTTTAACTTTCCCTTTCACCAATAGGTTGCTTACGTCTTTTTTCACTGCTACTTCTTCTGGACTCATTTCGACATCCATGACCTCTTCTTCTCTTTTTTCCTCAGGAAGGGTCTTACTATTTTGTCCATTAAGTTGAAGGGTACCTGAGAAAACCTTTTTAAAGTGTGGTGTGGGTCCTTGGTGCGACATGTCTGTATAAGGAAGTTAATGCAGTGGGCTCCACACGTTTTAGCGTAAAAGTTTTGTACTTGTTTTCTGCTGAACGACCCATGGCCATCTGACGACTTTTGCATGAACCTCTGGTGATATATATAGTTAATGGAGGTAAACCATAGGGATCAAAGTAGAACACATTCCCTTCATGAGAAATGTAAAACGCCACCCAGTGCTGTCCAGGTTTAGAACTTGGATCTGTGTTACTGACGAAACATGTAGAGGGAATTGGTTTTTTAGGACATTGATCACTGGCAAAAGTTCCAAGGTAGAAACGCCTTGTGTGTGGATGATTTCCCAGTACAGCTGTTATGTCTGAAGTTCTCATTCTTCTCAGTTCATGTGGTAGTCTGTGACAGGAAGACAGTCAGCTGTCAGTTGGATGTTGTTGTCATAGAAGGAACACAAGACGGCAGATATTGCATGAGTAGTCGGGGCGGCAAACCTGAGGGAAATGCCCAGCTTTCCTTGCTTGATGAGATTTATACGACTGTCTTCAGGTGCTCTGTCTGGGGTGAGGTCGAAAACAAAGAAGGAATATCCACCTTTAAAATATTCCAAACTTATGCCACAGTCTTGCCCCAAAGCCCACAACCCACTGTCTTTGAACATTTGACTGTAGGCTCTGATACAGTTGCCTGTTTATAAGTCAGTCTTCAACTCAAACTTCTGATCGTCATATCTCACGCAAATTTCCTGTCTGCAGTTGAAAGGATTTTCTGTCTTAGTCCCAGCAGCTGCTGTTTCCTTTATCATACACAAGACTATCCTGGTGGGGATTTGAGTAGTGTCAGGTTGAGTCCAACTGTAGTCTTGTGAGCCACCGTCCAAAGTGTGTTTAGTGACTTTACACCTGGCTATGTGATAGTTGAAAGGTCCCCAATGTGGGTTCCTCACACTGCTGACGTGAGTTTTTACCACCTCGTCGTCGACACTTTTTTGGAGAAGTGACATTTCAGCTTTGGTGATTTTGATCCAGTAGTTTTGATCGGCTGCTTGCATCATGTAGTAATTGGGTTGATTTTTTTCGTAGATGAACTTGATTTCACAGTTCAGAGGCAGTACCTTGCACTGTTTGATCAAATCCAGGTGGGGCCTCATGACTAAGGCGTGTTTGTTGCGGGCACTGAATTCTGCTCTCCGTGCCGTCCATCCTGCATTGGCGCCCCCTCTGGTTTCCATGTGTCCACAGGTGTCTTTCATGTACTTTTGGCATCCTTTCAGACGAGTCTCTTTGTCTTCTTTGTTGCAGCAAATTGTGTCCAAAATGTAGGCCTTGAGACCATAGTCTTCGTTGTTGCCGGTGACTTTCTCTCCATTTATGAGCAACTGACAGGAAGCAAAGAGAGCGTGTGCCAAGTTGTTGACTGGAGCAGCTTCTATCTTGACGGCAAGGTGGGTTGTTCCATCGGCCCCCACGGCTTCCAGTTCCATGTACATCTCAGTTTCTGAGAGGTCTGTGTACAGGTTGCTTGGTTCGAAGGTGAAGTCAAAAGTTTCAGTGTGTGGAGTGAGGGCATTGTTGGTAGTCTTGGTTATTACTTGACACTTTAAAATGTCCTTTTGAGTCACAGGTAAGGCGTGTAGATCTAGTTCTCCTACTGCACATACTTGACCCTTGGGATGAATGAGACTCATGACTAGAACAAGGTGTTTCCTCTGCCTTGACCTCTACCTCTGCCTCTTTGCCCCTTACGTCCTCCACGCTTGCCGGTTGCTCGTCGTTTGGCTGGAGGAGGTCCAGATGTACCTTTTATGTATGCTTGAGCAGAAGAAGCAGCCCTCTTGAGTAACTGCTTACCTGTTGCTTTACTTCTCCTTACTACACTTTTCTTGAAACCTTTTCCTGCTACCACGTCTGACAACACTCCAGCTCCTGTAGAAAGCAAGGCTTTACCTGCAGATTTGGCAGCTGAGCGTCCTATAGTACTCAAGAGGGGAACAGCTCCTCTCAGTAAACCACCGATTAACGATCCCAGTCCATGTCCTCTTTGTCTGCCCCTGCCTCCGTAAGCTGGTAAAGCGCCGTTCCCAAACTGTGATTTTCTGTAGTATTCAGCATACTGTCCCCTAGGGGCCAGGTAGGGAGGGGTTCCATAGTAGTGAAGCATGGTTGTATACCTCTATCCTAGAAGAGGTCTGAAGGCAAGTACTACCGACACTGATCCGCTTTCAAATGGTATTGGTTCCCCGGTCTTGTCTCTTAAGTATATGCCTATCTGTCTGAAGGTGGTTTTAGTGACTGGCAGATATATCAAGTTTTGAAAACTTATGGTTTGCATGTCACCGTTGTAGCGATTTATGTTGATTTGCCTCAGAAGGGGTGCTTTAGAATCACCCACTAGACTGTGCTTGACTATGTCAGAGTACACGAAAGCACATCGACTTTTGTACTGAAGGTCTACTACGTAGGGGCTTTGCGTTTTGCCACTAAGGGAAACACTTCCATCAAAACCTAATTGTTTCCCTAAGTTTTCTGGGAGTTGCATGACAACACCAGGAGGCAGGGAAATTACACTTTTCATAGTATATCTGTTGTAGTGAAACACGGTGGCTTTCTTGTTCTTTCTGTAGTTTCTTAGTTTTCTTACCAACATGCTCTGTAGTTTATTTATGGTCCTGTTCAAGTATCCTATCAACTCTGAGTTGCTTTCCAGGTTGACACCTTCTAAGGCAAACATGTTGTAGGTACTCCCTTCCTTGGAGTAATACTTAGAGAGGAATCTACTTATTTCTTTGAAGCGTGTAGATATTTTCACAGCATGTAACTGACTGGGAGACAGAGGAGAAACATGAGCAGAGTCTGTGAAGACGGCATTTTCTTCGAAAAAAGAAACAGATCTTTGTTCATGACGTTGACACAAATTTGACTCATCAACCTTATGACCTCATCGCTCAAACCTTTTATGATGTGAGAACACTCTTCCGAGGAACACTTGGATATGTTTTTCAACAAGTGGTAATGCTTCCTTAAAATTTTGAATTTTCCTCCAGAAGAAGATTTTTTGGTCGCCATTCTAACGTTTTCTTTTAGCAGCTGAAGCTTTAGGAATAAAAACCAAGGTATTCCAAGGAGTTGTTATGCTGTTCCTTACCCTCAGGTCGTTAGGTGTGCTCTGCTTAAAGTCCAATAGGATGTATGAATGTTTCTCTTTGGTTTCTGAGTTATATACCTCCGTCAAAAAGGATTTTTGATCAGGGAAGGCCTGTTTGCTGATGTGTCCTATTTGACTCATCTCTCTAGGGTTTTTAAAAACAACAAGGTAGTGTGCATTTAAGCTCAATGTTCTGAAGGCAGGATTGTTGAAAAACAAGTTTTGTGTAATAAAATTACACTTAAACTGCGATGGTGAGAGCCCACAGTGAAAAGCTTCATTATGGTAGGAACGTACTCGGGATCCATAAGGTCATCTATTATGACCAGTCCATGTTTAGTCACGTCTCTTTTATCCTCGAACAAAAAGTCTTCTGAAAGAAGCCCTTTGTTGAACTTAACTCCCAACTTCACCATTTCGTCGAATCCATCTTGCCATTGACTGTAGCAGTAGTATATGTCATGTATTTTTGGAGTTACCATCTCGTCTACACCTTTTATTAACTTGAAAACAAGTTGACTTTTTCCACAAGAAGTAGGTCCAGCTATTATCATAGTGAAGGGACTTTGTAGACGTGGGTCAAAAATAAACTCCTCTTCCTTGTGATCCATGTTGGATGAAATCTTAAACCAAAGTGACCAAAGGAGCCGCCTCGTCCTCTTTTAAGTCAGAAGAACCCTCTCTTAATCCTTCCACGTAAAGAGCTACGTCAAAAAGTCCCATGTTGTTCAAACTGGCTATAAGACAGCTTGGATGAGATATTTCTCTATGTTTCCACACCATAAGGACTTAAAAACAGGATTTGTAACACCTTTTTTCCCTGGAACAGGGGTGGTTATTACATTAAGTTCGTGCTCGGTGAACCCCAGTTGAGTTCCTAGTTTTCTCCAGTCAAGTATCTTAAACTTGTCTGCCAGGTTCACGAACAAAGTATCAACTTTCCACTGTTCTGGAGGTATTTCACAATGGTCCACTACGTTGTAATACTGCACCATCTGCAATATTTAGAGAGATCGTAACGACCTATGTCACTTAATGCATGTCTTAAAACCATCCACTTGCAACGCACGTTCTTCCTGTTCCATGATATGAGCATTTCTCTCCCCATAGAACGAAGAGATGGTGTTTTTCCATGTAATCCATTAAACTTAGCCTCAGTCCCAAGTAAACCCCTAATCGAGAGTAGTCTTTTTCCGATATTTTTTCACTGACTTTGAATAACAACTCGTCCGAAAGGTGAAACTCCATAGCAGCAAAAAAAATATCCAGGAAGTTATGTAGGCAGGTAGGTAGGTAGGTAGGTAGGTAGGTTATGACAGGCTAGAAAGCATGAAGTAAACTTATATAGGGTAGGGCAGGGTAGGGTAGGGTAGGTGTGTGGGTGGTTTAGGTGGGTGGGTGGGTTAGGTGGGTTATTTGGGCGGCCAGCCCGGGCCAACAAGCCCCAAACCCCCCATACTTGAGGGGTGCCCCCACCCCCCCACCCCCCCACCCCATAGTTTTTTAAACCCACCCCAACCCATTCCTACCCTACCCTACCCTACCCCTACCCTATATTACCCTACCCTATTCTACCCTATCCTATTTTACCCTTCCATACATTCCCCTCTTTAGGTAAGCCTTTTACATCGTTCTTCATTCGTTTGGATTTGTTATCATGTTGTGTGTAAAGCGAGCTGATTGTGGTGAAAACAGTGAGTAAGGGAGGTTAGCTTGGTGCACCACATAGCCAGATAAAACCACACTTTTTGTTTCTCCGCCACGCTGAAATGATCCAGGGATGATGATGGGATGTAAAATATGGGGCAGGCCGAAAACAAAGTTTTGGTTTCTAAGCTCTTAGCTAGAAGGTCCAAAATAGACATCAAGAAATTCAGACGATGATGGAGTTGGTGGGTATTTTCTTGGGCGTGATGATCTTCTGCCGCTTTCAATGCTTCCAAATGGAAGGGGTTTTTCAGTGGACCCTTTTTCTTTCTTCCATACATTAGGGCATAACCCAAGGTTTCCAAGGTTTGACAAGTTATGACTCAAAACCATTTTTCTCAAGGTTTTTCTGTCTTTGGATATAAAACTTGATTCAACTAAAGAAAAAACTAATTTTAGTTTTTTCCGGTGAAGAATAGTTTCTTGCACACATACCTGAAACAGCTTGAAGTGCAACATATAATTTCCTTACTTTCCCTGACGTACGTTAGGACTTGAGTGTCGTCGGGGTGACGTTGTTCTAATACTTGCTGCAGGGAGTAACGCGGCATGGTAGGACGAAGGTTGTTGTGTTAAATGATGCTTTAGTCCCCGTTTAACCTTTATAAGAACCCTGTCAGTCTTTCCTTATCGCACTTCTATGAAATGATTTATTGCTCAAGGACGAAACTAACGTCAGGGTCAGAGGCCGAGCATGGTGAAAGAGGGGAAAACATGTTGAAGGGTGGGTTAAGCCCTGGGGCCCTACCCGGAGGATCATCGTTTATTTTTTCAGTTTTATTAGGAGGACCAAAAATGAGATACGGGGTAGGCTGCTACCACCTTGAGTTGACTTTTTTCATGGGAGGCAGTGATTTCAGTTATGACTCTCACAACATGACAGCACCCATGGTAATTGTGTCCAATCTCTGTCCTGAAGCCTCTTTCATAGAAAATTTTTGAACCTACAGAGTGTGTAATTTTGTCTGGGTGAAGTAAAGTGGCTTTAATCAAAGCCTTCACCATAGTAGAATCGATGAAAACTGAATTACCAGGTCCGCCCCCAAAGGTTGATCCCTAAGAAAAAAGGGTTTTTGTCTGTCTAAAATGAATTTTTTTGAACTTCCAGATGAAATGGAATGCCTAGACATTAAGTGTACCATGGCACCATGTCCCAAAAGAACACCTGAAAAAAAACTTTCCCCATCTTCTGAGATAAGTTTTTTCACAGAGGGTCCACTGGGAACCAATGCAGTGGTTTGGTTGTGCAGAAAGCATTGCCTAAAGTTATAGTTAGGAGGGATGTAAAGATCCCTGTTGAAATTTTCAGGACAGAATTTCCACACAGCCCACACCTTACCTTCTTCTACGCCCCTCCTGATGTCTGAAATAAACACCTCACGCCTTTTGTGACCAACGGTCAAGGGCAAAGGCAAAGGACAAAAGTTAGCCATCTCTGCTTGAGAGAAGCTTGTTTTGAAAAATGACGAATGGTCTGCGTTAATCACAAAACGGTTACAGCCAGATTCGTCTTACACACCGAACCCTGAACGTTGACTGAGCATTATCACGGTTTTTAATTGAGTTCAGTTTTTTACTTTTTTCACAAAACAACGCTGTCTGAGCGTAACACATACTACGAATGGAAAAGCACGGTTATCTACGACTCATGGTTGTGGTTGTACCTTATCTCAACGACAAGGGAACGTCCCAGGATCGTATGAGGATAGTTACTATAAAGAAGGCTTGAGCTGCTCGGTCTTCATCAAACCTTTTCTGACGTTTGTCTGCTGTTCGCCATCCTGATCCTGCACCTTCCAGCCCTGCAACCCTTTCATCTGAAGGAGAACAATGCCTGGTCGCATGAAGACGGGACTTAGTGTCAGGAGGATAGCAGCTAAAAAACTGGCTCCTCTTTCTGTCTCCACACCTAAACAGGCAGTGGAAAAAACGTTGGGCGTCGCCCCTCCTCCCACCTCTCCAGCCACCGCTGAAATATCACCTGCAACTGCTGCTCGGCTTCCAACTGAAGTGCCTGATGCAGGAGAACAGGAAACCGCTCTTGCAGCTCTTCATGGCGAAATCACTGATTTCCTGGATTGCGTCCGGGATCGCACTCCTCAGGAAGCTGGCGACGGCGATTTTGACATCAGGGAATTTATTAATCCCCCGGCACCTCTTAACTACCAGCCCCCCACTGAAGCACCTACGTCGCCCACTTACTCGCCAGTAACTCCGGAGGAACCTTCTCCCCAGGTCAGTCCAATAGAGGTCATAGACCTCACATCATCATTGCCAGCAGTCAACCCCATTGAAGTGGTCGATTTAACACAAGGGACATCTTCACCTGCTCACCAAGGGGGGTATTCACAGGTAGAGGTGATAGATTTGACAGGCCCTACTCCCCAATACTCTCTCCCGGTTCCGGTAGAGGAGCTGCTAAAAACCCCGCCGGAGAAAAGAACCTGTCCCGGTGAGAGTGAAGGGGAGCCTAAGAAGAAAAGGCAGAAACGCGCCTACAACAAGAAAACCCCTGTCTCTGCCCCTGCTTCTGTTTCCTCAGGTACTTCTTCCTATGCCTCCGAGCAATTTGGTTCTGCCCCAGGTGTTCCATCTGATAAAGACAAGTCACTAAGGCAAAAGTTTGGGGAGGGCACTGCCCCCAGTACTTCCAGCAAGCTTGAGGGCTTTAGGTTAGTACCTTTGGTGTCAAAGAAATGGCCTGCTCGATTTGGATTTCAAGAGATGTCACCTGCCCCTGACCAAGTTTTTTATCCGGAAGGGGATAATAACGCCTGCATAGAAATATACAGGGAACCTAGTATCAGGGGAGTATGCTTAAGGACGTACCTGGACAAACCTTACGAGCGGTGCTTAAATCTAGAGGCACGTGAGTTCAGGAACTTAGTGGACCAGATAGAGTGCATCCTTGGAAAGTACAAGGAGCTACATCGCCGAACTGCCCTTGGAGAAAGGAAGGTGGACAATCTCCTGTTGTCCTTGAACCAAGACTGCACCAACCCCCGTGGAGGACGGGCTATGATATTGGTGAACCTGTACAAGGGAACTCCTAAAGTTCATATAGGAACGGCCAGCTACGTTGAGGAAATGAACGCCTCGGTGTCTTCCAGCTACAGGATGCCCCCCTCAGCCACACACTGTGGACACACTGTGTCCCCCTTTATTCTGGAGGACATTAAATCACGTGTTGGACCCTTCCTAGACGAGACGACCGATTTCTACTCTGGGTAAGTGGTCAACTTTGTATAGTGTCTGGTCAACAGCTCCTTATTCAGTGCTTTCACATTATCATGTATATTACTTTTTTCGTAGTAAGATTTAAATGTACTCCATGTTTAGTCGACATAGCCCAGCATAGGTTTAAGTTCCTATAGTCAAACCTGAATGTACTCCATGTTTAGTCAGGACTAGAGAAAGAAACCGCAAAAAAAATGCCTCCCACAAAGGTAAAACAACTTTACACCGTCAACTGTCCAATGTGTAACATCCCTAGACCTCCACGTTTGGTCACTGTAGAAAACAGTGGTAAAACTCTATGTAACTCAGTTTCTTGTAAGAGAGAAATTTTTTCCGACAGCTTAGAAATTCCAAAAGAAATAGAAATAAATTCTTTACATAAAAGCAGTTACTGTGACAACTTCAAGTCCATAGCTTCAGGTTTGGCTGTGCTTGGTAAGCTTCAGTCCATTTTCAACGTCAGAATGACAAGTTTTAACAAAGACTTGGGAGCAAAACAGGTCATAGAAGCTCTTACCTCTATTCATAGAAATCAAGTTATGGCTTACAAAGTGGCTGTCTCTTTTGGAAGGTTGTTGTCTTCCTCTAAGGAGGAAGAAGAAGAGAAAGTTATGTACTTTCATGCTTCTGCCAACAATTCATCTTTGTTTTATGACAGTGAAACTCATAGAGACCCTTACATTTTCATTAGGGACGACAAAGACTTTGCAGAGTGTTTAGATTTAATTGAAAATAACATAAAAGAAGACACTCAAAGACCCTCTACTAAGTGGAGTGTCATAGGCAACGTGAACGCCAACATTACCCTCATAAGGGCTACGGGAGGAGAATATCTTTTAGGTAAAATGAACACTGTTCCCCCAGGTTTAAGGCAAAGAGGAATGCAGCACTTTCACAGAGACCCTAAAACCAAAAGGGGATACAAGGACAACTTGTGTTTCTTTAGATGCCTGTCTTTCTCCCTGTATGGATCTTTAGAAAAAACTCAAGAGCTTTTCCTTGAAGCCTATCCAGGGGTGAACAAGGAGACTTTTGAGGGCGTTGACATAAAAGATTTAGACAGGTTAGAAAAGGTGTTTGAAGTGAACATAAGAATTTTTTACCTTCCCTCTTTTGGTTAAAAAAAAGGGGCGACCTAAAATTATAAGGTCAAATATGTGCTCATCCAAAAAAATCATGAACTTGAACTTGCACAGGAACCATGTAAGTTTAATAACTAACATGGGACTGTATGGTAAAATGTACCCCTATGAAAAGTGTCATAAAGTTTTCACTCGTAGTTTCCTTTTAAAGCAACACAATGGGGTGAAAAAAGATTGCACCAAAGTCAGCTTCAGGTACAAAGGTGGAGCTTACAATCCATCCAAAACAGTTTTTCAAGTTTTAGAGGAACTGGGAATAGTTTGTTCACCTGAGAAAAAAATATACCCCTATAAAATTGTTTTTGACTTTGAAAGCTACTTCGTCCAACCTGAAAATCCATCCCCAGAAAATGCTAACACTGTGATAAAAAAAACACACATACCACTTTCTGCCAGCGTAGCTTCTGATTTTCCTGGACATACAGAACCAGTGTGTTTTGTCAGAAATTCCAACAGGGACGACGATCCTTTAGTAAAAAATGTGTTGGAACACATAAACAACTTGGGACAGATGATAGGAGAACAGGTAAAAGAGAATTTTAGAGATGTTTTAGACGACCTAGACTCTCTAGAAGAAAAACAAAAGGAATTAGAACATAAAGCTAGCAAAGTTTTTCCAGCAAAGAGCAAAAAAAAGAAAAAAAAGATCTCCCATGTTCTTGAAGTGAAGGAAAAACTTCTTACCTACATAGAAAGAGTCCCTGTTTTAGGTTTCAACTCTGGGAAGTATGACATTAATTTGATAAAAAAGGAATTTCAAGACAGAAATGAAAACCATAAAAAAATGCAACAAGTACATAGCAGTGTACACAGACCATCTTCTTTTCCTTGACATGTTCAACTATTTGGCACCAGGTTATTCCTACGCGAACTACCTGAAAGCCTTTCTTAAAGGAAAAGCTGAAAAAGGTTTTTTTCCCTACGAGTGGATGGACAACGTAAGAAAACTAAACAACAAAGCTCTTCCTCCACGTCACTGCTTCTACAGTTCTTTTTCAGGTGGTGGAATAAGCAAAGAAGATTACCTTGAATGTAAAAAGGCCTGGGCAGAAAACAAAATGAAAACTATGAAGGACTACTTGATATATTACAACAACTTGGACGGTAAACCCTTTGTTTTAGCCATAAACGAGCACACAAAATTTTTTATAGACCGTGGGGTAGACATGTTTAAAGATGGTTTAACTTTGCCAGGTTTGACCTTGAAGTTTCTTTTCAACAACACTGCACCTAATGCCACACCTTACATTCTTTTTGGTGAGAAAGAAAGGGATGTTCACTCCTTGCTCAGACGCAACTTAGTAGGGGGCCCCTCTATTATATTTCACAGACATCACAAAAGTGGAGAAACAAGAATAAGACAAAAAAAATACGGGCCACAAAGTAAAGTATGCAGACACATAGTAGGGGTAGACGCTAACAGCTTGTACCTTAAGTGCATGGGTGAAGAACACTGCACAGGTTATTATGTAGTGCGCAGGAAAGAAAACGATTTTCAAGCTGTCTGCAGTCAACAGATTAGCTACTTAGCCACAGAATGGTTGTGCTACAAAACTGTCACAGACAACGTGAAAATATTACACCAATACAACTACGGGGAGGTTGTATTAGGTTCAAGAAAAATAAAAGTGGACGGCTATGATCCAGCTTCAAGAAAAGTATACCAGTTTCACGGGTGCTACTGGCATGGCCACATGTGTCACCTCACTAAATCAGTTTTGAAAGAATCCAACGGAAAGGCATGGTTAGAAGAAAAAAAACAAAATACGATTTTGACTACCCTATATCTTCAGTCGTTGGGTTACCAAGTAGAGGAAAAGTATGAGTGTATGTGGATGAAAGAAAGAACTGAAAGTTTGTGTAAAAAAACAAAAAGTGAATGGGGAATTAAAAGACCATCGTGCCAAGGTAGAAAAAGTCAGGATGAAATACTGAGAGGGGTTTCAAGAGGAACAACTTTTGGACTTATCCAAGTAGACATAGAAACACCTGAATCTTTGAAAGAAAAATTCAGCGAAATGACACCTATATTCAAAAACTGTCTAGTAGGAAAAAATGACGTAGGTGAACATATGAAACGTTACTTGGAAGGGGCAGGTAAGCTAAAGCAACCACAACACCAACTTATAGGCAGCTACCACGCTGAGGGAATTTTGTTGGGAAATCCTCTCTTAAAGTGGTACCTGGAGAAAGGTTTGGTAGTTATGACAGTACACCTTCTCATAGAATACACACCAGAACGGACTTTTTTACCCTTCATGGATGAAGTCACCAAAGCTAGGAGGAAGGGTGACGAAAACATAGACTGTAAGATTCTGTCAGATCTCTACAAACTTTTGGGAAATGATTCATATGGTAAGACCATATGCAACAGACAAAACTTTGTTCAAACAAAGTATCTTCACCCCTCTAAGGCAAGATGTTTGGCCATGCACTGGTCGGTACAAGATGTGCAAGACATAAGCGACAACACGGTAGAACTGTCCTGTTTGCCCACCTCCATCACCTACGACCTCCCAGTTCAAATAGGTTTCATGGTATACCAATACGCCAAACTTAAAATGTTGGCCTTCTATTACGACTTTCTCCTTGAATACATAGATGAGAAAGATTTTGAAATGTGTGAAATGGACACTGACAGTTTTTACTTTGCTTTAAGTGCAGAGAACATAGAAGACGTCATTATTCCTGAGAAACGTGAAGCTTTCTTCAGAGAACGTCACAAATGGTTGCCCTCTGAATCATGTGACAACAGTCACCACAGAGAGACCTATGTTCAGACCAAAGTATTGGGTGAGCTGTGGCTACCTCAACCATGCTTGTCTGGCATTTGACAAGACAACCCCCGGATTGTTCGAAGTGGAGTGGGAAGGTGATGAAATGACTGCCTTAAACTCTAAATGTTACATAGGCACAGGAGTGAATGTGCCCGTTAAAATGAGTTGCAAAGGGGTAATTCAAAAACAAAATCCCCTAACCACTGACAAGTACAAAGAAGTACTGGACAGTGAAAACGTTGTCACGGTAGTCAACAAAGGATTTAGAGTAGTTAACCACAGTGTTACCACTTACTCTCAAAGGAAACAAGGTCTGACCTATCAGTACATAAAGAGACAAGTACCGTAATCTCTCGCGTAGAAGGCGCAGCCCGCGTAGAAGGCGCACCCCCAACTCAGGGAAGGTTGGTTCAGTAGAAGGCGCACCTATCTCCCCTGAATTGGTATTATGAAAAAACCCACGTATAAGGCGCACCCCCAACTCAAGGAGGTCTGGTCCGCGTACAAGGCGCACCTAGGCATGACCTGCCTAAAAGGGTCTCCTTGTAGTTGGGGATAGCCGTAGTTAAGGTTGAAATCAGGTTGGGTATGATGCTGAACATATATTTTTTTTTAATGCCACAAATGAGGTGTGACCAGAAGTAGAACTTATCTCTAACATTTTATCATCAGTTCTTTTGATTTCTCTTCCTACAGTCATGCATTCTATCAATGTTGTAGCATGTTAGGGAATGAATTTAAATCAAAACATTATCTAAACATAGTTTGAGCATCTATTCTTAAGTCAAACACATAGCAAGTGTATATAAATGGTATACTGGCTCCATCTGGTGGCACTTCTAGGAATCATTCCTATTGAATACAGGATTATAAGTGATCATGGTCAAGATATAGTTTGCATTATTATTATGTGTTAGATTGTATTCCCAGTACTGTAGTTGTAAATGGATTTTAGGTTATCCATGCTTAGATCACTGTTTTACATGATACATTTCATGTTATCATGTCAATAGGCCCTCATGATGTGGTTGATTTGTCAAAACTGTGTCAGAAGATAGTATACAACTGAAATTTACCTCAAACTGTACCTTAATCATGATCATTTATAATCATGTATTCAATAGGAATGATTCCTAGAAGTGCCACCAGATGGAGCCAGTATACCATTTATATACACTTCCTATGTGTTTGACTTAAGAATAGATATTCAAACTATGTTAAGATAATGTTTTGATTTAAATTCATTCTCTACCATGCTATAACATTGATAATATGCATGAATGTAGGAAGAGAAATCAAAAGAGCTGATGATACAATGTTAGAGATAAGTTCTACTTCTGGTCACACCTCATTTGTGGCATAAAAAAAAAACATATGTTCAGCATCATACCCAACTTAATCACAATTGAGATATGGGAAAAACCCGCGTATAAGGCGCACCCCCAACTCAAGGCAGCCTGCCTCCCGCGTATAAGACCCACTCACGGTCTGATTCGCGTATAAGACGCGCCTTATACGCGGGAGATTACGGTATGTGAAGACGGTGTAAGCACCCTACCCCTTTCTATATGAAAAAAAGTTTCTTTTTCTAGTTTCACTTCCAGTTGTACATTTTGTTGAAAGAAAAACTTTTTTTAAAAAAATTGTTCAAATGAACATTTTTCTCCATAGAAAACAGTGTTAAAATGAAAAATGGTTTTTTGAACAATTGTTCAAGCAAACATTTGTTCAAATGAACATTTTTCCCCATAGAAAACAGTGTTAAACTGGAAAATGTTTTTTTGAACAATTGTTCAAACAAACATTTGTTCAAATGAACATTTTTTCCCATAGAAAACAGTGTTAAACTGGAAAATGTTTTTTTGAACAATTGTTCAAACGAACATTTGTTCAAATGAACATTTTCCCCCATAGAAAACAGTGTTAAACTGGAAAATGTTTTTTTAAAAAATTGTTCAAACGAACATTTTTTCCCATAGAAAACAGTGTTAAACTGGAAAATGTTTTTTGTTCAAATGAACATTTGTTCTAATAAACAAGAAATGTTAAAAATGTGTAATGTATCAAAAAAATGACAAAAGTAAAAAAAAGTGAACTGTATCACCCAAAAAAATCCAAAAAAACTTTTCACAAAAGTGAACGATATAAATGTTCACAACAAAAAATAAAAATCCGACGCTAAAGAAATTAACTTGGAATTGAAAAAAGTGGTACCAGATTTCTTTACTCATAGCGTCACCTTCACCAGATTTTCAGTTTCTGGTTAGATTTAAGCTATCATTTAAGATGGAAAGTTTAGAAGCTATGCTTGTGGAGCAAACCACAGAAACTCCACCTTATGACTATTACATGCGTCCAGTTTTACAAAGTGTTGCTTCATATAATCAAGCTTCCTCTATAACACCTGACAATGATATAAGTTCTGTAGCATGTGGATGTTCCGAAAATTTCTTTTGGGAAATAATACCTGCAGAAAACATTGGTTATTTTAGAGGAGCTGAACCAGACACTGTTGACCACTGTATAACTAGTGTTAAAATGTACAAATATTTCTCTTCAGCTTTCTGGGACACCTACAGAAACTGCATGTACTATTGTCAAGTGAAAAAAGTTAACTTGATATCGCATGATTGGTGTATAGGAGTATATCAATTGCACACTGAACCTGGCTGCCCAAGACACTACACAAGGTACACTTTAGGAAGTGTAAGAAATTTTGCTGTTACTCTCCAAGAGTTAGAATGTAATCCCATAGTAGGAGTGTTTTGTCAGTGTAACTGTAAACTGGAAGTATCTGCTATTGCTAAAACTATTTGTTTCACATGTCTACAGGTCTCACTGGAACTTCACGCCTTAAGTATACCTGGAGTGAGAAATCATTTCTCTTTCGAGGTAAACTTTAAGGATGGTTTTTTATCTGGTCTTTTACCTGGACCCAAAAACAGCCAAATTTACTTCCTGGCCCAGGCTTTGTTTGAGCATGCTATATCTAACATAGCCAAACTTAACAGTTATTGTTTCCACAACACATGGAAAACTAGTCTTACTGGTCAAAGCTGGTATCAAGCAAGTAAATTCACACACAACAAATGTTTCTGTTGTATATGTGCACGCCCCGGAAATGGGAAATCTGGCTTCATCTGTAAATATTGTGTATAATAAAAATATAATCTGTTATGTGAATTGAATGAGTTGTGTTTTATTTTAATGTATTGAAATGAACAGAGATAACAAAATGAGTCATAAGTATTGCGTAAATCCATAGAAATATTGCATCATAACATGAGTCATGGATATTGTGTAATTTCTTACAATCATTGTGCAATACACCTTCATACGTAGGTCATACTTTTTTGCAAGTAGGTTAGTAGGTCACTTCCGGTTCGCAAGTAGGTCAACCCTAGGTATTGCGCAATTCTCTTAATTTATGCAACTAGGTCAGATCACTAGGTCAAATGGAATCCAGCTCTCTGATTGGTTGAAAAAACTAGGTCATGACCTTATGACATCACTTCCTGTCAAATCCAGCCCTCTGATTGGTTGAAACTAGGTCACTTCCGGTCGACCAGTAGGTCATGACCTAGTTAGTAGCTAATCCATTGCGCTCAGTTTGCATGTGTAATGGTTCGTATCGACTTATATGTTGGGTGGCTCGTTGGCTCGCTTATCACTAAAGACACCAACACAACACAAGTGATTCGGGTTGGGCAAAGCCCCGGATACCCCTACCTCTTGGGTAGGACTTTATTCAACTCTGTTCACAGTCTGTAACGGAATGCAGATGCAGAGCCATGTCCCGACGCCGGTTGGTCGAAAACGAGCCGTCACAAAGCTTGCTCGGACGGTCTCCGAGTACGCACTGAAGTAGTGGCTTGTGGTGTATATGGTGCTCCATGATATGGCAAGCGAAGCGAGGCTTTGTCACGAACATCTTCTCTCCTGTGAGGGCGAGCTGGCAAGACTCGAATGGGCACTTACGGCGGTTGCCGGTTGGTCCCCATTGTGTCATAGCCCATTGAACTTTCGTCCGGGCCTCGTAGTTGTATATCGACCCCAATTTGGATTTGAGCTGGTCAATCCAAATGAGGTAGAATTTTCCTACTGGCGTATCCGAGGGGCCGGACTTCATCCATCTTTATTGACGGCGCCCGGGCACATGTAGTGGACTGTGTCGTAAGCACAGTCCGCGAAGCAGCAGGGAGTCCGTTCCTTGAACCCCTCGGCTGCATTC
Organism: Acholoe squamosa; assembly: GCA_949317995.1. Taxonomy (NCBI): domain Eukaryota; kingdom Metazoa; phylum Annelida; class Polychaeta; order Phyllodocida; family Polynoidae; genus Acholoe; species Acholoe squamosa. The sequence goes on from OX439052.1 coordinate 25,471,617, forward strand.
TTCCACATCCATTTCTGATTGTCATCTTTGGGGATGTCCGTGGTCATTTCTTCCCACGTCGTCACAGACTCCAAATCAGATTTGGCTGACTCGGGCAGCTCTGGGTCACTTGCACTCCCCTCACTGTCCGTGTAGATGCCCTCCCCTTTACGGCCGGCTCGGCTGGTGGTAGTAGTACCAGTAGTAGGTACTTGGTAGAGGTTTTGGCGCTCGTCCCGCTGGTGCTAGCAGAGGATGCTGCAGTAACCGAAGTGGCTACCGTGGTTGTTGGGGTGCTGGAGACGGGCGTCTTCGGGTCGCCCTTACCCCTCGGCTTGGTGGGGGGCGCGGGCTCCGCCGGAGACGCTTTTGCTCCATTCTTCTTTTTGCGGCGCACGGCCTTGGGTGGCTGCGCCAGCACTTCGGGACTAGAATCCGACTGACGTGGATCCTTGTCCCTTGAACGAGGGCTCCTCCTGCCACTGACCGGGGAGTCAGAGCCTTACTTTGGGCCAGTTGTTTCTGGTGGGCCCGACGGGTAGCGGTTAGCTCCCTCTGCTGTTTGGCCAGCTCGGCTCGCTTGGCCTCCACAGCAGCCTGTTGCCGTGAGATATCCTCTTCCGAGATCTCACCGGCCGCCTCAGGGATGTTGTCGCCCGGTTCATCATCGGCTTTGGATCTCTCAATGGCGATCCTGATGTCCTCCACTTCCAGGTCACTCTCGGTGAGAGGACCCTTTGGTGCTGGCTTACGGCTCAATCGCTTGACCCGTCCGGATTCCACCGACGACTGTGTGACGGTGGAGTCTGTATCCATGTCGGATTCAGACTCTCTTAACTGAGCGGCCTTCCGGTTAATGTCTTCAGAACGCAGCACAGCTCGGGCCAAGCTCTCGTTGACCGCCATCTCCTCCGCCAACCGTTTATAGTTGTGGAGCCAGGAAACAGGCATGTTTTCTGCCAACTCGTCCGTGCACGAGTCCATGACCAGAGTCTTGAAGTCATCTGGTATGGTATCGGGCACGCCGGGTGTTTCTGCGAGTGGACCGCATCCGAACATAGAGGGATGCATGGGGATGTAGGTCCCCCAAGAGGTGTACACGACACCGGACTCCACGTCCACGTGGGCCATGCGCTCGGTGTGTAGGACATCAAGGTTATCACCCGAAGCCGTTGCTGTAGACGTGGGCTCCGGGCGCGGTGGAGGTGGAGGTGGCATCCTCTCTCTGTCATTGACCACGGCCATTCCAGAGAGCGTGAGGGCGGCTTCCTCGACTTCGGATCCCCTTGCAGGGACCGCCGTTGAGGAGTCCATACTCTCCTCAACCCGAGATGAGACCGACGGGTCCTCGCCTGCCTCCAACTGGACATTGGCGGTTTGACGCGCGGCGTCAATCGTCCCCTGTGCCATGGCACTGAGGGCGACTTCCAATTTAAAAATTGGCAAATGTGTTGGACTCCTCCTGAAGGATTCGTCCAACAAAGGGAGGAAGTGTGGGTACACAAACCACGCAGCTAACGGCTGCTAGAGGCCAGGCAATAACCGGAGCGAAACAAGTGGCGTCTTACCGCCACAAGTCCACTCTAGTTATGAACAATATGACGTCAGACCTCTCGTCTCGCGAGATCCCGCAAGGGCTATCCGGTGACCTAGTTCTGCACTTTCCCGCCGCGTCTGCGGCGCCACCTAGCGAACCATATCCGAACAAACATTCGACTCGACATGCGAGACGCGGCCTACCACCCGAGTGCTATCGTCTGGAGCTTGGCGGTGTATACAACGCTTCAAAGCGAATGTACCGGTTAATCCGACCGCCGCTCACGGGATACAGCTACCTGGGGAGGGCGCGTTCGGCATCCCTAGCTAGCGGCGAACAACACGCAGCAGCTCGTTGTGTACTGAGTTAGGTTACAGCAGACCTCAACCGGGGGCTGCGTCTAACACCTTCGGTTAGCATTTTATTCTTCCCGGCTTTACGTACGGCCTTCTCCGGGTCCCGCTTAGCCACGGCGAGACCTTTCCCATACGTAATGCCTTCACTCAGCGAGACATTTTTCCGTTTCTTACGATTAGGTCGTTTCCTGGCCTTCGTCTTCTTGTTACCTATTCCCCCAGCTTCCGGCGCTTTCCTCGGCCGGCCTCTAGGGCGTTTCCCGGGTACCACCACGTTGGGCCTGCTAGGAGCAGGCTCAGGTGATGGTAACCGAACTCCCTCTCCGCCTCTTCGCGTCCCTTCCAGGGCCGAAGTTTTCCGACATTTGTCTTCCATTTCCTACCAGTTAGGCAGTCCTCCATCATCACCGTGGACTCGGAGATGATGCGAATAATTTTAAATGGACCTTCCCAAGGCGTTACGAGCTTCAACCGTTCCAGTGGCTCGTAGTACCTTAGTACTTTGTCCCCGACATTAAAACGAATTCTTTTGGCATTGGTGTCATAACCCACCTTCTGCCATTTCGCACTCTTCAGCAGTTCTTTCCGAACGGCCTCGTATGCCTGTTTGAACCTATCCCTTAACGAGTCTACAAACAATACGGTGCAGGGCGCCTCTGGGTCTATCCCAACCACTCCATACACTAAGTGTGCGGGCAGACTTAGTGTATGGATGTCCTCGCCAAACACTAGCATATTTGGAGTACAATTAGTAGATGAATGGACAGTGTTGTTGTAGGCGTGTACTACAAACTCACACTGTTCATCCCAGTCGTCCTGGTGGGTATTAACCAGGGGCTTTAGCACTTGTATCAGGGTTCTATTGAACCGTTCTACCTGTCCATCCGACTGTGGTCGGTATGGGTTGGTTCGGGTCTTGCAAATAGCTAGGTAATGGCACATTTCCTGCCATAGCTCTGACTCAAACTCTCTCCCTTGGTCGCTGTGCATCATAAGGGGGACACCCAAATGAAGCACCCAGCCTCTCACAAACGCCTCAGCGCATGTGGCGGCTTTGTGATTGGGAAGAGGAAACACCCGAGTGTACTTTGTATAATAAACGGTTACGACCATCATGCAAGTATTATCTCTGGGCGTCGTTTTGATTCCGCTGATGATGTCTATCGCTACTCGAGCGAACCTGACACCAAACAATTCCTGAGATAAAGGTTGCTTTCCCAGGCCGGGTCCCGGCTTGTTTTTACAACAATCCGGGCAAGTGGCGATCCACCGAAGTAGGTCACCTCTCATTCCGGGCCAGTAGTAACGTCTTTGTAGACGCTCTATCGATCTCTTCTTACCGAAATGACCACTAGTTTGGTGGCCATGCCAATAATACATGATATCCCTCCTCATCGGGGTGGGAATCACTATTTGTAACAGTCTACCGTTGGTAGATGTAGTCTTCCACCTGCACAGTATGCCGTCTCGGATCTCTAACTCGGTGCATTGAGCTAGCAATCGCCTCGTTTCCCTATCTTCTAGGGATAACAACGGCCTTGCCGGTTTAATACCTGTCTGTAGGTATTCCATTATGCGCGCAGTGGTGGGATCCGACTGTTGGAACTTCTTGATGGTCTCCGGGGAACAATCGAGATAGCTACATACAGCCTCCTCCCAGGGGATACGGGGGGTGGTATAATTAAATACCAACCCAGCTACCACAGCATTGTGGGCCCCGCAGTCTTCACAAGTGGCATTCTGGCACTTTTGGACGGGTCGCCTCGACAAGGCATCCGCATTGATATGTTTAGCACCGGGCCGGTGCTCTATTTGTTTGTGCTCCAATCCGAACTCGGATAGATGAGCTAACCATCGTCCAATCATCCCCTCAGCATCCTTAAAGTTAAGGAGCCACCTAAGAGACGAATGGTCGGTTCATAAAGTAAAGTCAGTTCCCCAAAGGAAATGCTTAAACTTCTTTGTATACACCACTACCACGAGGAGTTCTCGTTTAGTGGTACAATAATTACACTGGGTCTTGCTTAGCGTGTTGCTAGCGAATGCTATTGGGACTTCGACTCCATCCTGGACCTGAGAGAGAGCCTCCCCGATTGCATCATTGCTCGCATCTGTGTCTAATATGAAATGTCCCTCGGGAGTGGGATATTTCAATACGGGTGTATTTCTAAACAAATCCTTTATTTTATTAAAAGATTCTTCTTGCTCGCTGGTCCATGGGAATGGGTCCCGTGCCCTACCCAGGGTCCAGTGAGCTAAGCACTGTATTGGAAAACTGACACGAGAGTAATTCGGTATGAAATCACGGTAGTAGGAACATTATCCTAAAAATGATCTCACCTCCTTAGCACTCGTGGGTCGTTCCCAATTCTCTACAGCTTCTAATTTCTCCGGATCCGCCCTCACTCCGTGAGGGGTGATGATCCTTCCCAGATATGTAATTGTTTTCTTAAACAGATTACATTTCTTGGGTTTAAGTTTTAGACCATTGGATAGTATCCGGTCGAGTACCAATTGCAGATTTGCATGGCATTCCTTAAACGACTTGCCGAACACGACGACGTCGTCCAAGTAGACCAAGCATTTCTTCCACAAAAGGTCGCTCAACAAGGATTCCATCATGGCCTCGAATGTGGCAGGGGTGTTACACAATCCGAAGGGCAAGACATTATACTCGAATAGCCCCATATGACTAGAGAACGCGGTTTTCTCTTTGTCATCGGGGTGCATCGGTATCTGCCAATACCCGGATTGCAGATCCAAGGTACAGAACCATTGGTTCCCACCCAAGCTATCTAAAGTCTCGTCTATCCTAGGCAGAGGATACGAGTTCTTCTTTGTTATACCATTCAATTTTCGGTAATCTACACAAAAGCGGATTGTACCGTCTTTCTTAGTGGTCATACAAACAGGGCTGGACCAGGGACTCGAGCTCGGCACGATGACCCCTAGGTCCAACTGCTTTTGTATTTCCTGTTCACAAATTAACTTCTTCTTAAGAGGAAGTCTGCGATACGGGATTTTAAAAGGTTTCTCGTCGCCCACATCTATAGTGTGCAACACCTTATCGGATCTGCCTACCGGTCCTCCTTTCCTACCGAAAGCACTCTCGTACCTCTGTAGGAGTTTCGCTAGGCATTCCTTATCCTCTGTATTCTGTAAATCTGATTGTTCAACCAGTTTCTGAAATTCTTCATCCAAAGGATGCTTACTAACAGGGTTTAGTGGTTTATTGAACCTGGCCTCGGCAACGTGTTCTACCGAACTCATCTCTCCCACACTGTCGCCTCGTTTCAAGTAAACCACCGAACCACTTCGGTTAGTTATGGGTAATACAGACCATGCTGCATTAGCCACCAATGTGTCCACTGAATCCAACCCGATACTTGATAAATATACCGTGTCGGGTTCAAAGACTCCAGTTTCATTCCTTTGGGCCATTGATCCGCCACAAAGGACATCGCAAGTGGTACCCGGTGGGATCTTCACCGTGTGTATCACCGATGCAACCGAAGACACCTGTCTCAATACGCACTGGACATGCAAGCCATACGGGTTCCGTATACTCATCATACCATCCCTGGGATCCAAGACGGCCCCATATAAGCTTGCAAAATCCAATCCGAGGATTCCGTCATCACTAACCTCTGCTATAGTTGGCGAAAGAACGAATTCTTTGCCTCCTATGCGGATAGGCATAAACGTCCTACCAAAAGTATGCATACTGCCTCCGTCGGCTGTGCAAGCATTTACCCCCGTTTTGAGGTTCTCATGACTGCTGGCCACCGAGTCGAAGAATCTTTTGGACACACAGGAGTGGCTGGCTCCAGTATCCACCAAGAACTCTCCTACCCGGCCTTCCACAGATATGGGTACATACCACCGTCTCCCCCCTAAAGGAGAGGGGTTGCTGGTAAACTGGTGAAAGTCTCCTGAATAACCAAGATTCAATCCGAGTCCTCTCAAAAACTCCAGACACGGATGACTTGGGGGAAGGCGTGTCCCACACACTCGAATCAACTCCTTGATCCATCCTTCCTCTCCCCCAGTGCGGCCACTCGCCTCCATATGTTCACCACCGTACACATAAGCACCAGGGTCCCTGGCCCCGGCCGTGGTGCAGGGGTGCGTACCCACAGCCACCCGGCCTCCAGGTGAATTTGACTCGAAATCTTCCACCGGATTACCCCCGGTAGCATTTTGGCATTCGTTCCATACTGGGGTTATACCCAATGCCGTGGATACAACCCCCACTAGTTTCCCACATCAGTGGAATCCGTAGCGTTCTGTTCCCCTTCGCCGTTATCTTCGGCTTCATAGAAGGCAGCCATTACCGGCTTAGCAGTGGTACATTCAGACGAATAGTGTCCCATGCGTTGACACCTGAAACACTTAACCGTCCGGCGATCCACTCTGGGTCTCTGCCGGCTGGCTTGGAGGGCATCTGTAATTTTCTTACACATATCCTCCATAAGTTTGGTCATGTCCGGAGGTTGACCCGTCGCTTTATCAGCGCTGTCAGAGGGCTTAGTTGCCTTCCCACCAACTTTCGGGTCACTCCTGACCTTGGATGGCGGTTTAGAATCCCTCGGTTTACTAAACGCCTTCCTCGGAATGTACTTCCTACCTGAAGTATTTTTCCTAAGCTGCATCGAGCAAAAGGTGCCGTCCTCCTGCTCGATATCAATAAGTTCAAAATCATCCGAGGTATTATCTACCTCGGATCGCTGAACTACCGATGCTAGTGGAGCCGAGCCCGTGGTATTCGGGATGTCTCCGGCTAGCATGGCTCGCTTCTTCACGGCCATATCTATACCATTAAATATGCCGTGCAATGTTACGCCTTCTTTCCAAGCATCTCTCGCAGCAATCTGCTCGTCTCGGTCTCTCAGACCCTTGACGAATTGTGTGATCAAATCATCCATATACCAGTCCTGGTTTTCTGTACCGGGTCTGGCCTTGCTTAACAGGGCATGCAGTTCCATACCGTATGCTCTGAAAGCTTCATTTGGCTTCTGTGTATGTTTCTTAAAACGGACCATCGGATCCTCCTTGACCATGTTACACAATAGTCCGCTAGCAGATTCAACTAACTGCTCAAAACTTCCTATGAGGCCATACCAGGTCCGCCATTGCTCCACTGCCATGCGGCCCAGCCCGCCTTTCAAGCATCTTACTAGATGTGGCTTGGCCTCGTATGGGGTCCAACCATTGCAGTTCATCACATCGATGAAATCTTCAAACAATTCTTTCCATGGCCGAGTACCGTCGTATTCTTTAGGAATCACGGCTACCCTTCGGGCTGAATTGTGAGCATACATAAATCTAGTACATTGTTGTTTACTCCATTCAATCGCTTTGGTTTCATTCAAGGTTCGATTGCCTCCTATTCCACCAAAGCTTGTATTGTTTGGTGGTGGCGGTGGTGGTGGTTGGCTATACGTCCACTGTGTACCACTGTAGTTCGTATAGCCACCACCCCCTTGGTTAGGGCCAGTACCCGAGGCACCATCACTACCTGCGTTGGTGCAGTTACCCGAAGTACCGTCCCCACCCTGAGCACCAGTGTGGTTAGTGCCGGCCTGGTGACCGCCATCGGACGGTTGGCCCACATAGTTTGGCTGATTACCACCGTTAGGTGGAGTTTGTTGGTTGCTGGTGTTACCAGCTCCCAATCTGACATCATCTGTCTGGTCCACGTGTATGTGGAATCCATTAGTTTCCGCACTTGTGTCGGAAGTATCCCTAGGCACGAAGTCCGGGTCTAAGTTATGGACTATCGGGACCTCGCTTATCCAGACTCTACTAGTTCGGCCGTGCTTATCTTGGGTTCTGATGTAAACTCCCCCTTGATCTACATTCCGCGTCGCATTGTCATTGACAAAGGGATTGTACTGCGGATGCTTAGGTGTTAAACAGGAAACTGGCTCTCCTTGTTTAACAAACATCGAGTTCGGGTTTACATCCTTGCTCGCCGGAGGAGCATTCGCCTGCTCCTGTTCCTGTAAATAACTCTCCATAGCAGATTTATTTAATGTGAGGGTAGCTACATCCGTAGTAAGGTTTCGCTGCTCCTCCCTTAGCTGTGCATTTTCTGACAAGATCTCGGATCGAATCTTCTCATTATCTGCAACAGCTCGGTTACGCTCTTCTTGGGCGGCTACTGCCTCCCGCTTAAAAGTATCCTTTAATAGACGATACTTTTCACCTTTTTCCTTTTGAGACCGCTGATATTCACTGGTCTCCCTCCAGATCTCGGCTTGTTCCGAGATTAACTTGGCTTCTGTCTCCACTTTACGGAGCTGAAGTTTCTTCAACTTTTCCTCCATGGCATGCAACTCGGATTGTAATCTGCTTACGTCCCGGGCCTTAGCAACTTCCTCGGCTCTAGCCTTCTCAATTGCTCTGAATCTATTGGCTTCCTCGAGCTCCAGCTCAGCCAACTTTTTATCCTTCTTTCTCGTCTTTCTCCTTTCGCTCCAATTGGTGGGCTACAGAAGATCAACGATATTTGAGGTCGGATTCCTTCAGAATCGCCTCCTGTTCAACGGAACGGAGCTTACCGATCCGAGCTTTTGTCTCCTCCTCTATCTTCGCTTGGGCTGCCATGAATTGCTCATGCTGCCTCTTAGCCTGTAGCTCTACCTGCTCTTTGGCTTTCAAATAGGCCGAAGTAGTTTTATACCCGGGGCCCATCCGACGTCCGTATATCGACTTGCGGCTGCCTCCAGGCTTAAACATGGGAGTCAGACAAGCCTTCGTCCAGAGATAGGCCTAGGGAGTGCCTCTCCGAGCTCCTCGGTAGGGTCTCCCAGGGCCTAGTCTTCGGGGTTGCTGTAGGAACCTCTGGATCCTTTACAGCCTTACTATCGTCGCTATCATGATCCAACGACGTCATTAATGGGGCCACCCCGGTTGCCCCGTCCAATGCAGCGCCAGTAGGAGTGGCGGTACGCTGCATAGGGCTTTGGGCTTCTGGTGTGTCCAAATTACTAGCCGAGCTTGCAGGGACCATGGGCCCCAGCTGGCGTCTACTAGTCAATACTTGAGACCAATCGCTCAAGTTCAATGTAGGGGGTCTAAGTACCCCCCTGTACAATCCTGTATCCGAGGCAAACTGTTTAGGTGTGCCCGGATACAATTTAACAATGCCGTCTCCATTTCTGGTGGCACCGTCTGCTAGACCGGCTGTAGAGAAAACAGTCTGTAACCCTCCGGGTTGAACACATGTTGTTGACCCGGTTGCCAGTCTAACAACAAATGCTGGGATGTGAAGCCATCCTCTTCGAATCCCTCTAGCCCAGGGCTGGAGGGACTCGTATCGGGTTTACCGAGGCTCTCGGCCAATGTGACCGCGCTCCACCCCCGAACCAACTGGTCATGGCACTAGTGTAATGGTTCGTATCGACTTATATGTTGGGTGGCTCGTTGGCTCGCTTATCACTAAAGACACCAACACAACACGAGTGATTCGGGTTGGGCAAAGCCCCGGATACCCCTACCTCTCGGGTAGGACTTTATTCAACTCTGTTCACAGTCTGTAACGGAACGTCTTGACTGGACCATGTCCAGTCCCCTTCTGCGGCTCGTCCGGCTTCTTAGTAGAAGCTGGATGCGAGGCATGGTGCTGCCCCCTCTTGTACCAGCCGGGTATCGCAAAGCGACACCTAGTTGGCATAGAAGGAACGAGCAACACACGAACACGTCTCTCGGATGAACTGCACTAATATATATACAATGATGCCGGCCCCTACACTGTATATACTACTTTTATTCTTATATTTGAGTCAGGCAACTCGTAAGCCAGCTGTGCGCCCTGTGTTTGATATGTTATTGTTGTAAATACTACCGTAAACTCCCGCGTATAAGACACATCTTATACGCCAAACAAAATGCTGGTGCGTCTTATAGCTTACTCTCAAGTTGGGGGTGCGTCTTATACGAGGGGTAATTTTACTATAGAAATGTACTGAATTTACAAAATTGGTACCTAAGAGGTGTGTCTTATACACAAAAATGCTGAGTTTGGGGTGCGTCTTATACGCGCAATGCGTCTTCTACGCGGGAGAATACGGTATAACTTAGTTACTACCCATTGTGTAACAGCTTGTTATAGTTTTGGTGGGGGTGGTGTAGGGGCACAGTTTAGTATTAGTGTCTATGGCTTACTAGTTTCCGAGCGGAGCGTTCCTTCGGGTTGAGGCCTGTTACGCCTGGCGGATGGTGGCAGCACTGCCTCCAGGCTCCCCGGCTTAAACATGAGGGGTCTCCACCCAACCCCTGTGGATATATAATGGTCAGAAGCTAGTGAGACAGAATCCCCCAGATTCTGTACGAACACCCTGACTCCGAAGCCTTACCTGGTAGTCACAAATCAGAGCTATCCGAACGATAACACGTTTACTCGGAATACCCTTAGTTTACTCTATATTAGGATATTGAATAAATCTTGTTGACTTCTGAACCGGACATTCTTGTATTGGTGATCCTTTCCGAACAAATAGACAGCCGGTCTAAGATAGAACCATTACAATACAATACATACATCCCTGACCTCAGGTCATCCATACTACTCAAAACTCAAACAATAAGGCTCATCCAGGATAAGTTTTAGGTACAAGCTATGCCTTACATAAAAGCTGAGCATTATATTTATGTATGATACGACAGTACTCTGGTGACTTTTTCTGGACTGGTTAGAAAATGTTGAGAAATTTTCATATATTTTAGATGCTGTAGGATCATTAATTGTCCAATTTACAACCAATAAAATAATTTTGAAGAGAGATGGGAGACTTGACTGACTAGCTGCCTGTGTTTGTACCCACACTACAGACAGATATCAGCAGTCCAGCCATCCTCCATAAATGGCTGGGTGCTTAGTAGGAATGCATGGGCGATTTTCATTGGTCAATGAGGGTGGGAGTGTCAGTCAGGAGATGCACGTTTGCATGATGTGTATTATACTAATAGTAGTGTGGGAGGGGGAGGGGGGGTGGGGGCAGTGGCAGGGAGTGGGATAGGACCAATACACATCCAGGTTCAGTCAGATTCTTATCTAGATCAAAGGGGGCAATAAAATAATTAAGTAATTAGCTGGAATACACATTTCTAGATTTTTTAGTGTAAGGTCATTTCAGTCTTAGGTGATACTTGGGTGAGTATACGCTCTGCGATTCACCTAGGTTAGCCAGGTTAATGGGAGACTTAAATGGAGATATGCAAAGTGGACATCAGGGGTTTGCCCAAAGGTGGGGACTCCACCCTTAGGGACCCCTCTTTGGACATACTTATGGGTGGACTAAAATGGGGGGTCCTTGGGGTCAGTACCCCTGGTGGTGAGGGGTTGCTAGCAGGATATTTCATAAAGGCATGCCACGGACTCAAGGCATTAATACATTTATCTCTTTAGTGGTAGGCCTATTGATCTTTTTTAAAGCAAGACTAAGTGGGGGAGGAGTCTTTGTCATTTTCATAGAACACAGGGACTGTCAAGGAAACGCGCTCAGACCCCCCCTCCCCCCGGCCTCGAGATGCCACTTAGGGAGCGTTCATTATTTATGGCCAGGGGGAATGGGATCTTCGTTTGGCGAATACCTGAAAATGAACCCCCCCCCCCACTAACCAAATACCCAAATATGAAATGCCCTCCCTATGCAAATACCCAATGAGTAGAGCAAGCTCTAGCTCTTGTCTCTGCATCCAAATGTAATTGGAGCATTTTGGAAGGGTGGTGGTGGAGAGAAGCTAGATAGTGTAAGTTCAACACACATTTTTTACAGTGTAGGAAGGGGGGAGAACCTAAACAGTGTAAGGTCAACCCACTTTTTTACAGTGTAGGGAGGTGGAGGAGAGAAGCAAGACATCGTAAGTTCAATACACTTTTTTTACAGTGTACGGGTGGTGGTGGAGGAACCTGGTGCAAAACGTGTCTGCTGACGATGGGATTTGATCTCGCACGACTGGAACATTTTGCAGCCCGGGATAGAGGCTTACTGCGACTTTTGCGCCTGGGTGGTGGCGCAAACTGTAACCCACTGCAGCAGATGCATAGGCCCCTTCCCATATGTAAAAGCATAGTCACAGCTGTGGGAGGCATGATGCCTCCACACCTACACTACAGGGGGGCGTTACAGAAACAATGATTCATTGTTACATCATTTCATCGCTACAAGTACGCCTATAACAAAGTTTATTTTATCTTACCGTTACACAATAGCTTACGCATGTAACAATGAGAGTCGTTGTGGTAAAGGTGATTTTGTGTCATTAAAATGATAAATATCTTTTTCTTTCTTCTGTCATATGACGTCCCATGCCCTTCTTCTCCTTATGTAGAAGCAGTTTTATCTTGACATTGCACATCTGCCCTTCTTCGATGATTTTCTTCCTGGGTCGGCGGGCGATAAAAGGGGAAAAAACGCTTCTTGCTGTGGCGATTCAGTCAACAATTTACATTTTCTCTCCCTTTTGTCGTGCTTTAGGGGCATTGTTAAGGAAACGGGCCCTAAAGTTATCTCTTACATAGTTCATGTCATGTTAAAACAGTACAAGAAAGCCGATTTATTTTTTTCTCCTAAGAACATTATGTTAAGCCTTTCCTCTTTGTAACTACGATAAATTATTTCTTTCTTTTTTCTACCTTTTCTTCAGGAGAAAGACCCGTACGTCCTCTCTGAAGAAGAGGATGACCAGGAGAAAGAACTGGATGATGACAGGGACGTAGATTACCTGCCTCCTCCAGAGTCCTCTTCAGATGAGGACGACTGTGATGACAGCAAGCTGCCTGATATCTATGTACAACGAGCACCTAAATCCATGGTGGGTGGAGGACCTTGCAACAAAGGGAGGAGTACAGCCAGGAAAATGATAAGTCACGGATAGTTGGATAATATTAAGGTAAGTACAATGTGAGGATACCTGGTCAGATATATGTAACGGATCTGAACCATTAACAAGATATGCAACCTTGTGAATAAATTATCAACATACAAATCCATAATAGCCTTGATAAAGGCTCTAACCGTAACGTTATTACTTTCTTTACACATAAGAAACCATTAGTTCTGATAAGAACTCTTTTTAAAGGGTATGTAGGTTATAACAGTACACTCGGAAAAAAAATTATATCAAATTTCCTATACATTAGTATAGACAAAGTTATTAATAGAAAAATATACACATTTTTATGTATCACCGTATTTATAATATAATACCATATCACCTGGAGGCCATTTCACCGCATTTATTACAATAAATGCGGACGTCCGTATATTAAATATACTGAACACCTACTGCCCCTACCCCCCTCCGCATTTGAAATATGCTTCATATTGCAAATGTGGAGGGGGTAGGGGCAGTAGGTATTCAAATATTGACATAAACTTGAAATACGGACGTCCGTATTTAATATACGGACGTCCGCGTTTATTGTAATAAATGCGGTGAAATGGCCTCCAGATGAGACATTCAAATAATACTAAGGAACGTAACATTTACTGTTGTATAAACCATAGGACTATAGATCTATTAAATGAACACATCTGGTGTTTTTTATAATTTTATACAATGATATTAGATCTATACCCGTATTATATTAAGCATGCATATAAAAAGTCATAGTTTATGACATAGATTAGGTTCTACAATAAACCTTTCAATATTACAACTATAGTTAATATTTGAATGTAGAATATAGCGATACATACAGTTTTGTTTACATTATTAACTATCCTGATGCTCCTTGCGATGATGTAGTGGATGTGGAGGTGTAGAAGTAATCTGGGTATGGTCAGCTAACCATGGGAAGGATGTGCTATAGTCTCTTTTAAGTATATATATCACGGATGTTGATAGGGCAGCTACCCAATTCCTCTTGAAGTGCTAAAGTCAAAATGTAGTATATCCGGATTGAATAGTCCTATTATAAAGGCACTCGGGCCAAGTAGTAGTAGTGTCCATAGTGTCCTAATAGTAGTAGATTACCAAAAAATTTTATCCAGTGTCTATGAATGTATAGTTCCGGATAGGTTTAAGGAACATAGATCTTGGTTGTAGATAGGGCATCAGGGTAGCCGGTGTTTTTGGTACTCCACATCTCGCTGCATCCGTCCGGTACATCAACAAAAACTATTCGGATATATCCGAATCTAGGTCATTGGAGTGTATGGAGTTTCAGTTAGCTAGTTGACTGTGTACTCTGTATACCTTCCGGGTTAATGAACTGATTTTGAAAAATAGAATCCGGAAGCATGTTAAGCTGAATGCTTAGCATGCTTCTTTTTTAGAAGAGCTAGGGCAGACTCCGCTGTACCGTCCCACTCATCCAGATCCACACCGAACACTTTCATGAATTTAGTATTCAATTGGGTGTTCCGTTGTACTTCCTCATTTACTCTTTTCTCGAGGACATGGACATCCATAGCTGCCTGTTCTTTGGCAGCCAAGGCCTCTTCTTCGAGTGATTTAACATCTCCTCGAATTTTAGTTTCCAGGCGTAGCTTTTCAGCATTACTAACCTCCTGGAAACACATCAGAGTATCATTTAAGAGGCCCTGATGGTAATCCGTAGCTTGTTGTTTAACGCACTTCTCCCAGTGGGTGTAGATGGCCTTTTGGACATCCGCCTCCCCTTGGCGAGATTTATCAAACCAGACCTCTGCCGGACTAGCCTTAATAGTGATGGCATCGGCTGGTTTCGGGGTGGTCACGACAGGTGGTGCAGCACTCGGAAGGAGTGCTGGTGCAGCTGTCGCAGTGGCACTGGCGGTTCCGGATGAAACCGGTGCAGGGGACGCACCCGGTTGTGGAACTGTAGGAATACAGTATCCGGGTGGTAAGGTCTGTTTGAGGGCCAAATATTGTTGTATCTGGTCCTGACTCATAGGTGCTGGAGACCCAGTGGCGGCAGCAGGGGCAGGCTTCTTGGGGACCAAGCGGCCGCCTCTGCCTATAGTCAGAGATTGACTCTCCGGTCCGGGTTTCTGGGACATGGAAGGATAAGCCCTCTTGTCCAGTTTACCCGGATGTTGCGCAGCTGATGCATAGGATCCGACAGGCGCAGGCTGTTTAAAGACAACAGGGGCCTGCGGCTGTTCATGTGGGTGGCGTGCCAGCGGGGATCTGGAGCGATCCTCCCTGGCTGGGTTTTGGGGATCCGGAACACTACCGGTTTCTATCTCTGGCACATTTACTGTCTCTGCCAGATTCTTCGCACAATTTCCAAATGCTATCGTGCATGTCTAGTTTCCCTCGGCCTGTGGTGAGTACCATCTTAGCGCTGAGTTTTGATTCCTTTCCTTTGTTAATGGAGCAAAGGACTTGGTCACCTGGTTTAACTTTAGACCAGGCTTCCGTATCTAGCTTATCTACTTCTCGCATAAGCTCCCGATGAAGTTCCATGACCTTCTTCCGAGCGAGATCCAGACCATCCGCATGGGCTGTTTTCTGGTGCCTCGCTAAGTCGCTGCGACGGTTATAGGCTACCATCGTAGTGCATTTCTTTCCTTTCTTACCGATCGTCGGGTCACAAACGTAGACCAGATGATGGTGGAAATGGGTCTCGACGAGATGTCGTTGGAACCGAGCAGAGGTGCTCCAGGTCTTGACAGTCTCGGCGCTTGCATCTTGGCAAATGGAAAAGGGGCAGGTTTTCTGACGATCGCCATACCACTTTTCCAGTGCCCAACGGAGCTTACGCTTCTGAGTATTAGTATAATACTTATCAGAAGCGTTCAGCATAAGCCATAGTTTCCTATAGGCTTTACTCGGATTCGGGTCTTCATCGGATAACCGCATCCAATCCTCGTCGTCCGACTCTCCATTCTTATTGGTGGGTCCGGGGCAGGCATATAATGGAGCCCCATCTTTCTTCCGGTATCCGGAAACGCAGTCCTTGAAACAGGTGGGTACCCGTTCCTTGAACCCAGATTTCGTGTTTCTCCAACGCTCGGCCTCGGTTTGGTTCGATGGTGCTGCGTCTTCATCATACTCAAACGAGGACTCCCCTACAGAATCTTCTCCGGAAGAGTCCACTTGCATGGAATCTTCAGTGGTTGGGCCAGATTTAGCGGCTTGCTCCTCTGCCTTCACAGATGTTTCTTTTTACGGGCTGAAGATCTCCTATTTTTGGATGTGACCCACTTGTCCTCTTCTGCCTCATCCGTTGTCGTAGCCGCCGGTTTCGGATCCTTGAGGGGATCCATATCCTTTGGTTCCGGACTAGGGATTGCAGCGGAAGCACTGCTGGTCGAAGGTACGGGGTCATCCGGACTTCTACCAGCCATCATTCGCTTAGGAATGCCAGGAGGTATGGCTCGCTGTAGCTCCTGTTCTTCCTCAGCTTTCTCAGCCGCTTCGCGTGCTTTGATCTCTTCTCTCACCCGGAGAGTGATGATCTGTTTGATAGCGCTGGCTCGGTCCAATGGAACACTGGACGCGGTCTGGAAGTGCTTGATTTCAGCCTCCACTATGTAGAAGCCGTCGTCCCATTTCTCAAACTCGGTTGCTGCGGTACAATACTCCCTTAGAGTGTGGAGATCGTACAGTAGACTATCCGGACGTGGGTAGACATGCCCGATTTTATCAACCAGGCAGCCCATCCAGTCTACATCAGTTTGTGTCATTTTCCATGCGGATTTATCAACCTTCTGATAGACCCCCATGGATACAGCTCGATTAGCTTGGTAAACCATATCGCGGAAATCTAGGTCTACCATAAGTCCGTGTTGGAACCACGTCCAATCCGTAAGCCACTCCAGTGGCGTCCTCTCCCTTTGGTACTCCGTCATAATGTCCTCGACGGCCTTCTGAATACAGGAATCTACCGGAATAGATTTCCCCGTTTCGTCACTTGTCAGGTTCTGTAACTCCGGATGGATATACAGATACCTCCTGTTGTATACAGCGGGCGATTCGGAGTCCTCCATGTCCAAGAGTTTCTCCTGCTTATTCGAGTCGTGGGTCTCACCTTGGGTATCGGCTTGACCATCGACTTGTTCTGTTGACGCAGCTGGGGTAGTATCCGAAGGGCGACTATCCGGCTGCTCTGTTGTTGATTCAGCTGTTCCGGCTGGCGATGCCAGTGGCAAAATAGCAGCTGCTGGACTGTTCAAGTTGAACTCCTCCAGTCTCTTTTCGAACGACTGATCCAAAGTGGGTGCATCCACTTCCATCAGCTCATCTTCCTCCGGCGTTACTGGAGACAATACTTCACGAGTGAGGCATTCGGAAGCGGGCGTCAGCTTATCCAGGTCGCCGGATAGCTTCGCCGCGGTCACGGATTACTCAGCCATAGGCCCATAGGAATCGAATCGGGAGTATAAAACACTCCTTTTCTGACTTAACGGCGTCAGAGGCCGAAACAACTCAGGGTCTCTTCCCTAGGGCTTTGACTCTGTCGGGGTGTACGCCTTTTAGCAGTAGATCAGAGAGCAGACGAAGAATCGCCAGCCTCCTTTCGCTGCTAAAAAACAATATGGCATTACGCTAGGTTTCGTGACGTCATTTCCACGCTCGAAAGCGGGGTCACGAGAGGTCAGCCGAGACCGGACGCCATGACGTCACACACTCAACACGTGCGGTCCATGAAAATATAAACAAATGAATATTTTGATGTTATTATCGCTCATGCTGTCGACTCGTCTGGGGATTTGCGTGGAGTTTATGGAAAGCTTATGCTAATCCACCGGATTATCCGTCCACCAGCCACTGGTACATCGTACAGCGACGACAAACACACCTTTCAGGTCAGTTGTTAGGCTTCCGCATAACATATAACATTGAACCGGTTAACAGGACGGCACACTCGTTGTGTATACGGGTTAGGTTACTGCAGTCCTCTGGGCTAATCTAGGACTACGACGGACGATTACCTCCTTGCCAGGTAATTCCTTTCCGAACCTGACAGATCAAAGAGCCTTCTCTAGGGATTCTGTAGTCTTCAGGACCCCTTTCCTCTTTTTTCCGTCTACACCCGCCGAGACTTTTTTTACACCACCGTGCTTATTGTTTACTAGCGTCGGTGGCTTCCCCATAGATTTTTTTGTGGGCCTGCCCCGTCTCCTTGTAAGTCTCGGGTCAGGTTCCTGGTCAAGGATTCGATTTACATTTACTACCTTATCGAATCCTTTACCATACATTTCTGTGGAGGTCTCCCTCCCAGACCATCTTCGTAATCTCGCGACATTCGATTTGTAAAATCGACCAATGTCAGACTGTATAATCACTATACAATCACTGATAACCTGGGTTATAGTGAATGGACCATCCCAATTGGATGCTAGTGTAGGGGTATGGTATTTACACTTTATGTTCATGTACCCGTGAGACTCAGACCTAGGTCCTTCGGGTGTAGTGGGGGAATCCGGATGGCAGGTGGCAGCACCTGCCTCTGGGTTCGTATCCATTACACCAGGGGGCCTACCACTCGTCCGCCACACGTCACGTGGCCGGTCTGAGTTTCGCGGGCTTTTCCCCTATATAAGGCTGGTCCTAGCCCATGTTCTTCAGTAGTGGTTTACCCACTGCTCAACCAGGTCGTTACCCGAAAGGGTAACCGAATGCCCTAGTAGCATGTAGTCCTCTGAGGCTGTGATCGTATGTAACATAAGCTATGAAATAAAAGCTCGGTTGCCTACCCGGAAACTTTTCTCTCTCTTCGTTATGATTTAATCTAACTTAACGAGACGAACCACTACACTGGTGCCGTGACCAGTTGGTCTTCGGGTAAGCGCAGTCAGAAATGACTGAGCTGAGCCCAGTTAGGGGAAATGGCCCAAATCATGAGCTAAACTCCCCGATGGAGGATGGTGAAATCAAGTCACCACCCCAAGGTACAGAGTGGAGAGATCCACTGGAACACTACCCTGATGGGTTAGAGGATGTAAGAAAAAACTTACATGATGAACTGGATGAATTTGGAGACTCCTTATTCATGCCAGGAGGTACTTCGAAACCTGCACCAATGCATAAAGTACTGCTCAATTTGGTAAACTACCATTTGAGGTACCAAAGCCTAGTGCAGGTATGTTTGAAACTCCATATAGTTCTCGAATTAAACACCAGAAATGTGGATTCGAAAGGAACAAAATGGACGAGCTTGAAGACATGAGAGCTGAATACGAGAAGATCCAGAAGGATCTTATTACACTGACCGGAACCCGAGACAAGATTCTGACTGAAAACAAACAGTTGATATCAGAACGTCTTGATTACGATCAAAGTTGTAGACGCCAACAACAATTGTTATTGGATCAGATGGAGAAAGAAAAACAAGATTTTCAACTCCAGCACGAACAGTATCGTGATGCACTATACACGGCGGATCTGGAATACAGAGCCTCGTGTGATGAGTTGAATAGAACTAAACAAGAGTTAAATTCAACTCAATTGGCCTATGGTAAGTACCAAGAAGAGCTGATGAAAATTGAATCAGCCTTCAAGGATGCTCGGAAAACGTATCAAAAACAAACCGATGAGCATGAAAAACTCAAAGGTCAATGGATACGTGAATCCACAGATTTGGCTGCCAAACAGACAAAGATGATGGATGATTATTCCGAACTGGAAGCTAAAGCTATCCAGATGTCACAGTATCTAGAGGATACTGGTCGTGCAGTAGGCACTCTTGAATCAGACTTCACTGTTTTAGGAATTGCCCTAAACACGACGAGTAAACAGATGAACTCTTTGAGGGGCGATGACGGGGTAACAGAGACAACTGTACCTCGTTATGAAGGAGTAAAGAGTCATCAGGTTAGATTTACGGATAATACCTTCAAACCTCTTGGTTTAGGTACGGAAAATAGTGGGGGTGACTCTGCGAGTGGAGCTAAACAAAGCCACTCGGCAAAAACCTCCACCTTTGACGGCGGATGGCCACAACAGTCACCTTTAGAGGGACCAAATGGCCCGTATGCCCAGTATGCGAATCCGTCCAAAGGTAACACCCGGAACATGTCCGGAGGAACAACCGGACAATCATCCGGGAATTCCAGTCCAGCTGGAGGGCAATCCGGATGTGACCAAGGATCCGGACCTTCAGGAGATCGTTCCAGAAGCAGACCCTCTGCCGGTGGGACTGGTTCCAATAATGGAAATCAGTCGTATGGAACAGGAGGAAACACTAATCCCAATAGTGGTTTCTTTAGCTTTGGTGGAAATACACAACCCACCAATAATCCAGGGCCAACTCCTCAAACCGGCGGATACACCTTCTCACAGGTGCCTCCATACGGAGCAGGGGGATCAGGGGGTGGAGGAGGACCACCGTCCGGAGGCTTTGGAGGTACTTATGGTACGAATCCTCCAAGGAAAAAGAGACTCAGTCGCCGAGTATCTCTTTATGATTTAATCTAACTTAACGAGACGAACCACTACACTAGTTTAATATTACGCAGAGGTTCGTGTAACCTCAGCACTTTATCACCTGGTTTGAATTTTCTCAATTTTAAGTCCACATCGTACCCCACTTTCTGCCAACGTGCACTCTTTTCTAGGTCAATTCGGACAGACTCATAAGCTTTCCGGAACCTGTCCCTCAAACATTCAACGAAAACTACATGACAAGGTAGTTCCGGATCCATGCCTATGACTCCAAATACTATGTCGGCAGGCATTATAAGGTCTTCCCCGAATACTAATAGGTTAGGAGAACAATTAGTACTCGAATGTACAGTACTGTTGTAAGCATGTGTCACAAAATGACATTGCTCATCCCAGTCGTCCATGTTCTCATTCACTAGTGATTTGAGAACTTGTATAAGAGTTCTATTAAACCTTTCCACTAAGCCGTCGCTCTGAGGGCGATACGGATTAGTTCTTGTCTTACAAATGGCTAAGTATTCACACATACTCTGCCATAAGTTAGATTCGAATTCTCGGCCTTGATCACTATGTAGCATCAAAGGAACACCAAAAGTCAGTACCCAGCCTTTCACAAATGCCTCGGCACATGTCACTGCTTTATGATCCGGTAGTGGGAAGACTTTCGTATATTTAGTATAATAGTCACACACTACCATCATACAGGTGTTATCATTAGCAGTTTTATTAAACCCACTAATGATATCTACACCAACTCGAGCGAACCTTACTCCGAACAGTTCTTGGGAGAAGGGTAATTTACCTAATCCCGGTCCCGGTTTGTTCTTACAACAATCGGGACAAGTGGAAATCCATCTTAATAAGTCTTGCGACATTCCAGGCCAGTAATACTTTTGGGATAGGCGTGCTAATGAACGTTTTTTTCCAAAGTGACCACTGGTCTTATGTCCGTGGCAATAATACATTATTTCACATCTCATTACATGTGGAATAACCACTTGCATGATTCTCTCGCCATTTTTACATGGCTTCCATCGGTATAATATACCCTTTCGGACTTCTAACTCGGCCCATTGAGCAAGAAATCGTCTCATTTCTCGTTTTCCAGCGAAACTATAGGTCTGGCTGGACGTATACCCCCTGGTACCAGTTGCAAAAGCTTAGCAATTATCGAGTCAGCCTCTTGGTATTGTTTTATGGTTTCCATAGACCAATCCAAGATGCTGTCTACCTGGGTTCCGAAAGGAATCCGAATCCCAGCTAAAACTGCTCTATGTGCTCCACAATCGGTACAATTCAGATTATCACATTTCCGAATTGGTATCCGAGACAAGGAATCTGCATTAATATGCTTCACTCCGGGTCTATGCTGGATTTGGCTATGTTCCAAGCCATACTCAGACAGGTGGGCTTACCATCTACCGAGCATTCCTTCAGCATCTCGGAAGTTCAACAACCATTTTAACGAGGAGTGATCCGTCCGCAAGGTAAAATCAGTTCCCCATCAGAAATGTTTAAACTTCTTCGTATATATTACTACTGCTAACAGCTTACATTTAGTTGTGCAGTAGTTACGTTGAGTTTTACTCAAAGAATTACTAGCAAATGCTATTGGTACCTCCACTCCATTTTGGACCTGTGACAGAGCAGCACCAACGCTTTCATTGCTAGCATCCGTATCCAGTATGAAGTGATCCGTTTCATTCGGATACTGTAATACTGGAGTACTCGTGAACAGATCCTTTAGCTTTTTGAAGGCTTGATCTTGTTCATGTCCCCAAGGAAACTTGTCCTTGGTGTATCCGGGGGTCCAATTAACCAAAATTTGCAAAGGGTAACTTACCCTTGAATAATTCGGTATGAATTCCCGGTAATAGGAACAGAATCCTAAGAATGACCTTACTTCTTTCGGGCTTCTGGGTCTACTCCAATTCGTTACTGATTCGATTTTCTCCGGATCAGCTTTTATTCCTTCATTTGAAATGATACGGACCAAATAGTTCATGGACTGTTTAAACAAGTGACATTTCTTTGGTTTTAATTTAAGACCATTAGAAATGATTCGTTCTAATACCAATTTTAGATTATTTGAACATTCTTCGAAAGTTTTTCCGAAGACTATCACGTCATCTAGGTATACTAGACACCTTTTCCACAGTAAATCACTTAACAAGGTCTCCATCATTGCCTCAAAGGTGGCTGGTGCATTACACAGCCCGGAAGGCATTACGTTATATTGAAATAACCCGATATGACTAGAAAACGCAGTTTTCTCCATATCCGTTGGATTCATACTGACCTGCCAATATCCGGATTGTAGGTCTAGGGTACAGAACCAGCTGTTACCACCTAAAGCGTCGATGGTTTCATCTATTCGGGGCAATGGATACGAATTCTTTTCGTTACTCCATTTAACTTTCTGTAATCGATACAGAACCAAATGGTACCATCTTTCCTTGTTACCATGCAAACAGGGCTACTCCAAGGACTGTTGGTTGGGACTATCACATCCTGTTCTAACATTTTATTGATTTCCTCTTCCGTGACTCTTTTTTTAGCCAGAGGCAATCGTCTATACGGAATTTTAAAGGGTTCCGCATCTCCTGTTTCTATTCTATGCAAGACCTTTGTGGTTCGCCCTAAAGGGTTCACCAGGTATAGCAAAGGCATTCTGATATTGCCCTAATAATTGCCATAAATTCTTTTTATGTTCCGGATCCTCGAGGAGGGTTTTGTCATACAATTTTTTTAAATCGTCTGACATATCTCCAGAATCCTCATCATTCCGTAGTCTGAGATCACTTTTTGTGACCATTTCAGAAAGTGTAACACTTCTGAAAACATGTCCCTTCTTTAAATAGATAGGCCTAGTCCCTTGATTCGAAATCGGGACCACTGCCCAGGATGCGTTTGCAACAATGGTATCTACGGATGTTAATCCGATACTTGATAAGGCTATCACATCCGGTTCTATCACAGCCGGTTGATTCCTCATCGCGGGATCACTTCGTAAAAGTACATCGCATGCTACTCCAGCAGGAATCCGAACAGTTTGTGCCACCGAGGCCATACTGCTTACCTGTCGCAATACACACCTTACCTTCACAGGATACGGGTATTTCACACTCAACACTCCTGATTGCGGTTCTAAAACCGCACCATACAGGGATGAGAAATCCAACCCGAGTATCCCTTCATCCGATATATCCGCTATGGTCGCACCGATGAGAAAGTCATGTATGCCATCCATTTGCAGCTTCAAACAAGTTCTACCATACATTTGCATTTTACTTCCATGAGAGACACAGGAGTGACTAGCTCCTGTGTCAACTAAAAACTCTGCAGACCTTCCGTTGATAGTAAGGCAAACATACCACCGCCTTCCTTTTAATAGAGAAGGCGTATCCGTAATGACAGGGATCTCATCGTCAGCACCATGGGTCCATCCACATCCTTTCAAGTATTCCAGACACGGATGGCCCGGGGGTAGGTGGGTACTACCAACCCTGGCTAACTCATAGCCGTCTACCTCTTTACCGATACTGGGTTTCCCCTGTGCTCCCTGGGCACCTGGTGTATCGGGTTCCCCAACCTTCCAGATACCACATCCCGATCTGGTGTTGGGCAACTCTGCCTTTGTATGGGAACCTGCATCACGGTTGGTGATATTATGGCAAGTTATGTTACTGGGATCCTCTTTCTTGCCCAACAACAGTTTTCCTCTGTTTTACTTACAGAATAACTACCCGGCGATCTAGGCACCGGTTTCTCCGCTGTACATTCAGCAACATAATGCCCTATGATTTGGCATCTGAAACACCTCCTTTTGGATTTATCCACTCGGGGGCGCCTCAGAGCTTCGGTCAAGCGACTGACTAGGGTTTCTACCAAATCTGTAGGTGCGGCTGATGCAGCCATAGTGGGGGTAGCTACAGTTTTAGTTGATGGTGGGCTGCAAATTGCAGGTTTGTACATACCTGTTTTGCTTTTGTCTTTCGGACCTATCTTACGATACCGTTTCTGGCGGTAATACTTGCCTGCAATTTGAACAGCGCCAATGTGTTCTCCATTTTCATCAGACACATACTCGTCATCAGAATTGACATCCTGCAGTTCTACAGTTCTATGGGGTAAACCCAATAATCTCTTCTTTCTGTCATAGCCATCTATAGCCATTAACAGATCACTGAAGGAAGTTTCATCCTTCCACGAATCCCATATGACTTGCTTATGGTCATCGTCTCGTAATCCGCCAAAGAAATGTGTAAACAATTCTTGCAGATAGCAATCATCATCGTGTGCCCAATGCGGCCGGGCCTTAGACAATAAATCCTGTAGTTCTAAACCGAATACCTTATGGGATTCCTTCAGTTTCTGAGTTCTTTTCTTGAAAGTAACCCACGGATCTTCTCTTACAATAGAGCCGAATAAATAAGTGGCACATTGGACCAGTTGGTCATAAGTACCGTATAATCCATAGGCAGTTCTCCATTGATTTAGAGCTACCTTTCCGCCTTTACTTAGCCAACAAATGAGATAAGGTAAGGCTTCTTCCTTTGTCCAACCGCTACAGTTGACTTCATCCACGAATGCCTGGTACCGGTCCTTCCACGGTTCATTCGGATCATAAGGAGGAGGTATTCTAGCACTCCTTCTTGCTGGATTAGCACAGCCTCGAAGCCTGTCGGCCTCTCGCATGCTCCAATCCATAATTTCCATGCCATCGGCACCCTTTCGGTAACAGTCAATACCCAAATTTTGGATGCACTGACTCCTATTGAAAATACTCTGCATTGCAGCCGGCATAGAGGCCCTATGGTTAGGCTTCTTATCATCCCCTCCGGATCCGGACCCGGATCCTCCTGGTGGTCCATTTGGGGGTCCAGTTCCACCCGGTACCGAGGATCCACCAGTATATCCTCCGGATCCACCATTATAACCAGCTGAACCGTAGTTATACGACTGATTCCCGGTATACCTAGGATAACCATTGTGGTTCTGTCCTTGGTTATATCTATTTCCGGAATACCAAGTTCCTGATCTAACTTCCATATGGTTGTCTCGGACGATAGCCATTTTGGCCTTATCCGATATTATTCTGTCCGGTATTTCTGGGTGGGCCATGGCCGCCGGTTCCCGGTCCTGCCATTCCTACTTGTGACAGTGGTATAGGATGAGGCGTTGTTCCAGTTTGAGACGGTGCAGGTTGCCTATTAGGTGTCTGCACGTGAACATTAGCCGGAGCTGGAACCGGATACCTAGGTCCAGCTGGGGTGCTATGCCCCGGATTCGAAAAATATGAGGGTGGGGTTAGCAGAACTCTTACCGGTGCCACTACCTGAGGGGTAGGTGGTGGAACTATGTTACTTATAGGAACATTTGGTTGCGGTGGTCTCATTTTACCACTTAGATCGGGTATTGGTGGTGCCTTCCCCAAATGCGGGTCTTTCCTCGGATCCGCAGGTGGAGTCGAATTACCAGCAGGTGGCGTAGTAACATTGACTGAGTTATTTGATACATTAGTATTCACTCCCCCGGAATGAATACCAACCGGTTTCGAATACACTCCAGAATTAACGTTTTTGTCCGCTCCATCTGTAACAAAAGGGTTAAATCTGGTGGGTTGTGTCTGTTGCTTATCGGTAGATGTGGAGACTATCTGATTTGATGGTATAGTTACTACTCCATCATCATTATTCAGCATGTTTGAAACGACATTCGGATCTATATTTGATACAGATTTTTGTACCACTTCAACATACTTGTCTAAGGCTATTGCAGTTTCCTGCAACTCCTGTATCTCATGGATCATACTTTCCTTATCTTGTTCTAACTGTTGGTTATATGTTATTATTCCCAACCTGACCGAATCATTATCTTGAGCTTGTTTATTGCATTTGTCTTTCAAGTCTTCCAGCTCTGTACGATAATGTATTAACTCAGCTTCTGTATTTACTTTTTCTCGACAGAGCTGATCATTCGTATCTACATATTCTTGTATAAGATTATGTTTCGAATTATATTCCTTTTGGAATGATTCTCGCATTTCATGCAATTTGTCTTTCTCGATCTGGAGATCAGCCATATAGCTTTTTCTCTTCTGATCGAATTCTTTCCTCATTTCAAGGAGGTCGTGTTCAAGTTGTTCCTTTTCTGAAGCAACTTCATCTTTCGCTTTGTTTAAGACAATTAATGTTTCATTCAAAGCAACGTACGTTAATTCTTCACCGTCGGGTATGCTATATGTTGCATCACCTATGGCACTATAGTCCAAGATTGGTAAACCTGGTCTTGGAACATCATATGGTAATTTACCAAATGTTACTCGTTTTGTGGGCATTGGAGCTTGATGTTCCGGATTGGTGCTTCCACCAGCTTCAAACATCGAATTAAATAGCTCTCCAGCGAGAGAGTTATTATCTATCCGTCTCTGTATAGATTGTTCCCTTCTAACAGAGTCTGGCATGTTCTCCTCACTATCTGTCTGATATAGCGGACCTGATTCTCGCCAGGCCGAATATCCGTCATCTTGGGGATTCCAATGGGCCTGTACCTCCAGGGTACCATTACCATTGTTCTGAACAGATATCTGTCCATCAGGGTTAAATTGATCTAAGTCATTTAACCCATGTATATTCCGTTCGGACGTGTCGTCCGGGCTATACACACCAGAATTAACTGGTCACGGCACCAACGTAATGGTTCCGGTCTTTCTAACCAAGGGGGTTCGGGTCTTGTGATTCAGAAGCAAAGACAAAGACAGTATTCCGAGTGTATGCCAATGGTTTTATTATGATTTACACCTTTCGTTTACCCCTGTGAGCACATGGTTAGGATAACATGATGTCTACATGTAGTATGTACGGAGGCCTACATGGCCTCTGACGTGGCAGGTGAGCGCAGAGCCTTTTATATGGATGCTCCCGGTTTGTTGCCAGGTGTCCCACGGACCCGGATAAGTGCTGCCACCTACCCGGAACCTCAGGAACACCAGGTGACAGGACTCACCCGCCACACCAGACGGCACCAATTAGTATTAAACCTCTACACAAGTAAATCCATGTCAGAACAAAACTTTTCTCTTTTATAAATCATCATGTGTGATAACTACCAGACTCCAAGTAACAGAAAAGCTTTTTACTTCAAGCAATGAAATAATTTATTTGTTCCTTATATTACAAAAAGGAGTTATAACTGTAATCCGAAATACTTTTTTCCCATATTGCAGCCACGTTGAACAGCGTCAGGAATACAGAGCGGAAACTGGAGAACTTCAGACCACACATTAATGACTTCTTCTACAAAGCTAAGAAAAAGGTAAATCTTTTTTTATATTACTTTTCTGTCTGACATGTAATTTTCGTTATATCTTATACTTTTATGCTTTCAGGTCTGGATGTATGCAATGTTGACGTCTCTAATAAAAAAATTATTTTTTCCTTGTTTTTAATTTGAGATTTCTATTTTCAGAACTCCGAGTACCTCGACCTAATAAAGGCGGGAGAGGACTGCCCGGGCTTGCCCAGTGAGAAGAAGATGTGCCTGCACTACAAAGGCGAACCTGAAATAGCAGGTATTTGAACTTATATTTAGGCCGTACTTTTATGAACTATATGAAAGATATTGTAATGGTTCTACTCTTGCTTGGATGACAAACGAGTCGACAAGAAGATAATTCGGGTGTATGCGAACAGGTTTATTTCGTATTACACAGGCACGGCTACCCGGAGGTAGCTAGGATAGCTCTCGGCATGTACCAGATACTCTTAGTGGTTTTCAGAGATCTTCACATGGAGGTGGTTAAGCCAACTCTGACGCGGCGGCTGAGCCCTGTCCCCCTTACAGATAGAGACAGTGGCGCCACACCGTGCCTCCCTCTCACCTCCCGGATAGATGCTGCCACCTACCCGACAAGTGGAGGGCGAAGCCCGGCTGGCTGACTCACCCACCGCACCAAAGGACCATAACTTTATTATGTACATATACCTCTACACTACCCCCACTAGATAAAACTAGGGGGATAAATAAACTATTTAGAACCAACAATGGGGTTATATTATAGTTATATCTATCGATAATAATAGAGGTTTAACATTATGGTTGTATGTGTGTTAAACGACAATATAAATATTTATCCGGAACAAGTGATATTAATAGGTATTATATAATATCATGCACAATATCACAGGAACATTATTGACATAAGATTATATTACACAATTGTCATACACCCTTGGGTTTTTTTTTTACAAACATATTACAAATATATTAACAAGAATGACTCAGTCATTATAGCACATTAATAGATAGTCATATACTCATCCGGATCACAGATCCGTGGTAATGAGAGACGAGAGAAATAAAAAAAATAGTTGAAAACAATCTGGCTGGTCCATGAAGCGGGTTTGTGATCATGCACAAACAGTCCATGTAGAATATATATTTACATATTACGGTTCTATTATTAGAACAGTGTCCAGTCATGAGATGTGAATCCTATATTGATAATCCTTGAGGTTTAATAGATGTGCTGTAATATATAGTATGTAAGATGATAGGGCAGCTACCCTGATCCCCGCAGGGTGCTATAGTCTTGTAAGTGTAGAGGCATTGTATTATAACCATAGTTATGGGTACCCTCTGGCGTGGCAGGTGAGTCCAGTTGCTGGGTGTTCCTCAGGTTCCGGATAGGTGGCAGCACCGATCCGGGCCTGTGGGGACATCTGGCGACGAACACCAAGGTCCGTATATAAAGACCGGGGCTCAGCCGCTACTTCAGAGGCCCTCCTGGCCTCTGACCATGTAGAACCATTTATTAACATTATCTTCCGGGTAGCCTTTAAGTGTCTTAGCAAAAAACTTCCTTTGGCATACACTTGAATTACCGCCTTACTCCTTCTTTCCTGATCCGTAAGGCCTGAACCACCGAAATAGTAATACAAACCATTACATTGGTGCCG
This sequence comes from Acholoe squamosa, assembly GCA_949317995.1. Lineage (NCBI taxonomy): Eukaryota > Metazoa > Annelida > Polychaeta > Phyllodocida > Polynoidae > Acholoe > Acholoe squamosa. The sequence goes on from OX439052.1 coordinate 25,500,773, forward strand.
TGACCAGGATCTTTTCAAATCCTTCACCATACATTTCTGTGGAGGTCTCCCTCCCAGACCATTTTCTCAGTCTAGCCACCTTCGACTTATAAAGCCGTCCGAGGTCTGATTTGATGATTAAGGTACAATCACTAATAACCTGGGTTATTGTAAAAGGACCATCCCAATTAGATGCTAATTTTACATGTCTAAGTGGTTCGTGCAGTCTTAGCACTCTATCTCGGGATTTTCATTTCCGATGTTTTAAATCGGTATCGTATCCTACCTTTTGCCATTTGGCACTTTTCTCTAAATCAATTCAGACAGACTCATATGCTTTCTTGAATCTGTCTCTCAAACATTCGACGAAAACTATGTAACAAGGTAGTTCCGGGTCCATACCTACGACTCCAAATACCAAGTCTGCAGGCATTATTAAATCCTCTCCGAAAACTAGAAGATTCAGAGTACAGTTGGTACTTGAATGTACTGTACTGTTGTAAGCATGTGTCACAAAATGGCATTGCTCGTCCCAATCGTCCATGTTTTCATTTACAAGTGAATTTAGGACCTGAATAAGGGTTCTATTGAACCTTTCGACCAATCCGTCGCTCTGTGGCCTATATGGATTGGTTCTAGTTTTGCAAATAGCTAAGTATTCGCACATTCCTTGCCAGAGATTCGATTCGAATTCTCTACCTTGGTCACTGTGTAGCATAAGTGGTACACCAAAAGTCAGTACCCAGCCTTTTACAAAGGCTTTGGCACAAGTGACTGCTTTGTGATCCGGTATTGGGAAAACTTTGGTATACTTTGTATAGTAATCACACACTACCATCATACAAGTATTATCATTAGCGGTTGTATTAAATCCACTAATGATATCTACTCCGATTCTCGCGAATCTAACTCCGAAAAGTTCCTGAGATAGGGGAACTTTGCCCATCCCGGGTCTGGGTTTGTTTTTACAACAATCCGGACAGGTAGTTACCCATCTTTGCAAATCTCGCGACATGCCAGGCCAATAGTATTTTTTAGAAAGTCGTGCTAATGAGCGTTTCCTTCCAAAATGACCACTGGTCCGATGTCCATGACAATAATACATAATATCATGCCTCATTGCATGTGGTATAACCACCTGTATGAGTTTCTCACCATTATTACATGGCTTCCAACGGTATAACACGCCTTTCCGGACTTCAAGCTCGGTCCATTGAGCAAGAAACCTTCTCATTTCTCGATTTTCCAGGGAGACCTCTGGTCTGACGGGACGTATACCCTCAGGTACCAATTGTAGTAGCTGTGCAGTTATCGAGTCATCCTCCTGGAACTGTCATATGTGATCCATAGACCATTCCAGTACACTGGCAACTGGGGGTCCGAAGGGCCTTCGAATCCCTGCTAAAACTGCTCTGTGAGCTCCACAGTCGGTAGAATCCGGATTATCACATTTCTGGATTGGTATTCGAGACAAGGCATCAGCATTTAAATGCTTCACTCCGGGTCTATGCTGAATTTGGCAATGTTCAAGCCCGTATTCCGATAAATGGGCTAACCATCGACCCAACATACCTTCAGCATCTCGGAAGTTCAATAACCATCTTAAAGAGGAATGATCCGTACGTAGAGTAAAGTCAGTCCCCCATAAGAAGTGTTTAAACTTCTTTGTATATACAACTACTGCTAACAGTTCACGTTTAGTCGTGCAGTAATTGTGTTGAGTTTTACTCAGTGTATTGCTAGCAAAAGCAATGGGTACCTCTCTTCCATTTTGGACTTGCGAAAGGGCAGCACCAATGCTGTCATTACTAGCATCCGTATCCAGTATGAAATTATCCGTCTCATTCGGATATTGCAATACGGGAGTACTCGTGAACAGATCTTTTAGCTTTTGAAAAGCAGATTCCTGTTCATGCGTCCAAGGAAATTTTTCCATGGTACATCCTGGAGTCCAGTTAGCTATTGTTTGTAATGGGTAACTGACTCTAGAATAATTCGGAATAAATTCCCTGTAATAGGAACAGAAGCCTAAAAATGATCTCACTTCTTTAGGTGAGTTAGGTCTACTCCAATTCGTAACTGATTCGATTTTATCTGGGTCAGCTTTTATTCCCTCTTCCGAGATGATGGGACTATATACACTCGTGTATATGCATATAATTAACAGCGGCGAGTGTTCCGCCCGTCCGGTACTACTTGTTGCACGCAACAATACAGCGCTCCATTTGGTAACCATGGCAAAGCTACCCCCGCTATATGACCGCGGCGCTGCCATCGATCGCCAGTCGGGCTCTACTCTTCATACAGTGCACAACACCCCTGTGCTGGGGGTTGGCACAAAATTTAATTTTTTACCGGTTGCCAAGGTTGGTTGGACTTCTTCAACATTACCATTCGTCTTTTAACCTGGCAAAGTTGGTTTCTACCAAAAATTCTGGCCAAGATGGGCCGTAGAAAACCAAATAAGAAGACTTTAGAGCCTGATTCAGGACCGCCGAGCGGTGTTAGGAGATCTGTCAGGAGGCAAGGGCCCCCTGGGTCGTCCGTTACAGACCAGCCCACAGATCCTCTACCCGCTGATGGGATGACAGACGCTATGACAGACGAGCTGACTGATTTGAAGATCCGGACGGAGGCTGTGGAGGAGAATCTGGCAAAAATCCTGGATAAACTGGATGTTTTGACTCCAGAGTGCGCTGTCGGGGGCAGCGATCGGGACACGACCTCTAGGCCACGACGGCTGTACAACAGATCGAGAGGTGGATCTAGATCAAGTTCAAGCTCCAGCAGTGATAGCTCTCGCTCCAGGTTGAGGTCCAAGCATAGATCAAGGAAACCAAGGGGTGAGTTCGACCAGCGAAATTTTTTAGGTCACAAGAAAAATGTGGACAGCCTAGAAAAATTACTAATGGTCAATGTTCGTTTAGTCAGTGCCAAACTTGAACAAGGTGAGGAGGTAAAATATATTCTTGACCACATAGAAATGCTGCTGGAGAAATCTGCCACTAGAATATTTACTCTCAGCTCACTTGTAAATTATGATAAGAGTGTCAAAGAGCGAGCTGACAAGAGGGGGATAAGAGCGTTTGAGACTGTGGAAAATTGTGACATCCTACGGCACTTGAGCTACGATGGCACATACACAGCCCAAAAGTTGGCTAAATCATCCAAACCTGTTGTCAAAAAATCAGCTTACTCAAAAAATCACTGTTACGCTTACAATAGGCCCGAGGGCTGCAAGTTAAACCCCTGCCGCTACAGGCACGTTTGTAGCTCATGTGACTCTGGAAACCACTCTGCTGACAAGTGTCAGAAGAATGGCTCGGAGAAGTAGGATGTTGCCTCTGGGGAGGGTCGTGCCTCCAGATTAGCTGGCCATAAAGAGGCACTGTTGGTTGACCCCCCTGTTGAGGATTGTGTTCTTGGCAATGTTATGCCAGATATTCCAGTTATTGATGAATGTTGTCAAAAGCCACCAGTAGAGGTGGACTTGTTGAATTTTGCCAGCTCTGAATATAATTTTGTGGAAAACCTTAGTATTACTGGTTTTTCCTCAAGGAGTAGTCCAAATGTTGGGGATTTTTATCCCATTTTTGATGTGACTTGCTCAGGTAATGTTAGTATAAACATTTACCAAAGTTGTGTTGACGGTACATGTTCTTGTCAACATTTTATTGGTGGCCACAAGGCCCAAATTTTGCCATGTAGATTGGCATGTTTCCTAAGACAGGAAGGTGTGATAAATTTACCCAAACGTGACTTAGATTATTTGTGGTCGGGTTTTGTAGAAGGTTTCAAAATTGTTGATCCTGGGTGCGAAACAGAGTATGAATGTGGAAATTATAAGTCAATTTTTCAGGGTAATTTTTACAATGAAATGTGTGAAATTGTTAGTGAAGAACTCCAGGATGGTTCCATTTTTGAAGTAACCTCCAAACCTAGATGCATACATGCCCTTGGCGGTGTCCCCAAAAGTAACGGTAAATTAAGACCCATTACTGATTGTAGTATGCCCAGAAAAAGGAGTATTAATAATTTTATGGATTCAACTTTTAAACCTTTTTCATATAAATCCATAAATTCTGTCACGGCAATGTTGAACAAAAATGATTTCATGAGTGTTGTTGACTTGAAGTCCGCCTATAGGTCTATTAGTGTCTATGGGGACCACCAAAGATTTCAGGGTTTTTCATGGGATATGGGGGATGGTAAGAAGTTTTACCAGAGTAATCGTCTTACCTTTGGACTCTTGAATGATGTGTATAATAAACCCATGGTATCTGATGCGTCCATTCTAGGTTATGGAGCATGGTGTGGTACAGATTTCTTTTATGGATCTTGGAATAACGTTGACAACTCTAAATTGGGGATAGGTCACTGGGTTGCCCCTCCAAAGTGTGACAATATTGATGTTCATGAAAGGAATATTAATGTGTATGAACTATGGCCTGTTCTAGCTGGTTTGAAGAGATGGGGTCATTTATTCAAGAACTGCTGTCTGAACGCTGTAACGGATAACATGCAGGTGTTGGCAATGTTGAACACAGGCAGAAGTAAAAACCCACTTTGTATGGAGTGGCTGCGTGAAATCTATTGGCAATGTTTTGTGTATAACATTGATATCTATTCAACCTATATAAAGTCCGCTGATAATATTCTGGCAGACCAGTTGTCAAGATTAGACTACAAAAATGTTCTTGCCAAGTGTGAAAAAACTGAAAATAATATGTGTATCTAAAAAAAAATTTCAGATCCCAGATTGATGTCCCTGTTAAAAAAGCAGGAGGAATTTGTGAATTCGGGTGTTGCCATGACAACCATGAAAACCAGAAAGCAACAATTTAAGAGGTACAGCAAATTTTGTAGGAAATTTTCCCTAAAAATTTATCCATGTTTGCCATCTCAGACTTCTTTGTATGCCACTTATCTGTCGGATAAGATGAAACCAGTCTCCATTAGGAATTATATTTCGGCTGTATGGTTTTTTCAGAAGTTGCATGGTCACCCTGACTACAGTAGTAGTTTTATCCTGAAAAAGACTCTAGATGGTATTGAGCGGTGTCAAAGTTTAACCAGAATTGTTAAATACCCACTTACCACTGTTGACATGTTTAAAATTTTGTCAACCCTGAATATGACACTAATATTGGATTGGGTCTTCTGGTGCGCCATTCTGGTTCTGTTCAGGGGAGTTTTGAGGTGTTGCCATGTAGTGGACTCTATACATTCACTGAGGGTAAAGGATGTTGTATTAACTAATGAATATGTAAAACTTCACATTAGGACATCTAAGACAGACCAGTTTGACCACGACCCTTATGATATATACCTAGTACTGGATGAATCCTCTCCATTTTGCCCTTCAAAAATTTTGGCAGAGTTGATACAGACTGCTAATGGCAATGTTAATCGGAAACTGTTCAGTTTTCCGTCTGGTAGCAGGAACAAATGCTTGACATATTCTTATGAAAATACGCGTTTGAAATTTTTGTCTGTCAAAATTGGCTTAGTAGATGAGAATGTTAGTACCCACTCTCTACGCCATGGTGGGGCTACCTTCTTAAAGTCAATTGGCCTGTCAGTAGAAGACATAATGAAGCGCTCCAACTGGAAATCCAGATGTGTGTATAAATACTTGCATGATTCAGGATGTGATTTGTTGAAGCTGGATGTATTACCATCTATTAATGTGTAATAATTGTTACTCTGTGATGTTCCATGTGTTTGCCGGGTGGTTGGCCATTTTGTATATTCAGATCAATTCCACCAAACACATGTCTCTGTTCAATTATTATTATTATCATATCCAGTAATCCATTCAATACCGTCATCACTTGTTATAATGTTAATATACCGGTAAATACCTTAAAGTCATCCTAGTATTTATTATAATGTTAATATACCGGTAGCTTCCTAGTGGGTCATCTTGATATTTATCATAATGTTAATATACCGGTAAATACCTTTAAGTCATCCTAGTAATCATTATAATGATAATATATAATATGTGGTTTCCATGGTAACCACCTCATCTCATTTATTGTTCAATATACCGGTTACTACCCTCTAATATAATAATCTACCGGTAGTGGTTAACCGGTATATGTAGTCGCCCCTAGTTAACTTATACTGCCCAAATAGTTTATGGACTTTCTAAACATGTGACATTTCTTAGTTTTAATTTGAGACCATTAGAAATAATTCGTTCTAATACCAATTTGAGATGGTTAGAACATTCTTCAAATGTCTTTCCGAAGACTATTACATCGTCAAGATATACTAAGCATCTTTTCCACAATAGGTCACTCAAAAGAGTCTCCATCATCGCTTCAAATGTAGCTGGTGCATTGCACAAGCCAAAAGGCATTACGTTATATTGGAATAATCCAATGTGACTCGAAAATGCTGTTTTCTCCATATCTGATGGGTTCATTCCCACTTGCCAGTATCCGGATTGCAAGTCTAGGGTACAAAACCAACTGTTGCGTCCTAAGGAGTCAATGGTTTCATCTATTCTCGGTAATGGATACGAGTTCTTTTTCGTCACTCCATTCAACTTCCTGTAGTCTATGCAGAAGCGTATGGTACCATCTTTTTTGTTACCATACATTCAGGACTACTCCATGGACTGTTGGATGGGACTATTACGTCTTGTTCCAACATCTTGTTTATTTCCTCTTCAGCTACTCTTTTCTTTGCTAAAGGTAACCGTCTATACAGTATTTTAAATGGTTCTGTTTCTCCAGTATCTATTTTATGTACAACCTTAGTTGTCGTACCCAATTTTTCACCGGGTTTGGCAAAGGCAGTTCTATACTGACGGAGCAAATCATGAAACTCTTTCCGATGTTCCGAATTTTCTAATGAAGTTTCTTCATACAACTTTAACAAGTCATCCGAAATATCATCGTTATCTGTTACCTCTGGTAAATTCAACTTACTCTCGGTTACTGTTTCCGAAAGTATCACATTCCCGAAAACCTGTCCTTTCTTTAAGTAGAGAGTAGCATTCCCAGTGTTGGAAACAGGTACTACTGACCAGGATGCATTCACTACTATAGTGTCTACGGAAATTAATTCGATACTTGACAAAGTAATTACATCCGGTTCTATCACTGCAGGCTTATTGCGCATTGCAGGATCGCTCCTCAAGAGCACATCGCAGGTTACACCTGTGGGAATTCGGACAGTGTTTCGACACTAGACATACTGCTTACTTGTCTTAGTACGCACCTAACTTTTACAGGATACGGGTATTTCACACTCAACACTCCTGATTGTGGTTCTAAAACCACCCCATACAGGGATGCGAAATCGAACCTGAGTATCCCCTCATCTGCTATATCCGCAACGGTGGCACTCATGACATAGTCATGTATTCCATCCAATTGCAATTTCACACAAGTTCTTCCATACGTTTGGATGGTACTGCCATCGGCCGTTTGAGCATTTCCTCCCGATATGAGAGTATCATGATCATTTGGTATAAGATCATAGAACCTCTTGGAGATACAGGAGTGGCTAGCGCCAGTATCCATAAGAAATTCGGCAGATCTTCCATTAACAGTGAGACAAACATACCACCGCCTTCCGTTCAGAACAGAGGGCGTATCTGTGACGATTGGGACGTCATTGTTCACACCAGGAGTCAATCCACATCCTTTTGAGAATTCCAGACAAGGATGACCCGGGGTAGGTGGGCACTACCAACCCTGGCTAAAAAATAACCGCCTACCTCGTTACCGATATTGGGTTTCCCCTGTGCTCCCTGCGCACCTGTTGTATTGGCCTCCCTAACCATCCGGGTGTCTACAACCACTCCGGTGCTAGGCGAATTTGCTACTACATGCGAACTATCGTCATGGATGGCGCTATCATGGCAAGATTTGTCATCGGGATCCCCTTCTCTGCCTATAGGGGGACCCCCTCATCAGTTTTCCTCTGTGGTTACTCCAGAGATACCTTTCTGTCTATGAGGGACAGGCTTATCAGCTGTACATTCGGCCGCATAGTGCCCTAATTTCTGGCATCTGAAGCATCTCCTCTGGGATTTATCCACTCGGGGCCTTCTCAGAGCATCTGTTAATCGTGCTACCAGTGTCTCTACCAGATCAGTAGGAGCAGCATGGTAGGGACAGTTGTAGCTGTTATGTTACTAGCCTGGACCGGTCTGGGAGCTGTTATATTTGCAACGGATCCTCCTTTTTCTTTCGGATACACTTTTCGACACCGTTTCTGGCGGTAATACTTTCCAGCTACCTGGACTGAACCAATATATTCTCCGTTGTCATCGGAGACATATTCGTCTTCCTGATTAGCTTCCTGTAAGTCAACAGGGGCCAATTGGGAGGTCTCAAATACTTGAGCGGGTGCAGCTCCGTATTGTAATGGAGCAGCTCGTAGCGGGTTAGGTCCTAGACCCACTAGCCTTTTCTTCATATCGTAGCCATCGATGGCTATGAAGAGGTCACTGAAAGATGTTTCATCCTTCCAGGAATCCCAAACTACTTGTTTGTGATCCGGATCTCGCAATCCACTGTAGAATTGTGTGAATAATTCTTGCAGATAGCAATCATCATCAAGAGCCCAATTTGGACGTGCCTTCGATAGCAGATCCTGTAGCTCCAACCCGAAGACTTTTTGAGACTCCTTGGGTTTCTGGGTCCTTTTCTTAAACCTTACCCATGGATCTTCTCTTACGATCGGACCAAAGAGGTACGAGGCACATTCGACTAATTGATCGTAGGTACCATATAATCTGTACGCTGCTCTTCACTGGTTGAGGGCTACTTTTCCGCCCTTGTTTAACCAACAGATTAGGTAAGGCGGAGCTTCTTCTTTTGTCCAACCACTACAGTTGACTTCCCTTTCGGTAGCAGACAATGCCCAAATTTTGGATACATTGGCTTCTATCAAAGATGTTTTGCATCCCTGCTGGCATGGATGTCCTCCTATTCGGTTTCCTGCCATCTCCTCCCGATCCTGATCCTCCGGATCCAGATCCACCGGGCCCGCCTGGAGGATTACCTCCTGGGGGTCCGTTGTTGGGGTAGTTCCCAGAGGAACCATTAGAGAACCCTCCTCTATAGCCAGTATTTCCAGTTGTTCCGGAAGGCGCAAACCCAGGATAGGAATTATTCTGATTCCCTCCCTGGTTGTATGTACTTCCTGAATAGAAGTTCCCTCCTCCTCCAGGATTATAGTTACTACTATATCCCTGAGGAGTTGTTCTAGGTAGGTACGTGCCCCCTACCACATTGGGTTGTGGTGGGTTTGGCATTGGAACTCGTCCACTATTAAGTACATTGCTTGGACCTGGGTTCGGGTTAGGCAATCTTGGACCTGCTGGAGTGCTATGTCCGGGTTGAGAAAAATACGACGGTGGCGTAAGTAAATTTCTTATTGGTCCCGGTACACGTGGTTGGGCCACTGGAGTAGTGTTTGTTCCACTTGCTGCTGTATTGAGTCGGATTAATCTTATGACTCAGATCTGGTATCGCGGTGCCGGACCTACAACCGGATCAAGTTTAGAAACTTGAGGTGCAGGCGCACTACTTGTGGATCCCTGATTTGTTCCGACCTGTACGGAGGTACTGTTCAGAACACCCACTCCACTAGATGCGGAATGATCCGGTTTCTTATAAATACCAGAATCTACATTTTTATCTGCTCCATCAGTTACAAATGGATTGTATCTGGTGGATACGAGGTGATACATTGTAGATACCACATCCGGATCTATATTACCTATAGTCAGTTATGCGGCTTCTACATATTTGTCTAGTGTTATTGCAGTAGTTTGCAGATCTTGAAGCTCATTAGTGAGTTTCTGTCTATCTTCATCCAGTTGTTTATTATAAGCTATAATGCCCGTCTGGATTGTCTCATTGTCTTCAGCTTGTTTATTACACTGAAGTTTCAATTTCTCTAATTTGCTTTAATATAGTCTTATGTCAGATTCGTAGTTAGCTTTATCAAGGCATAGTTGATCATTTGTATCTATGTATGTTTGGATACAAGTTTGTCTATTGTCATATTCTTTATTAAATGACTTTCTCATCTCCTGAAGTTTTATTTCTTCATTTTCTAAATCTTTCATGTATTCCCTCTTTCTGGTTTCGAATTCACTTCGCATACCAATTAAATCCTCTTCCAGATGCAGTTTCTCATTGATTACTTTGACCAAGGTATTTAAATTCTCGTTCAAAGTTACATAGGTTTCGTTTAACAACAGGACATCCAGTTGTTTAAGTTCCTCACCTTCCGGTACCACATATGTTACATCGTCGTCTATGGCGCTGTAGTCTAGAATCGGTAGTCCGGGTCTGGGTATACTGTATGGTAATTTTCCAAACGTTACCCTTTTTGGCATAGGTGCCGGATGTTCTGGATTAGTGCTACCACCAACCTCGAACATCGAATTGCTTAATTCATCAACAAGTGATTGTTGACCCAGCAAAGTACTCTTTCTCTGTATGGATTGTTCTCTCCGTACAGAGTCCAATATTTTCCTCACTATCCATTTTGTAGTGAGGTCTGGGTTCCCTCCAGGATGCAGCATCTACATCCTGTGGGTTTGAATGGGTACGGATCATTAATGACCCATTGCCATTCTCTTGGACAATAAATTGTCCTTCAGGGTTAGCTTCCGCGAGGCTGTCTAACCCATGTACTAGCCGTTCGGACGTTATAACGTCCGGGCTATACACCAGAAATAACTGGTCACGGCAAGGTAGGATACGATACCGATTTAAAACATTGGAAATTCAAATCCGGAGATAGAGTGCTAAGACTGCACGAACCACTTAGACATGTAAAATTAGCATCTAATTGGGACGGTCCTTTTACAATAACCCAGGTTATTAGTGATTGTACCGTTATCATCAAATCAGACCTCGGACGGCTTTATAAGTCGAATGTAGCTAGACTGAGAAAATGGTCTGGGAGGGAGACCTCCACAGAAATGTATGGTGAAGGATTCGAAAAGATTTTGAATCTAAATCGGATAGTAGACCAGGTAAAGAACCCAATATCGAAGAGAGGCCGGGGTAGGCCTACAAAGATATCTGAATCAGTATCGCCAACGCCAACAAAGTCTAAGCATGGTGGAGTAAAAAAAATCTCGGCAGGTGAAGACAAAAAGAAGAGGAAAGGTGTTTCGAAGGCCAAGAAACACCTAGAGAAAGCTCTTCGAACTGTCAGGTCCGAAAAGGAACTATCCAAAGAAGGGATAGTCGTCCGCCGCAGCCCTCGACTTGCCCAGAGGACTGCAGTGACCTAACCTGTATACACAACGAGTGTAATGTTTACATTTAGAGGAACGGATAACAACTGACCTGAAAGGCCTATTTGTCATCGCTGTATGATGTACCAGTGGGTAGTGGACGGATAATCCGGTGGATTTGCTTAAGCTTTCCATAAACTCCACTTAAATCCCTAGACGAGTCAACGGCATGAGCGATAATTACCTAAAAACAATCAGTTTGTTTATGTTCCGCTTGTAGCACATGCGTTTCCACATGACGTCACCGCGTCCAGTCTTGGCTGACCTCTCGTGACCCTGCTCGCAAGCGAGGAAATGACGTCACGAAAGCTGGCGTGTCGCCATATTGCTTTTTGGTGTTGATCAATACGGGTAAGCGAACGCCCTTCTATTGATTTACAACCTTTAGGCAATCCAGCTGCGTCTTCAGAGTCAATCCTCCAGGAGGTGGCTCCGTTACTTGTCGGCCCCGACGCCGTAAATGTCGGGAAAAGGAGTGTTGAACTCCCGTGTCGATTCCTTCAGTTATGGCTGAGGAATCCGTAACTGCAGCCAAGCTATCCGGTGACCCGGATAAGCTGACTCCGACTACAGATGCTTTCCCGGAAGTATTGTCACCTGTTACACAGGCGGAAAATGAGCTGATGGAAGTGGAGGAAATCCGCTGATTGCTCGTTCGAAGAGAAGCTTGCTTTATTTTCACTGAATGAGCCTGACAAACCGGTATCACCACTTCCTACCGAGGGATCTGGAGACGCTTCGAACCCAAAAGTACTGCTTGGAGCAACCGGATCCGATACTACCCAGGTAGACGGATCTAAGGACCAATGGAAACCGGCCGTGGAAGACCCGTTTCCAGCGATCTATGATGGACAGTACCTGTATGGCCACCCGGACTTACAGGCACAGGTTGTAAATCCGGACGGTACTCCAATTAAGCTGGACCCGAAGGTAAGGATGGCAATCGAGGATGTCATGCACCCGCAGAAACTCGATAGGATGCCACCAGAGTGGCTTAGAGACTGGCCATGGTTCCAATGCGGACTCATGGTAGACATTGCCTTCCGACAGACAGTGTATGAGGCAAACAGAGCCTTCATGCTAGGAGCATATCCCACACCTGATAGGTCTCAGTGGAATGTCACCAAAACGAACATTGACTGGGTAGGTTGTATTTCGGAACCCGAAGGCCAGGCCTACCCACGCCCTAGTACTGTCCATCAGGACTTACGTACCGGGAAGCAGCTTCCAACTTCAATCAGTGGGACGACGGCTATTACATAGCCATAGCGGAAATGACCGAAGTCCAGAACTCCTCTCTCACAGGACTGGACAGAAGCGCAGCCCTATGTACGATTATCGTCTGTCGTATGACTGCAGAAGAAGAAGCTCGTGAGAAAGTCCATGCTGAGGTGGAGGTACCCGCACCTCCAATTCCCAATCTAAAACTAGGCGCTAGAGGTTTGGATGCTTCCAAATCCACTTCTAGCAGCACTACCGGTAAATCTGCAGATCCGGTAGAAGGTTTTCAAGAACAGGAGGTCTGCTTCTCGGCAGCTCAAGAATCTGCCCGATTCTGCCAGAGCCAACCCGAAAGCCAGCACCTCAGCCATTGGTAGTTCGAGCACCGCCATGGAGGTGGTTTCCTCGGACGATGAATCTGTGCATGAGTCCTCAGTAGAGTATGATGAGAAAGTCACCCCATCTACTCAGACTGAGGCTGAACGTTGGGCTAACGCCAAATCCGGATTTAAGACCCGGATCCCAAGGTGCTTTTCAGATTGTGCATACGGAGTAAAGAAGGATGGTTCTACTCTGTATGCCTGCCCCGAGCCTATCAACAAGAACGGGGAATCCGATTATGAAGATTGGATGCGTCTTACGGACGAGGACCCCAATCCGAGCAAGGCCTATCGTAAGATGTGGCTTATGCTGAATCACACTGAAGGGTATTACACCTATACCCAGAGGCGCAAGTTGCGTTGGGCACTTGAGAAGTGGTACCGTGACGACCAAAAGTCCTGTCCCTTCTCTATTTGCCAGGATGCTAGCGATGTCTCGGTCCGGACCCGGAGTACTTCAGCCCGGTTCCAGAGGCATCTGGTAGAAGCCCACTTCCACCATCACCCGGTCTACATCTGTGACCCGAGTTATGGTAAGAAGGGTAAGAAGTGCACAACAAAGGTTCAATATAACCGGCGTAGTGATCTGGCAAGACTCCAGAAGAAAGGCCATGCTGAAGGATTAGATACAGCCTGTAAGAGGATTATGGACATGCATCAGGAACTCATGAAGGAGTTCGATAGTCTAAGCGAGGATGCTTGGTCAAAGATCCGACCAGGGGACAAAGTCCTCTGCGAGGTTCCGAAGACCAAGGATTCGAAACTTCGTGCCAAGATTGTCCTAACTCCTGGAAAAGGGAAACTGGATATGCATGAGTCTCTTTGGCAGAAATGCGAGGAGTCCAGAAAGGAAGGCAAGCGAGCCAGGGAGAGAGTTAGGAGAGACCAGAGCCAGGGTGGACCCGGTAATGGTCAGTCTAAAAATGTACCTCAACCCAGGGCGGATGATCGTTCTAGATCCCCCCTGGCACGTCACCCGCATGAGCAGACCCAGGGTACTCCTGTTTTCAAGAGACCCGGACCTGTTGGATATGCAGGAGCAGTATCGAAACCAGGGAAAGTAGATACACGAAATTTCCTGTCAATGGCACAAGGGCCTGGACCTGAGAGCCAGACCTTGGTCCTGGGGAGAGGGGGTCGCCTAGTTCCGAAAAAGACCTCAGCACCTGCCGCTGCCGGTTCTGCAAGTGCCGCAGCTGCTCAGCAGGTATCGTTCACCCCTGAACAGGTACAATTGTACATGTTGAAACAGAATCAACCAACTACCTACTGCGTCCCAATGGCACCAGCAGGAACGTCCGGAAGTCCCACATCCGGAACCGTCCCTCAGGCAGCATCAACACCTCCCAAAGTTGTTGCGCCGCCCGCAAAACCGAAAGATGCGATTACCATTAAGACTGGTAACGCAGAAATTTGGTTTGAGAAGTCTCGCCAGGGGGAAGCGGATGTCCAAAAGGCCATCTATACCCACAGGGAGAAATGTGTCAAAGATAGAGCTACAGAATTCCATCAGGGTCTTCTGAACGATACCCTGTTGTGTTTGAAGCAGCTAGGCGATGCTGAGAAGGAACGCCTCGAATCTGTCATCCGGGAGGAAGTAAGGTCCTGGGAGGAACATGCCGTAGCTGCCAAGGAACAGGCAGCTATGGGCATACACGTATTGGAAAAATGTGTAAAAGAGGAAATAACACGGAATACCAATCTGAACACTAAGTTCATGAGAGTATTCGGCATCGACATAGACGAATGGGATGGTACTCCCGAGTTGGCCCTAGATCTTCTGAGGAAGAAACACACTAAGAAGTCAACTTAAGTGTGTTCCGGGTTATCCAAATTTTTTTCTCCTTAAACCCTAATAACCAGACTTAGTGTTTTGCAGATATTATTATCTATCTGCGAATGTTCCCTATGTGAATTAACACTTAAGATTATTCTATATGTTCCGGGTTCCTTCATAACCAGAAATACACTGATCAGGACATAATTTTACTGTTATATCCTGATGGTTCTATTCGGATTACGAACTTAATATAAAATCCGCTTAGTAGTTGTGTTGCTGAAAGTTACCTCCGGATGCTGATACATTAACCTGATGCCTACTGTTACCTGTTCCTGATCGCTCTACCGGATGGAATTATACGATATATAACCTGCTGATGTACCAAATGGACTTATTTACACTATCCATTTACTTCTGGATCAACTATTTGGACTACAACTTTGTCAACCACACACTAAAGGACTATTCTCACCGGATTATTTACTTAACACCATTCGGATTATAATAATGAACACTAGCACTTCTAGAGGATTGTGGGTAGCTGCCCCTATTCAACTACCGTGTTTCTTTATATCATCTCAACTGGAATACTATAGACTCTAGCATGTCCATCCCGTGGTTAGCTGACCATACCACCTACCTACAACGCATCCGGAATACTTCAATACAACACATGTTACTTCATCTGATACTCTTGTGTATATATATTGTCATGATCATTATCTTATTATTCTAATGACCACAAACTTCAATTGTATACCTGTATTGATATGATACTGTAATTTTCATACGGGTTAATAAAAATACAGATCTTTTGTTATTAGTCATATTACTTGACATGATCCGATACATATTATATTACACCAGATTGTCATAATTACCCTATGTGTCATATTATTGTGTAATATTAATTATCTGGTGCTATGATGGTTATTTAAATGCATGACGATGTAATATATGTTTCTTTATTCATTTTTCAAGTGTATAAATTATAACGGTTACATATCAGAATGGTTTCTAACATAGAACCTCTAACGGATTAACCGGTTTGAACTCAAATGTATCATTAGATAGTATGGTTACGTTTAAAGTCTTTATTAAGACTATATAATTAACATTTTTGTAATAATAACAAACTCACTAGGATACTATTATGTGGTTTATTTCAAAACTTAACAGATCCGTTACAAATATCTGTTATCCATCCACATTGACAAACTGTATCGACTTTCCTATTGTTTATTCGTAACTATTAATACTATCGAGTATGTTAATACCTTTTCATATGATACTTTAAAAATGTTGTTGTTATACCTATGGTTATACCTCTATTATTAGGGTAAAGACATAATGTACTGTTATCCCTATATAATAATATAATAGTTACATGTATAACTCCTGCCTAATGTCTGGGGGAGTAGTGTAGAGGCATTGTATTATAACCATAGTTATGGGTACCGTCTGGAGTGGCGGATGAGTCCAGTCGCTGGGTGTTCCTCAGGTTCCGGATATGTGGCAGCACCAATCCGGGCCTGTGGGGACATCTGGGGACCAAGGTCCGTATATAAAGACCGGGGCTCAGCCACTACGTCAGAGGCCCTCCTGGCCTCTGACCATGTAGAACCATTTATTAACATTAGCTGCCCCTTCATCATCTTCCGGAACCTCGCCGTTAAGTGTCTTAGCAATGAACTTCCGTTGGCATACACTTGAATTACCGCCTTACTCCTTCTTTTCTGATCCGTAAGGCCCGAACCACCAAAATAGTAATACAAACCATTACATATGTTTTAATAATATAATGACTTAGGATAACATGACGGCACTATCCACGGTTGTGCCGTATGTTTTCTCACATATATAGAATGTATTAGAGAATAGTCCGGTTAAACTTCAGGATCTGGACATCTGTAGAACATCGCACCCGGATTAGCTGGTTAGGTAAATCCTATAGTCCCAGTAAACATCAGGGTGTTGACAGCATGTGTAGAACATCACACCCGGATGGGTTGGTAATCCAATCGGGTCTCGCTGGGGTCGTCTCTGGAATCATCCGGCATTCAATCCGGATGGATTAATACTTACATATGGCATATGGGACTAATGCCCATAGGCTAACCGGGTCCTAATTTAAAGGGAACTGCAGTTACTTTTTCCCATACTTGTCTTTAAGTAACTGCAGGGCGTGCTCCTTAGTGCCATCCCACTCATCGAGATCAACACCGAAAACCATCATGAACTTGCTATGAAGTTGGATGTTTTTCATCTCTTCCACATCCAATTTCTTTTTGAGGACGTGGATGGCACAATCTGATTGTTTCTGTGCTTTCTCAGTGAGGTCTTCCTGATACTTTACATCATCTTTGACCAGTTTCTCCACACGTTCCTTTTCAGCCTCGTGCAGCTCTCTGAAGCACATCAGAGTGTCATTAATCATTCCTTGATGGAATGTAATGGCCCTCTGATGTTGAAGCCCTTCCCACGCCTGGTAGATCGTGCTCTGGACCTCAGCTTTTCCTGGGTCGACACTATCGAACCAGGTCTCCGCCCTACTACAACGAATGACTATCTTGTCCTTGGGTGCCTCAGGCGGTTCCTTATCCACTTTCGCGGGTGCTTGTGGAGCGGTGGGGTTAGTCCCGTCGGTCCTAACCACAGGTTTCGCGACAGGAGCAGATCCGGATTGATCTGGTCCCATGTGGACATACGGTACACCATCCGGAGTGGGGGGTAAGTGCACCTGCATACCTAGTTTTAGGTAATGCTGTATTTGTTCGTCACTGGTTAAGGGCTGAATGGTGCCACCAGCGGTGGGACTGCCTGCTGCTTCCGACGGCTTCTGACGTAACTTTCCCTTGTTACCGGGTGTCAAAACTTGGCTTTCGGGACCATGTCCCCCCAAACCAGGGAACTGGCTGGGGTCAAGCTTTCTAGGTGTGGCTTCAGCAGTGGCTTTGTATGAACTTGGCCTGCCGGAATCATATTTCAAGCCCCGCGACACCTGTGATGGGTGTTTGAAGGTCACTTCTGCGGTGCTTTTTCAGCATCATGTGGAGGCGGCGATCAAGCTCGGCTCGGGTCCATGTTAACAGACTGCTTTTCCGAGCTGTTTCGATTTCAGATTCCTCGATGGTATAACCAGTATCCCAGGAATCAAAGTCAGTTGCTGCTTTCCGGTACTCTGAAAGGTTCACTAGGGAACATTCCTGAGCATCCGGATTTGGATAACGGTGGCTTTCAAACCGTATGAAAAGCCCAGCCCAGTTCACTTGCGTGAGATCGTCTATACCCCATGTGCTACGATCTGGTCGTGGCATGAGGTCTAGCTCCAGCGTCATGGCAGCGTCATATACTGCCTTCCGGAATTCATAGTGGACCATGAGTCCCCTCTGAAGCCATCCGTAATCCGTCAGCCATTCCTGAGGGATTTTCGCGTATATGTTGTTAGATATAACCTCCAATATGCTCCGTCGGACCTCCTGGTCGATCCGAATGTGACGCTCATTCGCGTCCAGCCTCATTAGGTTCGGGTGAACGAAGAGGTATTGGCCATCAAATGACAGATAATAGTCCTCGCTCACTCTTTGGCGCCCAAGGGTTCGAAATCCGTCGTCCTGGTTTCTGGTGCTAGCAGCGGTACCAGTGGTGGCAAGTAGGTCACCGGTGGCATCACCGGATTTCTCCATCGTCTCGGGAGACAAATCCGGTACAGGAGGGCGATCCCCCCCTGCACTGTGGTCGCTTGGAGAAGACGGCAACAGCGAAACCGGTGCACTCTCCTTCCCCAAGTTGAAGTTCTCGAGGTCATTGTCAAACTCCATCAACTCTTCTTCCCGCTGGGTGACTGGGGACAAAGGCCGTGCACCCTCCTGCAATTCGGCATCCGGAAGGACGCCTTCAGGAGTCAAGTGACCCGGCTCGAGAAGACAAGTTCTTGAGAGTATGTGTGTAGACTCTCACAGAACACTCACCTACACGGCGCTCATTCTCACCAGGACGCTGCTGCGAGCTCGTCTTCCAAACAAAAAAAACAGGCAAAGAGAAAAAAAACAACGTAACCACGTCCAGCTCTCTCTACCACTGTTTCCAAGATGGCCGAATTCTCATTGTTGACGTCACTATCCCGTGGCTAGGCGGGGTCACGAGAGGTCATACGCGAATAGCCAGTGTGACGTCACACGAGCACGTGCAATACATATAAACAAATAGCAATCCAGACAGTTCTGCCATTATCGCTCATCAACGGGAGACTCTCACGGGATTCACATGAAGTTTATAGGTAGTACTCACTTACCCACCGAGTCATTCGTTCAATACCAACTGGTACATCTCGCGGGGCTCACAATAGCAACCTGTTAAACGAAGTACAACATAAAATGGATTACGGGACAATACACTCATTGTGTAATGGGTTAGGTTACTGCAGCCCTGGCAAGTCGTGGACTGCGTGGGAGCACTACACCATTCCCGGCTCCCTTATTCGACCTGGCAGACTTCAGAGCCTTCTCTAGGGATTTCGTAGCCACCAATCTCCCCTTCCTCTTCCGTCCACCTTCACCCGTCGAGACTTTTTTTAATATACCACGCCGAGATGGTTTTGGCGTCGGCGTTACAGCTTTATTCGCTACCTTTCTCGGTCTCCCGGGACCCCTCTTTGGCAACTTCTCTAATCGGGGTACCCTATCCATATTCAATATTCCCTCCCAAACCAAGGACATAGCCTATCTACATTGGATTAATACATCCTTCCTATATCCGATTGCATCAATACGGTACAATCACTAATTACAGTATTTTCTGTAAATGGACCATCCCAATTAGATGCCAATTTGACATGTCTGAGTGGTTCGTGCAATCGTAAAACACGATCCCCAGGTTTAAAGTGTCTGATCTTTAAACCCGTATAATATCCGGCTTTTTGCCAGCGAGCACTTTTCTGCAGTTCCAGACGGACTGTTTCATATGCTCGTAATGCTTCCACAAAAACTACCTGGCAAGGTAATTCGGGATTCATTCCCACAACACCAAACACCAAATCTGCTGGCATTATTAAATCCTCTCCAAATACTAGTAAATTTGGGAAACAGTTAGTACTCGAATGAACAGTGCTATTGTAAGCGTGAGTTACAAAGTCGCATTGTTCATCCCAATCATCCATATTTTCATTCACGAGTGATTTTAGGACTTGTACAAGGGTTCTATTGAACCTTTCTACCAGTCCATCACTTTGTGGATGATATGGATTGGTCCTTGTCTTACAGATAGCGAGATATTCCCACATACTTTGCCAGAGATTGGATTCGAATTCCCTTCCCTGATCACTGTGAAGCATTAGGGGCACCCCAAAGGTTAGTACCCAACCCTTCACAAAAGCTTCTGCACAGGTGCCGGCTTTATGATCCGGGAGTGGGAAGACTTTAGTATACTTTGTATATTAGTCACACACTACCATCATGCATGTGTTATCATTCGGGGTTTTATTTAACCCGCTGATAATATCAACTCCTACCCGGGCGAACCTTATCCCGAATAATTCTTGGGATAAGGGCAACCTTCCGGGTCTGGGTCCAGGTTTATTTTTACAACAATCTGGACAACTAGCCACCCATCGGAGCAAATCTTGGGACATACCCGGCCAGTAGTACCTTTTGGAGAGACGTGCTAAAGATTATTTCTTTCCAAAATGACCACTTGTTCTGTGTCCATGACAAGTGTACATGATGTCTCTGTGCATGGCAGATGGTATGACAACTTGTATCTGTTTTCCACCATCTTTACATGGTTTCCAACGGTACAGGATTCCCTTCTTGACTTCCAACTCTGTCCATTGAGCTAGAAAGCTTCTCGTTTCCCTATTCTCCAGTGACGCAATTGGCCTAGCTGGACATATACCCTTTGGTACTAATTGAAGGAGTTTAGCAGTAACTGAGTCAGCTTCCTGGAAGTTCCTTATCGTTTCTAAGGACCAATCTAGGACACTGCCTATACGTGTTTCGAAAGGAATTCGAATCGAGGCTGTTATTGCTCTATGTACCCCACAATCAGTACAATTCAGATTATCGCATTTCCGAATTGGTATTCGGGATAAGGCATCAGCATTTATGTGCTTTTTCCCAGCCCGATGCTGTATCTGACTATTGTCTAGTCCGAATTCTGACAGATGGGCTAACCATCTCCCTGACATTCCTTCAGCATCCCGAAAGTTCAATAACAATCTTAAAGAGGAATAATCAGTACGTAATGTAAAGTTTGTTCCCCATAAGAAATGTGTAAACTTCTTGGTATACACCATGACAGCTAATAATTCACGTTTAGTAGTGCAATAATTTCACTGCGTTTTACTCAGTGTATTGCTAGCAAATGCTATCGGGACCTCCACTCCACCTTGGACTTGGGAGAGGGCTGCCCCAATACTTTCATTACTAGCATCAGTATCCAGTATGAAATGCCCATCCTCGGATGGATATTGCAGTACTGGAGTAGTCATGAACAAGGCTTTCAGTTTTTCAAAAGCTTGTTCTAGTTCGGTTCCCCATGGAAAATTATCCTTTCTGCTACCAGGGGTCCATGTTGTTAAGATTTGTAAGGGATAACTTACCCGAGATTATCTAACTAGCTGAGCCTCAGGAGTGCTTTTTTGCTCATAACCCCAGTGCGTTATCCAGCCATAATGCACTCTCAGACCTTTTCTTCGTCTTCAAGAGGCTGCTAGTTTCAATCTGGACATGTTAATAAATTGAGGAATATACAAAGTCAACTCCTCCATACGTTTCCAGTTAAAACCGTTTATGGTTCAACAGGGAATCGTTCCCCGGCCGCTGTGGCAGGAGGCGAGCTCGCTGTCCACTATACCAAGCCGACCGGTGGATGAAATGAATCTACATCAAGAATTTGAAAAAGTTGTCCGACATACCTGATGTTTACACACCTCGTTAGCCTAGAATCCATGGAGCCTGGTGGAGTTATTAACAGAGAACCATCCTTAGATATCCTAGATGAACATGCCATGCCAAATTCCTCCATTTTCTTCGAAATAAATAAGAATCCATTGATTTTCCACATCGATACGAGTCGGGACCCGCCCCGTCCGGCCATTCTTGCTCGACGCGTGGCTGACCTAGTTTTTACATCTGGGCACCTACCCGCTCTGTCAATCTGTGCGTTGGATCGGTATGGAAAATCAATGGATTCTTATTTATTTCGAAGAAAATGGAGACAAAATGAAGGCGAACACCAACTAGAGATCGTATATTTGGCGGTGTTAGAAGTACAGGACTTGACATGCTTGGATTATACCCGAAAATTCATTGGAAATACGAGGGTTTGACGGGTGGACTAAAAACAATGGCTACGGTGGATTGGCAAACCGTGCGGATCGCATGCATTTACAAAATGTCTTCTCCTGGATTAAATCTTGGGTTATAAGGTAAGAAATTGATACAAAATGGAGAAATATGTTCGATATACGCTTTAATGCATGTTATGGGAACGCACAAGTGGATTTACGGGTTAATAATCCACTCCCCCTTCGGGGTCGTGGATTATTAACCCATAAATCCACTCGTGCGTTCCCATAACATACATTAAACGCTAAATAATTCGGTATAAAGTCTCTGTAATATGAACAGAATCCCAAAAATGACCTTACTTCCTTTGGATTCTTTGGTATCCCCCAGTCCGTTACTGCCTGGATTTTTTCAGGATCAGCTTTTATTCCATCATCAGATATTATTTGGCCCAAATAATTTATGGACTTTTTAAACAGATTACATTTCTTTGGTTTTAATTTTAAACCGTTAGATATTATTCTTTCTAAAACTAGCTTGAGGTTGTGTAGGCATTCTTCAAAAGTTTTTCCGAATACTATAATGTCATCAAGATATACTAAACACCTTTTCCATAATAGATCACTTAAAAGCGTCTCCATCATGGCTTCAAAGGTTGCCGGGGCATAACATAAGCCAAAAGGCATAACATTATACTGGAACAAACCTATATGACTAGAAAAGGCTGTCTTTTCCATATCATCCGGGTTCATTCCAATTTGCCAGTACCCGGACTGCAGATCCAAGGTACAAAACCATTTATTACCTCCTAAAGAATCGATTGTTTCATCGATCCTCGGCAATGTATATGAATATACATACCGGACTACTCCAAGGACTGTTGGAGGGAATTATAACATTCCGTTTCAACATCTTAGCTATTTTGGCTTCGGCTACCCTTTTTTTGGGCAGGGGTAACCTCCGATACGGGATCTTGAAAGGAGCTGCATCTCCCGTATCAATGGTATGCAATACCTTCGTGGTCTTACCAAGTGGTTCACCCAATGCGGCCAATGCTTTCTGAAATTTTACTAATAACTCCTTAAGCGCTTCCTTCTTCAAAGGATCCTCTAGGCTCGTATCCTAGTACATTTTCTTCAACTCGTCGGTCCATTCCTGATCATTCCCTGGACCGGAAGGCTTAGGGAACAACTCGTTACTGTCTCAGACAATGTAACGTTACCAAAAATGGATCCTTTCTCCAAATATATTGTCTTGGTACCTGGGTTGGAAACTGGTATGAATTACCAAGCACCATTGGCTACTATTGTGTCAACCGATTCCAATCCTATAGCAGCCAGCATAACTGTATCCGGCTCAATTACTGCATCCTGATTCTTTAACTTGGAGTAACTCTGAATCAGAACGTCACATGCTACTCCCGCAGGAATCTTTACAGTCTGGGCGACTGACGCCACACTGCTGACTTGCCTTAACACACACTGTACTCTAACTGGATAAGGATGCTTTACACTCAACACATCTGTCCGTGGGTCTAACACTGCTCCATACAGTGTTGCAAAGTCTAATCCTAATCCCTTCATCTGCTATGCCGGCAATAGTGGTGGTTATCACATATTCGTGAGTACCCTCCAATTGCAATTTTACACACGTCCTACCATATATCTGCATCTTACTGCCGTCGGCCATTTGGGTGTTTCCTCCCATTAAGAGAGTATCACGCACATCCAGAATTAGATCAGCTACCTTCCGAGAGACACAGGAGTGGCTAGCTCCCGTATCTACTAGGAATTCAGCGGGTCTTCCATTGATAGTAAGTGAAACATACCACCGCCTTCCCTGCAACATGGAAGGTATATCAGTAACTACAGAAGCCTCATTGTTCACACCTGGGTCACATCCACATCCTTTTAGGTATTCCAGAGAAGAATGGCTTGGGGGTAGGTGAGCACTACCAACTCTGGCCAACAAATGACCTCCTACCTCTAATCTGGTACCGGGTTTCCCCTGTGCTCCCTGGTCACCTGTTATACCGGATTCCCCAATCTTCTGAGTGGGCTCCTTAACCACCTCAGTATTGGGCGAATGTGTTACTTCATTCGGTTCTGCACCACTGCTGGTGATATCATGGCAAGTGACATTTCTGGGACCCTGTTGCTTGCCCGTAACAGAATCCCCTCCTAGTTTTCCTTATCTTCTATTGTAGAAAAACTCATCCGCAACCTATATACCGGCTTCTCTGCCGTACATTCAGCAGCGAAATGACCGAGTTCCTGACATCGGTAGCACTGCCTCTGGGATTTATCTACCTGTGGGCGTCTCAGAGCATCCGTTAACCGGGTAACCAAATTCTCCATAAAATCACCCTGAGCAGTCGATACTGCTACTTGAGGAGTAGAGAATGTGGGTAACTGCGGTACCGGTAGTTTTGATACCGGTTTCTGTGGCACCGGTAGCTGGGGTGCTGCTGGTGGGGTATTTCCGGTAGGTTTATTGAAGTTTGTTTTCTTCTTCAAGCCTACCTTTCAGTATCTTTTCTGCCGATAGTACTTACCGGCAATCTGTACTGATCCGATATATTCTCCGTTCTCATCAGCGACATATTCATGATCAGAATCCAATGATTCGGGTTTGACAGCAGTGGTATATTCCGGTGCGGGTGGATCACTTTTAACTGCTGAAGCTCTTGCAGGGGGTGTGTTAGCACCTAACAATCGCTTCTTTCTATCATCATTCTCTATAGCCAGGAACAGATCATTGAAAGAAGTATCATCTTTCTATTCATCCCAGGCTATTGTCTTGTGCTCCGAGTCTCGGAGACCGGCGATGAATTGAGGGAATAGCTCCTGTATCCAACATTCATCGTCGTATTCCCAATTAGGTCTAGCTTTACTAAGCAAGTCCTGTAATTCTAACCCGAAGACCTTGTGTGATTCTTTGGGTTTCTGGGTCTGTCTCTTGAATGTGATCCAAGGATCTTCCCAGACAATAGAACTGAATAGGTAGCAGGCACACTCCAACAACTCGTCATAGGTGCCATCGATTCCATATTCTTTTCTCCACCTGTTCAGGGCTACTTTACCTCCCTTACTCAGCCAGCAGACTAAATACGGCAATGCTTTGTCTTTAGTCCATCCGCTACAGTTTAACTCATCTACAAAGATTTGGTAATTGTCCTTCCAGAGTTCATTCAGATCGTATGATGGAGGTTTTCTAGCCATACGACGGGCAGGGTTGGAGCAGCCTTTAAGGCGGTTGGCTTCCCTCAAGCTCCAATCCAATCCCTGGATGCATTTACTTTTATCAAAAATTTCCTGCATCCCGGGAGACATGAAAGAGCGCCTATTCAGTGTCTTAGGCCTTCCTCCGTCTCCTTGACTCGCACCATCCGGTGTATTACCTCTACCTCCTGATCCTCCTGGTGGGCATCCACCACTTCCGGATCCTCCCAGTGGGTAACCACCACCTGTAGGAGGCCGTGGGGTACTTGCTCCAGAACCAGGGTTTGAAGGTCCCGGGAAGGATTTGGGTGGGTCCGGTTGTTTTCGATCCGATGTCTATCCGATCCACCCGAACCATCATTATTTGGATCTCTTAGATCCCCGGCTCCACCAGTAGCTGACTTTTTATTCATCAAAAAAGTCAGGTTTGGTACTGGTGGTGCCCTTGCAGCGTCTACGGGTGGGGTCACATGGGGACTACTTGTGGGGGTGCCGTTGCACCAACAGATATAGTTTATGAGCCATCTCCAATGGGGGGCATATTCGGTTTATAAATTCCCCCTGCTGCGTGTTTATCAGCCCCGTCAGTTACAAAAGGGTTGTACTGAGTAGGGCCAGCCGCAGGTGCCACATTCTGCATATTACCAGCAGTATCATTTCCTATTGCGGCACTAGTCTGCAGACGATTAGCCAATTGTACGATAACCGTATTGTACAATGGGCCAATTGCCTGTTGGGTTTGTTCCACATAGTCACCCAATGCTGCTGCAGTATTTTGTAAATCCTGCAGTTCGAGTCGGTAATCATCACTTATTAGTTGCTCATTATATCGGAGAATACCTATCCGGACAGTCTCATTGTTCTCGGCCTGTTTAACACAACATTGTTTCAGGCGCTCATATTCCGTCTGTAGCGATTGCTTTGCATTTTGGAATTGAATTTCTTCCTCATGCAAACGCTCTCTCAGAGTTTGTCTCTCATGTTCAAACTCATTTCTCATATCCCGGATATTCTCTAAAATATCCTCTTTCTCTTCTTCGGCTTCATCTTTAGCCCTTGCTATTAGATTTAGCGTTTCGTTCATGGCCAGATATTGCTGGTTCATTTCATCCATTTCCCGAATATATTTATCATGATCCGGAACGGTGAAAGTTACATTCCCAGTCGTTATAGCACTACAGTCTAGTGGTGGTAATTGTCCTGGGACATCATAAGGAAGTTCACCAAAGGTTACCTTCCTTAGCATAGGAGCCGGATGATTTGGATCATGGCTCCCTCCTGTCTCAAACAATGAATCTGCTAATTCCAAATTAACAGAATAATGTTGGTTACCTCATTCAACCCTATGCTTTACTACGATTGAATCCGGGACATTCTCCTCACTATCCGCATAGTGGGGTTTCATGTCCCTCCATCGCTGGTTCCCGGACGGCGCACCATTTTGCGCTGCATTCTCCTGGGACCCATACGGATTGGTGTTATATGCCAATCTTGTAGCTGCCTGTTCGGACACTACGTGTCCGGGCTATACATTCTACTGAACCCACTGGTCACGGCACCAGTGTAATGGTTCTACTCTTGCTTGGATGACAAACGAGTTGACAAGAAGATAATTCGGGTGTATGCGAACAGGTTTATTTCGTATTACACCCGGAGGTAGCTAGGATAGCTCCCGGCATGTACCGGATACTCTTAGTGGTTTTCAGAGATCTTCACATGGAGGTGGTCAAGCCAACTCTGACGCGGCAGCTGAGGCCTGTCCCCCTTACAGGTAGAGACAGTGGCGCCACACCATGCCTCCCTCTCACCTCCCAGATAGATGCTGCCACCTACCAGATGAGTGGAGGGGGAAGCCCGGCTGGCTGACTCACCCACCTCGCCAAAGGACCATAATGTTATTATGTACATATACCTCTACAATATCTTTATAGATTAATTCTATTGTTCTCTTTCATGTAGCATCAGTACTAAAAGTGTAACACCGTTAGCCATCATAAAGAGAATTCTGTCCCGTTTTAGCTTTTTAACTCCAAAAGTTTTTTGCTACTTCCTTTTCACTTAGGTCCTGATGGTAAAATTTTGAGCGGGATCCCGACAGCTGCTGCCAGCAACAACGACAGTGAAGGACAAGATGGACGGGCTGAACTGAAACCTTCCACTTCCTGCTCCAAAAAAAATACAGTACCTAAGGCTTTAATATCAAACCACGATGGCAAGGAAACCAAAGCAAAATAAGAGGTGAAAAGTAAGGTGGGGGCTTCTTCCTCGGTCTCCAAGGGGGCCTCTTCCTCCTCGCTGGCCAAGAATGATCTCAACGACACTCAACCGATCAATGTTATAGACCTTCTTCACAATTTCTTGTTACATTGACACCTGACAAATCATCCAAGTCCTCCAAAGAGCCTTTGAGACGAAGTTCCAGGTTGGTATCAAGTAAAGGGAAGAAAAGTCTCAGTTTCTCGGACTCCATCGACAACAAAAACGAGGCTTTTGCTCTCCCAGAGAATGACGATGGTCATGTAGACAATTCCATACTTCAGCAAGGTTCAGCTGTCCTGGATCTTACTAAAGTCCCAGGGTCTGAGGACATGGATATACGACTAGCCAAAAGTAGAAGCCATACTATGCTCCATGGAGGTCGACAGGCGGGACAACAAAAACCAAACGCGTGACTTAGTAGGAAGACAGGTGGACATCCAAAAGGAACTGACTGAGTTAGGGAGTGGTCATTATTTATCAACAGGGGGGTTGGGGGGACGTGCGGAAATCTTTTACGCCGCCCCTCGACGGCAGTCAACATTTTTTGCGTCCCCCCGCACCGGAGGCGCGGAGAGTTTTCGCGCCCCTTTTGATCTATAGTAGCGTGCAGGCTTTTTTGGTAAAAAGAGGGTGAATTTTTTTAGCCCCCCCTCAAGAGGGGTCAAATTTTTTTTAGCCCCCCCTCGGGAGGGGTCTGAAAATTTTACGCCCCCCCTCAAACCCATCACCCCCGCCTGTTGATAAATAATGACCACTCCCTTAGTAAGCAAGCAGGTGGAAATCAGTGGTAGGACCATGTCCTGCCTGGAACTGGTAGTCGGAGACCGTGAAATTTTTTTGGCTAATCTGTCCAACAGCCACAACAACCAGCAGGAGTTAATTAAAGGTGAGAAATGGAATAAAATATTGTCCTCATGAAAATGTAAGATATAAAATCATTTTGTTAAGGTACTTCTATAAAATTATTTAATGTATATTACATTTATAACTTAAAGTAAAATACTGGATCAAAGAGTGAGAGAACAGAGTTATCATTTAGACTAAAAATATCTTGACATTTATTTTTACTTTCATTGCTACCTTAATCTATGTGACAGAGGGAGCCAAGAGAAGCAGGATGAGGGGCACACAATGGCCTGAGTCTTCCACGTTGAAAGGTGTCCCAACAGGTCTTGTCTCAAAGAATGCTGAGGAGCCCGCAGGAGGTAGCCAAAAGGATCCCCAAGAGGCCGCCGCAGAACAAGAGGATCCCCAAGAGGCCGCCGCAGTACAAGAGGCTCCCCAAGAGACTGCTGCAGTACAAGAGGATCCCCAAGAGGCCGCCGCAGTACAAGAGGATCCCCAAGAGGCTGCTACAGTCAAAGAGGATCCCAAAAAACCGGCTCCAGAGCAAAAGGATACCAAACAGACTCATGCTGACGTTCCAAAGGACACAAATGACAACAAGGAGCCTCATAATGGAGATGGTTCAGGTGAGGTTCTTGACCAAAATAAGAGCCAAGAGTCTGATGACACTGGTGAAGGTAAAAAAAGTGGAGTGTAAGTCCTTCCCTGGGACCCTGATAGACCTCTCCAGTAGTGGGTACCAAGTTATAGACTACAGTAAGGTGAAGGGGCAAAAAGTGGAAGAAGAACCAGCTTCTCGTAAAACTACCAAAAAGAGAGGGGCAGCAGGTTCCAAAACCCCAGAACCTAAGGCTAAAAGGCCCAAGAGAAAGACCGTGTCAAGGAAGTAGAGGACGGTCATAAAATCAGTCTGCACACATTTTATTTTTCATTGTTATAGTATATAAGTAGTTAAGCTGTAAAATGGCTTCTTTAATATTCTCATGAACATAACAAGTTATTCAGTACTACCCCCCCCCCCACCTTTCCTCCTGACAAAAAGCCTAAGGTACAAATCAATGCAAGGATGCCCACTGAACAAGGGACAGGCAGGTTCAGCTAAGGACAGGAAAAGAGGATCATGACTGGAAACAAAAGTTTTCTTAATTTGCCTTGTTGTACTTTTAACAAGTACATATTCTTAAAGTGACGTTGGACCCCGAGCCCCTGCAGAACCATGTGTCATATATGATTAAACATAGAAATCATAATTTGGAGTTGCTTGCCGCGGAGCGGCCGGGAGCGCAGCGACCGTAGCAACTACATTATGTTTTTTTAGTTTGTCAGTGACATCACATGTCGACCGCAGAGTGGCAAGTTGTGCAGGAGGGATAGGAGTGACAACTCCTATCTGTGGTCCTTGCAACATTTTTCTTGTTAAGTATACTTTTAATTCGTGCTACAAAAGTGCTTTTCATGTACTACAAGACCCGACCACACGACCGCCCACCACTACTCCTGTTCCTACTACTGAAGCAGAAGTTAAGTCTCAATTGACTCTCACACCTCCAGGACTCTTGCACTGACGATGAAGCCAGGATACCTCGATTCTGGAGCCTAAAAGCAAGTCTGGTCAATATGGACAGCAAGGTAAGGCCATTTTCGTTGATACAGAATTGACTAAGAGTGCAGTATCTGTTAACATGGACAATCACTTGTATAGAGCTCTCGTTGATTATGGTGCCTCCCTGTTTTTATCAACCAGAAATGGTTGATAGAATAGCAAGCACACATTTTGAAATATGTATTCGAACATGGACAATCACTTGTATAGAGCTCTCATTGATTATGGTGCCTCCCTGTCTTTATCAACCAGAAATGGTTGATAGAATAGCAAGCACACATTTTGAAATATGTTAGGAACCTTAGACTCACAGTGTTACTGGCTGATAAGACCCCTTTTCCTCCAAAAACATCCTACAATGTCTATAGTCAGAGTATAGACCCCCCCCCCCTCTACCCCAACCCCCCCCCCGCCCCCACCCCAGCCCTACACCCCAATCTATTATTCCTAACAAACCCACCCATGGTAACCTTCTTACCACCCTTGAAACAGACATACATAGAACCACCCAGACACTATAGGCAAATTTTCTTCGTGTAATAGATGTCCCCTCTCCATTTCCCATATATTATTTCAATGGAGAGTACTCATTAGAACCACCAAATTCACCTTTTTTTTATGTTTTATTTTTCCACAAATTCCAATTATCCCCTTCAAAATATCAAAATCTGTACCACAACTAAGTGCCAAGAATTTTATTTAATTTTCTGGAGGCTCACGCAGCCGTAAACTGGATGATCTGGTTGGCATGCCACATAAATTACCCACGGTCACAGCGTACGCTCGGTTTGTGTCCCATTAAATTGAGGCATGCATGCGCTGGTTTGTTACAAGCTCAGGGCTCCTCTATACCCTAAGGTATTACCAAATGACGGCCTACTGTAGGAGAGCAGCTCTCTTGCATCCTGATCCGTGTTTATGCCTCTGTTTACCATCAGCACTGGAATGTTTGGTGAGACACTTAATCAAATAATTCAGCACTGTTCCCTGCTGTGTTAACACAACAGGAACAAGTGCACCCCTAGCGAGCTGACTAATCTCAGCGCCACAGCCATTACCCCCCCTGATTATACTACAAATATTCAGATCATCCTATGATCATCCGTACCTCGGCCAAGGTCCCTTAAATTTGCATATCACAGTACTGTTATATGCAAACCAACCAATAGCTAGGCCTTGCGCCATATATGGGTGAGACATACCTCATCGGGAGGCATGTAATGAGGAATTAGCCAACCTCATGAAGTGCTTATAAGCCTCACACCACCCCCATCTTGTCCACTTCCAAAACAATACACCAAACTTACCAAACCCAGTCGGGCTTCCCTAGCCCACTTAAAAGGGTCTATATCTCCTCTTTCCTATCCCCTCGGATGTGTGTGGTGCACATATGCACGGGCACCGACACATTCCTCTGTGAAATTGTGTAATGTCGTTCTCGCCATGAATATGACCTTAGCTGTGGAAATGGCGTTAAACATCTATTACTCACTCACTCACCAAACCCAGTCACCATATGGAGCAAGTATCCGGAGACCACAGGGCCAAATGCCGAGGCTGCCATGCAACCAGCCCAGGTAGGTTTTTGTCTTATGTGTCCATTAGTAGCGTCATTAATCGTTCTAGCATGACAATGATGGATTATGCCATCATGTTACCCAGATACCCATTACATGCCAATGGTAGTGTGCGCCCAGAGTGCTTTGTAAAATGTGATAGTTGAATTCGCAGTCCACTTCATGCCTTTCTACGACGACCTGACCACTTTAGATCTTACTTATCAACCTTTTGGCAACACCCCACCCACCCCACCCACCCCACACACAACCCATCCTACCTTAGATTACCCATTTATTTGATACTAATTATTAGCCTTGAGGCATCAAAGTCATATGTATTCAACCCAGGGTGGACCATCCATGGCCTTCTAGGCCCACATGGCAATAGGAGCAAGGCCATGGATCTGTTTGGCAAAGTTTGAATTTGTTCATTGTTATCTAGCCAAGCACCCCCACCACTGTATTGAACCATCTTAGCTCACTAATCACTAAAAACTCTTAGCAACACACCCCAAACAAGCAGACCCCCCAAAATTTTGTATAAAACTTTTCATTTTTCCAACCCAAAATTCCCGAAATTCACTGCGCCTCACACCCCACCTTTTTCTCTCACACAAAACCAAACCCCCCCACTCAACCACCTAAGCCCTATTTCAACCCAAAATCAGAATTCTTATGGATCACTATTGCAGTAGAGTGCATGTGCACTGGCAAAATCAAAACAAACCGTTTTGTCAGTATACCCGTAACCATAACAATGGGGGAATCACCTAATCTATTTATAGAACAGGCGTCCCCACGCTGTGATAGTGAATGCTCGGCGAGTCTAGCAACAGCATCGTCCCCCGATCCAGGAGAGCAAACCAGATAGAAAAGCTCGGGCCCAAACGGCGGCAAAGCAAATCGAGCCCACAAAGTTGGCTCCGCTGAACCCCAAGAGGCCCAGCATCCCAACTATCTTTATATGTTTAAACTCAACCTGGCTGAGAGGGCCCCATACATAGTCAATGGTAGGTAAAATTTCGACTCACCATTCCAACATGGCCGGCTTCGGTTCATGATGGAAACCACCGTCCCACCTCACTAACTACCGGCCACCCCTACAATCATATAACTTGGGACCGTCCCAAGGTTATACCCAAATGTCAGTAGCGTTTGGAAGATACCATCACACTTATGTGGGAATGGCAGGTAGCCCTTATACATACGCCGCAAAGATGCTTATGTGGGGATCGCCCCCCCATCTAGCCTACCCTTCACCCCCGCCCCCCCACCCCACATTGAACCCCCCAGCCCCTGCAAGACGCCCAGAACACATCCATACACAGCCATCATCAAACATAACGAGCTAAACAACATCATAGCCACAGCTAAGCCTAACTAACACAATAGATCGGCCTACACTAATGTTCATCAGTATTGGCACCGGCTGCAGCGTCTGGTCCGACAACTTCCGCGCCATACGCAGCAGCCCGGCGCCATCTTGGTTTCGTTTCAATTACCGAAACTGACGGACGTCACGACCGTCACCATGACTACTATCGGTCATGTGACACCCACACGTGGCATCTCTACCACAACAACAACATTAGCACATGTTCACACTTTGACTTGCTCAGATCGAACTTACCTTAGTAGCCATTAGGCATTCCGCCGGGCGGGACGATCACCCACTGGATCTGTGTAATGCTGAAATACAATCCAAGAAGCGAATTAGACCAAAATGCCCCACGTCTTGACCCTCAAAATTGTCAAAAATTCAGGTATCACCTATTTGCAAATCAAATTATACTCACAATCCGCCCGTCATAGTGATAACAACATGGAGGACTGTGCCGTTAGGCAGAACGATGTTGACCTCGTAGACCTCCATGGTTATGTAACATTATGACATCACGTACCCCCCTTTTATAGCAGCCCGGATCAAAATTTTGGCCACAGGGGAAAGAAAATTTTTTTTTTTTTCTTTTCCGCCCCCATTTCGAACCAAAAATAAATTTTCCTTCAATCAACATCGACATAATTCATTTTCAAGATACTTGAGACAGGTAGGAGTCGACCTGAGCAGGTCATACCTGTATTAATCCCCATAACTTATCTGATTTTTTCGCCATTACGGTGCAGCGCCAGCTCGCTACTACCACCTGGTGGAATTTAGAAAAACTACCCATAGCGTCCCTGGATACAGGACCCGCGCTAAGCCAAATAAATCAATTGAGCTCTGTACTTAGGTTTTGTACGTTGACAAAATGATATTGATCTCACATCCTTTTTCTGTATTGACCGTGGCCTGTCTGCAACCCATAACAGACAAACTATAGGTTGATGAATTGTCTCCTCTTCCTGTTGTTTCCTCAGCAGGCCTACCACCAACACAGCACCGTTTCCTTCAGCGCCAGAGGCCAAACCCAAGGAGAAAGGACCAGTACCATCAAGTCCAGAAACAACAAACACCGAAACAACATGGCAAATTATAACCCAATAGCTTCCTCGCCATGGAACTTTTCAGGTCACAAATGACAACATTACCATAAGAAACATTAGAACCTACTTCCCAGCAGTATACACCCAAATTGACACTTCAGGAGACACAAACAGACATTTTTCAAAACGAATTTTTGTATAACCATATTTTAAATCCCAATCGCTGAGACACAATTGTGACGTTAATTTATGATTTTTGATGAATTTTATGAGAGACACACCAAAATACCCTTCTGGCTTGCCCTCTAGGTGCTATAAAATTCATCACCTTTACCACTGTTTTTCAAGCTCAACTATGACATGTATTTATGAGTTTTAGTCAAAATTAGTTATCGATAAGCAACAGGTCGTATACATCCCATTTTTGTTTATTTTCGTGAAAACTACCATGTTTTTAGTCATCAGTAACACTGAATACCACCTTGACTTATACCTTATACCCGACTGTGTAGCAGACCCTACACAACCTCAGTTATGAGCCTTGGTAGTGTGGAGCCAAAAACTCATCACCCTTGTGTTGATTGTTAACCCCACAATACCAAGAATCACCAAACTTGGTTAATTTCATCTGGATATATCTCATGGCATATTAATGTATAAAACCAACATGTTGTCAAACAGAAAAATTTGCATTTTCCCACAATAACAATCCAGTACACGTTTATTTTAAGCATTGTACATATCCCTGCATTTATAACCTGTGTACATAGATTAAGTCACTTGATCCACACAAACTGTATTTTTGTAATTCCATAAAGGAACCTTTTTTTTATACCGCATATAATGTCAAACTCATCAGGTTTTCACAAAATCCTTACCTGTATCATAATACCCATAATTGTCAATAGAATTGGCAAAGCCTTATTTTTTCTACTTATTTTTCTCCCTTTACACTCGTGCAGAGACGAGTAGGAATGTGGGGATTTGTCAATGGACCATTCTGGGTATTATTATTATTTTTCATATTAACTAAATTCTTCGCCATATAAAGCCTAAGCTCTGCCCATGATCTACACTCAATAATCTCCTGTATTCCCCAACAGGAACCAGGATCCATTAGTCATCACAAACACACTTCCTCCATGAGACTCTTTGACATAAGATACACGGATGTAATAACATTCCAATCATATCTACACCCACACAGCCCCGTTGGAGGATGTGGGATCCACCTGTGGTGCCATATTTGGAATGAGAGGATATTTCACAATCTCCTCTCAATCCTCATTAACATAATCTACCCACAGGTGGCACTCTCTCTGTATGACATGTGTCACTATTCTATTAAGCCACATGTACAGAACATTTCACAACACTGTGAGCTGCTCAAGCCCTTAGTATAAAAGGTAGCTTGAGCAGCTCCCAATCTATCTATTCTAAGATCATCTCTCCCAATTTACACCTTACACCTATACCTAGAACCTACGACAGGTTGAGCTATAGGATCGGAGGCAGAGCTTAGATATTGGCGAGTGTTATCATTGTTACCACCTTTATGAAACACTCATGTCAGCTATGCAATAAAAGGACCAAATGAACTTCTCTGGATTCCGTGTACATTCACTTCACCACTTGTAACCGTCCGTTGACAACCCCTTGGCAAGGGAGGGTAAAGAAGCAACTGGTGTTGTCTCCCATTAACCAAAGTGTTAACTCAGAAGATTCAACTCTCCCTTGGGTTCCTTCTACCCCAGACTTTAATGACAATGGACAAGTGGGACAGGAGAATGTCAATGTAACTTTAGAGAGGACTTTAGTAGGACAACATGGATCTGATTCTGAAGGGAGCAATCTGAGTGATCCTGAGGATCTCCCTCTGCGGCCTGACCTGCCTGTCAAGGACGGCAGATGGTCTGACGAAGTGGATGCTCTTGTAGAGGTACGTATTGTTTAACCATAGAGTTGGGTACCGTCTGACGTGGCGGGTGAGTCGAGTCGTCGGACGTTCCTCAGGTTCCGGATAGGTGGCAGCACCGATCTGGGTCTGTGGGGACATCTGACGACGAACACCTGGGTCCTTATATAAAGCCCAGGGCTCAGCCGCTACGTCAGAGGCCCTTCTGGCCTCCGAAGAATGTAGACCACCATTAATCATTATTAGCTGCCCCTTCTATACTATCGGGTAGCCGTGAGTGTGCATTAGTAATAAATCTAACCGTTGGCATACACTTGAAACACCGTCTTACTCTTTCTTTCCGAATCGTAAGACCCGAACCCCCAGGTCCGTAAGGCCACAACCCCTTACACTGGTGCCGTGACCAGTTAATTCTGGTGTATAGCCCGGACGTTATAACGTCCGAACGGCTAGTACATGGGTTAGATAGCCTCGCGGAAGCTAACCCAGCAGGGCAATTAGTTGCCCAGGAGAATGGCAATGGATCATTAGTGCTCCAAACCCATTCGAACTCCCAAGATGCGGAATCTGCATCTTGGAGAGATCCTGAACCCCACTATAATGATAGTGAGGAAAATCTACCAGACTCTGTACGATGTGAACAGTCCATACAGAGACAGGGTAACTGAATAGGCCAACAATCACTTGTTGACGAGTTAAGTAATTCGATGTTCGAAGTTGGTGGTAGTACTAATCCAGAACATCCGGCACCAATGCCAAAAAGGGTAACATTTGGAGAACTACCTTATAGATTACCCAGACCCGGACTACCAATATTAGATTACAGTGCTATAGATGGCGACTTAACCTATGCGGTACCGGAAGGTGAGGAACTTAAACGACCGGATGTCCTGTTGTTAAATGAAACCTATGTAACTTTGAACGAGAACCTAAATACCTTGGTCAAAGCTAAAGATGAAGTATTCCATGAAAAACTTCAGCTGGAAGAGGACCTGACTGGCATGCGAAGTGAATTCGAAGCCAGAAGGAGTGAGTACATGAAGGAACTCAAAAATGAAGAACTAAAACTTCAGGAAATGAGAAAGTCATTCAATAAAGAATATGACAATAGACACATTCGTATCCAAACATACATAGATACGAACGATCAACTAAGTCTTGATAAGGCAAAATTCGAATCCGAAATATGCCATTATCAGAGCGAGTTAGAGAAATTGAAACTTCAGTGTAGTAAACAAGCTGAAGACAATGAAACCATCCGGGTAGACATTATAGCTTACAATAAACAACGGGAGGAAGATAGACAGAAACTCACGAATGAGCTTCAGGAATTGCAGACTACTGCAATAACCTTAGACAAATACGTAGAAGCCGCCCAACTAACTATAGGTACTATAGATCCAGCTGTGGTGTCTACAATGTTGGGGAAAACATCCAAGGATGCAACTCCAATTAGATACAACCCATTCGTAGACAACGGGGCTGATAAGAATGTAGTATCCGGAATCTATAAGAAACCGGATAATACCGCAGGTAATGGAAACGCACATACACCAGCAACTCCTGTGCTGGATACAATAGGTCCGGCACCGCCAATACCAGATTTCAGTCATAAAATTAAAGCGACTCAAGATAGTGCTACTGGTGCTAACAATAATACACTCGTAGCACAAACGAGAGTACCGGGACCACCGAGACATATGTTAACACCACCTTCATATTTCTCCCAACCCGGCCATAGTACACCAGCAGGTCCAAGATTACCGAACCCACCTTCGGGTCAAGGTAATGGTCCTAATGATGGATGTTTTCTAAGACTAAACCCGCCACAAAACAATGTTAACGGCGGTACATACCAACCAAGAATAACTTCCTATGGATATAGATATAATTATGATCCGGCAGGAAGTAGTAATTACCAAAATGGTAATAACTATAATCAGGGATGGAATCAAAATAATTCTTACCCTAGGTATGCATCTTCCGGAACAACTGGAAATGCCGGTTACAGTGGTGGATGCCCTAGCGGTTCATCCGGACACTATCCTAACAACGGTCCACCAAGAGGAAACCCTCCGGGCGGCCCAGGAGGATCCGGATCCGGAGGATCAGGATCGGGAGGAGATGGCAGGAAGCCAAACAGAAAAACTTCCATGCCTGCAGGGATGCAAACCATCTTTGATAGAAGCCAATGTATTCAAAACCTTGGCATTGACTGCTACTGAAAGGGAGCAGATGGCATGGAAGTCATGAACTGGAGCATGCGAGAAGCAGATAGACTACGCGGATGTAATAATCCGGCACGTAGACAGGCACGGATACCCCCTCCATATGATTCCAATGATCCATGGAAGGATAGGTATCAAGCTTTTGTCGACGAAGTCAATTGTAGTGGCTGCCCTATTTGATCTGTTGGTTGAATAAAGGTGGAAAAGTAGCCCTCAATCAATGGAGAGCAGCATACGGAATATACGGCACCTATGATCAATTGGTCGAATGTGCCGCATACCTATTCGGATCAATCGTTAGAGAAGATCCATGGGTAAGCTTCAAGAAAAGGACACAGAAACCTAAAGAATCTCACAAGGTCTTTGGTTTGGAGCTACAGGACTTGCTATCAAAAGCGCGTCCGAATTGGGCTCATGACGATGACTGCTATCTACAAGAGTTGTTTATACAATTCTACAATGGATTGCGGGATCCAGATCACAAACAAGTAGTTTGCGATTCTTGGAAGGATGACACTTCCTTCAGTGACCTGTTCATATCAATTGATGGACATGACATGAAGAAATGATTGGTAGGTCTAGGACCTAACCCGGTAAGAGCAGCTCCGTTTCAATACGGAGGTACACCTGCTCCGATATATGAAACTTCCCAGTCAGCCCCGGTCGATTCTCATGAGGCTGAAGAGGAGGATGAATATGTCTCCGATGAAAATGGAGAATATATTGGATCAGTCCAGGTAGCTGGAAAGTATTACCGACAGAAGCGGTATAGGAAGGTACATTCGAGAGGAAGGGGAGGATCCATTGCTGGTAAAACAGCTTCCGGACCGACTCAATCTGGCAATGTAACCTCTACGGCGAAGCCAACTGTGGCAGCCGCTGTTGCTCCGACTAATATGATGGAAACATTAATAGCCGGATTAACAGAAGCTCTAAAGAGACCGAGAGTTGATAAATCTCAAAGGAGATGTTTCAGATGCCAGAAACTGGGGCATTACGCTCCCGAATGTATGGCTGAGAAACCTGTCCCTCGTAGACAGGAGGGTGTCTCTGGAATAAGTACAGAGGAAAACTAAGGAGGGGTCTCCCGATGGGCAAAGAAGGGGATCCCAGTGACAAATCTTGCCATGATATCACCATCCGTGATGATAGTTCGCATGTAGTAGCAAACTCGCCTAGCACCGAGGTGGTTGTAGACACCCGGAAGGTTAGGGAAGCTGATATAACAGGTGCCCAAGGAGCACAGGGGAAACCCAATATCAACGAGGCAGGCGGCTATGCGTTAGCCAGCGTTGGTAGTGCCCACCTGCCCCAGGTCATCCTTGTCTGGAATACCTGAAAGGATGTGGATCGACTCCTGGTGTGAACAATGACGTTCCGATCATCACGGATATGCCCTCTGTTTTAAACAGAAGGCGGTGGTATGTTTGCCTTACTGTTAACGGAAGATCTGCCGAATTTCTCATGGATACGGGAGCTAGCCACTCCTGTATCTCCAAGAGGTTCTATGATCTTATACCGGATGAACATGATACTCTCAAATCGGGAGGAAGTGCTCAGACGGCCGATGGCAGTACCTTGCAGACGTATGGTAGAACTTGTGTGAAGCTACAATTGGATGGAGTACATGACTATGTCATGAGCGCCACCGTTGCGGATATAGCAGATGAGGGGATACTCGGGTTGGATTTCGCATCCCTGTATGGAGTTGTGTTGGAACCCCAATCAGGAGTGTTGAGTGTGAAATACCCGTATCCTGTAAAGGTTAGATGTGTACTGAGACAAGTGAGCAGTATGGCTAGTGTAGCACACTCTGTGCGAATCCCTCCGGGAGTAGCCTGTGATGTGCTAGTAAGAAGTGATCCTGCAATGCGCAATAAGCCTGCAGTGATAGAACCGGATGTAGCTACTTTGTCAAGTATCGGATTAATATCTGTAGACACTATCGTAGCAAATGTGTCCTGGTCGGTAGTACCTGTCTCTAATACTGGAAACAGTACTATCTATTTGAAAAAGGGACAAGTTTTTGGAAACGTGACCCTTTCGGAAACTGTAACGGATAGTAAGTTAAACTTACAAAAGGTAACAGGAAATGATGAAATTTCGGAAGACTTACTCAAGTTGTATGAAGAAACTTCATTAGAAGATCCGGAACACCGGAAAGAGTTCTATGATATGCTCTGTCAGTATAGGACTGCCTTTGCCAAACCTGGTGAGAAACTAGGTACGACAAATAAGGTAGTACATAAAATAGATACTGGAGATGCGGAACCCTTTAAAATACCGTATAGACGGTTACCTTTAGCAAAAAAAAGAATAGCTGAAGAGGAAATAAACAAGATGTTGGAACAGGATGTAATAATCCCTTCCAATAGCCCATGGAGTAGTCCTGTGTGTATGGTAACGAAGAAAGACGGTACTATCCGCTTTTGCATAGACTACAGGAAGCTGAATGGAGTAACGAAAAAGAATTCGTATCCATTACCGAGAATAGACGAAACCATTGACTCCTTAGGAGGAAACAGTTGGTTTTGTACCCTAGACTTGCAATCAGGTTACTGGCAAGTAGGGATGAATCCTTCAGATATGGAGAAAACTGCATTTTCGAGTCATATTGGATTATTCCAATAAAACGTAATGCCGTTTGGTTTGTGCAATGCACCAGCAACATTTGAAGCAATGATGGAAACAATCCTAAGTGATTTATTGTGGAAAAGATGTCTTGTATACCTTGACGATGTCATAGTCTGCGGAAAAACATTCGAAGAGTGTTCTAATAACCTAAAAATGGTACTAGAATGTTTTATCTCTAATGGTCTCAAATTGAAACCTAAGAAATGCCACATGTTTAGAAAGTCCATAAATTATTTCGGCCGCATCATTAGTGATGAAGGAATAAAAGCTGATCCGGAGAAAATCAAATCAGTTACGAATTGGAATAGACCTAAAACACCCAAAGAAGTGAGGTCCTTTTTAGGATTATGTTCCTATTATAGGGAATTTATTCCGAATTATTCTAGAGTCAGTTACCCATTACAAGCAATAGCTAACTGGACTCCAGGAAGTACCAAGGAGAAATTTCCTTGGACGCATGAACAGGAATCTGCTTTTCAAAAGCTAAAAGACCTGTTCACGAGTACTCCGGTATTACAATATCCGAATGAAACGGATCATTTCATACTGGATACTGATGCTAGTAATGATAGCATTGGTGCAGCTCTCTCGCAAGTCCAAAATGGGAGAGAGGTACCTATTGCCTTTGCCAGCAATACACTGAGCAAAACTCAGTGCAATTACTGCACAACCAAAAGAGAGTTGTTAGCAGTAGTCGTATATACCAAGAAGTTCAAACATTTTCTATAGGGAACGAACTTTACTTTATGTACGGATCACTCCTCTTTAAGATGGCTACTGAACTCCCGAGATGCTGAAGGAATGTTAGGCCGATGGTTAGCCC
This sequence comes from Acholoe squamosa, assembly GCA_949317995.1. NCBI lineage: Eukaryota > Metazoa > Annelida > Polychaeta > Phyllodocida > Polynoidae > Acholoe > Acholoe squamosa. The sequence continues at coordinate 25,542,215 of OX439052.1, forward strand.
ATCTATCAGAATATGGGCTTGAACATCACCAGATTCAGCATAGACCTGGAGTGAAGCATTTAAATGCTGATGCTTTATCTCGAATACCAATCCGGAAATGTGATAATCCGGATTGTACTGATTGTGGAGCTCATAGGGCAGTGTTAGCAGGGATTCGAAGACCATTCGAACCACTAGTTGCCAGTATACTGGATTGGTCTATGGATCACATACGACGTTTCCAGGAAGCTGATTTGATAACTGCGCAGCTACTGCAATTAGTACCAAAGGGTATACGTCCAGTTAGACCTGAAGTCTCTCTGGAAAATCGAGAAATGAGAAGGTTTCTTGCTCAATGGACCGAGCTTGAAGTCCGGAAAGGCGTGTTATACCGTTGGAAGCCATGTAATAATGGTGAGAAAATCATGCAAGTGGTGATACCACATGCCATGAGACATGACATTATGTACTTCTGTCATGGACATCGGACCAGTGGTCATTTCGGAAGGAAACGCTCGTTATCACGACTTTCCAAGAAATACTACTGGCCTGGCATGACAAGAGACTTGCAAAGATGGGTAATCACCTGTCCGGATTGTTGTAAAAACAAACCCGGACCCGGGATGTGCAAACTTTCCCTATCCCAAGAACTTTTCGGAGTTAGATTCGCAAGAATCGGGGTAGATATCATTAGTGGATTGAATACAACCGCTAATGATAATACCTGTATGATGGTAGTGTGTGATTATTACACAAAATACACTAAAGTATTTCCACTACCGGACCACAAAGCAGTTACTTGTGCCGAAGCCTTTGTAAAAGGTTGGGTACTAAGTTTCGGTGTACCATTAATGCTACACAGTGACCAAGGCAGAGAATTCGAATCAAATCTCTGGCAGGGTATGTGCGAATACTTAGCTATTTGTAAGACTAGAACCAACCCGTATAGGCCACAAAGCGACGGATTGGTAGAAAGGTTCAATAGAACCCTTATCCAAGTTCTAAAGTCACTCGTCAATGAACACATGGACGACTGGGATGAGCAATGTCATTTTGTGACACATGCTTATAACAGTATGGTACATTCAAGTACAAATTGTACCCCGAACCTTTTAGTATTCGGAGAGGATCTGATAATGCCTGCCGACTTAGTATTTGGAGTCGTAGGGATGGACCCGGAACTACCTTGCCATGTAGTTTTTGTGGAATGTTTAAGAGACAGATTTAAAAAAGCATATGAGTCTGTCCGAATTGATTTGGAGAAAAGTGCCAAATGGCAGAAAGCTGGTTATGATACCGATCTAAAGCATCGGAAATTCCAATCCGGAGACAGAGTTCTAAGATTACATGAACCACTTAGACACATAAAATTAGCATCTAATTGGGATGGTCCCTTCACGGTAACACAAGTTATCAGTGATTGTACCGTAATTATTAAATCTGACCTTGGTCAACTTTACAAGTCAAATGTGGCTAGATTGAGGAAATGGTCTGGGAGGGAGACCTCCACAGAAATGTATGGTGAAGGTTCCGGAAAGATCCTGAACCAGAATCGTATAATAGACCAGGTAAAGAACACTACAGTGAAGCGAGGCCGTGGTAGGCCTAAGAAGTGTTCCGAATCAGTGGCACCCACGCCAACACCGATTAAGCGTGGGGGAGTTAAAAAAGTCTCGGCAGGTGAAAACAAGAAGAAGAGGAAAGGTGTCTCGAAGGCTAAGAAATACCTAGAAAAGGCTCTTCAGACTGTCAGGTCCGATAAAGAACTATCCGAGAAGGGGAGATACGTTCGTCGCAGCCCTCGAATTGCCCAGAGGACTGCAGTGACCTAACCTGTATACACAACGGGTGTAATGTTTACATTTAGAGAACCGGATGACAACTGACCCGAAAGGCTTATTTGTCACCGCCACATGATGTACCAATGGGTAGTGGACGTTAATCCGGTGGATTTGCTTAAGCTTTCCATAATCTCCACTTAAATCCCCAGACGAGTCATCGGCGTGAGCGATAATAACCTAAAAACAATCAGTTTGTTGATGTTCCGCTTGTAGCACGTACGTTTCCGCATGACGTCACCGCGTCCAGTCTCGGCTGACCCCTCGTGACCTCGCGAGCTTGCGGGGAAATGACGTCACGAAAGCTGGCCTGTCGCCATATTGTTTTTCGGTAACGTTCAAGGCGGACGAGTGTACTCCCCTCCTTGGATTTTGCCCTCTAGCAAACCTTTGGTGCGCCCTCAGAGTCTGTCTCTCAGTAGGCAGACTCCGTCTGTGTCGGCCCCGGCGCCGTAAAAGCCGGAAAAAGGAGTAGTTTACTCCCGTGAGCGATTCCCCAGTCATGGCTGAGGAATCCGTAGCTGCAGCCAAGCTATCCGGTGACCCGGATAAGCTGACTCCGTCCGCAGAAGCTTTTCCGGAAGCTTTGTCACCTGTTACACATGAAGAGAGCGAGATGATGGACGTGGAGGAACCCACGGATCGCTCGTTCGAGGAGAAGCTGGCCTCATTCTCACTGAATGAGCCAGAGAAAATGCTGTCTCCACTCCCACCCGAGGGATCCGGAGGGGCTACGAGTGCTGAACCCACAGCGACTGGGTCCGAGACCGCACAGGTCGACGGACCGAAGGACCAGTGGAAGCCAGCAGTGGCTGACCCGTTCCGTGCAGAGTATGATGGTCGCTACCTGTACGTCCACCCGGAACTACAGGCACAAGTGACCTATGCTGACGGTACACCAGTTAGGTTGGACCCGAAGGTGAGGATAGCTATCGAGGGCGTCATGGTCCCCGAACAGCTGGATAGGACGCCTCCCGAATGGCTCCGAGACTGGCCATGGTTCCAACGGGGACTCATGGTGGACGCTGCTTTCCGCGAAGTAGTGTATGAAGCCAACAGAGCTTTCCTGCTCGGAGGATATCCGAAGCCGGATAAGACCCTGTGGAACGTCAAGGCGACGAACATTGATTGGGTAGGCTGCGTCTCGGAACCCCAAATTCATCTACCGTGTTCACTTTAATAACCAGGAATCATAGACTTTAGCACGTCCATCCCGTGGTTAGCTGACCACACTTACCTTCTAGTATCCGGAAAACTACAGCAGAAGACTCCAGCAGCATCTACCATTTTTATATTGTACATAATGTCACATGTCTATTTTTCTATAATGATATTTGTATGTGCATATTGACATTGTAGTCATAACTTACTATATATTGTGATACAGGTATATATATATCTATTAGTACAGATCTGTTCATATTCATAATATAAGATCCGGTAAACTACACCAGAACGTACATATTATTGTCCTGCGAAACATATGGTATCATAAATATATTAATCTGGTGTTATAGAGGTTATTTGGTACACGGTGATATCATATATATTATCATATTCATTACTACACCGTGATTTTTCTTTTCTTTTTCAAGTGTAAAATACAAATGGTTCTACTCGTACTACTCACGGAATCCTTAACTGATTAATATGGTTATATCATGTTATGATGATACATGATTATATGTCATTAGATAGTGTAGTTACTTTTAAAGTCTTTTTCAAGACTATATAATCAAAAGTGTTATTAATAACTACAAACGCATATGGATGTTATTATGTGATTTATTTAATATTAACAGTTCCATTACACATAACTGTTACTATCTCATGTATACGAATTATGATACTTGTCCTATTACTTATACCGTAAACATGATATGTTATTCTAAAGGTATAATAAGCTGATTAACAGTTTCGATACATACAACTGTTATTCATTCAAGTAATTCGCATCATATTACAACATCCAATTTATTATTATGTAACTATATACACTATCAGAATATATGTATATGACATTCGAATCATATTTAACTTGGTGTTAATGTTATATCTATGGTTGTACCTCTATTACTAATGGTTTAGACATATGGAAATGTTATCCTAGTAATATTACTATAACTATAACACCCTCCTAAATGTCTGGGGGAGTGGTGTAGAGGTACGTATTGTTTAACCATAGAGTTGGGTACCGTCTGACGTGGCGGGTGAGTCGAGTCGTCGGACGTTCCTCAGGTTCCGGATAGGTGGCAGCACCGATCCGGGTCTGTGGGGACATCTGACGACGAACACCTGGGTCCTTATATAAAGCCCAGGGCTCAGCCGCTACGTCAGAGGCCCTTCTGGCCTCCGAAGAATGTAGACCACCATTAATCATTATTAGCTGCCCCTTCTATACTATCGGGTAGCCGTGAGTGTGCATTAGTAATAAATCTAACCGTTGGCATACACTTGAAACACCGTCTTACTCTTTCTATCCGAATCGTAAGACCCGAACCCCCAGGTCCGTAAGGCCACAACCCCTTACACTCTTATGGATGCAGTAAATGTAAACAGGGACGCCTTGAAGTTCCACTATCAAGGCACAGGTGGGGGAAAGGATGTCAAGCGGCAAGGCTGGAAGGATGTGGCCAGATATGTTAATGACGTGGCAGCCACCCACAGGACTGTGAAGCAGTGCGTCAAGAAAGTGAGTGACTTCACTCAAAGGCAGAAAGGAACGGTAAGTGGAGTTCATTTGAATTATTATTTTCATTCTTTACTTAATGGACTATAATATGTGAAAATTACATTCCAGTTTATAACAAATTTTAAGGGAAAAGTGAATAAAAGGGTCTTCACTATGCACCTACTTTTATAGAAGTTCAGGTAATAAACTTAATTATTTTCAGTTCAATCGGCTATGCAGGGAGGTATCAAAGACTGGGCAGGCAAAGATAGGAAAGGAGTACCTGCTTTCTGACATTCAGCAGAAGGCTCTCGATTACATAAAAGAGGAAGCAATAACAGGTAAGGAGATCCGCTGAGAAAATTATTACAGGTTATTTTATTTTGGCTCAATATCTAAAACAAAAAGTAAAATGTGACTCTTGACGAGGGTATTTAACATTTCTGTACACAAAGGTAACTTAATTAAAAGTCTTTTACAGCTATGAAAATTTTACTGTACATATAATGCAGATGCACTTATTTCCTGAAGATATACCAGGGGTCCCTGTTATGGCCACATCCCATGATGCAAAGAAAACTATCTCAGAGGAAAATAAAAAGTTGCTGTGGACTGCAAAAAGAGAGCAAAAACCAGACTACAGCAAAATAACATGCCGCATGGGGGTGTACCAAATAACTACAAACAGAAGCAGGATAACAGGAAAGCGCGCTTGGATAAACTTCAGAGGAAAAAGGATCATGAGGAGAAAATGAAGAAGGAGCGCAGAAGGGAGGAGAAGGAAAGGGAAAGTAATGAAAAGGAACACAGGATAGCTGAGCAAAAGAGGGACAAGTGGATGAAGGCTATGGAGGAAGTAACAGAAAAGAAATTAATTAACAGTATGCAGTCGTAGCTAAAAATAAAGAGTATGTAGTAGTTCAGTACAAAAAGAAAGATTCAGATCATGAAGAACAGGAAAGACAGGTGACCAAAGCTAAAAGGAAGGCAGAGCGAGCAGGGATAAGGGCAGCGAGAGAAAAAAGGAGGAGACTAAGAAAAGAGAGACAGGAAAGTAACTGAAAAAAATAAACCTTTTGTTCAACGAGAATTGATAGTTAAATTGCTTACATGGGTGTGACGTACATGATGTGAAAAGGGTCACTATCAGAGTTATAACAGATTTTCAGCTTAACTGACTTAGATGAATACATCACTACTATGCATATTTAACATCATATTTCCCATGAGATGAGAGGGCAAAGCATTATTATTCATACTATTACAATGATATATGTCATCATAAAAAATCAGAAACATTTACTTTAACTTAATTACATCGGTCACAAAGGGATTTGATACCGTGAGAGCAGAAATACTCATTAACATGCCTGTCGGAACCCCCTTATCCTCTCTGCTTCTGTTCCCTCCTCGTTCTCTGTACACCTTTGTCGCGGCTGTCGGAGTGGAGGCCTTGTGGGGACCCATGGGTCGGAGGGGTGGTCCAAAATTCGCACTCCGTGGTCTATGGCCACATTGTGCAGGCAGCAACACGTACCAATGATTTTTGCTGCTCGAGGTGGCTTGTTCCGCAAATATCCGGGCGAGGAATCCAGGATACTGAATGGAGAAAAGAAAACTTTATTTTTTATGTTAAATTGATTTTGTCTTTGTAACAATATATGTCGTAAAAATAATGTTATTGTAACATCAGTTTCAGTTGAAAGTAGACTTGAAATAAAAATTTCACTGTCTGAAAATTTGTGTTCCAGAAAAATTTTAATACTCACCGCCACCGTTGCTTGAGAATCCCTATAGTCTGCTCCACCCGCACGCAATTCTTGCGATGCCACTTGTTATAGGACTCCTCCTTCGAGTTAAGGGCGGCAGTCTGGTACGGAGTGAAAATATTACGCTTCACGCCATATCTGCAGAAATGATTAAATGGGTATACATAGTTATCAAATTTTTATGTGAAAGACAAAGAAATAATTCATGATATCCTATTGATTTAAAAGAAGAAAAAAAAAAAGAAAAACGCTTCAAGTGTAAAATAAAAAAAGGTTAAAAAAAGAAATACATACCCTCCATTTCCCAAGAGCATGTAGTCATGTCTTCTATCTCATCGCCCACTGGTGATAAGTGAGCCGGGCCATCATGGATTAACGTGAATTATTCTTTTATCGTAGTCACAGATGATCTGTTGAAAAAAAATCTATGGTTAACATGAATTCTAAATGAATGAGAGACAAAAGATTATTTTTTAACTGAGAAAAGCTTGACTTCACAAGAACATATGAGTTAAATTAATAGGAATAAATAAAGAAAAAATGTATCTTTCTATGTAAAAAGAGAGGAAAACTTGAGAAAAAAATTTATTATTAAATTACTTTACTAACTATTTTCATAACCATGAACTCACAGTGGTGTTGATTGAGTGATACCCCTTGCGGCACACAAACGCAGACTCGTTCTGGGTTGGGGTTTGGACAGGGATGTGGGTTCCGTCGACTAAACCAAACACGAAAGGGGTGCGCTGTTCTTGGGGCGGGTTGTCTCCCGAGTGCTTCTTTAGGTGGCGGAAGAACTTCAGCGCGCCTTGCATCTTCTGGACAAAGGAGGATGGCCAGTGGACATACTTGTGTATGTTGGCATAGAAGAAGTCAGTAACATCCTTCACCAAGCGGCACACATTGGTACGGGAAACCCTCTGACTGTCCGCTGTCCTGTAGTAAAATCAGCCGGTGGCAAAATATCGCAAGACGAGACACAACTGGATAAGAAAACTTATCAGGTTAGACAAAAAGAAATTGGAGGAAAATATTTTTTCTTTAAGTATAGTTGAGACTAAAGGCATAAACTAGAATACCATATATATATATATATATATATATATATATATATATATATTAAGCTCTTTCTTCTTTTTTTCTTGTCACAAAGAGACCACTTTTAATACATATATTGCAGGAGTAAAATATTTGTATTGTTCTAACTTTGTAAAATATTATACAAAAAGAATTGGGAAAAGAGACACATATCTTTTTATTCAAGTAAAAATTAAATTCATTTTTTCACAACGAACAGTGACATGTATTAAAGGCTCTTACCCTATCCAGGTGGGTGAGTCCACCCCCTCTGGTGGAACCCTTGAACATGCTCCCCTTGGCATAGTCCTTCACGAGGCGTTTTACAACCGGCTTAGTGAGACGAAATCTGGCCTGGAACTCCTGGTCATCATACTGAGTAAAAGGGGACAGCCGTTCCTTTATCTTCCTAGTCTTACGACCCAACCTGTCTCTTCCAGCCATGTTTGAAGTTCCCTCCTTGCTTGACAGGAAGTAACTTTACACTGGTACCATGGGCGTGGAAAGCAGGGAAGACAGGGGGGACATGTCCCCCCACTTTTGGCCAACTCCTCAAAAGGTCAAAACTAAAAGGTCAAACAAAGGGAGGTCAAAAATTACAGAAAACTCCCCTGGTCCCACCCACTCTGAAACTGCTTCCCATGCCCCTGGGTACCCCTCCATTTCACTTAAACATATATGTTATGGATCGTCGTTATCAACTTGCAGCACCCACTAACTGATCCGGCTGTTGCTCTTGTTGAAGAATAATCGTTAAGGAAAGAGCGAGAAATTGTTAATGACAAAAAGATTGTGTAACGCGGGTTTCCTCGTTAACACATAAAGAGAGATTTACAACAATCTTTTGAAAAGATGTTTTTATTTGTGTAATGCACTTTTATCGTTACAACCATCATTAAGCCAAAATCATTGTTTCTGTAACGCCCCCCAGGTATTGGTGAGATGCTCATGTCACTAACTAATCCTTAACACCTACAACCTTGATGTGTGCAGTTTAGTAATTTGCCCTTTGAAGTAAATGTCTGAGACCCATTTTGGAGGGCTTGGGGTTGGCCCTGTTTTGCTAGAGTCGGTCGGTTGACTGGAAACAATCCTGTTTTTTATTCGGCGTTAGCAAGGGGATAGAACTCACAACCCTTGCATTTGAAAAACTTTGCAATGGTAAGCAATATGCACGTTTTATCTGAATGATCCTGGGTAATTTTTATTTTTGGGGTCTCAACTTTCGTTGCTCATGTCACACCAGTCTATAGAATTTCTCAGTTTATATGAACTAAATCAGAGACTCAGTTCTAAATGTGTTTTTTTTTTATTGACAGATTTGGACAATATTTAGCGTCCGGATCTTACACCTAAAAGGCCTTAAATAAATGCTTCAGAGAAAAAATGGTGTTACTGAAGTATTAAATCATGAGATCCCTTTTATATTCATATCAAGTATTGTACAGTATAGGATAGGTTACTCCATACAGTCCTATAGTGAAGGCCAACCCCCCTCTACCCCCCTCCATGAAGCTAGGTGACATTGTCTGTTCAGTATTGGGCCCTTTGTAGGATAAGGGGGTTTATGGAGCTATCATGTATCTTCATGAAAGGGATACCAAACAAAATGAAGGGACCATATAAACCAAAAAATCCTGCTAAATCCAAAGATGATGGTCTTTATTCTCAGAATTTGACCAAAAATACCCAAAATTGAGGTTTGATGAGGGAAATACTTTGAAAATGTACAAAAATGATATTAAAATGATTGGAAATCTTTAAATATAGAACATGTGAATCAAATTTTAATACATAAATCCACATACCCAAATGTCTGCCTATCTCTCAGTCAAACAAGTACTGTGCCTGTGCATTGCTCTGCCTATCCCGCATACAGCATATCAATTGTGTACCCATCACTCATCCTACCTATCTCCTCAATCCAAAACATCTACAATTAAATCTGGTTACATCTTAAAATGCTTACCCCTCATCTCATGTCTACTATTTCAATTTTACCTATCCCTAATAATATCCCTTTAAAACATCTTCCTCATCAAACCTTATTTTTGGGTACTTTTAGTCAATTTCTGAGAATCATAATCACAAAATTTGCATTCAGCAGGATTTTCTGGTCTAGGTGGTTCCTTCTTCTCCTCTAGTATCACCTGATAAAGGAATACCACAGCTCCATAAACCACCTAATCCTCTGTAGAAATCAATACTGAGGACACAAGGGCACCTAGTTTCATGGGGGGGTAGAGGGGGGTGTCCTGTCACACTCTACCCATAGACTATACTCTCAGTGTCCCCTCCTATAGTATCTAAACTTCTTTTTTTATGTGCCTACTTTGCTTGAAAGTTGAGACCCCTAAAAGAAGAAATTGCCCTTCTATAAAGATTTATCTAGCAACACAAAAACATGCTTTTTATTTTCAGTTCTCCTTTCCATTTTGGTTCATTCCGCTTGTCAAAAACTAAGGCCTGGAATTCTCTAATACACTGGCTAAAATTAGCCAATATGTTAGAGAAAATACCATTTCTATCGTTACAGATACTAGTTAGAATTAGTTCTAAGAGTAAAAGGGTGTGGAATGTGTTGGACCGCATACAGCATATCAATTGTGTACCCATCACTCATCCTACCTATCTCCTCAATCCAAAACATCTACAATTAAATCTGGTTATATCTTAAAATGCTTACCCCTCATCTTACATTATCTTATTTGCTCCTTCTTTCCTTTAGTCTACCTATCCTCAATCTGCCTATCATTCATTTTACCTATCCCTCATGGTGACTATCCCTCAGACCATCATGCTGAATCTGCACTGTTTTTCTGCCATATAAGCCTTCATTGGATAACAGTAAATTCCTTATCATGTCTACTATTTCAATTTTACCTATCCCTAATAATGTCCATCATGAAGCCTACCTATCCCTCATTGTGCCTATCCCCCAACTCTGCACATCCCTCATATCTGACTTGCATATCTGTCCCTAGTACCCATTTTCTTTTTTTTTTACGTTTGCTCATCTTACAAGGTACTCTATGCCTATTTCTCAAATTGCTAATTGCTTATACTACCTATCCCCCTTGCTACCCATCCTTACCTATCCCCAATGCTCTCTATACAGCTCTCTTACCCATCTCAACTCTCTTAACCTACATATGTCACAACCCAGCTTCATTATGATGACTATTTCTTAGTCAACCTATCACCTAACATACTGGTTACAGTCCACCTTATTGATACATCTACCTATCATTCATGCTGCATATCTTTCAGTTTACCTATATAATCATATGAATGGAGGATAGGCATAATGCGGGATAGGTATATTTCACAAGGCATAGACTTGGAGACATGTGGAAGAAATTGAACACAACCTGAGATATGAATAGAGAGAGTGGGTTAGACTGACTGAGCTGAGATGGTAAGAAAGCCATATGGAGAGCATGAGGGATAGGCATTCAAAGGGATTGGTAGCAAGGGGGATAGGTAGTATGAACAATATCCAGTTTGAGTGATAGGCACAGAGAGTACCTTGTAAGATGAGCAAATGTAAAAAAAGAAAACATGGGTGCTAGGGACAGATGTGTAAGTCAAATATGAGGGATGTGCAGAGTTGGGGGATAGGTGTAATGAAGGATAGGTAGGCTTTAGGATAGTCATCGTTGGTAGATATGATAAGTAATGTAATAAAGAGATGAACAATACAGTTTAAACATGATAGTCTGAGGGATAGTCACCATGAGGGATAGGTTAAATGAATGATAGGTAGATTGATGATAGGTAAACTATGGGAAACTAGGACCAGAGAAGATTAGGTAAAGTGAGGAGTAAGCTTTAGTATTTAGGCCTTTTGGGAGATAGCTTTACTTAATTCAAGATGCTTTGGATTCAAGAGATAGGCAGTATGAGTGGTAGGTAGACTAAGGGATAGGCAGTATGTGAGATAGGCAGAGTAATGCACAGATAGAATACTTGTCAGATTGGGAGATAGGCAGACATTTGGATATGTGCATTGAGGTACTAACTCTGGTTTACATGTCATGTCTGTAAAGACTTCTCATCATTTTGAATATCATTTTTGTACATCTTTAAAACATCTTCCTCATCAAACCTTATTTTTGGGTACTTTTAGTCAATTTCTGAGAATCATAATCACAAAATTTGAAATTTAGCAGGATTTTCTGGTCTAGGTGGTTCCTTCTTCTCCTCTAGTATCACCTGATAAAGGAATACCACAGCTCCATAAACCACCTGATCCTCTGTAGAAATCAATACTGAGGACACAAGGGCACCTAGTTTCATGGGGGGGGGGGTAGAGTGGGGTGTCCTGTCACACTCTACCCATAGACTATACTCTCAGTGTCCCCTCCTATAGTATCTAAACTTCTTTTTTTTATGTGCCTACTTTGCTTGAAAGTTGAGACCCCTAAAAGAAGAAATTGCCCTTCTATAAAGATTTATCTAGCAACACAAAAACATGCTTTTTATTTTCAGTTCTCCTTTCCATTTTGGTTCATTCCGCTTGTCAAAAACTAAGGCCTGGAATTCTCTAATACACTGGCTAAAATTAGCCAATATGTTAGAGAAAATACCATTTCTATCATTACAGATACTAGTTAGAATTAGTTCTAAGAGTAAAAGGGTGTGGAATATGTTGGACCTTTCTCTTTATACTCACGCCATCATGAAAGATGATTATGATAATCTTCCCTCCTTTCACATGTAATCATTAGGGAGGTTTAGCAAGCACATGTAGCAATCCTATAAACATATGCTGCACGTCTGCATTATATTGCCAATGCAGTGCTTGCTAAATCCCCCTAAGGAAGTGATCATTTTTTAACAACAGGGGGGGGGGGGCTGGTGGGTTTGAGGGGGGTCAGCATTTTTTCAACACCTCTGATGGGGGGGTCAAAATAATTGAACCTGTTTTCAGTGGAAAAGCCCACGGGTTACTATAGGCTAGAAGGGGACCTTCGCGCACAATTTTTTTCCCTTATGGGGGTTGAAAAAATTATACCCCCTCGAGAGGGGGGGGGTCGAAATTCTTTTCCCGCGTCCGCGCACAAACCCACCAGCCCCCCCCCTGTTGTTACAAAAATGATCACTCCCTAAAAATATAACTCTATACCTCTCTTATTCAATGCGATATACCTGAGAAGTAAGATGAATTTCTATGAGTACTAAGCTGCCCCATTTTCATAAAGCCATGGGCCATTACATCTAAATTCACCACAACACAGTGGTGGATCCAGGATTGGGAAAAGAAGGGGCACAATGAAACATATGGCTATCAATATAGACTTAAACATTGTTGAAAATGTAAAATATGACAGTTTAAGGGGAAGAGAACCAAAAGTTCCACAAATGATTTTACTGTGATACATATGATATATAGTTGTAGGTGTGTGGCTTAGATGTCAACTTCAAAGGTGAGGATTAGGAATCACTCATCACACCTCCAGGTGAGGAGTGTTCACACCAATACGTGTGAAGAGGCTTGCTAGTTATTTTCCCTGATTATGCTGATTAGTAGAGCAGCAAGTCCTTCAAAAGAGCCATATTTTAGGAGTTTAATTCGTAAGATTACTGAAAGCTATAACTTGTTTTTTTTATGTTGTCCACTGTCTCTGGGGATGGAAAAGTGATGTTTGACCAATGAAAGCATGTGCAGTCATTGAGAAATTCACAATTCTATACAACCATCTCTTGAAATTTTAGCTTCATTTTTAAGAGCTAAAATACATAATGATCACCCTGTTCTGGCACTAATATTCATCTTACAACAATTCCAATAGTACCTACTCCCCTATATTGGACCCAATGATTGCATTGGAGCCAACCATTTGTTGCTAGGACAAGTGGTTACCTAGCAACAGGTGATTTTTGCTAGCTACAGACCCTTTCCAAGACAAAGAAAGACCATTCCAAGGAATGACTTACAGAATGGAGATCATGGATACTGTTTCTCATTTTGCTATTCAGAAGCTCCATGCAATTGTAAAAAAGGCAATATTGCCAAAATCCAGTGTGCTGATCAGAAAATATAGAAAGAAAAACGATAGACCTAGAGCAAGTATGATGAAAACATGGGACTTTAGCATTATCCTCTATTGGCAAAATATTCTTTACTGGGCAACTGTAGTGTGTCTTGTATCCTGAAAAATGATGAAATGAGAATACATCTGAGGTTTTACTCTATTGTGGGGCAGTTATTCCTTAGCAACAATTTTACATAGCAAGTTATACAGAAGAGCTTGTTCATAGACAAATATGTATTATTGTGAAGAGAGTTAACTATCATTGGACTCAATTTATTCAGAACTGAGTAGATCTTGTTAGAAATATCCCTGGAGTAATAGGATATGTGTCAGATAGTTGTTTAATACTCAAAGAGTTTTGCAGTTGCTTAAACCTTGCTAGCTTTTGTTGAGCAAGTTGTGAAACCTTGCTAGCTTTTGTTTAGCAAGTGGCTCGCCAACTGACAACTGCTCTACTCAGATATGAAAACATGATTATCGAACCTACTGATTTATAAAGAAAATAAATCTGAAGTTGTGTCTACTCCCTCTCAGTGCTGCCAAAGCCTTAATGCTAGACCTGTTTACATCTTAGCAATTAATTATTTGCTAAGGGGCCATTAAAATTTTATGTAACACCATGGGGGGTCATGAAGTTTGTTACACTTTGTTACATAATAAAAATGAGGAATACATCACATGGCAAAATTTGACAATTTACAAGCATTTTGATGTGATTTTAGAGATCTTCCTATAATTCTTGTTAAGGTGAGAGGGATCAAATAAATTTAGGAATATTGATTAAAAGCCCCATATTGCTACAAGGGGAGGAGGGGGGTCAAAAAGTGGCCAAAATTGTGTTACGTAATATTTGAATGGCCCTTATACAGCTTTTTATACAGCCATACTCTAAATTATGTTATTTATAATATATAGATTTTGATCAGAATTAAATATAATTAAACTATATCTGCTTAAAATGTGTGATGATTATTCTGTCACAAACCTTCTCTAGAAGTTCTACCAAGGAAACTATAGCTTAATATAGCATTATTAGATAACTGTGATTGCATGGATCTTGCAATTGCTATCATCATTCTGTCAATGGTGATCCCATTAGCTGCTTTATAAGATAACTTCTGTTGGCAGAAGTGGACTTTTCCAGAACCTTACTGGTAGGACCCAGCTATAAGGCCACAAGTACCAGCCATATGATCCAACAAACAGAAAGTGCCTATCAAACTAACCAAAAGACCCTACCTGCGACCATTCTCCTTGCTGGAAGGTCATGTTACAGGACATTAGCTAGTACTTTATTTTAGGCCATAGATGTGTTCTTAACTCTTTTCATCCAGCTCTTCCATTGTTAAAAGTCCCTAAGATACAGCAGATTGAGGTCCTAGGCAAATATATATTGATACTTGGTGTAAGGGTGACCTCAGGAATAGAATCAATGTTTGTGAAATGTATACAAAAATGACTGATTTGTAATTTGTATGTAATTTCCTTTCATATGATACCATGATACCTGGCATAACTTATTGAAAATAATCATTGACGGGGCCCTGAATAATGTTATTAGATAAATGCTCTCCTCATAGTGCATTAATGCACAAGCTGTCTTTGACCTGCTGGAAAGAGTTAAAAAGACATACACTATC
Organism: Acholoe squamosa; assembly: GCA_949317995.1. NCBI lineage: Eukaryota > Metazoa > Annelida > Polychaeta > Phyllodocida > Polynoidae > Acholoe > Acholoe squamosa. The sequence continues at coordinate 25,557,227 of OX439052.1, forward strand.
TGTCTGTCACCAGTGATAATCATCTAGATGATGGAAAACATCCATATAACAATTAACATTCTATCCAGATATATTCAAAGTGAAGTAATGGAACTACTATAGCCTACATATTTCAGGGCATTGCCACATGTACATTCACAATATGCTTTAGCATTTGAATATTCTTTTTTACGCTCCACCTTCTCAGTTGGTACTGAGATACTCGGAAGGGTTGGCATGATACATTGATGCAGCATTTGCTAAAGGACTGCCCAGCATTCCATTGGAGATGAATGACATATGAAGGCATTGATTGACCATAAGGAGGTAATTTCATCACCCTCTACACACCCAAAGGCACAGGGGCATCCTACATTGTATATGACAAGACAAGGGTTGGATTCATGTAGAAGCCATGCCTTTTACACATGATTCCATGGTAGTATTAGGCACATAAGGAGTCTTCTTGTTACAATTCCTATAATTCTAATCCTTGGTCATTGATTTATTCTAATAATGTTGCTAAATATCACTCAAAAGGATTAATTAATAGGAAGATATATACTGGAAGCAAGGTATTTACCAAGCCTCAGATTACCCAGGATATTCTTTGTATGCTTTAGAATGAGGGAGTTCAAGATGGTGATTATGTGTTATATATGATGGCATGTAACATCACATAGGGCCAATATCTAATTTTAGCATAACCATTTTGGTGATAGAGCTTTGATCATTATCAGTAGGTAATTTGAATCAGTCTGTATATTTGATATGATTTTGTATAGACAGGTATATGCCTTGTGGTTGATTGGATCTACAGTTAATATAGCTCTTGATAGTGACTTGACTTGACATATTAATATTGGTAGCATTCCTTGACTTCTCCTTGACAGGAATGGAATGATACCACTGATAAATTCTTGAGATTGGGACTTATTAAGAAAGGCCACAGATGATGCTGACGAGTTATGGGATTTATTGTTATTGCAAATAGAGATGTATTTGGACAAACATTATCCTTATGTATAGAACGCCAAATTAAAAATACAAGAAGGGAGTGGGTGGTTAATGAAGTTTTGGATTTGTTGTTTTTTTCACGGCGGTCAAAACTTGTAGAAGGTTAATACAAAATAAAATAAAGTCAAATCAAAGGGATGGAGTTATAAGGGAGTTGGATGAGAATGTGAATAATCCTCGGAGATTCTTGAAAAATATTAATTCTTTATTCAATATTTATCCTGATATGATAAATTATGTCAATAATAGTAGGGTTCACTTTGAGGAAGCGTGTGAATATGTAAATGAATGATTTAGTACTATTGGAAATGTATTACATAATGACATTGTACACTGAAAGCCCCAAGGTCGTCAGACTGACGATACCCAAATCTACAACCTAGGGTCATCAGATTGAGCACCCAGGGTAGTCAACCTGATGGGTTTAGGTCAACACACTCACCCAAGATAGTCAAACTGATTACATAATGTTGTTAGAGTGACAACCTTGGTGCTGACTACCTTGGGTCCTCAATCTGACTGCAGCGCCACACGCATGCAGCGGTCGTGAGTCAGGTGTAGGTCTGGTCCCAGGCTATCCACCGTGTATATGATAGATGTGGACCGAGGCTGGGGATAGAGCCGCGAAGGGAGGGGGGAGAAGCTAGACAGTGTAAGTTCAACACACATTTTTTACAGTGTAGGGAGGGTGGTGCTGGAGAGAAAATAGACAATGGAAGATCAACACACATTTTTTTACAGTGTAGGAAGGGTGGTGGTAGAGAGAAGATAGACAGTGTAAGTTCAACACACATTCTTTTACAGTGTAGGGAGGGTCGAGAAGCTAGACAGTGTAAGTACAACACACATTTTTTACAGTGTAGGAAGGGGGGGACCAGTGTAAGTTTAACATACTTTTTTACAGTGTATGGACGTGGGGGATAGAAGTAAGACAGTGTAAGTTCAACACACTTTTTTTACAGTGTGGGGAGGGGGAGAACCTACACTTTTTTTACAGTGTAGGGAGGGGGAGAACCTAAACAGTGTAAGTTCAACACGTTTTTTTTTGTTAGGTATCTCACACAGAGTAGTCATTCAAATACATATTTACTTGGTGGCTGTAAAATAATTTAAGCTGACAATGAAAGTGAAGAATAAACTGTTGGTATGCCATTGTAGTCAACGGTGATGATGTGATATAGAGACATACCTACAACATTCATTTCTAGTGTAGAGGTCAGCAGAAAATGACAAGATAACGAGAGTCGAACCCGGGACCCTCCAACTTGCAAGCGGAAGGTCTACCGCTGAGCTACATCCCCATGCCTGACATTCGCTGTCACCACAATGGCCTCACTGCCGTTTCCACCTTCCATCTACACCTGGATCGGTATGGTATACATAGGGGGAGTGACCACCAAGTGAGCTGGGAGGGAACAAACCCCTACACTAGCAAAGCTCCATGCACTCATTTCAGCTGATTGTTACTACTGGTACTTGTTGGGGGGTCCAAGGGCTTCAATTGCATCAGGGATTATTTCTTCAGGACTTTTCCCCACTTAACTCATAAAAAGTACCCATAAAAACGAATACCCAAAAAATGAAGCGCCCCCCCCCCCCCCTCCGGGAATGCCCCAAAATGAACCGCCCCTACATGAATGATCCAAAATGAGGCGCCTCCCCCTCATGAATACCCCAAAAATGAACTGCCCCCCTCGAAAATCCCATCCCCCCGGCCATAAATAATGTACGCTCCCATACTTATTTCTGATAATTCGGAAATGATCCTAATTTTTTAAATTATGATGGGATATGGCGATAGGAATTACAGTTTAAAAAGTCGGAATTCCTAAAAAGTTAGGAAAATTGGAATGTCTGGCACCAATTGATTGGCCTCTATGTGTAGACCAAGGTGTACACGTGTACTAGAAGCTAAATTGGGGATGACCTTGGGCGTGGTCCCAGAGAGTCATGTGAGCCACAATAATCTCTTAATCACTGCAGGGAGTGACTGGAGCGGGCGGGCATCCTACACACCCAGGATACACTGGATAAAACTGATAAAACCCAGCAGCACAGTCTGACCTGCAACGCAACAACAAAAAAATACTGTATACAGGGTCCTCACAGATGAGCCTATCTACATATGATCCTTCTGGTCAAATGCATGCATGAGGGTTGGTGTTATTTCCCATAATGACTGTAACATAAGACTAACTAGTAGCTGGATTATGCTATTCCTGTATGTTTGGAAAGCAGGCGAATGAGTGTGTAGATACATACATGTCGGGTGCCATGTAGGTATCTGTGCAGGCTTAGTGCAGACTAGCACATTGAGCAGTGGCAGCTTCATTAGTAGCAGCATCACACTGTCCTTATTAGAGCTGCTCTGAGCACCTCACACAGCCTCTGCAGCTTCACTACAAATAGCCACACCCGCCCTACTCTCCACCAGCCGCATCCACTATTTCCACCCACATTGATACTGATGCTGCTCTACACTGGCCCCTGTGGTGACACCTTGAATAACAATAACTCGTAGCATTATCAATAGCTGGACCATCAGCAATATGCTGGACTGATCACCTACACTGTTTGAATAGAGGCAAGAATTACCATATCATTGATGTGTGTTCACGTCCAATGATACACGAGCTTTCCAGTGATTGCATTGACAGGGATCTACTTACTGACTGATAAAAACCACTAAAACTTACATTTTATCCCAGGAAATTTCATCAGAAAGATCTCTGCCAAACACCAGGAATCCCTGGCCAACCACTGCTTGTGGCAGTCTTTGTGTCGTCACGTTCAGAGCTGCATGAGCCTTACCACTGGGTGACTTTACAACAGAGTACCAGTGCAAACAGCTGAGAAGCTGGGTCTAATACGTACAGTGCCTGGTGTGTGAGTTATTAGTGTCGAAGACAGCTGACGACACCTGTTCTCCCATACAGGTGATAGCTGTGTACTACAGGTGAGACAGTCCGGGAGACAGTAGTACCTGGCAAGGCACCAGGGGTGGTGGAGGCTTCCACAGGCACAGCCACCGGGAACTCACAAAGGTGCATATATAACAAGGCAGCTACTTAAACTGACAAGATGGATGTTTAACAAATACTGGCGAGACTGTTAAGGCAGTTGTTAAACCGAGGGGGCAGCTGAACTGAGAAGGCATCTGTTGAACTGATGAGAAGGCAGCTACTTAAAGTGACAAGATAGCTGAGGAGGCAGCTGTTGAACTGAGCAGACAGCTGTTAAACTGAGGCGACAGCTGTTAAACTGAGCAGACAGCTGTTGAACTGAGCAGGCAGCTGATGAGCTAAGCAGACAGCTGTTGAACTAAGCAGACAGCTGTTGAACTAAGCCGACATCTGTTAAACTGAGCAGACAGCTGTTAAACTGAGCAGACAGCTGTTAAACTGAGCAGACAGCTGTTAAACTGAGCAGACAGCTGTTAAACTAAGCAGACAGCTGTTAAACTGAGGAGGCAGCTGATGAACTGAGCAAGCAGCTGATGAGCTAAGCAGACAGCTGTTGAACTAAGCAGACATCTGTTAAACTGAGCAGACAGCTGTTAAACTGAGGAGGCAGCTGATGAACTGAGGAGGCAGCTGATGAACTGAGCAGACATCTGTTAAACTGATCAGACAGCTGTTAAACTGAGCAGACAGCTGTTAAACTGAGCAGATAGCTGTTAAACTGAGGAGGCAGCTGATGAACTGAGGAGGCAGCTGATGAACTGAGCAGGCAGCTGATGAACTGAGCAGGCAGCTCATAAACTAAGCAGGCAGCTGTTAATTTTAAGAGGCAGCTGTTGATATGATTAGATAGTTGTTAAACTGAGGAGGCGAACTGAGGAGGCAGCTGTTGAACTGAGGCAGTGTAGCTTCATGTAGTAGATACTTAAACTAAGGGAACAAATGTCAAGTTGGGGAGGTAGTTGTTAAATTGATTAGGCAGTGGTTTTATCTTACAAACCAGCTGGTAAAATAAAGACATGACTCCCTCCAGTGGGGAGGTTCTTCACGGAGTCTGTGCTACTGGCCAGGAGGACCTAAATGCCAGCAGCCAGGGACAAGACAGAACATACTGCAGTCAACAAGATGCAGACAAGATGTGTGTAGATAAATACCACCAAAAGGAGCCGCACGGGGAGCACGGAGCCATCCAGCAGGACGGGGACAACAAACAAGTAAACAATGAGCAGGATGACCTGGAGATAATAGTAAGTATGGCAATAGGGTGTGAGTAACATAGGCAGAGAGTGTGAGTAGTGTATGGGAAGTGTGAGTAGTATATGGAAAGTGTGAGTATTATATGGAGAGCATGAATAGTAAATGGAAAGTGAGAGTAGTATATGGATAGTGTTAGTAGTATATGGAAAGGGTGAGTAGTATATGGGCAGTGTGAGTAGTATATGGACAGTGTGAGTAGTATATGGACAGTGTGAGAAGTATTTGGAAACTGTGAGTAGTACATGGGCAGTGTGAGTAGTATAGGGAAAGTGTGAGTACTACATGGGCAGTGTGAGTAGTATAGGGAAAGTGTGAGTAGTATAGGAAAAGTGTGAGTAGTATATATAGAGATCATAAGTAGTATATTGAAAGTGTGAGTAGTATATGGATAGTGTGAGTAGTATATGGAAAGTGTGAGTAGTATATGGCCAGTGTGAGTAGTATGTGCGCAGTGTGAGTAGTATATGGAAAGTGTTAGTAGTACATGGGCAGTGTGAGTAGTATAGGGAAACTGTGAGTAGTATAGGGAAACTGTGAGTAGTATATAATAGAGATCATAAGTAGTATATGGAAAATGTGAGTAGTATATGGCCAGTGTGAGTAGTATGTGGGCAGTGTGAGTAGTATATTGATAGTGTGAGTAGTATATGGACAGTGTGAGTGAGTGAGTAATAGATGTTTAATGCCATTTCGATGGCTGAGGTCATATTCATGGCAAGAACTACATTACACAATTTCATAGAGGAATGTGTCAGTGCCTGCGCATATATGCACCATACACATCCGAGGGATTAGGAAAGAGGAGAAATAGACCCTTTTAATTGGGCTAGGGAAACCCTGGATAGTGTGAGTAGTATATGGAGAGCATGAGTAGTGTGCGGGTAGAATATTGAGAGTGTGAGTAGTACATTGTATATGGACAGTTTGAGTAGTGCACAGAGCGTGAGGAGTGTATGTACAGTGTGAGTAGTATATGGAGAACATGAGTAGTATATGGAAGGTTTGAGTAATATATGGAGAGTATGAGTAATATAGGGAGAGTGTGAGTAATATATGGAGAGTGTAAGTAGTACATGGAGAGAGTGAGTAGTATATGGACAGTGTGAGTAGTATATGGACAGTGTGAGTACCGTAATCTCCCGCGTATAAGGCGCGTCTTATACGCCAAACAAAATGCTGCTGAGTCTTATACGTGGGAGGGACATTGCCTTGAGTTTGGGTTGCGCCTTATAGGGGGGGGGTATCTTTTACTATAGAACAGTACTAAATTAACAAAAATCTGCCCTTAGGGGTGTGCCTTATACGTGGGACAGGCCTCCCTGAGTTGGGGGTGCGCCTTATATGCGGGCTGCGCCTTATACGCGGGAGATTACGGTGGTATATGGACAGTGTGAGTAGTATATGGACAGTGTGAGTAGTGTATGGAGGATGTGAATAGTATATGGGAAGTGTGAGTAGTATATGGACAATGTGAGTAGTATATGGACAGTGTGAGTAGTGTATGGAGGGTGTGAATAGTATATGGGAAGTGTGAGTAGTATATGGACAGTGTGAGTAGTGTATGGAGGGTGTGAATAGTATATGGGAAGTGTGAGTAGTATATGGACAGTGTGAGTAGTGTATGGAGGGTGTGAATAGTATATGGGAAGTGTGAGTAGTATATGGACAGTGTGAGTAGTGTATGGAGGGTGTGAATAGTATATGGGAAGTGTGAGTAGTATATGGAGAGCATGAATAGTATACGGACAGTGTGAGTAGTGTATTAAGAGAGTGGTTAGTAGTGTAAGAAGCAAAATGGCGACCACAGGTCGTGAGTATGGGTAGTGAATGGGAAAGGTATGTAGTCTATGGCAATTTTGAATGACCAGGGTTTCTACAAAATCCTCAGACTAAAAATCCATGACATTTCCATGAAAAAAAATCAGACTTTCCCTCCTGCATGTGATACCAGTCGTTGGTTAACAAAAGCTGTGAAAGGTTGGTTTTGCGTTATGGACACCTGGATGTAACATAGATATACATGTGACAGGTGAGTATTGTGCCGTATGTGGTACCACGGTACACTATTCTACAGAAAGGGAGATTTAAGGGCTGCATCCTACATTAATGCACATTATCATTACCGTCATAATGTATGAATGCACTCTTGGTAAGGCACACACTACTGTTAGCATGCATGCTCTATTGTAATCATAGAACTCTCCAAGGGTCGGACTGATGTACCAATGTCGTGCTGATCGACGCATCTCTCACCTGTGCAATATACTTGCATGATTTAAATAGTGGATATAAAGCCTTAAGGCATCATGTTGGCCCAAATGATTTCGCCTGACAGTGCAAAATGTGCACTGGCAGGAGGCATGCAATGTAGGCGTAGGTCTAAATGTATCAGGTTCCCTATTAAGTGAGAAAACAATGGGGTCCAATGTATAAACAATGTGAGCAGCCACACAGATAGGGGGATCGGCTACACACATGTAGGTCTGCTCACATACATCATCACCATTTCAAGGCATGGGAAGATATATACACATGTAAAATACTAAATACTTTCATGTAGGTTCTTTCTCCTCGTTTTATCACAATGACCACGAAATCTGATATTTGCTGACAATCCTACAAGTTCTGATTATTCAAAGAAATATTTCCTGACAACTCTTTAAGTATACATTAGTTTTTAAGAAAAAATTGTTGAAAGTATAACCACGGAAAGTGCATGTACATGTATAACTCAGCACATGTGTTTATAATTCTATAATTAGTGACCATGTATCATTTCAGACTGCTAACCCCAGTAAACAGCCCTCTACAGGCCAACCCTACCCACCTACAGAGCCGTGTGATGTCCAGGACCCCATAGAGCCTGGAGCCTCAGACACAGGGAGGTGGCCTGCGTGCCTCCAGGTGCGGCGTACAGGGGAGGCGCTGGATGCCTTCCTGCATGCGGCCAATGCGGCAGTGTCAGCAGAGACCATGCGGGGTGTGAGCCCGTCCTTCACCCAGGCCTTAGAGTGGGTACAGAAGAGGAGCTCAGACCTGAATGGTGCCCTGAGGTTGGTGCACCTCTACCCTAACCTCATACAGGCGGACTGCTTGGATGGTCTGTGGGACTTCTTACTGCCCTTCATACAGAGAGGCACCGGCCTCAAGGTGCCTACCCTGGAGGACCAGCACCTGGCCATGCACGGGGGGCCTGAACACGCCGCCCCTGCAGCAGACACCAGTGGGTGCTCAGGTAGGAGCCATACAGGGCACACACATAGGGCCAGCAGGCAGCAATGGGATACACAGCACAGATCACCCAGACTGGTCTATGTCTCCTGTAACCACTCTAACACTCATCATACCATAGTTGGCACCTGTTTCAGTAAAGCTGACATTGACAGACTTATAATGGCCTTGTCCTCACATTGCTTTGTACAACGTAGTCCATCAGTACTACCACCAACTGGTGCCAGCACCCAGGGTGGCACAGGCTGCCCCCATCCTGTACACCATGCACACGTGTTGGTGTTACTGATGGACAAACACACCCTATACACGCACACCTGTATGAAGGAGGTGGAGGAAGCCCTCACACACTCCACCCCTGTAGTGGTGGTCAGACTCAAGGACTATCAGCTACCTGACACCTTCCCTGTAGGTGTGCAGAATGTGAGAATACCCAGACCAGAGTCAGACAGGAGCAAGCAGCCCACGGTCACTGTATCCTCCATAAGGTCCACGCTGGTACCTAAAGGGCCTAAAGCAGACGACTTGTGTGTGCCACAGTTGGAGGTGGATGCAGCTGACGACAGTGTGCAGCGTGTGTACAGCCTGAGTCATGGCGGCATCACACTGAGAAAGTCGTCTACAGAGGAGGACTGCAGTGAGCTCACACTGGAGGAACACATCAGGAAGCTGGTGCACCATGCTGTGGTGTACAGTGAGGATGCACACGATTCATGCTACAACAAGCTTCAGGAACGGCTTGAAAGTTACATCGGTAAGGCAGGTGGCGCCATGAGTACCAGCGGTAGGAACACACAGTCACAGATAGACGTGAATCAGACAGAACTCTTGCTGAATGTGGGATGTTTGTTACCAGACAGAGCTGGCAACAGGGGCAGTCCAAGAGCCATCTCAGTCCGCAGTGCCCCCGAGTACCGCCAGCCACCCACTGTCACTCCCTCCCTGCCACAGATAAAACACCACAAACTGCAGCCTCACACTGCCATCAACGGCTACACTCTCCTGCCACCCATAGATACCACAGTTGGGGGACCACTGCGCAAACACCGCTCACAGGAACTGCCACCGCCATCACCTCGCTTGGAAATATTTACAGACCGTAGAACAAACTATCTCCTGCTGAGGAAACCTGGCTCTGGTGCAGAGATAGTGCGCTGGCCACCAGAGGAGGAGGAGGGACTAGGGACTTCTCCAGGTGTGGGGGAGGATGGGCTTTACAGTGGGAGGGACTCAGATGAGTTGTTCGGCTTGAGGACAGATTCTGACTCGGGCTCTTCACTCACTGCTGCCCTATCCTCCAATGATATCAACCTTGGTTCTCTGTCCCCAACGCCAGACTTTGTATGATGATATATACCAGGTACTTTTCTTTTCAACAGAACTCAGAGACGTCGCCGATTCAGAGCTCCTCTAAAGTATACATGTTAAAATTATTTTCAATACTTGCAACAAAAAGCTATCATTATATTGACTACTTTGCATGCATTTTACGCAGTGTGTTTTACCACTTCCTGGTCCATAAAAGGACTTTTGCACACAGACTGCGTCGCTAATTCAGAGCTCCGTTAATCAAAGTACAATGTAGTAATTGCCGGGTAAAGCATGTACACAGTCTAGTACCTCGCCTATAAGGTGTGTTTTTATAAAAGAGGATGGTTTGTGCACCTTAGGGAACCTTTCTATATTGAGGAGCGTGACTTATAGGCAGGTTATATTCACATCAAGTTAGAACTAACCTGGCCAGAATCAAGCCCCATGTGTGCCTTATAGGTCGGGTTTGCCTTATACATGAGGTCAGGTTCGCCTTATATGTGAGGTCAGATTTGCCTTATACGGCAACTCTTTGGAAATAAAGCGTTGAGGATTTCGGATTTCAACAGGAATGGCAAGGCCTAAATATACAAGTAACAGCAGCAGTGGCGGAGCAACCGAAAATGTACGGGAGATGAACAGTGTATATTTCTGGTGAATTGCACTACATGCATTGTATTTTAGCACAGCCTATAGTTAAAATTAAAGTGTGTATATACGTGCCTTAACATGTTGCCTACAACAATACGGTTGCTGTTCACCTAACAGTTGTTACATGCTGTGAGTGTCAAAGACTCATTTTAGCAAGTACATTAACACAACAGGGATTCTACTCAATACTGTGACAATTAAACTTTGTGTTTCAATTACAATGACTGTACACATAGTGCTTAATGATATGCTATGATATACTGAAATTCTCTTTGTGTATTTAAAACTAAATGTACATTAAGATCATGGCATTTATTTACTATTCAGTCTGTTTAAAATTAGAGGTGGAAACACAATATACATTTTCTGCAAAGCATAATGTTAGTCTTTACGTGAAAAAAAAACCAAATGCAGATGCCAATGTCAGGGTGCGTCTTTAAGTCAGCTCTTACAGACATAGACAATGACTAACGAATGACATGTAATTGAGGATCCGAGATGAGTTTAACACTACATGGGGCTTGAGAAAATCCAGGTAACAGTTTTCATGCATAATATTTACCAGTAGAAATCCAGGTAAGAAAGGTTTGTTACCTGGACTTCCTGAAGCCCCTTCTAGTATTGAATAGATCTCGAGCCTTCTAAAAGTAACTTGATCGGTGTCAGTTGGTCAGGCATCAGGCTAATGCCCCCCCCCCCCTCAACTCAACTGTTGAGCTCCCTCAATGGCTTTAAACCTGAAGTATGCCTTATACGTTGTTCTTTGAAAAGCCATTATGACTATTCATATCATACACTGCAGACATCAGAAAACGCGGCCCCATATCAAGCTATAGAGGTACACAGAATACTTATGTTCAATTATTATGGATATTAGAAATAGCCATATCACTAAAAGCCATACCGTGATATCAAATGATGTAGTTATATCCTGGGATTTGTTTGTTTGGTTAGTTTTATGCCTGGGGGCCATTTAGGAACTCAGACATCATATCCTTGGAGTGTTATTATGGATAAGTAGTCATATCAATGCAAAGTGTACATCGTTGGATGATTGTATATCACAATAGAACGTATTGCAAGAAAATTCTTGTAGCCTTTTGCAATATACATATTCTACACATACTCCCAAAATAAACATTAGAGGTGAGGGCAAACATGCTCCAAACTCAAATAGTTTTCATTTTCGTCTGTGGTTTCCTATTCCTCACTGGTGCTGTGGGTGACACATTTTACATCTACGGCGTGGATGAGCACATAAATGAGGAGCAATTGTCAAGGAAAATGTTTAAGGGTAGGGCTATTTCACAGCACAAGATATTATTTGGCTTCTATGTTCAAAGGGCTAATTTCTATACAAATTTCCTATATATAACAAATCGGGCTTCCCTAGTCCACTTAAAAGGGTCTATATCTCATCTTTCCTATCCCCTCAGGATGTGTGTGGTGCACATATGCGCGGGCACTGACACATTCCTCTGTTAAATTATCAACCTGTGAAGCACGGGATAGCCACTTAGTTCTGCTAAAGTGCTGTAAAACACAAATCAATCAATCAATCAATCGTCTGGAGATACCAGTGAAGGTGATATAACTGCATTATCAACGTCTGGTGTATTAGACAACACTTTGAATGCAGCGAACACGGCCAAAGAGCCTGATAAATCCCGCAGTGAGGGAGATCTCACGTTTTCTCACGAGAGAAATGAGAGTAATGGCGTCCAACAAGGTGAACAAGCCCAAAGCGTGAACCAAGGGCGTTAACTTACAAGTAGCATAAGCGTAGCGGAGGCATAATAGTAATAAGGGTGTCCAGCTCAGAGGCACAATGGCCACAGGGGACTATGTAGTGTTGTCAGTTTGAAGAATTTACATAGAAATTGATGAAATAAAATTCAAAGGTTATTTAGTTTTAGTGTACCAAGATCATTTGCAGAAGTAGGATAGATCATACAGAAGGTACTAGAATAAATGGGTGTAAGTCCCTGCATCAGACCCCTGTGGCCATTGTGTCAACGAAGCAGTGCAACCTGGGAGTCCTGAGCACATGGCTAGTAGGAGTGTGCCTCCTAACTAAATAACTTCATATTGTATGTGCCCAGATACTGGGAGAGGTTTATGTTCTACATGCATCATGTCTTACTTACAATGCATAGCTGAGAGCTGTAATTACTCTGATTTCACTGCCAAACACGATTTTGTTTACATACAGCCACAAGGCAGTGGGGATTCCCTCCAGCCTCGCTTTCACATTGCCAGGTCTATGAGGGAGTGGTCATTCATAATCAGAAGAGGGGGGTGGGGGAGAAAATGTTTGGTGAGTTTGGGATAAAAACATTAACAAATCCAAGGGGGTGGGATATCTGTAAAGTGGGGGGGGGGGCACCAAAAAAAAAATCCCTTTTCAATGAAATGTCTACATTTATTTATGTGCCTCTGGCATGGTGAGCTTTCACTTTTAACCTGAGGGGAGTGAGGGAGTGAGTGATTAATAGATGTTTAACGCCATTTTGACATCTAAGGTCATATTCCTGGCAAAAACAACATTACACAATTTTACAGAGGAATGTGTCGATGCCCGCACATATGTGCACGACACACATCCTGAGGGGATAGGAAAGAAGAGATATAGACCCTTTTAAGTAGGCTGGGGAAGCCCATAACCTGAGGGGGGATGGGTGTGAAAAATCATAATCCACACATATACCTGATATTTTTTTTTTGGGGGGGGGGGTCGTTTTGTACACTCACTTCAGTGGCAGATCAGGATTTAGAAAAGGTGGGGGGCTCACCCCTCATTTTTAGGTCCAAAATAATCAAATACCAGGTTTACTCTCAAAGATTGCCCCCAATATTTCTATTGGCATTGGTGTATCCGGCTAACCCTCAGGACTTCACAGGTTCTTGGAATTTTTAAATTCCATTGATAAGAAAAAAAGATTTTTTTAAATTTTCAAAGCAATCCACAAACTTGGTGGGCCTTATACGTAGGTGGTACAGCTTATACATGGGGTTTTATGCTATAAGTATATAGTTAATAAAGACAAGCGACAAGGGTTATAGGCTGATCAAGGCATTTATTAGGTGTTTTTTTTTCACATATGGTGTTGGAGGGTACATACTTGCAATAAATGGAGTATTTTCACACATTGATATCATGAATATTCTTTGCATAACATCACATCACAGGTAAGTTAATCTATAGTAGAAAAAGTATGAAAACAGATTTTGAAAGATTCATTCATAATATATTCATACTTCATATCATATATAAGTCCTATATGATGGGTCCTCTCTAGTTCCACAGGTACACACCAGGTAATGAGAGGCTGAGCCTTGTGCTGAGGTACATTTCCATGTTCGCTCAGCAGATGGTGCTCTTAAACACCTACCTACGATCACGAGATCTGCTGCATCCGATCTTGCCATCCAGCCTGGAGATGACTTTTTAAGGCACTAGGGAAAATCAAAAATAACAAAAAAAAAACTATTTTTCACAATATTAACTAAGATAATAATCATGGTGTAGTATCACTCATTAAAGAAGGCTTTTGTTTTTGTTCGTTGCAGATAGCTCTGTATCAGCTACATTGTCTTTTTGCGAAGGGACGATACGTGTATTGCCAGGTGGGTGGGCTTGTTAGATATAGGGGGGTAATTTTGAAAAAGAGCCTCTTGGTGGGGGGAGGGGGCAAAACTCAATAAACCTTCATATTGCACTTTAGGGAATGGTCATATTTTAGCAATGGGGGGGTGGGAGCTGAATTTTTACAAAGAGATAAATGAAGAAGCAAAATGACACAACACCACACAACTTTAAATGTTTTTTTTTTCTTGAAATATTACCATACATAACCTTCAAATGAATTTATGAGATATATTTCAAATGTAATAATGGTTTGTGATAGAAGATAGCTGCACAAAATCTATATGATATGATTCTAACCCACAACTCAAAATTGTTTTGTTTTTTACCACCTTCATCAACATAACTTCTTCAAAACCTCACTTGTAAGTCGACCTCCTCCCCCCCAATTTGGAGCTAAAAATTCAACTTATACAAAGAGAAACCACCGAAAAAAAAATCGACTTGTTGGCAAGGATTTACAGTATATAGCTGACGAATAGTGCCGGCTGATATGTAGGGGCTGTAGACTGTTCTGAGTTTCCATCCAGATCATCATTGGGAGGTTTCCTATGTGTGTAGGTAAAAGCTGACCCCTGCTGCAAATCACCACAGCTATTGATTGGAATTTCCTAGTTTTCAACCTTTTCTTTCCATCTTAGATGTATTTAACCCCTACTGGGTTAATTAAAAGTGTTATTTCTACTTAAATAACATGTTTTGTGTGTTAGAACAGAGTATAAAAATAGAAGAAGGCCTTTTAGATTGCAATCATTCACATGAGTTGTTCACACACTGTTGCAATGCCCCAAATCATAACAATGCATTCTATTGGATAATAGCAGGTCATGTGACAGGATACCTCCCTGAATATGATGTATTATGGGGAACCTCAAAACGGTCTATCTATCCTACTGCTCAAGGTCTCAACCTTAATCATTAGATCAGAATCATATTTAATAAATTCATTTAAAGGAGCTCTGAGTTGGCTCCGTCTGCCAACATTAGCACTGTGTAGGTCCTTGATTCAGTGTGCCTTTAATTATTGGCACTTGATTAAAACAAGCCAATATATCATATTGAGATGAAGTCTTGAAGGTGTCACAGGTTCAACAGGGCCTGGATTGGCACGCAGCAGGAAGGTGACAGCGGCTTCAGTCAGCATTGAGTGAACTTTCTGCGGTATTGTCCAGGTCCTCATTGTAAGGAAATATTAGTAAATGCGTCAGGGACGCTTGAATGAATATCATGGCAACGGTACAAAATTTTGTGAGTCCAAATATGCATTGAATAGGCTTTTTGGGTAGACTGCATTTATTATATTAAATGTAGGCCTATAGGAATAAAGGAGTGGTCATTAGGCCTATTGATTAACAGTGGGGGGCGCAAAAGCTTTTGACACAGGGCCTCTTTTTGGGAATAAAAACCCATGCACTACCATGGGCCTATCAAAGGGCAAGGAAATTCTCCGCTCCGGTGCGGGGGAGTGCAAAACAAAATGACTGCAGTTGAGGGGGCAGGACATAAAAAAAGTCATGCACATCCATGCGAGAACCCACCACCACCACTGTTGATAAGGGCCCGAGTTATTTATTGCCAATTTGTTTCTGACCATAAATATAGGGGCCATCGATAAATGATGTCATGTAAAATTTTACCATTTTTGAACACCTCCCTCCCCCTTGTCACGTTTTTTGCCCATTTTGCAATGGTGAAGGTATATGGAAAATTTATTCCATCATGCCGGGCCTGACGTGCCTTTAGCATGACGTTATTTGTGGATGGCCCCTAAGCTCAACAACCTGCTCCACCCCCCTAAACACACAAGCCAATTGTGCAAAATGCCAACCCCCCTCCATGCTGTATTTAGTTTTGACCTTCCCTGGGTGCTCAAGTCCATTAAGCAGTGGTAATTTTTTAACAACAAGGGGGGGTGGTGAAATTCTGTGTGTGCAGAGCTAAAATTTTTCCGTCCCCCCGTCCAAGGGGTTTGAAATTTTTCTGCCCCCCCTTCTATTCTTTAGTGGCACACTGGCTTTTTTGCTCAAAGCCAAAAACTTTTTTGTCCCCCCTAGGAGGGTTCTACAATTTTTTTGTCCTCCCCTCAACCCAACAACCACCCCGTTGTTAAAAGATGACCACTCCCTTAAGCGGAAAACAGACATAGCGTGTCGCATGCACGCAGAGGGCAGTTACCATGCCAACGTATGCGGGAGGGTGTCAGAAATGCCCTACAGGGGATTATCTCACACGTAGGTGTGGGTGTCAACGCATCTGGAAATGCGCTATCTTTGTTTCCACTTTAGGCATACGGTACTAGCATTAGCCACATTATGACCCACCCCACCCACCACTCCCCCCAGAGATAAATGACCACTCCAAATGTGCCTTGCAGAGTAGCATTGCCAACATATGTGACATAGACAGAGGATTTGATACAACAACACACATTTTTATACTAACTGGCTGCTTGAGAATGTGTTGCACCTACCAGCATTTGTTCTACAAACCCTTAATAATGACCTAGAGAGTTGGAATTGTACACTTCTGACAGTTCTGTGTTGTTGTCCACTGGGAAAACATGGAGCTGGGGTTGTTCTATTTAGTGGCTCCATCTGGTGGTTACTACCAAAACCACAATCTGCAAGCTGGCCCCAAACCCCAGAAGATTGAAAGCTAGCAGCGGAGTTGGACACCCTTATCTACTACTGCCTCTCTACTACGTTCCCGCTCCGAGTAAGTTAACGCCTGTGGTGTGAACGAGTGCCTAAAATCCATTTCTGCCTGCAATTTCACCTCGAATATGAACATCAACAACTTATATGATCCATACTTGCTCTCCCTCAACTCCAAGCAACACACTCCCGTGGGGAGGCAACAGGTGATGTTTTCACATCAGAAAATGCATGAATGGCATAAACAACTCAAATCAATGCATTCCCGCTGGGGAGGCATCAGGTGAGGCTCACGTGGGGTGAAATGCAATAACCAGTAAGGACGGTAAAACTTTAGCCCCCTCTGCAGCCAATGAGTATCTAAATCCAAATGCTGCAGTAAATGACCTGGATTCAGCTTCCTCTCCTCAGTCTGCTTTCATTCAGTTCAGTCAAACTCCCAATGGGGAGATTCCAGTACAAATTGCCATAGACAGTGACCAGGAAGTTAACAACCAGCTCCACAACACTACTATCTTCATACCTGTAGTAGTTGGGGATCTCCAATCTCCCATTGTTACTGCTGGGTATGCTGTCAACGAAAAAATGACACCTGACGAAACGCACCAGGACACTGTCTCTTTGAATGTTGGAGTGTTAGACAGTCTACATGTAGGTGATAAGGGCAAAAATGCAGAGCTACACAATAGCCAGTCAGAGGACACAAACCCTATTGATCATCTAGACTCAGAATCAGAGGAAAGGCAGACTGTCTTGGGGCAAGAAAATCTGGAAAAACCTAGAGGGAGTTTAATGGAGGAAAATCTTGGGAGTTATGACTCACTGTCAAATAGTAGTACCCTGGATAAACTGGAAAATTCTCTGCCTGATACCAATGAAGATACCAGGGGAAATGATTACCTGAATACCCTGGGCGCACCTATGTGTTCTCCAGTTAATCTTTCACCCTCTAAAAATTCTTCCTCAGATGATCTAAATTTCTTACAAAGTATGGCCCCTATACAATATGGTGCTCGAAAATTCATTCATTCCTTGGAAAATGATCTCCTTGACATCATATCTCAAGAAGGTATTAAAAATCTGTGGGAAATTCCTCCTGTGGAAAATCAGCCCTTTAAAGAAAATTGGCTTTCTCAGGATCTACCTTTGTCACAGGATCATCTTCCCCCTGAACAGGACAAGGTAAACTTTCTTTCTGACCCTGAAAGGCAGATCTCACAATCAGCTGATTCTGGCAAACACAACCATAATATACTTGGGTATAGGAACAAAGATGATGATATCATACTAGTCCACACCTATAAAGAAAGTTAGAAGAACTGGTAGGCTCGAAAACTCCAATTCTCCACTGAATTTATATTTGGATGCGACCCCCAGCACACAAGGGGACTTATTTGAGGACAGTCCTAATACCATGCTTTCCCATAGGAGTGCAAATGAGGGCTCTGATAAATCTGGAACCACAGAAGCTGAGACAGTAATACATGAGAATTATTCCAGTATGCAGAACCAATATCATCATTCCACACATATGCCTAAGGACATTCAATTTGAAGGAAAGGGAAAAGAAAATGTAGGAGTGGAGAGTGGTTTCTTGGAAAATACACCATCCTCCTTTCAAATAACCTCCGAGCCTGCTCTGCAGAATCATGAGGAGGGTAAAACGCAAGAAATCTCTATTTCATCCAAATCCTGCAATAGCATGGCATAATTATGGAAAAACTGCTTGACCAGATGGGGGCCATAAAAGAGTCTATAAGTCAGGTAGCCAAGGACAACTGAAACAACTGTAGAGGTACTTATTGTATAACCATAGTGTTGGGTACCGTCTGACGTGGCGGGTGAGTCGAGTCGTCGGACGTTCCGCAGGTTCCGGATAGGTGGCAGCACCGATCCGGGTCTGTGGGGACATCTGACGACAAACACCTGGGTCCTTATATAAAGCCCAGGGCTCAGCCGCTACGTCAGAGGCCCTTCTGGCCTCCAAGTATGTAGACCATCTTTAATAACTGTTAGCTATCCTCTTAAACAACTACCGGATAGCCGTGAGTGTACATCTTAATAAACTCTATCCGTTGGCATACACTTGAAACACCGTCTTACTCTTTCTTTCCGAATCTTAAGACCCGAACCCCCCAGGTCCGTAAGACCCGAACCCTTACACTGGTGCCGTGACCAGGATTTCTGGTGTATAGCCCGGACGTTATAACGTCAGAACGGCTAGTACATGGGTTAGATAGCCTCGCGGAAGCTAACCCAGCTGGGCAACTAGTTGCCCAGGAGAATGGCAATGGATCATTAGTGATCCAAACCCATTCGAACTCCCGAGATGCAGAATCTGCATCTTGGAGAGATCCCGAACCTCACTATAATGATAGTGAGGAGAATCTACCAGACTCTGTACGACGCGAACAGTCTATACAGAGGCAGAGTAATTTGATAAGTCAACAATCACTTGTTGACAAATTAAGTAATTCGATGTTCGAAGTTGGTGGTAGTACTAACCCAGAACATCCGGCACCGATGCCAAAAAGGGTAACATTTGGAGAACTACCTTACAGATTACCCAGACCCGGGCTACCAATATTAGATTACAGCGCTATAGACGGCGACTTAACCTATGCGGTACCGGAAGGTGAAGAATTTAAACGACCGGATGTCCTGTTGTTAAATGAAACCTACATAACTTTGAACGAGAATTTAAATACCTTGGTCAGAGCTAAAGATGAAGTATTCAATGAAAAACTTCAGTTGGAAGATGACTTGGTTGGCATGTGAAACGAATTCGAAGCCAGGAAGAGTAAATACATGAAGGAATTAGAAAGTGAAGAAATAAAACTTCAAGAAATGAGAAAGTCATTCAACAAAGAATATGACAATAGACACATTCGTATCCAGACATACATAGATACGAACGATCAACTAAGTCTTGATAAGGCAAATTACGAATCCGAAATATGCCATTATCAAAGCGAATTAGAGAAATTGAAACTTCAGTGTAGTAAACAAGCTGGAGACAATGAAACCATCCGGGTAGGCATTATAGCTTACAATAAACAACTGGAGGAGGATAGACAGAAACTCACAAATAAGCTTCAGGAATTGCAGACTACTGCAATAACCCTAGACAAATATGTGGAAGCTGCCCAATTGACTATAGGTACTATAGATCCAACTGTGGTGTCTACAATGTTGGCGAAAACATCCAAAGATGCAACTCCAACCAGATACAACCCATTCGTTGATGATGGGGCTGATAAAAATGTAGTATCCGGAATCTATAAGAAACCGGATGATACCGCAGCTAGCGGAAAGATTGTCCAAAATATTAATTGCCCACAGGGAACTACTATTAAAGGACCAATAAATAATGCACCTACACCAGCAGCTACTATGCTGGATACAGTAGGTCCGGCACCCCCTATACCAGATTTGAGTCATAAAATTAGAGCGACTCACGTTAATGCTATTAGTGCCAATAATAATACACCAGTAGCACCACCGAGAGTACCGGGACCACCGAGACATATGCTAACCCCACCTTCATATTTCTCTCAACCCGGCCATAGTACACCAGCAGGCCCAAGATTGCCGAACCCGTCTTCGGGTCAAGGTAATGGTTCTAATGATGGAGGTTTTCCCAGACCGAATCCTCCACAACCCAATGTTAACGGCGGTACGTACCAACCAAGAACAACTTCCTATGGATATAGACATAATTATAATCCGGCAGGAAGTAGTAATTACCAAAATGGTAATACCTACAATCAGGGATGGAATCAAAATAATTCTTACCCTAGGTATGCATCTTCCGGAACAACTGGAAATGCCGGTTATGGTGGCGGATACCCTAGCGGTTCATCCGGGCACTACCCTAATAACGGTCCACCAGGAGATAATCCCAGGCGGCCCAGGAGGATCCGGATCCGGAGGATCAGGATCGGGAGGAGATGGCAGGAAACCAAATAGGAGAACTTCCATGCCTGCAGGGATGCAAACCATCTCTGATAGAAGCCAATGTATTCAAAACCTTGGCATTGACTGCTACCGAAAGGGAGCAGACGGCATGGAAGTCATGAACTGGAGCATGCGAGAAGCACATAGACTACGTGGATGTAATAATCCGGCACGTAGACAAGCACGGATACCCCCTCCATATGATTCTAATGATCCTTGGAAGGATAGGTATCAAGCTTTTGTCGACGAAGTCAACTGTAGTGGTTGGACAAAAGAAGAAGCTCTGCCTTATTTGATCTGTTGGTTGAATAAAGGTGGAAAAGTAGCCCTCAACCAATGGAGAGCAGCATATGGAATATATGGCACCTACGATCAACTGGTCGAATGTGCCGCGTACCTATTCGGGTCAATCGTTAGAGAGGATCCATGGGTGAGCTTTAAGAAAAGAACACAGAAACCTAAAGAATCTCACAAGGTCTTTGGTTTGGAGCTACAGGACTTGCTATCGAAAGCACGTCCAAATTGGGCTCATGACGACGACTGCTATCTACAGGAATTGTTTATACAATTCTACAGTGGATTGCGGGATCCGGATCACAAACAAGTAGTTTGGGATTCTTGGAAGGATGACACTTCCTTCAGTGACCTATTCATATCAATTGATGGACATGATATGAAGAAGAGATTGGTAGGTCTAGGACCTAACACGGTAAGAGCAGCTCCATTGCAGTATATGAAACTTCTCAATTAGCCCCGGTTGACTCACAGGAGGCTGATCAGGAAGACGAATATGTCTCCGATGAAAATGGAGAATATATTGGATCAGTCCAGGTAGCTGGAAAGTATTACTGACAGAAACGGTACAGGAAGGTACATTCGAGAGGGAGGGGAGGATCCGTTGCTAGTAAAACAGCTTCCGGACCGACCCAATCTGGTAATGCGACCTCTACGGCCAAGCCAACCGTGGCAGCCGCTGTTGCTCCGACTAATATGATGGAAACATTAATAGCCGGATTAACAGAAGCTTTGAAGAGACTGAGGGTTGATAAATCTCAAAGGAGATGCTTCAGATGCCAGAAGCTGGGGCATTATGCTCCGGAATGTATGGCTGAGAAACCTGTCCCTTGTAGACAGGAAGGTGTCTCTGGAATAAGTACAGAGGAAAACTGAGGAGGGGTCCCCCGATGGGCAAAGAAGGGGATCCCAGTGACAAATCTTGTCATGATATCACCATCCGTGATGATAGTTCGCATGTAGTAGCAAACTCGCCTAACACCGAGGTGGTTGTAGACACCCAGAAGGTTAGGGAAGCTGATATAACAGGTGCCCAAGGAGCACAGGGGAAACCCGATATCAGTAACGAGGTAGGCGGCTATGAATTAGCCAGGGTCGGTAGTGCCCAACTGCCCCCGGGTCATCCTTGTCTGGAATACTTGAAAGGATGTGGATCGACTCCTGGTGTGAACAATGACGTTCCGATCGTCACGGACACGCCCTCTGTTCTAAACGGAAGGCGGTGGTATGTTTGCCTCACTGTTAACGGAAGATCTGCCGAATTTCTTATGGATACGGGTGCTAGCCACTCCTGTATCTCCAAGAAGTTCTATGATCTTATACCGGATGAACACGATACTCTCAAATCGGGAGGAAGTGCTCAAACGGCCGATGGCAGTACCTTGCAAACGTATGGAAGAACTTGTGTGAAGCTGCAATTGGATGGAATACATGACTATGTCATGAGCGCCACCGTTGCGGATATAGCAGATGAGGGGATACTCGGGTTGGATTTCGCATCCCTGTATGGAGTGGTGTTAGTGCCCCAATCAGGAGTGTTGAGTGTGAAATACCCGTATCCTGTAAAGGTTAGGTGTGTACTGAGACAAGTGAGCAGTATGGCTAGTGTAGCACACACTGTGCGGATCCCTCCGGGAGTAGCCTGTGATGTGCTTGTAAGAAGTGACCCTGCAATGCGCAATAAGCCTGCAGTGGTAGAACCGGATGTAGCTACTTTGTCAAGCATCGGATTAATATCTGTAGACACTATAGTAGCAAATGCATCCTGGTCGGTAGTACCTGTCTCCAATACTGGAAACACTACTATCTACCTGAAAAAGGGACAAGTTTTTGGTAACGTGAGCCTTTCGGAACCTGTAACGGATAGTAAGTTAAACTTACAGAAGGTAACAGGAAATGATGAAATTTCGGACGACTTACTCAAGTTATATGAAGAAACTTCATTAGAAGATCCGGAACACCGGAAAGAATTCTATGATATGCTCTATCAGTATAAGACTGCCTTTGCCAAACCCGGTGAAAAACTAGGTACGACACAAAAGGTAGTACACAAAAGTACACAAAATAGATACTGGAGATGCGGAACCCTTTAAGATACCGTATAGGCGGTTACCTTTAGCGAAAAAGAGAGTAGCTGAAGAGGAAATAAACAAGATGTTGGAACAGGATGTAATAGTCCCTTCCAATAGTCCATGGAGTAGTCCTGTGTGTATGGTAACAAAAAAAGACGGTACTATCCGCTTTTGCATAGACTACAGGAAGCTAAATGGAGTAACGAAAAAGAATTCGTATCCATTACCGAGAATAGACGAAACCATTGACTCCTTAGGAGGAAACAGTTGGTTTTGTACCCTAGACTTGCAATCAGGATATTGGCAAGTGGGAATGAACCCATCGGATATGGAAAAGACTGCATTTTCGAGTCATATTGGACTATTCCAATATAACGTAATGCCGTTTGGTTTGTGCAATGCACCAGCAACATTTGAAGCAATGATGGAAACTATTCTAAGTGACTTATTGTGGAAAAGATGTCTTGTATACCTTGACAATGTTATAGTCTTCGGAAAAACATTCGAAGAGTGTTCAAATAACCTCAAAATGGTATTAGAACGTATTATTTCCAATGGTCTCAAATTGAAACCTAAGAAATGTCACATGTTCAGAAAGTCCATAAATTATTTGGGCCGCATCATTAGTGATGAAGGAATAAAAGCTGATCCCTATAAAATTGAGTCAGTAACGAATTGGAATAGGCCTAAAACACCCAAAGAAGTGAGGTCCTTTTTAGGATTCTGTTCCTATTATAGGGAATTTATTCCGAATTATTCTAGAGTCAGTTACCCATTACAAGTAATAGCTAACTGGACTCCAGGAAGTACCAAAGAAAAATTTCCTTGGACTCATGAACAGGAATCTGCTTTTCAAAAGCTAAAAGCGAATATGGGCTTGAACATCACCAAATTCAGCATAGACCCGGAGTTAAGCATTTAAATGCTGATGCTTTATCTCGAATACCAATTCGGAAATGTGATAATCCGGATTGTACTGATTGTGGAGCTCATAAGGCAGTGTTAGCAGGGATTCGAAGACCATTCGAACCCCTAGTTGCCAGTATACTGGATTGGTCTATGGATCACATACAACGTTTCCAGGAAGCTGACTTGATAACTGCGCAGCTACTGCAATTAGTACCGAAGGGTATACGTCCAGTTAGACCAGAAGTCTCTCTGGAAAATCGAGAAATGAGAAGGTTTCTTGCTCAATGGACCGAGCTTGAAGTCCGGAAAGGCGTGTTGTACCGTTGGAAGCCATGTAATAATGGTAAGAAAATCATGCAAGTGGTGATACCACATGCAATGAGACATGACATTATGTATTTCTGTCATGGGCACCGGACCAGTGGTCATTTCAGAAGGAAGCGCTCATTAGCACGACTTTCCAAGAAATACTATTGGCCTGGCATGTCAAGAGACTTGCAAAGATGGGTAACCACTTATCCGGATTGTTGTAAGAACAAACCCGGACCCGGGATGGGCAAGCTACCACTATCCCAAGAACTTTTCGGAGTTAGGTTCGCAAGAATCGGGGTGGATATCATTAGTGGATTGAATACAACCGCTAATAAGAATACCTGTATGATGGTCAGTTTGTTGATGTTCCACTTGTAGCACGTGCGTTTCCGCCTGACGTCACCGCGTCCAGTCTCGACTGACCTCTCGTGACCCCGCGGACTCACGGGGAAATGACTTCACGAAAGCTGGCTTGTCGCCATATTGTTTTTCGGTAAGATTCGAGGCGGACGAGTGCGCTCCCCTCCTTGGATTTTGCCGTCTAGCAAACCTCTGGTGTGCCCTTAGAGTCTGTCTCTTAGTAGGCAGGCTCCGTCAGTGTCGGCCCCGGCGCCGTAAAGGCCGGAAAAAGGAGTATCTCGACTCCCGTGTTGATTCCCCAGTCATGGCTGAGGAATCCGTAGATGCAGCCAAGCTATCCGGCGACCCGGATAAGCTGACTCCATCCACAGAAGCTTTTGCGGAAGCTTTGTCACCTGTAACACAGGAAGAGAGCGAGATGATGGAGGTGGAGGAACCCGCCGATCGCTCGTTCGAGCAGAAGCTGGCTTCATTCTCGTTGAATGAGCCAGAGAAGATGTTGTCACCACTTCCGACTGAAGGAGCTGGAGACGCTGCGAATCCTGAAGCAGCAGCAACTGGGTCTGAGACTGCACAAGTCGACGGCCCGAAGGACCAGTGGAAGCCAGCAGTGGCTGACCCGTTCCCCGCAGAGTATGACAGCCGGTACCTGTACGTCCATCCGGAGCTACAGGCACAGGTAGTGAATCCAGACGGTACTCCCCACAAGTTGGACCCGAAGGTGAGAATGGCGATCAAAGGCGGAGTTAGTAGACGTGCAGAACAAGTCACTAACCGGCATGAACAGGGGTGCAGCCCTTCGGACGGTTCTCGTCCGTCGTATGACTGCTGAACAGGAGGCTCTGGAAGAGGCTAAGAGGGAAGCGGAAGTACCCGCACCTCCTATCCCCGACCTGAAGCTTGCCACAAGAGGCGCAGCCGGTTCTGCTACAGCCACCGGCAGTACTACCAAGTCAACCACGGTAGAAGCATCAACCTCCAGTGAGTCCGGAACCAAGGACCCGGAAGACTGGAAGGTGAGCAAGAACAGGAGGTCCGCTGCGCGGAAGCTCAAGAATCTTCTGGATTCTGCTAGAGCCGAACCGAAAGCTAGCACCTCAGCCACTGGTAGTACTGCCATGGAGGTCGTTTCCTCGGACGAGGAATCAGTGCATGAGTCCTCGGTTGAGTATGATGAGAAGGCCACTCCATCAACTCAAACCGAGGCAGAACGATGGGCTAACGCCAAATCCGGATTTAAAACCCGGATTCAGACGTGTTTCTCCGACTGCGCCTACGGAGTAAAGAAGGACGGCTCTACCCTGTACGCCTGCCCGGACTCTGTAAATAAAAACAACGAGTCGCATAACGAAATTGGATGCGTCTCTCGGACGAGGATCCCAATCCGAGCAAAGCCTATCGTAAGATGTGGCTTATGCTAAACCACACCGAAGGGTATTATACCTATACCCAGAGGCACAAGCTGCGTTGGGCGCTTGAGAAGTGGTACGGTGACGACCAGAAGTCCTGTCCCTTCTCCATCTGCCAGGATGCGAGTGATGTCTCGGTCCGGACCTGGAGTACTCCAGCCCGGTTCCAGAGGCATCTGGTAGAAGCCCACTTCCAACATCACTTGGTTTACATTTGTGATCCGAGTTATGGTAAGAAGGGCAAGAAGTGTACTATGAAGGTTCAGTATAACCGACGTAGCGATCTGGCTAGACACCAGAAGAAATGCCACGCAGAAGGATTAGATGGAGCTCGTAAACGTATTATGGAGCTCCATCAGGAACTCATGAAGGAGTTTGATAGCCTGAGCGAAGATGCTTGGTCGAAGATCCGACCAGGGGACCAAGTCCTCTGCGAGGTTCCGAAGACCAAGGATTCGAAACTCTGTGCTAAGATTGTCCTGACTCCTGGAAAAGGGAAACTTGACATGCACGAGTCCCTCTGGCAGAAATGCGAGGAATACGGTAAGGAGGGGAAAAGGGCTAGTGAGAGGAGCAGAAGAGACCAGAACCGTGGTGGTAACGGTAATGATCAGACCACCACAGCTGCTAAAGCCAGGGTAGATGACCGCTCCAGGTCTCCTTTGGCACGCCACCCACATGAGCAGGTTCAGGGTACTCCTGTCTTCAAGAGGCCCGAATCTGCAGGATACGCAGGTGCTGTATCTAAGCCGGGGAAAGTTAACACCCGTAACTTTCCGTCCATGAACCAGGGACCTGGACCCGAGAGCCAGACCTTGGTCGTTGGAAAGGGTGGTCGACTTGTCCCCAAGAAGACCTCAGCACCTGCTGCCGCCGGATCCGCATCTGCTGCAGCCGCTCTACCCGTCAACTTCACCCAGGAGCAGGTACAACTGTACATGCAAATGGGGCTGAAACAAAACCCTGCACCCCCCACCTACTGTCTTCCAACAGCAGGAGTGTCCGGAAGCCCTACATCCAGAAGTGGCCCTCAGACAGTGTCGACACCCCCCAAGGTTGTTGCACCACCTGCGAAACCAAAGGATGCCATTACCATTAAAACTGGTAATGCAGAAATTTGGTTTGAGAAGTCTCGCCAGGGGGAAGCGGATGTCCAAAAGGCCATCTACACCCACTGGGAGAATTGTGTCCGCGAGAAAGCGACTGAATTCCATCAGGGTCTCCTTAACGATACCCTGTTATGTATGAAGGAGGTAGCGGATGCCGAAAAACAGCGCCTCGAGACTCTCATTCGGGACGATGTAAAGGCCCAGGAGAATGAAGCCTTAGCTGCCAAGGAACAGGCAGCTATGGACGTGCACGTTCTGGAGAAGCGTGTTAAGGAGGAGATTACCCGGAATACCAACTTAAACACTAAGTTTATGAGGGTATTCGGAGTCGATATCGACAAGTGGGACAGCACCGCCGAATCGGCTCTAGATCTTCTTAAGAAGAAGCATGCTAAGAAGTCCACCTAAGCATGCTACGGGTTATTTCTCTACATACTTATTATTTTCTTCTAATAACCAGATTTAGTCTTTGCGGAACTATACTTCTGCGAATGTCTTTTATTAGAATAATGAACACCTGCTCTTTGTGTTCCGGGTTCCATTTATAACCAGCTATTTGTGTATATTCAGGACATATACCACTATTATATCCTGAAAGGTCTATTTGGATTCATAACTTATAACAAATCCGATAGTAGACTTGATGCTGCTATACGTACCCGGATGCTGGTTCCTGATTTCTGTTGTTACCTGTAGCTGACCACTATATAAGGATGGACTATACGATTCTGTGCTACCTCTACTCTCGAATGGATTAAAACTACATACTACTACTACTTCCGGACCAACCTACATTGGACTTTTACTTATGTCAACTACACTTAAATGGATTACGTTTCTACTTGTTGACAAAACCAGACTATTACTCTACTATTATTCTACACCATTTGGATATACTTATGAACAATAGCACTTCTAGGGGATTGTGGGTAGCTGCCCCAAATTCATCTACCGTGTTCACATATTATATAAAAAGACTCTAGCACGTCCATCCCGTGGTTAGCTGACCACCATACCTACCTTCCAGCATCCGACAGACTGCAGCGCGAGACTCCAGCAGCATTTATCATTTTATTATGTATATAATGTCATATAACTATTTTTCTAATATCATTTGTATGTCTATAGTCACACTATGGTGATAAATTACTGCATATTTTGATACGGGTATATGCATTTCTATTCATACGGATCTCTGATTAATGTTCATATCTATTTAAAAAGATCTGATAGACCTCACCAGATTATTCATATTATTGTCCTGCGAGGCATATTGTATTATAAATATGTAGTGGTCAGCGGAAAATGTCATGGAGAAACCGGGACTCGAACCCGGGACCCTCCAACTTCGAAGCGGAAGCTCTACCCCTGAGCTACTTCCCCTGGCCTGACATTCTCTACCTTCCAACTACCCTGGATCGGTATGGTATACATAGGGGGAGTGACACAATCAAGTGAACAGTCCCTCTGAAGGCTCTGCGCACCTGACGGGGGAACGAACCCCTACAAATATATTCATCTGGTGCTATAAAGGTTATTTGGTACATGGTGGTATCACATATATTGTCATATACATTACTCCACCGTAATTTTTTTTCTTTTTCAAGTGTATAATTGATAACGGTTCTATACCTAATAACTCACGAAATCCTTAACGGATTCATTTGGTCATAATATATAAAATGTCATTAGATAGTGTGGTTACTTTAAAAGTCTTTCTCAAGACTATCTGATCATTTATAATATTATTAATTACAAACACATATGGATGTTATCATGTGATTTATTCGATATTTAACAGTTCTGTTACATATAACTGTTATTATCACATATATACGAATTATGGTACTTATCCTAATACTTATACCGTAAACATAGATTGTTACTATATGGTATAAAAGGTTAATTAACAGTTCCGCTACACATAACTGTTACTCATTCAACTAATTTGTATCATATTACAACATCCGGTTTGTTATTCTGTAACTATATACACTATCAAATTTGTAAATTTGACATTCGAAACATACTTAACATGGTGTTAACGTTATATCTATGGTTGTACCTCTATTACTAAGGGTTTAGACATATAGAAATGTTATCCCTGTAATAATTATATAACTATAACTTCTTCCTAAATGTCTGGGGGAGTGGTGTAGAGGTACTTATTGTATAACCATAGTGTTGGGTACAGTCTGACGTGGCGGCCCTTCTGGCCTCCAAGTATGTAGACCATCTTTAATAACTGTTAGCTATCCTCTTAAACAACTACCGGATAGCCGTGAGTGTACATCTTAATAAACTCTATCCGTTGGCATACACTTGAAACACCGTCTTACTCTTTCTTTCCGAATCGTAAGACCCGAACCCCCCAGGTCCGTAAGACTCGAACCCTTACACAACTCTAAAAGACTGGAAGAAAGACTTACTGGCACTTTGCTAAATGAGCTTCATACCATTTCGAAGAAGTCAAGCAGAAGAGAACATGGAAAAACTGGCCTCCCTAGAAGGCCTTGTATCGAGGACCAGAAACAAAATGGCCGAACTAGAAACCTTCTCTAATCAGCAAGACCTCAGAATTAAAAATTCTATAGACAGCTGCTCACACCAGAACAGCTAAATTGGCAAAGACTCTAGTTAAAGTCACCACTCACTTTGGAGAAAGATGTGACGATTTGCACCTCATAACCATCAAGGGAGACAACCTTGAAACTCTCAGAACGGAGTTGAATGAAAAAACTGCCACCATTGGATCACTATCTGATAAAGTAGAGGATTTATCTACTAAAGTCGAATCGCTCCTAGCACAACAAAAGGACAGGCAGGATTGATTGATATTTATTTGATATTTATTGACGCTTTTGTCCCAAGTGAGGGTCGATTTTATGGGTGCCTTCAGTATCTTACAAGCCACGTGATACTTTAGGCAGTACAAGGTCAGGATAAGCACATGGAAATGTGCCGCTAATATAAATCACACGTACACTATCAGATATTAATTGGATGATTCATAAGATTCAAGCACCATATAAAACTGTTTGCAATTCAATAATATCAATCAATTGAAATTAAAGTTGTTAATAATACTTTTGAATATTACTTTACTTCGGACTCTTTGTTCAGTGTGACTCAATTTGTCCCAGAGGACTATACCTCTGTAATAGGGACTTTTTTCAAAATGACTAGTTCTAGCCCTTCTCCTAGCAAACTTAATTTTACGATCTCCTCATGTCCGGACATTATGTTGCTCTTCAGCCTCACTGTTTAAACATTTCTTCCACATTATGCTGACCAGTTGAATATTTCTTCTGTCGCAAAGTAGTCTAACACTGCAGTCGTTATGTAATTCTTGCACAGTTTTACCTCTAATCCTCTCTCGGAGACAGATACGTAAACCTTGGTTTTGCATTCTTTGTAGCTTAATCAACTCATTACCTGTGCTACTCACTGTATAGAAAGAACAATATTCAAAGGTCGGGGCAATCATAGATTTATAAACAGGAATGCAGTGTTTTCCGTCGAGAAATCTCCTAAGCCTACTCAGCTTGTAGAGCTTGTTTCCTGCACATTTCTTAACCTTATTTACATGATTGTACACAGTCAGTTGACTATCCAACTCTACCCCAGGTAATTATAGCTTGAGCATACTGGTAACAATTTTCCACCCAAGGTCAAATTTGGACCCTCAAGCGCACTTATCTTTGATTTGGACCCGAAAAACAAACCGGTACTTTTTTTAGCATTAACAGTCATGAAGTTGTCAGAACACCATTTATGGACTCTATTGAGGTCTGCCTGGAGTAAAGTGCAGGCTTCCTGACCATTAGGACAAGCCACTTATAGAACAAGATCGTCAGCATACATTACGCTTTTACAGTGAACAAGGACATTTTGCAGGTCGTTGACGTAAATGATGAACAGCAAGGGGCCCAAAATGGACCCCTGACGCACCCCGAATTTTACCTCTCTTTATTGTGATTTTTTAGATTAAATCATAACAAAGAGAGAAGAAGTTTCCGGGTAGGCAACCAAGCTTTTATTTCATAAGCCTTTGTTACATACGATCACAGCCTTAGAGGACTACATGCTGCCAGAGCATTCGGTGTAATGGATATGAACCCAGAGGCAGGTGCTGCCACCTGCCATCCGGATTCCCCCACTACACCCAATAATCTAACTTAATGAGACGAACCACTACACTGGTGCTGTGACCAGTTGGTCTTCGGGTAGGCGCAGTCAGAAATGACTGAGCTGAGCCCAGTTAGGGGAAATGGCCCAGATCCTGAGCTAAATTCCCGATGGAAGATGGTGAAATCATGTCACCATCCCCAGGAACAGGGTGGAGAGATCCACAGGAACACTACCCAGATGGGTTAGTGGATGTAAGAAAGAACTTACATGAGGAACTGGAAGAATTTGGAGACTCCTTATTCATGCCAGGAGGTACCTTGAAACCTGGACCTAAGCATAAAAGTACCGCCCAATTTGGTCAACTACCATTTGAGGTACTTAAGCCAAGTGCAGGTATGTTTGAAACTCCATACAGTTCTCGAATCAAACACCAAAAGTGTGGATTCGAGAAGAACAAAATGGACGAGCTTGAAGACATGAAAGCTGAATACGAGAAGATCCAATTGGATCTCGTCACACTAACCGGGACTCGAGACAGAATTCTGACTGAAAACAAACAGTTGATGTTGATGATTATTGAATAGGTATATATGCCAATCCAAGGTCGAATACAATTCAGACTCCAGCGTCGATTTCACCTTTACAAATCTTCATCCTCATTTAAGTTCATTTAAGGTCCAAACATGAATTCACAAATAGCGTTGAATTTCAAAGCATAATCATAATGTCTATCACAATACACAATCACAAACCATGGTGCTTTTGAATTCCATCATGGCATAACTCCAGGTAAAATCAATAATCACAAATGGCTATCACAATATACAATCACAAACTGTTGGTGTCTTAAAATTTCATCATGGCATAACTCCAAGTTAAATCAATAACTCCATAGTGAGATGTTCAAGTGAGCTTTGAGAATAAAGCAATGGGTAGTGAGACCAAATGTGTGGTTCCTCTATATATGTAACAAGCAGATCCCTTAGAATGTGTGTCTAGATCTTCAATTGAATGAAGTTAAGACCCCAGAGAGCACTCCAGGCAGTGACCAAAGCTCCTATTTAGAATTTCAATTGATTCCTACTTGTGGACTACCGAATATAATTCTCTTCCCCTATGATTCCAGGGCAGACCGTGAATCCCTTACTCCTGAGCACAGCCTGCACCCAACCCCTTCAGTTCCAGCCTTATATACTCCCAGACTGCCGGTGGTTCTGATCTTTGCGATCCGACACCCTTTGGACCTTAAGCCTGGTGGTGCTCTAACAGATCACTCATAGAGGACACACCCATCCACTCATGAGGACATAATCTTTACTTCTGCCACCGTGACCCCCAGGACCTACATGGGCAAAGTCCAAAACAATGACTCAGCCTTCACAGCATCCTATAGGGCCATAACACACCGCGCCCACTCTAGACTTCATATAACTAAGGACTTATAGTGACATTCTTTAAGAATGTTCCCGCTGACATATCACATTCAAAAGTTTTCTTTGTTTGTATCATACTTTATAGTAAACATTCATGTATGCTACGGGGATATACCTGCAGACACTTAGTATGAAGGAACCCCGCGTCTTTATATTATTTCCAGAATTACTATTGTAACTCCTCAAACAATAGCGGTCGACTTGTCGCTCTTCTCAATTCCCTATAACTCATAGGAGCGCCTATAGACAGAACACTTAGTATGGTAAATTTTGTTAAAAAGAAGTTGAATACTGTATATCTTCTCTCTACAAAGTTTTTGAGCCTTAGATATCTTATGTCTGATAAACGTGCTATAACACTATACAAACAGGCTATAATGCCTCATTTCGATTATTGTTCCTTCCTTGATGACTGTAGTACAAAAGAATATACAGGCAGACTACAGCTTATCCAAAATAGAATGCTAAGGTGCATGATCCATGTGAGATTCCAAAATTATTTAGCTGCCCTATCAATAACTACCGGGTAGCCGTGAGTGTGTATTTTAATAGAGACTATCCGTTGGCATACACTTGAAACACCGTCTTACTCTTTCTTTCCCGAATCGTAAGACCCGAACCCCCTAGGTCCGTAAGACCTCGAACCATTACATTGGTGCCATGACCAGGATTTCTGGTGTATAGCCCAGATGCTATAACGTCCGAACGGCTAGTACATGGGTTAGATAGCCTCGAGGAAGCTAACCCAGCAGGGCAACTAGTTGCCCAGGAGAATGGCAATGGATCATTAGTGATCCAAACCCATTCGAACTCCCGAGATGCGGAATCTGCATCTTGGAGAGATCCCGAACCTCACTACAATGATAGTGAGGAAAATCTACCAGACTCTGTACGACGTGAACAGTCCATACAGAGGCAGAGTAATTTGATAAGTCAACAATCACTTGTTGACGAATTGAGTAATTCGATGTTCGAAGTTGGTGTAGTACTAACCCAGAACATCCGGCACCGATGCCAAAAAGGGTAACATTTGGAGAACTACCTTACAGATTACCCAGACCCGGGCTACCAATATTAGATTACAGCGCTATAGACGGCGACTTAACCTATGCGGTACCGGAAGGTGAAGAATTTAAACGACCGGATGTCCTGTTGTTAAATGAAACCTATGTAACTTTGAACGAGAATCTAAATACCTTGGTCAGAGCTAAAGATGAAGTATTCAATGAAAAACTTCAGTTGGAAGATGACTTGATCGGCATGCGAAACGAATTCAAAGCCAGGAAGAGTGAATACATGAAGGAATTAGAAAGTGAAGAAATAAAACTTCAAGAAATGAGAAAGTCATTTAATAAAGAATATGACAATAGACACATTCATAACCAGACATACATAGATACGAACGATCAACTAAGTCTTGATAAGGCAAATTACGAATCCGAAATATGCCACTATCAAAGCGAATTGGAGAAATTGAAACTTCAGTGCAGTAAACAAGCTGAAGACAATGAAACCATCCGGGTAGGTATTATAGCTTACAATAAACAACTGGAGGAAGATAGACAGAAACTCACGAATGAGCTTCAGGAATTGCAGACTACTGCAATAACCCTAGACAAATATGTAGAAGCCGCACAATTGACTATAGGAACTATAGATCCAACTGTGGTCTCTACAATGTTGGCGAAATCATCCCAAGATGCAACTCCAATCAGATATAACCCATTCGTCGTCGATGGGGCTGATAAGAATGTAACATCCGGTATCTATAAGAAACCGGATAACACCGCAGCTAGCGGAATGAGTGTCCAAAATAGTAATTGCCCACAGGGAACTACTAATAAAGGATCGACAAATAATGCACCTACACCTACAGCTCCTATGCTTGATACCGTAGGTCCGGCACCCCCTATACCAGATTTGAGTCATAAAATTAGAGCGACTCACGTTAACGCAACTAGTGTATGTAATAACACAACAGTAGCACAACCGAAAGCACCGGGACCACCGAGACATATGTTAACCCCACCTTCATATTTCTCTCAACCCGGCCATAGTACACCAGCGGGCCCAAGATTGCCGAACCCGTCAAAGCAACGATCCTAATGGTGGACGTTTTCCCAGACCGATTCTACCACAACCTAATGTTACCGGTGGTATGTACCAACCAAGATCAACTTCCTATGGATATAGACATAATTATAATCCGGCAGGAAGAAGTAATTACCAAAATGGTAATAACTACAATCAGGGATGGAATCAAAATAATTCCTATCCCAGGTATACATCTTCCGGAACATCTGGAAATGTAAATTATGGAGGTGGATACCCAGGTGGTGCTTCTGGGAACTACCCTAGTGGTGGTCCCCCTGGAGGTAATCCCCCGGGTGGCCCTGGTGGATCCGGATCCAGAGGATCAGGATCGGGAGGAGATGGCAGGGAGCCAAATAGGAGAACTTCCATGCCAGCAGGGATGCAAACCATCTTTGATGGAAGCCAATGTATCCAAAATCTTGGGATTGACTGCTACCGAAAGGGAGCAGACGGCATGGAAGTCATGAACTGGAGCATGCGAGAAGCAGATAGACTACGCGGATGTAATAATCCAGCACATAGACGGGCACGGATACCCCCTCCATATGATTCTAATGATCCTTGGAAGGATAGGTATTAAGCTTTTGTCGATGAAGTCAACTGTAGTGGTTGGACAAAAGAAGAAGCTCTGCCTTATTTGATCTGTTGGTTGAACAAAGGTGGAAAAGAAGCCCTCAACCAATGGAGAGCAGCATATGGAATAAGCGGAACCTATGATCAACTGGTCGAATGTGCCGCGTACCTATTTGGTTCGATCGTTAGAGAGGATCCATGGGTAAGCTTTAAGAAAAGAACTCAGAAACCTAAAGAATCTCATAAGGTCTTTGGTTTGGAGCTACAGGACTTGCTATCAAAAGCACGTCCAAATTGGGCTCATGACGATGACTGCTATCTGCAAGAATTGTTTAC
Source organism: Acholoe squamosa (assembly GCA_949317995.1). NCBI lineage: Eukaryota > Metazoa > Annelida > Polychaeta > Phyllodocida > Polynoidae > Acholoe > Acholoe squamosa. The sequence goes on from OX439052.1 coordinate 25,592,922, forward strand.
ACAATTCTACAGTGGATTGCGGGATCCGGATCACAAACAAGTAGTTTGGGATTCTTGGAAGGATGATACATCCTTCAGTGACCTATTCATATCCATCGATGGACAGGATATGAAGAAGAGATTGGTGGGTCTAGGACCTAACCCGGTACAAGCAGCTCCATTGCAATATGGAGGTTCACCTGCTCAGGTATATGAAACTTCTCAATTAGCCCCGGTTGACTTGCAGGAGGCTGATCAGGAAGACAAATATGTCTCCGATGAAAATGGAGAATATATTGGATCAGTCCAGGTCGCTGGAAAGTATTACCGACAGAAACGGTATAGGAAGGTACATCCGAAAGGAAGGGGAGGGGCCGTTGCTAGTAAAATAGCTTCCAGACCAACCCAATCTGGTAATGTGACCTCTACGGCCAAGCCAACCGTGGCAGCCGCTGTTGCTCCGACTAATATGATGGAAACATTAATAGCCGGATTAACAGAAGCTCTGAAAAGACCGAGAGTTGATAAATCTCAAAGGAGATGCTTCAGATGCCAGAAGTTAGGACATTACGCTCCCGAATGTATGGCTGAGAAACCTGTCCCTCGTAGACAGGAAGGTGTCTCTGGAATAAGTACAGAGGAAAACTGAGGAGGGGTCCCCCGATCGGCAAAGAAGGGGATCCCAGTGACAAATCTTGCCATAATATCACCATCCATGATGATAGTTCGCATGTAGTAGCAAACTCGCCTAACACCGAGGTGGTTGTAGACACCCTGAAGGTTAGGGAAGCTGATATAACAGGTGCCCATGGAGCACAGGGGAAACCCGATATCAGTAACGAGGTAGGCGGCTATGAATTAGCCAGGGTTGGTAGTGCCCACCTGCCCCCGGGTCATACTTGTCTGGAATACCTGAAAGGATGTGGATCGACTCCTGGTGTGAACAATGACGTTCCGATCGTCACGGACACGCCCTCTGTTCTAAACGGAAGGCGGTGGTATGTTTGCCTCACTGTTAACGGAAGATCTGCCGAATTTCTTATGGATACGGGTGCTAGCCACTCCTGTATCTCCAAGAAGTTCTATGATCTTATACCAGATGGACACGATACTCTCAAATCGGGAGGAAGTGCTCAAACAGCCGACGGCAGTACATTGCAGGGGATACTCGGGTTGGATTTCGCATCCCTGTATGGAGTGGTGTTAGAGCCCCAATCAGGAGTGTTGAGTGTGAAATACCCGTATCCTGTAAAGGTTAGGTGTGTACTGAGACAAGTGAGCAGTATGGCTAGTGTAGCACACACTGTGTGGATCCCTCCGGGAGTAGCCTGTGATATGCTTGTAAGAAGTGATCCTGCAATGTGCAATAAGCCTGCAGTGGTAGAACCGGATGTAGCTACTCTGTCAAGCATCGGATTAATATCTGTAGACACTATAGTAGCAAATGCATCCTGGTCGGTAGTACCTGTCTCCAATACTGGAAACACTACTATCTACCTGAAAAAGGGACAAGTTTTTGGTAACGTGACCCTTTCGGAAACTGTAACAGATAGTAAGTTAAACTTACAGAAGGTAACAGGAAATGTTGAAATTTCGGATGACTTACTCAAGTTGTATGAAGAAACTTCATTAGAAGATCCGGAACACCGGAAAGAATTTTATGATATGCTCTGTCAGTATAAGACTGCCTTTGCCAACCCTGGTGAAAAACTAGGTACGACAAATAAGGTAGTACACAAAATAGATACTGGAGATGCGGAACCCTTTAAGATACCGTATAGGCGGTTACCTTTAGCGAAAAAGAGAGTAGCTGAAGAGGAAATAAACAAGATGTTTGAACAGGATGTAATAGTCCCTTCCAATAGTCCATGGAGTAGTCCTGTGTGTATGGTAACAAAAAAAGACGGTACTATCCGCTTTTGCATAGACTACAGGAAGTTAAATGGAGTAACGAAAAAGAATTCATATCCATTACCGAGAATAGACGAAACCATTGACTCCTTAGGAGGAAACAGTTGGTTTTGTACCGTAGACTTGCAATCAGGATATTGGCAAGTGGGAATGAATCCATCAGATATGGAAAAGACTGCATTTTCGAGTCATATTGGACTATTCCAATATAACGTAATGCCGTTTGGTTTGTGCAATGCACCAGCAACATTTGAAGCAATGATGGAAACAATTCTAAGTGACTTATTGTGGAAAAGATGTCTTGTATACCTTGACGATGTTATAGTTTTCGGAAAAACATTCGAAGAGTGTTCTAATAACCTCAAAATGGTATTAAAACGCATAATTTCCAATGGTCTCAAATTGAAACCTAAGAAATGTCACATGTTCAGAAAGTCCATAAATTATTTGGGCCGCATCATTAGTGATGAAGGAATAAAAGCTGATCCAGATAAAATCGAATCAGTTACGAATTGGAATAGACCTAAAACACCCAAAGAAGTGAGGTCCTTTTTAGGTTTCTGTTCCTATTATAGGGAATTTAATCCGAATTATTCTAGAGTCAGTTACCCATTACAAGTAATAGCTAACTGGACTCCAGGAAGTACCAAAGAAAAATTTCCTTAGACCCATGAACAGGAATCTGCTTTTCAAAAGCTAAAAGACCTGTTCATGAGTACTCCCGTATTACAATATCCGAATGAAACGGATCATTTCATACTGGATACTGATGCTAGTAATGATAGCATTGGTGCAGCTCTCTCGCAAGTCCAAAATGGGAGAGAGGTACCTATTGCCTTTGCCAGCAATACACTGAGTAAAACTCAGCGCAATTACTGCACAACCAAAAGAGAGTTGTTAGCGGTAGTCGTATATACCAAGAAGTTCAAACATTTTTTATGAGGAACGAACTTTACTTTACTTACGGATCACTCCTCTCTAAGATGGCTACTGAACTTCCGAGATGCTGAAGGGATGTTAGGCCGATGGCTAGCCCATTTATCCGAATATGGGCTTGAACATCACCAAATTCAGCATAGACCCGGAGTGAAGCATTTAAATGCTGATGCTTTATCTCAAATACCAATTCGGAAATGTGATAATCCGGATTGTACTGATTGTGGAGCTCATAAGGCAGTGTTAGCAGGGATTCAAAGACCATTCGAACCCCTAGTTGCCAGTATACTGGATTGGTCTATGGATCACATACGACGTTTCCAGGAAGCTGACTCGATAACTGCACAGCTACTGCAATTAGTACCGAAGGGTATACGTCCAGTTAGACCAGAAGTCTCTCTGGAAAATCGAGAAATGAGAAGGTTTCTTGCTCAATGGACCGAGCTTGAAGTCCGGAAAGGCATGTTGTACCGTTGGAAGCCATGTAATAATGGTGAGAAAATCATGCAAGTGGTGATACCACATGCAATGAGACATGACATTATGTATTTCTGTCATGGGCACCGGACCAGTGGTCATTTCGGAAGGAAGCGCTCATTAGCACGACTTTCCAAGAAATACTATTGGCCTGGCATGTCAAGAGACTTGCAAAGATGGGTAACCACTTGTCCGGATTGTTGTAAGAACAAACCCGGACCCGGGATGGGCAAGCTTCCACTATCCCAAGAACTTTTCGGAGTTAGATTCGCACAAAAGCAGTTACTTGTGCCGAAGCCTTTGTGAAAGGTTGGGTACTAAGTTTCGGTGTACCATTAATGTTACACAGTGACCAAGGCAGAGAGTTCGAATCAAATCTCTGGCAAGGCATGTGCGAATACCTAGCTATCTGCAAGACTAGAACCAATCCGTATAGGCCACAAAGCGACGGATTGGTAGAAAGGTTCAACAGAACCCTTATCCAGGTCCTAAAGTCACTTGTTAATGAACACATGGACGATTGGGACGAGCAATGTCATTTTGTGACACATGCTTATAACAGTACGGTACACTCAAGTACTAACTGTACTCCGAATCTACTAGTTTTCGGAGAGGACCTAATAATCGCTGCAGACCTACTATTTGGAGTTGTAGGAATGGACCCGGAACTACCTTGTCATGTAGTTTTCGTCGAATGCTTAAGAGACAGGTTCAGAAAAGCATACGAGTCTGTCCGAATTGATTTGGAGAAAAGTGCCAAATGGCATAAGGTTGGATATGATACTGATCTAAAACATCGGAAATTCCAATCTGGAGACAGAGTTCTAAGACTAAATGAACCACTTAGACACATAAAATTACGGTCCTTTTACTGTAACACAAGTTATTAGTGATTGTACCGTAATTATCAAATCATACCTTGGTCGACTCTATAAGTCAAATGTGGCTAGACTAAGGAAGTGGTGTGGGAGGGAGACCTCCACAGAAATGTATGGTGAAGGATTAGAAAATATCCGGAACCAGAATCGTATACTAGACCAGGTAAAGAACACTACAGTGAAGCGAGGCCGAGGTAGGCCTAAGAAGTGTTCCGAATCAGTACCACCCACGCCATCACCGATTAAGCGTGGGGGAGTTAAAAAAGTCTCGGCAGGTGAAGACAAAAAGAAGAGGAAATGTGTTTCGAAGGCCAAGAAACACCCAGAAAAGGCTCTTCAGACTGTCAGGTCCGATAAAGAACTATCCAAGAAGGGGATATATGTTCGCCGCAGCCCTTGAATTGCCCAGAGGACTGCAGTGACCTAACCTGTATACACAACGAGTGTAATGTTTACATTTAGAGGAACGGATGACAACTGACCTGAAAGGCTTATTTGTTGCCGCCGTATGATGTACTAATGGGTAGTGGACGGATAATCCGGTGGATTTGCTTAAGCTTTCCATAATCTCCACTTAAATCCCCAGACGAGTCATCGGCGTGAGCGATAATTACCTAAAAACAATCAGTTTGTTGATGTTCCGCTTGTAGCACGTGCGTTTCCGCATGATGTCACCGCGTCTAGTCTCGACTGACCTCTCGTGACCCCGCGGGGAAATGACGTCACGAATGCTGGCCTGTCGCCATATTGTTTTTCGGTAGCGTTTGGGTCGGTTGGGTCACCCCTCTCACCTTAAATTCTACCGTCTAGCAACCCTTTTGTGCGCCCTCAGAGTCTGTCTCTCAGCAGGCAGACTCTGTTTGTGTTGGCCCCGGCGCAGTAAAAAGGAGTATCTTGACTCCCGTGTTGATTCCCCAGTCATGGCTGAGGAATCCGTAGCTGCAGCCAAGCTATCCGGTGACCCGGATAAGCTGACTCCGTCCGCAGAAGGTTTTCCGGAAGCTTTGTCACCTGTAACACAGGAAGAGAGCGAGATGATGGAAGTGGAGGAACCCACGGATCGCTCGTTCGGAAGTTGGCCTCATTTTCACTGAATGAGCCCGAAAAGCTGTTGTCACCACTTCCACCCGAGGGATCTGGAGACGCTGCGAACCCTGAACCCGCAGCAACTGGGTCCGAGACTACACAAGTCGACGGCCCGAAGGATCAGTGGAAGCCAGCAGTGGCTGACCCATTCCCTGCAGAGTATGACGGTCGGTACCTGTACGTCCATCCGGAGCTACAGGCACAGGTGACCTACGCGGATGGTACACTGGTTAGGTTGGACCCAAAGGTTAGAATAGCTATCGAGGGCGTCACGGCTCCCGAACAGCTGGACAGGACGCCACCCGAATGGCTCTGAGACTGGCCGTGGTTCCAACGGGGACTCATGGTGGACGCTGCTTTTCGCCAAGTAGTGTATGAAGCAAACAGAGCCTTCCAGCTCGGAGCGTATCCAAAGCCGGACAGGTTTCTGTGGAACGTCAAGCAGACCAACATTGATTGGGTAGGCTGCGTCTCGGAATCCGAGGGGCAAACCTACCCACATCCTTGTGCCACCCGGCCCCAGTGTCGGACCATGAAGGAGTACCGTGAAGCCGCTAGCAACTTCGAGCAGTGGGACGATGGTTATTATATAACCGAAGCAGAGTTAGTCAACGTGCAAAACAAGTCGCTAACGGGTATGGACAGGAGTGCAGCCCTTCGGACGATTCTCGTCCGTCGTATGACTGCAGAGCAGGAGGCCCTGGAAAAGGCTAAGAGGGAACCGGAAGTACCCGTACCTCCTATCCCAGACCTGAAGCTTGCCACCAGAAGCGCAGCCGGTTCTGTAACAGCCCGGTTCCAGAGGCATCTAGTAGAAGCCCATTTTCACCATCACCCGGTTTACATTTGTGATCCGAGTTATGGTAAGAAGGGCAAGAAATGTACTACGGAGGTTCAATATAACCGACGTAGCGATCTGGCTAGACACCAGAAGAAGTGCCACGCAGTGGGATTAGATGGAGCTCGTAAACGTATTATGGAGCTCCATCAGGAACTCATGAAGGAGTTCGATAGTTTGAGCGAAGATGCTTGGTCGAAGATCCGACCAGGGGACCAAGTCCTCTGCGAAGTTCCGAAGACCAAGGATTCAAAACTCCGCGCCAAGATTGTCCTCCTGGAAAAGGAAAACTGGACATGCACGAGTCCCTCTGGCAGAAGTGCGAGGAATCCGGAAAGGAGGGAAAGAGAGCTCGTGAGAGGAGACCAGAACCGTGGTGGTAACGGTAATGGTCAGACCACCACAGCTGCTAAAGCCAGGGTAGATGATCGCTCCAGGTCTCCCTTGGCACGCCACCCACATGAGCAGATTCAGGGTACTCCTGTCTTCAAGAGGCCTGAATCTGGAGGATACGCAGGTGCTGTATCTAAGCCGGGGAAAGTTAACACCCGTAACTTTCCGTCCATGAACCAGGGACCTGGACCTGAGAGCCAGACCTTGGTCGTTGGAAAGGGTGGTCGACTTGTCCCCAAGAAGACCTCAGCACCTGCTGCCGCCGGATCCGCATCTGCTGCAGCCGCTCTACCAGTCAACTTCACCCAAGAGCAGGTACAACTGTACATGCAGATGGGAATGAAGCAAAATCCAGCACCCCCTACCTACTGTCTCCCAACAGCAGGAGTGTCCGGAAGCCCTACATCCGGAAGTGGCCCTCAGGCAGTGTCGACACCCCCCCAAGGTTGTTGCACCACCTGCGAAACCGAAGGATGCAATTACCATTAAAGCTGGTAATGCAGAAATTTGGTTCGAGAAGTCTCGCCAGGGGGAAGCGGATGTCCAAAAGGCCATCTACACCCACTGGGAGAAATGTGTCCGCGACAGAGCGACTGAGTTCCATCAGGGTCTCCTTAACGATACCCTGTTATGTATGAAGGAGGTAGCAGATGCCGAAAAACAGCGCCTCGAGACCCTCATTCGGGACGATGTAAAGGCCCAGGAGGATGAAGCCTTAGCTGCCAAAGAACAGGCAGCTATGGACGTGCACGTTCTAGAGAAGCGTGTTAAGGAGGAGATTACCCGGAATACCAACTTAAACACTAAGTTTATGAGGGTATTCGGAGTCGATATCGACGAGTGGGACGGCACTCCCGAATCGGCTCTAGATCTTAAGAAGAAGCATGCTAAGAAGTCCACCTAGGCATGCTACGGGTTATTTCTCTATATACATATTATTTTCTTCTAATAACCAGATTTAGTCTTTGCGGAACTAAAACTTCTGTGAATGTCTTCTATTAGAATAATGAACACCTGCTCTTTGTGTTCCGGGTTCCATTTATAACCAGCTATTTGTGTATATTCAGGACATATACCACTATTATATCCTGAAAGGTCTATTCGGATTCATAACTTATAACAAATCCGAACACAAAACCGGACTATTATTCTACTATTATTCTACACCATTCGGATATACCTATGAACAATAGCACTTCTAGAGGATTGTGGGTAGCTGCCCCAAACTCATCTACCGTGTCCACATTTATTAACCTGGATCAAAAAGACTTTAGCACGTCCATCCCGTGGTTAGCTGACCACAATACCTACCTTCCAGCATCCGACAGACTGCAGCACGAGACTCCAGCAGCATTTATCATTTATTATGTATATAATGTCATATAACTATTTTTCTAATATCATTTGTATGTCTATAGTCACACTGTGGTGATAAATTACTGCATATTTTTGATACGGGTATATGCATTTCTATTGATACGGATCTCTGATTAATGTTCATATCTATTTAATAAGATCAGATAAACCTCACCAGATTATTCATATTATTGTCCTGCGAGGCATATTGTATTATAAATATATTCATCTGGTGCTATAATGGTTATTTGATACATGGTGGTATCACATATATTGTCATATACATTACTCCACCGTAATTTTTTTTTCTTTTTCAAGTGTGTAATTGATAACGGTTCTATACCTAATAACTCACGAAATCCTTAACGGATTCATTTGGTCATAATATATAAAATGTCATTAGATAGTGTGGTTACTTTAAAAGTCTTTCTCAAGACTATCTGATCATTTATAATATTATTAATTACAAACACATATGGATGTTATCATGTGATTTATTCGATATTTAACAGTTCTGTTACATATAACTGTTATTATCACATATATACGAATTATGGTACTTATCCTAATACTTATACCGTAAACATAGATTGTTACTATATGGTATAAAAGGTTAATTAACAGTTCCGCTACACATAACTGTTACTCATTCAACTAATTTGTATCATATTACAACATCCGGTTTGTTATTCTGTAACTATATACACTATCAAATTTGTAAATTTGACATTCGAAACATACTTAACATGGTGTTAACGTTATATCTATGGTTGTACCTCTATTACTAAGGGTTTAGACATATAGAAATGTTATCCCTGTAATAATTATATAACTATAACTTCTTCCTAAATGTCTGGGGGAGTGGTGTAGAGGTACTTATTGTATAACCATAGTGTTGGGTACCGTCTGACGTGGCGGCCCTTCTGGCCTCCAAGTATGTAGACCATCTTTAATAACTGTTAGCTATCCTCTTAAACAACTACCGGATAGCCGTGAGTGTACATCTTAATAAACTCTATCCGTTGGCATACACTTGAAACACCGTCTTACTCTTTCTTTCCGAATCGTAAGACCCGAACCCCCCAGGTCCGTAAGACTCGAACCCTTACACAACTCTAAAAGACTGGAAGAAAGACTTACTGGCACTTTGCTAAATGAGCTTCATACCATTTCGAAGAAGTCAAGCAGAAGAGAACATGGAAAAACTGGCCTCCCTAGAAGGCCTTGTATCGAGGACCAGAAACAAAATGGCCGAACTAGAAACCTTCTCTAATCAGCAAGACCTCAGAATTAAAAATTCTATAGACAGCTGCTCACACCAGAACAGCTAAATTGGCAAAGACTCTAGTTAAAGTCACCACTCACTTTGGAGAAAGATGTGACGATTTGCACCTCATAACCATCAAGGGAGACAACCTTGAAACTCTCAGAACGGAGTTGAATGAAAAAACTGCCACCATTGGATCACTATCTGATAAAGTAGAGGATTTATCTACTAAAGTCGAATCGCTCCTAGCACAACAAAAGGACAGGCAGGATTGATTGATATTTATTTGATATTTATTGACGCTTTTGTCCCAAGTGAGGGTCGATTTTATGGGTGCCTTCAGTATCTTACAAGCCACGTGATACTTTAGGCAGTACAAGGTCAGGATAAGCACATGGAAATGTGCCGCTAATATAAATCACACGTACACTATCAGATATTAATTGGATGATTCATAAGATTCAAGCACCATATAAAACTGTTTGCAATTCAATAATATCAATCAATTGAAATTAAAGTTGTTAATAATACTTTTGAATATTACTTTACTTCGGACTCTTTGTTCAGTGTGACTCAATTTGTCCCAGAGGACTATACCTCTGTAATAGGGACTTTTTTCAAAATGACTAGTTCTAGCCCTTCTCCTAGCAAACTTAATTTTACGATCTCCTCATGTCCGGACATTATGTTGCTCTTCAGCCTCACTGTTTAAACATTTCTTCCACATTATGCTGACCAGTTGAATATTTCTTCTGTCGCAAAGTAGTCTAACACTGCAGTCGTTATGTAATTCTTGCACAGTTTTACCTCTAATCCTCTCTCGGAGACAGATACGTAAACCTTGGTTTTGCATTCTTTGTAGCTTAATCAACTCATTACCTGTGCTACTCACTGTATAGAAAGAACAATATTCAAAGGTCGGGGCAATCATAGATTTATAAACAGGAATGCAGTGTTTTCCGTCGAGAAATCTCCTAAGCCTACTCAGCTTGTAGAGCTTGTTTCCTGCACATTTCTTAACCTTATTTACATGATTGTACACAGTCAGTTGACTATCCAACTCTACCCCAGGTAATTATAGCTTGAGCATACTGGTAACAATTTTCCACCCAAGGTCAAATTTGGACCCTCAAGCGCACTTATCTTTGATTTGGACCCGAAAAACAAACCGGTACTTTTTTTAGCATTAACAGTCATGAAGTTGTCAGAACACCATTTATGGACTCTATTGAGGTCTGCCTGGAGTAAAGTGCAGGCTTCCTGACCATTAGGACAAGCCACTTATAGAACAAGATCGTCAGCATACATTACGCTTTTACAGTGAACAAGGACATTTTGCAGGTCGTTGACGTAAATGATGAACAGCAAGGGGCCCAAAATGGACCCCTGACGCACCCCGAATTTTACCTCTCTTTATTGTGATTTTTTAGATTAAATCATAACAAAGAGAGAAGTTTCCGGGTAGGCAACCAAGCTTTTATTTCATAAGCCTTTGTTACATACGATCACAGCCTTAGAGGACTACATGCTGCCAGAGCATTCGGTGTAATGGATATGAACCCAGAGGCAGGTGCTGCCACCTGCCATCCGGATTCCCCCACTACACCCAATAATCTAACTTAATGAGACGAACCACTACACTGGTGCTGTGACCAGTTGGTCTTCGGGTAGGCGCAGTCAGAAATGACTGAGCTGAGCCCAGTTAGGGGAAATGGCCCAGATCCTGAGCTAAATTCCCGATGGAAGATGGTGAAATCATGTCACCATCCCCAGGAACAGGGTGGAGAGATCCACAGGAACACTACCCAGATGGGTTAGTGGATGTAAGAAAGAACTTACATGAGGAACTGGAAGAATTTGGAGACTCCTTATTCATGCCAGGAGGTACCTTGAAACCTGGACCTAAGCATAAAAGTACCGCCCAATTTGGTCAACTACCATTTGAGGTACTTAAGCCAAGTGCAGGTATGTTTGAAACTCCATACAGTTCTCGAATCAAACACCAAAAGTGTGGATTCGAGAAGAACAAAATGGACGAGCTTGAAGACATGAAAGCTGAATACGAGAAGATCCAATTGGATCTCGTCACACTAACCGGGACTCGAGACAGAATTCTGACTGAAAACAAACAGTTGATGTTGATGATTATTGAATAGGTATATATGCCAATCCAAGGTCGAATACAATTCAGACTCCAGCGTCGATTTCACCTTTACAAATCTTCATCCTCATTTAAGTTCATTTAAGGTCCAAACATGAATTCACAAATAGCGTTGAATTTCAAAGCATAATCATAATGTCTATCACAATACACAATCACAAACCATGGTGCTTTTGAATTCCATCATGGCATAACTCCAGGTAAAATCAATAATCACAAATGGCTATCACAATATACAATCACAAACTGTTGGTGTCTTAAAATTTCATCATGGCATAACTCCAAGTTAAATCAATAACTCCATAGTGAGATGTTCAAGTGAGCTTTGAGAATAAAGCAATGGGTAGTGAGACCAAATGTGTGGTTCCTCTATATATGTAACAAGCAGATCCCTTAGAATGTGTGTCTAGATCTTCAATTGAATGAAGTTAAGACCCCAGAGAGCACTCCAGGCAGTGACCAAAGCTCCTATTTAGAATTTCAATTGATTCCTACTTGTGGACTACCGAATATAATTCTCTTCCCCTATGATTCCAGGGCAGACCGTGAATCCCTTACTCCTGAGCACAGCCTGCACCCAACCCCTTCAGTTCCAGCCTTATATACTCCCAGACTGCCGGTGGTTCTGATCTTTGCGATCCGACACCCTTTGGACCTTAAGCCTGGTGGTGCTCTAACAGATCACTCATAGAGGACACACCCATCCACTCATGAGGACATAATCTTTACTTCTGCCACCCTGACCCCCAGGACCTACATGGGCAAAGTCCAAAACAATGACTCAGCCTTCACAGCATCCTATAGGGCCATAACACACCGCGCCCACTCTAGACTTCATATAACTAAGGACTTATAGTGACATTCTTTAAGAATGTTCCCGCTGACATATCACATTCAAAAGTTTTCTTTGTTTGTATCATACTTTATAGTAAACATTCATGTATGCTACGGGGATATACCTGCAGACACTTAGTATGAAGGAACCCCGCGTCTTTATATTATTTCCAGAATTACTATTGTAACTCCTCAAACAATAGCGGTCGACTTGTCGCTCTTCTCAATTCCCTATAACTCATAGGAGCGCCTATAGACAGAACACTTAGTATGGTAAATTTTGTTAAAAAGAAGTTGAATACTGTATATCTTCTCTCTACAAAGTTTTTGAGCCTTAGATATCTTATGTCTGATAAACGTGCTATAACACTATACAAACAGGCTATAATGCCTCATTTCGATTATTGTTCCTTCCTTGATGACTGTAGTACAAAAGAATATACAGGCAGACTACAGCTTATCCAAAATAGAATGCTAAGGTGCATGATCCATGTGAGATTCCAAAATTATTTAGCTGCCCTATCAATAACTACCGGGTAGCCGTGAGTGTGTATTTTAATAGAGACTATCCGTTGGCATACACTTGAAACACCGTCTTACTCTTTCTTTCCCGAATCGTAAGACCCGAACCCCCTAGGTCCGTAAGACCTCGAACCATTACATTGGTGCCATGACCAGGATTTCTGGTGTATAGCCCAGATGCTATAACGTCCGAACGGCTAGTACATGGGTTAGATAGCCTCGAGGAAGCTAACCCAGCAGGGCAACTAGTTGCCCAGGAGAATGGCAATGGATCATTAGTGATCCAAACCCATTCGAACTCCCGAGATGCGGAATCTGCATCTTGGAGAGATCCCGAACCTCACTACAATGATAGTGAGGAAAATCTACCAGACTCTGTACGACGTGAACAGTCCATACAGAGGCAGAGTAATTTGATAAGTCAACAATCACTTGTTGACGAATTGAGTAATTCGATGTTCGAAGTTGGTGGTAGTACTAACCCAGAACATCCGGCACCGATGCCAAAAAGGGTAACATTTGGAGAACTACCTTACAGATTACCCAGACCCGGGCTACCAATATTAGATTACAGCGCTATAGACGGCGACTTAACCTATGCGGTACCGGAAGGTGAAGAATTTAAACGACCGGATGTCCTGTTGTTAAATGAAACCTATGTAACTTTGAACGAGAATCTAAATACCTTGGTCAGAGCTAAAGATGAAGTATTCAATGAAAAACTTCAGTTGGAAGATGACTTGATCGGCATGCGAAACGAATTCAAAGCCAGGAAGAGTGAATACATGAAGGAATTAGAAAGTGAAGAAATAAAACTTCAAGAAATGAGAAAGTCATTTAATAAAGAATATGACAATAGACACATTCATAACCAGACATACATAGATACGAACGATCAACTAAGTCTTGATAAGGCAAATTACGAATCCGAAATATGCCACTATCAAAGCGAATTGGAGAAATTGAAACTTCAGTGCAGTAAACAAGCTGAAGACAATGAAACCATCCGGGTAGGTATTATAGCTTACAATAAACAACTGGAGGAAGATAGACAGAAACTCACGAATGAGCTTCAGGAATTGCAGACTACTGCAATAACCCTAGACAAATATGTAGAAGCCGCAAAATTGACTATAGGAACTATAGATCCAACTGTGGTCTCTACAATGTTGGCGAAATCATCCCAAGATGCAACTCCAATCAGATATAACCCATTCGTCGTCGATGGGGCTGATAAGAATGTAACATCCGGTATCTATAAGAAACCGGATAACACCGCAGCTAGCGGAATGAGTGTCCAAAATAGTAATTGCCCACAGGGAACTACTAATAAAGGATCGACAAATAATGCACCTACACCTACAGCTCCTATGCTTGATACCGTAGGTCCGGCACCCCCTATACCAGATTTTAGTCATAAAATTAGAGCGACTCACGTTAACGCAACTAGTGTATGTAATAACACAACAGTAGCACAACCGAAAGCACCGGGACCACCGAGACATATGTTAACCCCACCTTCATATTTCTCTCAACCCGGCCATAGTACACCAGCGGGCCCAAGATTGCCGAACCCGTCAAAGCAACGATCCTAATGGTTTTCCCAGACCGATTCTACCACAACCTAATGTTACCGGTGGTATGTACCAACCAAGATCAACTTCCTATGGATATAGACATAATTATAATCCGGCAGGAAGAAGTAATTACCAAAATGGTAATAACTACAATCAGGGATGGAATCAAAATAATTCCTATCCCAGGTATACATCTTCCGGAACATCTGGAAATGTAAATTATGGAGGTGGATACCCAGGTGGTGCTTCTGGGAACTACCCTAGTGGTGGTCCCCCTGGAGGTAATCCCCCGGGTGGCCCTGGTGGATCCGGATCCAGAGGATCAGGATCGGGAGGAGATGGCAGGGAGCCAAATAGGAGAACTTCCATGCCAGCAGGGATGCAAACCATCTTTGATGGAAGCCAATGTATCCAAAATCTTGGGATTGACTGCTACCGAAAGGGAGCAGACGGCATGGAAGTCATGAACTGGAGCATGCGAGAAGCAGATAGACTACGCGGATGTAATAATCCAGCACATAGACGGGCACGGATACCCCCTCCATATGATTCTAATGATCCTTGGAAGGATAGGTATTAAGCTTTTGTCGATGAAGTCAACTGTAGTGGTTGGACAAAAGAAGAAGCTCTGCCTTATTTGATCTGTTGGTTGAACAAAGGTGGAAAAGAAGCCCTCAACCAATGGAGAGCAGCATATGGAATAAGCGGAACCTATGATCAACTGGTCGAATGTGCCGCGTACCTATTTGGTTCGATCGTTAGAGAGGATCCATGGGTAAGCTTTAAGAAAAGAACTCAGAAACCTAAAGAATCTCATAAGGTCTTTGGTTTGGAGCTACAGGACTTGCTATCAAAAGCACGTCCAAATTGGGCTCATGACGATGACTGCTATCTGCAAGAATTGTTTACACAATTCTACAGTGGATTGCGGGATCCGGATCACAAACAAGTAGTTTGGGATTCTTGGAAGGATGATACATCCTTCAGTGACCTATTCATATCCATCGATGGACAGGATATGAAGAAGAGATTGGTGGGTCTAGGACCTAACCCGGTACAAGCAGCTCCATTGCAATATGGAGGTTCACCTGCTCAGGTATATGAAACTTCTCAATTAGCCCCGGTTGACTTGCAGGAGGCTGATCAGGAAGACAAATATGTCTCCGATGAAAATGGAGAATATATTGGATCAGTCCAGGTCGCTGGAAAGTATTACCGACAGAAACGGTATAGGAAGGTACATCCGAAAGGAAGGGGAGGGGCCGTTGCTAGTAAAATAGCTTCCAGACCAACCCAATCTGGTAATGTGACCTCTACGGCCAAGCCAACCGTGGCAGCCGCTGTTGCTCCGACTAATATGATGGAAACATTAATAGCCGGATTAACAGAAGCTCTGAAAAGACCGAGAGTTGATAAATCTCAAAGGAGATGCTTCAGATGCCAGAAGTTAGGACATTACGCTCCCGAATGTATGGCTGAGAAACCTGTCCCTCGTAGACAGGAAGGTGTCTCTGGAATAAGTACAGAGGAAAACTGAGGAGGGGTCCCCCGATCGGCAAAGAAGGGGATCCCAGTGACAAATCTTGCCATAATATCACCATCCGTGATGATAGTTCGCATGTAGTAGCAAACTCGCCTAACACCGAGGTGGTTGTAGACACCCTGAAGGTTAGGGAAGCTGATATAACAGGTGCCCATGGAGCACAGGGGAAACCCGATATCAGTAACGAGGTAGGCGGCTATGAATTAGCCAGGGTTGGTAGTGCCCACCTGCCCCCGGGTCATACTTGTCTGGAATACCTGAAAGGATGTGGATCGACTCCTGGTGTGAACAATGACGTTCCGATCGTCACGGACACGCCCTCTGTTCTAAACGGAAGGCGGTGGTATGTTTGCCTCACTGTTAACGGAAGATCTGCCGAATTTCTTATGGATACGGGTGCTAGCCACTCCTGTATCTCCAAGAAGTTCTATGATCTTATACCAGATGGACACGATACTCTCAAATCGGGAGGAAGTGCTCAAACAGCCGACGGCAGTACATTGCAGGGGATACTCGGGTTGGATTTCGCATCCCTGTATGGAGTGGTGTTAGAGCCCCAATCAGGAGTGTTGAGTGTGAAATACCCGTATCCTGTAAAGGTTAGGTGTGTACTGAGACAAGTGAGCAGTATGGCTAGTGTAGCACACACTGTGTGGATCCCTCCGGGAGTAGCCTGTGATATGCTTGTAAGAAGTGATCCTGCAATGTGCAATAAGCCTGCAGTGGTAGAACCGGATGTAGCTACTCTGTCAAGCATCGGATTAATATCTGTAGACACTATAGTAGCAAATGCATCCTGGTCGGTAGTACCTGTCTCCAATACTGGAAACACTACTATCTACCTGAAAAAGGGACAAGTTTTTGGTAACGTGACCCTTTCGGAAACTGTAACAGATAGTAAGTTAAACTTACAGAAGGTAACAGGAAATGTTGAAATTTCGGATGACTTACTCAAGTTGTATGAAGAAACTTCATTAGAAGATCCGGAACACCGGAAAGAATTTTATGATATGCTCTGTCAGTATAAGACTGCCTTTGCCAACCCTGGTGAAAAACTAGGTACGACAAATAAGGTAGTACACAAAATAGATACTGGAGATGCGGAACCCTTTAAGATACCGTATAGGCGGTTACCTTTAGCGAAAAAGAGAGTAGCTGAAGAGGAAATAAACAAGATGTTTGAACAGGATGTAATAGTCCCTTCCAATAGTCCATGGAGTAGTCCTGTGTGTATGGTAACAAAAAAAGACGGTACTATCCGCTTTTGCATAGACTACAGGAAGTTAAATGGAGTAACGAAAAAGAATTCATATCCATTACCGAGAATAGACGAAACCATTGACTCCTTAGGAGGAAACAGTTGGTTTTGTACCGTAGACTTGCAATCAGGATATTGGCAAGTGGGAATGAATCCATCAGATATGGAAAAGACTGCATTTTCGAGTCATATTGGACTATTCCAATATAACGTAATGCCGTTTGGTTTGTGCAATGCACCAGCAACATTTGAAGCAATGATGGAAACAATTCTAAGTGACTTATTGTGGAAAAGATGTCTTGTATACCTTGACGATGTTATAGTTTTCGGAAAAACATTCGAAGAGTGTTCTAATAACCTCAAAATGGTATTAAAACGCATAATTTCCAATGGTCTCAAATTGAAACCTAAGAAATGTCACATGTTCAGAAAGTCCATAAATTATTTTGGCCGCATCATTAGTGATGAAGGAATAAAAGCTGATCCAGATAAAATCGAATCAGTTACGAATTGGAATAGACCTAAAACACCCAAAGAGGTGAGGTCCTTTTTAGGTTTCTGTTCCTATTATAGGGAATTTAATCCGAATTATTCTAGAGTCAGTTACCCATTACAAGTAATAGCTAACTGGACTCCAGGAAGTACCAAAGAAAAATTTCCTTAGACCCATGAACAGGAATCTGCTTTTCAAAAGCTAAAAGACCTGTTCACGAGTACTCCCGTATTACAATATCCGAATGAAACGGATCATTTCATACTGGATACTGATGCTAGTAATGATAGCATTGGTGCAGCTCTCTCGCAAGTCCAAAATGGGAGAGAGGTACCTATTGCCTTTGCCAGCAATACACTGAGTAAAACTCAGCGCAATTACTGCACAACCAAAAGAGAGTTGTTAGCGGTAGTCGTATATACCAAGAAGTTCAAACATTTTTTATGAGGAACGAACTTTACTTTACGTACGGATCACTCCTCTCTAAGATGGCTACTGAACTTCCGAGATGCTGAAGGGATGTTAGGCCGATGGCTAGCCCATTTATCCGAATATGGGCTTGAACATCACCAAATTCAGCATAGACCCGGAGTGAAGCATTTAAATGCTGATGCTTTATCTCAAATACCAATTCGGAAATGTGATAATCCGGATTGTACTGATTGTGGAGCTCATAAGGCAGTGTTAGCAGGGATTCAAAGACCATTCGAACCCCTAGTTGCCAGTATACTGGATTGGTCTATGGATCACATACGACGTTTCCAGGAAGCTGACTCGATAACTGCACAGCTACTGCAATTAGTACCGAAGGGTATACGTCCAGTTAGACCAGAAGTCTCTCTGGAAAATCGAGAAATGAGAAGGTTTCTTGCTCAATGGACCGAGCTTGAAGTCCGGAAAGGCATGTTGTACCGTTGGAAGCCATGTAATAATGGTGAGAAAATCATGCAAGTGGTGATACCACATGCAATGAGACATGACATTATGTATTTCTGTCATGGGCACCGGACCAGTGGTCATTTCGGAAGGAAGCGCTCATTAGCACGACTTTCCAAGAAATACTATTGGCCTGGCATGTCAAGAGACTTGCAAAGATGGGTAACCACTTGTCCGGATTGTTGTAAGAACAAACCCGGACCCGGGATGGGCAAGCTTCCACTATCCCAAGAACTTTTCGGAGTTAGATTCGCACAAAAGCAGTTACTTGTGCCGAAGCCTTTGTGAAAGGTTGGGTACTAAGTTTCGGTGTACCATTAATGTTACACAGTGACCAAGGCAGAGAGTTCGAATCAAATCTCTGGCAAGGCATGTGCGAATACCTAGCTATCTGCAAGACTAGAACCAATCCGTATAGGCCACAAAGCGACGGATTGGTAGAAAGGTTCAACAGAACCCTTATCCAGGTCCTAAAGTCACTTGTTAATGAACACATGGACGATTGGGACGAGCAATGTCATTTTGTGACACATGCTTATAACAGTACGGTACACTCAAGTACTAACTGTACTCCGAATCTACTAGTTTTCGGAGAGGACCTAATAATCCCTGCAGACCTACTATTTGGAGTTGTAGGAATGGACCCGGAACTACCTTGTCATGTAGTTTTCGTCGAATGCTTAAGAGACAGGTTCAGAAAAGCATACGAGTCTGTCCGAATTGATTTGGAGAAAAGTGCCAAATGGCATAAGGTTGGATATGATACTGATCTAAAACATCGGAAATTCCAATCTGGAGACAGAGTTCTAAGACTAAATGAACCACTTAGACACATAAAATTACGGTCCTTTTACTGTAACACAAGTTATTAGTGATTGTACCGTAATTATCAAATCATACCTTGGTCGACTCTATAAGTCAAATGTGGCTAGACTAAGGAAGTGGTGTGGGAGGGAGACCTCCACAGAAATGTATGGTGAAGGATTAGAAAATATCCGGAACCAGAATCGTATACTAGACCAGGTAAAGAACACTACAGTGAAGCGAGGCCGAGGTAGGCCTAAGAAGTGTTCCGAATCAGTACCACCCACGCCATCACCGATTAAGCGTGGGGGAGTTAAAAAAGTCTCGGCAGGTGAAGACAAAAAGAAGAGGAAATGTGTTTCGAAGGCCAAGAAACACCCAGAAAAGGCTCTTCAGACTGTCAGGTCCGATAAAGAACTATCCAAGAAGGGGATATATGTTCGCCGCAGCCCTTGAATTGCCCAGAGGACTGCAGTGACCTAACCTGTATACACAACGAGTGTAATGTTTACATTTAGAGGAACGGATGACAACTGACCTGAAAGGCTTATTTGTTGCCGCCGTATGATGTACTAATGGGTAGTGGACGGATAATCCGGTGGATTTGCTTAAGCTTTCCATAATCTCCACTTAAATCCCCAGACGAGTCATCGGCGTGAGCGATAATTACCTAAAAACAATCAGTTTGTTGATGTTCCGCTTGTAGCACGTGCGTTTCCGCATGATGTCACCGCGTCTAGTCTCGACTGACCTCTCGTGACCCCGCGGGGAAATGACGTCACGAATGCTGGCCTGTCGCCATATTGTTTTTCGGTAGCGTTTGGGTCGGTTGGGTCACCCCTCTCACCTTAAATTCTACCGTCTAGCAACCCTTTTGTGCGCCCTCAGAGTCTGTCTCTCAGCAGGCAGACTCTGTTTGTGTTGGCCCCGGCGCAGTAAAAAGGAGTATCTTGACTCCCGTGTTGATTCCCCAGTCATGGCTGAGGAATCCGTAGCTGCAGCCAAGCTATCCGGTGACCCGGATAAGCTGACTCCGTCCGCAGAAGGTTTTCCGGAAGCTTTGTCACCTGTAACACAGGAAGAGAGCGAGATGATGGAAGTGGAGGAACCCACGGATCGCTCGTTCGAGAAGTTGGCCTCATTTTCACTGAATGAGCCCGAAAAGCTGTTGTCACCACTTCCACCCGAGGGATCTGGAGACGCTGCGAACCCTGAACCCGCAGCAACTGGGTCCGAGACTACACAAGTCGACGGCCCGAAGGATCAGTGGAAGCCAGCAGTGGCTGACCCATTCCCTGCAGAGTATGACGGTCGGTACCTGTACGTCCATCCGGAGCTACAGGCACAGGTGACCTACGCGGATGGTACACTGGTTAGGTTGGACCCAAAGGTTAGAATAGCTATCGAGGGCGTCACGGCTCCCGAACAGCTGGACAGGACGCCACCCGAATGGCTCTGAGACTGGCCGTGGTTCCAACGGGGACTCATGGTGGACGCTGCTTTTCGCCAAGTAGTGTATGAAGCAAACAGAGCCTTCCAGCTCGGAGCGTATCCAAAGCCGGACAGGTTTCTGTGGAACGTCAAGCAGACCAACATTGATTGGGTAGGCTGCGTCTCGGAATCCGAGGGGCAAACCTACCCACATCCTTGTGCCACCCGGCCCCAGTGTCGGACCATGAAGGAGTACCGTGAAGCCGCTAGCAACTTCGAGCAGTGGGACGATGGTTATTATATAACCGAAGCAGAGTTAGTCAACGTGCAAAACAAGTCGCTAACGGGTATGGACAGGAGTGCAGCCCTTCGGACGATTCTCGTCCGTCGTATGACTGCAGAGCAGGAGGCCCTGGAAAAGGCTAAGAGGGAACCGGAAGTACCCATACCTCCTATCCCAGACCTGAAGCTTGCCACCAGAAGCGCAGCCGGTTCTGTAACAGCCCGGTTCCAGAGGCATCTAGTAGAAGCCCATTTTCACCATCACCCGGTTTACATTTGTGATCCGAGTTATGGTAAGAAGGGCAAGAAATGTACTACAGAGGTTCAATATAACCGACGTAGCGATCTGGCTAGACACCAGAAGAAGTGCCACGCAGAGGGATTAGATGGAGCTCGTAAACGTATTATGGAGCTCCATCAGGAACTCATGAAGGAGTTCGATAGTTTGAGCGAAGATGCTTGGTCGAAGATCCGACCAGGGGACCAAGTCCTCTGCGAAGTTCCGAAGACCAAGGATTCAAAACTCCGCGCCAAGATTGTCCTCCTGGAAAAGGAAAACTGGACATGCACGAGTCCCTCTGGCAGAAGTGCGAGGAATCCGGAAAGGAGGGAAAGAGAGCTCGTGAGAGGAGACCAGAACCGTGGTGGTAACGGTAATGGTCAGACCACCACAGCTGCTAAAGCCAGGGTAGATGATCGCTCCAGGTCTCCCTTGGCACGCCACCCACATGAGCAGATTCAGGGTACTCCTGTCTTCAAGAGGCCTGAATCTGGAGGATACGCAGGTGCTGTATCTAAGCCGGGGAAAGTTAACACCCGTAACTTTCCGTCCATGAACCAGGGACCTGGACCTGAGAGCCAGACCTTGGTCGTTGGAAAGGGTGGTCGACTTGTCCCCAAGAAGACCTCAGCACCTGCTGCCGCCGGATCCGCATCTGCTGCAGCCGCTCTACCAGTCAACTTCACCCAAGAGCAGGTACAACTGTACATGCAGATGGGAATGAAGCAAAATCCAGCACCCCCTACCTACTGTCTCCCAACAGCAGGAGTGTCCGGAAGCCCTACATCCGGAAGTGGCCCTCAGGCAGTGTCGACACCCCCCCAAGGTTGTTGCACCACCTGCGAAACCGAAGGATGCAATTACCATTAAAGCTGGTAATGCAGAAATTTGGTTCGAGAAGTCTCGCCAGGGGGAAGCGGATGTCCAAAAGGCCATCTACACCCACTGGGAGAAATGTGTCCGCGACAGAGCGACTGAGTTCCATCAGGGTCTCCTTAACGATACCCTGTTATGTATGAAGGAGGTAGCAGATGCCGAAAAACAGCGCCTCGAGACCCTCATTCGGGACGATGTAAAGGCCCAGGAGGATGAAGCCTTAGCTGCCAAAGAACAGGCAGCTATGGACGTGCACGTTCTAGAGAAGCGTGTTAAGGAGGAGATTACCCGGAATACCAACTTAAACACTAAGTTTATGAGGGTATTCGGAGTCGATATCGACGAGTGGGACGGCACTCCCGAATCGGCTCTCGATCTTAAGAAGAAGCATGCTAAGAAGTCCACCTAGGCATGCTACGGGTTATTTCTCTATATACATATTATTTTCTTCTAATAACCAGATTTAGTCTTTGCGGAACTAAAACTTCTGTGAATGTCTTCTATTAGAATAATGAACACCTGCTCTTTGTGTTCCGGGTTCCATTTATAACCAGCTATTTGTGTATATTCAGGACATATACCACTATTATATCCTGAAAGGTCTATTCGGATTCATAACTTATAACAAATCCGAACACAAAACCAACTATTATTCTACTATTATTCTACACCATTCGGATATACCTATGAACAATAGCACTTCTAGAGGATTGTGGGTAGCTGCCCCAAACTCATCTACCGTGTCCACATTTATTAACCTGGATCAAAAAGACTTTAGCATGTCCATCCCGTGGTTAGCTGACCACAATACCTACCTTCCAGCATCCGACAGACTGCAGCACGAGACTCCAGCAGCATTTATCATTTATTATGTATATAATGTCATATAACTATTTTTCTAATATCATTTGTATGTCTATAGTCACACTGTGGTGATAAATTACTGCATATTTTTGATACGGGTATATGCATTTCTATTGATACGGATCTCTGATTAATGTTCATATCTATTTAATAAGATCCGATAAACCTCACCAGATTATTCATATTATTGTCCTGCGAGGCATATTGTATTATAAATATATTCATCTGGTGCTATAATGGTTATTTGATACATGGTGGTATCACATATATTGTCATATACATTACTCCACCGTAATTTTTTTTTCTTTTTCAAGTGTGTAATTGATAACGGTTCTATACCTAATAACTCAGGAAATCCTTAACGGATTCATTTGGTCATAACATATAAAATGTCATTAGATAGTGTAAGGGGTTGTGGCCTTACGGACCTGGGGGGTTCGGGTCTTACGATTCGGAAAGAAAGAGTAAGACGGTGTTTCAAGTGTATGCCAACGGATAGATTTTATTATGAATGCACACTCACGGCTACCCGATAGTATGGAGAGGGCAGCTAATAATTATCAATGGTGTTCTACATGCTTTGGAGGCCAGAAGGGCCTCTGACGTAGCGGCTGAGCCCTGGGCTTTATATAAGGACCCAGGTGTTCGTCGTCAGATGTCCCCACAGACCCGGATCGGTGCTGCCACCTATCCGGAACCTGAGGAACGTCCGACGACTCGACTCACCCGCCACGTCAGACGGTACCCAACACTATGGTTATATGTTATGTACCTCTACAATAGTGTGGTTACTTTAAAAGTCTTTCTCAAGACTATCTAATCATTCATGATATTATTAATTACAAACACATATGGATGTTATCATGTGATTTATTCAATATTGACAGTTCCGTTACATATAACTGTTATTATCACATATATACGAATTATGGTACTTATCCTAATACTTATACCGTAAACATAGATTGTTACTATATGGTATAAAAGGTTAATTAACAGTTCCGCTACACATAACTGTTACTCATTCAACTAATTCGTATTATATTACAACATCCGGTTTGTTATTCTGTAACTATATACACTATCAAATATGTAAAATTGACATTCGAATCATACTTAACATGGTGTTAACGTTATATCTATGGTTGTACCTCTATTACTAAGGGTTTAGACACATAGTAATGTTATCCCTGTAATAATATAACTATAACTCCTTCCTAAATGTCTGGGGGAGTGGTGTAGAGGTACGTATTGTATAACCATAGTGTTGGGTACCGTCTGACGTGGCGGGTGAGTCGAGTCGTCGGACGTTCCTCAGGTTCCGGATAGGTGGCAGCACCGATCCGGGTCTGTGGGGACATCTGACGACGAGCACCTGGGTCCTTATATAAAGCCCAGGGCTCAGCTGCTACGTCAGAGGCCCTTCTGGCCTCCAAGTATGTAAGACCATCTTTAACATTTATTAGCTGCCCTATCAATAACTTCCGGGTAGCCGTGAGTGTGTATTTTAATAAAGACTATCCGTTGGCATACACTTGAAACACCGTCTTACTCTTTCTTTCCCGAATCGTAAGACCCGAACTCCCTAGGTCCGTAAGACCTTGAACCATAACAACTGCATAGATACAAGCTGTGACACTAACTGAGGAAGTGAGGCAATTGAGGCAAGCAAGTCCTGTGGCAAAAATTTGGCACATTCCTTTGCAGGTTTCCCCTATAATTAAATATGTTATTGGCGAGCCAATAACATAATTATACTGTAATCTATTATACAGAAATCTTTGTCTCCTCCCTGGGCTCTGACCTTAATGTCTCATCTACCATCTTCACCATGGACCTGTGGGGGACAGCCATAGACTCCTCAGGAGGCAATCAATGGTATTGCTCTTCAGACTTACAATCCGGTTACTGGCAAGTGGGTTATGCATTCGAAAAATATGGAAAAGATACTTTCATATTTTTCTTCCCTATGTCACATAGAAGGTGATCATTATTTATTGATTGGAGGGCAGGGGGTGTAAAAACTTTTAACCCCCTCCTGAGGGGCGGGGGGTACACACTTTTGACCCCTTTTGAGGAGAGGCAGGAAAAATTTCCACACCTCTGGTGTGGGCACATGTAATCTTAACCCCTGATGTGGGGGGGGGGCAGCGTAAAAAAATTGCACACATAATTTAGCCTCTTTTTTGGCAAAAAAGCCTGCATGTGCTTCCTACACACACTATACAAAAACTCACCATCCCACCTCTGTTGATAAATGATGACCACTCCCTTACATCTCAAACATTCACATACACTGTGGGATATTTTACAAAAACATAACATAGATCTTGTAATATAAATCTTTATTTTATCAGCAAAGTTGCAATCTTTATCCGAGATATTTTTTTAGGTGGTTGTTGTTGGATGTTGTTGAGTTGGGAGCTTGATGAGCCAATACCCACTGTGTGGTGAGCGGAGGAACCGTGTGACGCCCCATTGTAAGCATACTTATTAAAAATATTAGTCTGTTCATGTACATGGCTGGGGCCGGTACTATATTTATAGTGTTGAGCAGCATGTATGTCACCACTGGTACTGTCATGGTGGTACTTACCTCCCCCATTATACCCAGCACTAACACCAGGTGTCTGCGGCCATGACCGGTCATACTGCCCTCTACCATTGTGGTATGGATGTCCCCTGTGGGTGGGTCTATATCCAGGTACTGAGTCCCCTTGTACTGTAGGATTACTACTGGTACTACCAGTATAGTGTGTGTTGGAGTCACCTTGTGTATTTTAATAAAGACTATCCATTGGCATACACTTGAAACACGGTCTTACTCTTTCTTTCCCGAATCGTAAGACCCGAACCCCCTAGGTCCGTAAGACCTCGAACCATTACAACTGCATAGATACAAGCTGTGACACTAACTGAGGAAGTGAGGCAATTGAGGCAAGCAAGTCCTGTGGCAAAAATTTGGCGCATTCCTTTGCAGGTTTCCCCTATAATTAAATATGTTATTGGCGAGCCAATAACATAATTATACTGTAATCTATTATACAGAAATCTTTGTCTCCTCCCTGGGCTCTGACCTTAATGTCTCATCTATCATCTTCACCATGGACCTGTGGGGGACAGCCATAGACTCCTCAGGAGGCAATCAATGGTATTGCTCTTCAGACTTACAATCCGGTTACTGGCAAGTGGGTTATGCATTCGAAAAATATGGAAAAGATACTTTCATATTTTTCTTCCCTATGTCACTTAGAAAGTGATCATTATTTATTGATTGGAGGGCAGGGGGTGTAAAAACTTTTAACCCCCTCCTGAGGGGCGGGGGGTACACACTTTTGACCCCTTTTGAGGAGAGGCAGGAAAAATTTCCACACCTCTGGTGTGGGCACACGTAATCTTAACCCCTGATGTTGGGGGGGGGGCAGCGTAAAAATATTGCACACATAATTTAGCCTCTTTTTTGGCAAAAAAGCCTGCATGTGCTTCCTACACACACTATACAAAAACTCACCATCCCACCTCTGTTGATAAATGATGACCACTCCCTTACATCTCAAACATTCACATACACTGTGGGATATTTTACAAAAACATAACATAGATCTTGTAATATAAATCTTTATTTTATCAGCGAAGTTGCAATCTTTATCCGAGATATTTTTTTAGGTGGTTGTTGTTGGATGTTGTTGAGTTGGGAGCTTGATGAGCCAATACCCACTGTGTGGTGAGCGGAGGAACCGTGTGACGCCCCATTGTAAGCATACTTATTAAAAATATTAGTCTGTTCATGTACATGGCTGGGGCCGGTACTATATTTATAGTGTTGAGCAGCATGTATGTCACCACTGGTACTGTCATGGTGGTACTCACCTCCCCCATTATACCCAGCACTAACACCAGGTGTCTGCGGCCATGACTGGTCATACTGCCCTCTACCATTGTGGTATGGATTTCCCCTGTGGGTGGGTCTATATCCAGGTACTGAGTCCCCTTGTACTGTAGGATTACTACTGGTACTACCAGTATAGTGTGTGTTGGAGTCACCTTGTGTAGTAGTACCTCCACTACCCACATCTAGGGGCATGCGTTGGTAACTTGTAGTCGTGTTGGCAGTTTTTGAGGCAGGTAGATAGGTGTCAGTGTGGTCCGTGCACATATCTGCCCTTCCTGCGGCACTTGACGGCCGCTGTCTGTTGTGAAAGTTGGATGATGTTGGTTTCTTTAAAGCTTGCATAAAATGTTTCCTAAAATAACAAAAGAAACAGTTTAAGAGATTAATTATTGGGGGAGCGGAGGAGGGAGACTTAAAGAAAAGAAGATACCAAGATACCCCTATACAAATTCTTAATGGTTGCTGAGATAGAGTGCATCATGCCAATCAGGGCATGATGCACCAATGAATCAATGCCTATTTCTCAGCTGTTTATTGACCAATTTTAAAGTGTAATATATCGATTTTAATGTTTTCAAGCATACTGATTCTATTTTTTTAACGTATAGACCCATATTCCTGATGGTTTCTGAGATAGAGTGCATCATGCAAGCTAAGGCATGATACACCAATGAATTAAAGGCTATTAATCTTTTTAATATCAATACTTAGTCACCATAAGTCAGTAGTTTATATTTGTTAGCATATGAATTCTATAAGGGACCAATAGAAAATTTCTATACAGTGAGACCTTGATAGTCCGGCCACCTCTGTTGCGCTCAAATAATGGTCGGATCTCAAGACTGACAGGATTATTGAGGCATATTACAATAGATTTGTATAGGAATGTCCCAGCCACAGCCTGGCCGGATCCCGTGTATGACGGACTATCAGGGGATGGATTATCGAGGTCTCACTGTATATTGAAAAGTACCAGGGCATTATTATGTTAATTATGCCAATAATATGTGCGGATATGGAGTGTTCGGTATCAATCTGGGGTGTTTCGTCTCCCAAAATTATGAATTATGAGACCCCCCTAAATTTTTTTTTTAATCTTGAAATCAAAACACGAAAACACCGCACACACTCAGTCACCATGTATTAGTATTTTAAGTTTATAAGCATATGAATTCTACAAAGGAGCAATAGCACATATCTATATATATTGAAAAGTACCAGGACACTGCATAATTATGCTAATTATGCAAATAATATGTGCAGATATGGAGTGTTCGGTATCAATCTGGGGTGTTTCGTCCCCCTAAAGAACATGCCCCCCGAAAAAAATTGTTTTGAAAAAGAATAAGCGAAATAATTTTTTAAAACCAGGGCTAATTTTCGACCCCAGCCGGTCCACCTGTGCCTTACCACAGTGTGGATGCACACTACCTTCAGCCAAAGCTATCTATTTTACGCTCAACCGGCGAAAAAAAGGCCATGTTCAGAGATGTAAGTCAGGTACTGGGAAAATCCCTGAAAAGTTGTTATCGCAACACTGGGGGAGTTGGCAGGCCCCTGGTATAAGCAGAGTGTTCAGGGCAGACTCTGTCCAGCACAGCATCATGGCACCCCCTGGTGTTAAACAAATGTACTACATTTGTAACTGAGGGGAAGAACCAAATGCACACTTCGCTGGTCTGGTACAAACTGAATCATCTTTATTTCCAAAATCAAAATCTCATCTTGGGCTCCACCTTCCACTTGTCAATCATACAATATCAACCAATCACCTGAGGGGTAGGTGACTCCCCCTGGTGGAGGTAGGCAGAACAATGCCAAACACAATACACACTTACAATTGGAATGCAATAACAACAAAACCCTTTGTGACGTCCGTCACTAATCCTTACTATAATATCCCCATAAAATAGACCATACAATGAATACAGACAGTACAATGAATTCAAACCTAGACAAAAACCATCAACTAACATCAGTGTCACAGTATATACACACAAAAGACATTGTAATTGCCCCAACGGCCGTTCCTGTCCTTTGTTGTGTTTCTGCATTTCTTTATATCATAATTACCTCCTACTCTATTATACACACTTAAAAACGGAATGCAATAACATATTAATACATAAAAGGCACACCAGATGTACAATAGGCATTGGCGGCCGTTTCTACAGCCCCCATCTCTATTGTCCACAAAAATGGAATGCAATACCAACAAAACCCTTTGTGACGTCCGTCACTAATCCTTATTATAATACCCCCACAAAATAGACCATACAGTGAATACAGACAGTACAATGAATTTAAACCTAGAGAAACCATCAACTAACATCAGTGTCACAGTATATACACATAAAAGACATTGTAATTGCCCAGACGGCCGTTCCTGTCCTTTGTTGTGTTTCTGCACTTCTTTATATCATAATTATCTCCTACTCTATTGTTCTCACAAAATACACACTTAGAAACGGAATGCAATAACATATAAATACACAAAAGGCACACCAGATGTACAATAGGCAGTGGCGGCCGTTTCTACAGCCCCTATCCCTATTGTCCACCATACATTCACAACAGTGTGCAGACACAATAGCACTTTCTCCTTTTGTGAAATTTTGTCTTGGCTCTTATATTCATTACATACCTCCCCCCTAAGCTTTCAACTCGTTTGAAACTTTATCTCCCCCCATCAGCCTTACTCATTTATGCTGAGTTTCACTGAATCAGTCATCTCCTGATAAGCGTTAGGATATAATGCATTCAACTTAGTGGCCCCTGCTGAACAACCATTATGTTCAGGCACTTCTGTTGTGGGTACAATGTACTTTGTTCCTTCCAGCATCAAACTCTTACTTTCTGTGCTCTCTTTGTCCTCAGTTACCTTAGGAGTTGCTTTCTTTAACAAATACTTCTGTACATACCATTTAGCATAAACTATGCCCACTACTACCAGAATCAGCCCCAATACAATAAAGAAAGAGTTAGATATTTTCCACCCATCCATGCCTTGGATTCCTTTTTCTATGTCACCAGAGTACCAATTAAAAACGTCATCTACAGATACTGTGAGCTTATCATGTGTCTCTAGTTCTTTAACCACAGCAGGATGTACTTCTTCTGGCCAACTTATATTTAGCCCTGGGAGCTGCATGGAAGTGAATGCTGAAATAACCAATTCTTCATGTCCTATATCAATTCCACCAATTTTCCAATCTTCCGAATCTAATTTGCATTAATTTTCCAAAAGTAGTGTCATTAAGCCTGAAACGGTTATTACTTTCGGGACATCTTTGTACAACTTTAGTTGGTTTGTAGGCAACAATAGTAATTTTAGTGAGGTCGTCTGCAGATCTATAAACCAGTGACTTTTCATTTGCTTTCTTGGCCAGCGTTACGTTACATCCTACTGGGTTCTTCCCTAATATTAAATTTGACTCACATTTTCTTCTAGTGTACTGCACCGCTGGGTAACAAATTATAGGTTTCTTACCAGCACAGATCCCATCATCAGGAGTGAAAGATATGCCTGATTCTGTGGACAGTGCAACTCTACTGTTACCACTCAATTTCCTGATATAGAATTCGTTATACAACATAGGAAAATATTCTAATCTGTAACTGAGATACTTTTCTCTCGAAACTGCTGGAATAATCACCCTAAATGTTAACTGACCAGCCGATGTTTCCCAAATGGGTGTTATGCGTAAATATGTATAGTACCAATGCGTATCTAGTGGGATATGACCCTTAGCAGTCAACAGATGTAATATGTTCTTTAACTTATTAACGGGTAATATCTCCCTAGACAATGCTCCCCTCTCCATTTGCATGTGCTGATTGTGGAAGGTAGTTGCTGCTGCTACATATTGTGCAGCAGCTGTCTCCATCAAAGTCAATGTTTGGTCTATGATACGTTTCACTTGTAAAAGTCTAATAGCTTGACCATGCGACCTTCCATTTTCTACCAAATGCTGAGTTAATGTCACAAGTTCATTGGTTTTGTTCTGGACCATTCTAATATTGTGTCGATTATTGTCTACTAGAGTCTTAGTTGCATTCATTACTGTCACCATTTTCTTGTTGTTGATCATAAGTCGCACAGTGTCCTGCTCCAAATCTTTAACATATTTTGCGATTTGTGCCACATCTTCTTCAGTAGCTACACCAAATAAAGTTTTAGAAATTGTTCCAATGAAATTCACCAAACCTCGTTTGATGCGGGTAGTCTCTCTCGGAACTCCTTCATCCTTGACTTTAGACTCAGCAAGCTGGAGCTGACTCAGCACATTTGAAAACCGGATCTTCCAAACATACTGATCAGCTTCTGTTATGTGGTTCAGCAGTGTGATGTTATACTCCTCCAACTGGGCTTGCAAGACTTTGATGTCTGGTGGTGTTGGTGCCTGCAGCACAATGATCAGAGTCCAAACACCAGACACCACACGGGTATCTCCCTGTTCCATGATGAGCACTCCATCGTCCTGTAACAAGGAACCAAAGGCAACATACAGTGTCAGGCTCCAACCAAGTAAGAATGGTAAATTCATGTTGAAACTGCCACTACTCCTTCCTCCTCTATCTATCAGTGCAAAGTGACATGTCTTGTGCTACCATACTCTATATATACCCTATCCCAGTGTCACAGGTGCATCTGTGTCTGCTGCACCTGGGGCACTCTCAGTTGGCTCCCCATTGTCTCCTCTGACTTGTACTACTTCAAGCTGAGGTGTAATTACCTCTTTGAACACCTGTCCCTCACCTTGCAGGCTGGCATGTATGTCATTCTTTTCAGTCGTGGACCCCATTGTTGGTGCCATTGTGGCTCTGTCATTCAAAACACCAAGCCACTTGTCCCACCCTTTTTCTGTTTGCTCCTTGTATGTCAGAAGATTACGTAGCTCTCTTGACCCTTTATCCCCATCCCTTTGTGTTTGTACATGTTCAACCGGTTCAGTCTCACACTGTTGTCCTCTCCCTTCATTTCCCCCATTTTCTGCCTGACTTCTGTTGCCTATGTCTTCTAAGCCCCTAATCTTATCTTCTATTTCATCATTGTCATCTATCATCCCCCCAGTGACTGTTGGGGCCCTTTGTTCATGTTCCCTTTCTGTCAATTTCACTCTAGCTTCCCTGTCTGTTTCTTGCTCTGTTGAAGCACTTTTTTGTACCACTGACTTACTTTGTTTTGTTTGACTTTGACGGTTTTTGTAATTCTCAGCTGGAATATTTGCCCATTCTTCTATGTCTATTTCTGTGTAATCTTTTCTTGCTCCCTTTCTTGCTGGTAGTAACCGTTTTGGTATGTACACATCCCTGACTACCCTCCCTTTGCCCCTTCCACCCTTTGTTTTATTTTCTAGGTGGTCTACTCTCACTGGGTTCTCTCTATTCTCAACCAACTCTTCTGTTTCTCCTAGATCATTTTGAACATTTTGTACAGGAATTTCATAATCCTCTCTATGCTGTGGTATGATAGGTCCAAAACTTTGTCCTAGAGTCTCACCCCACTCTACTGGATTTCTCCAATCCCCTCTGTCTTCTAATTCCCACCTTTTTTTCTTTTGAGCTCTGGTTAGAAGGTGATGTTTATTTTGTTGTACTCGATTTGGAACATCTAATTTCAACCGCTCAGCATTCACATTTTGTTTTGGTCCAACAATAGTGACAACAGCACCTCTAACTTGTGTTACTAAAAACCCATGTTCATACTTAGGTTCTAAAGCATTTGTGTTCGGTAATTTGAGGAGGACTTTCTGTCCAACCTCCAGGGCGGGCGCTCTAGGTCTTTGATTCAACCTGTCTAGATTCTTTTCCTGTTGTTTCAAGACATTTTGCTGAGCTCTTTCATGATCTTCTGCTAACTTGTCTATTCTATCTGCTAACACTTTTATGTCTTGGCCAGGTGGGATTTGATGGGCTAGTTTGGCTGGATTTCGAGGTTGCCTCCCATAGTGCAAGTAAAAGGGAGAAAACCCAGTGGCAGCATGTGTAGCCACTCTATATGCATACAATGCTTGCCCCAACACTTCTTCCCACCTATGACATTTTGCCTCAACTAGCCTAGACAACATTGTTTTCAATGTCCTGTTAAACCTTTCTACCTTCCCATTTGTTTGTGGATGATAGGCTGTGGTATATCTATATTCTACCCTTTCTCTCCTTAAGAGTTGCTGTACCATTTGTGATCTGAACTCACCACCTCTATCACTAAGGAGAACATATGGTGGGCAATGAGTTGCGAAATATGTCCTCTCTAAGTATTTAACAATGTGTTCAGACCGTTTATCTGGTATAGGAACTACTTCAGCCCACCCTGAGCAATGATCTACTATGACTATTGCATACCTGTTCCCTTCTCTAGTTTGAGGCAATGGGCCGATCAGATCTATACCCACAAGTTCCCCCGGTACTGATGGCACTGGCATTGCTGTGGCAGAAGGAAAAACCTTTCTATGTCTATGCAGCACACAAACCTAACAGTCTCATACTTGTTGGTATACAATGAACCTCATTTTTTCAAATTTGTAAGATTCCTGTAACCTGCATAAGGTTCTTTCCATTCCTTGATGTCCGATATCTTTGTGTACCTTTCGTACTATTTCTGGTACCATTTTAGCTGGAATCATGACCCTAGGGTAAGCATTTGCTCCTGGTGGAGGTTGTAAGGAGTACAACACAGAATTGATGACAACAAAATCGTCTTCCTCATTCAGACCTGCCTGGTATTGAGGCATGTTTTGTTGTTCTTGTACCAATTCCCTCCAATCTATATAGGGGTCATTCCATTCTTCATGATTGGCTACTTCCAAGGCAGACACTTCTACAGGTCTTCTTCTGATTCGAGAAAGCATGTCTGCCCTGACATTGTATGCCCCCCTTCTGTACTCTATAGGAGCACCATACTCTGCTAATAAGACTGCCCATCTCTGTATTTTCGTATTCTTTATCTCAGAAACAAACAGTGATTTCAAGGGTTTGTGGTCTGTCACTATTACAAACTCAGCACCTTGCAAGTAGGGTCTAAGTTTTCATAGTGCAAATATCACTGCAAATGCCTCCTTTTCTATGGTAGCCCAATTCATTTGTGCTGGTTTGAGATGCTTTGAAAAGTACTGTATTGGTCGTTCAATACCGTCATCAGATGTCTGACACAGTATCCCCCCAATGGAATGGTAACTAGCATCTGTATACAACCGATAGGGTTTGTTCAGGTCAGGATAGGCCATGACCTCTTCTGACACCAATTGTTCTTTAAGCCTTTCCCATGCTTTCTCTTCAAGGTGTGTCCAACTAAATAGAACCCCTTTCCTGGTCAGTGCTATCAGAGGCTCTGCAATTTCAGCAAAATCAGGGATACATTGCCCATAATAACCTGCCATACCAAGGAACCTTTGTACACCTTTCACATCATCAGGAGGCGCTCTCTCTCTCTTTGACAGCTGCTACTTTGGCAGAATCAGGCCTCAATCCATCAGAACCAACTATATACCCTAATAGCTTCACTTTTTTTTTTTACGGAAGGTGCACTTTTCAGAGTTCCGAGTTAAGCTGTGTTTCTCTAACAGTTCCATGATTTTCCTTAGATGATCTGTATGTTCCTCATCAGTCTTTGAGTAAACAATCAGATCATCCAGATAGACCATCACAAACTTCCCCAAGAATTTGTTTAGTACAGAATTTATATGCCTTTGCCAAATGGGAGCAGAATTGGATAATCCCATGGGCATTCGCGTGAACTCATATAAACCCCTGTGTGAAACAAATGCTGTGTACTCTCTACTATCCTCTGCAACTGGAACCTGCCAGTAGGCAGATTTTAGATCAATAACAGAAAATACATTGGATCCCAACAACGAATCAAATATATCCTGTATGTGTGGCAGGGGATGAGCATCCTTTTTGGTCAAAAGGTTCAACCTCCTGTAATCCACACACACTCGGATAGAGCCATCAGGTTTATCCACAATTCGCATTGGTGATGCCCATTCTGAAGCAGAAGGCACAATGATCCCTTGTTCTATTAATCTGTCTATTTCTCTATCTACTGCTGCTTTTCGATGCAGTGGTAGCCTGTACGGCCTCTGTCGGATTGGCCTGACATCTTCTACTTCTAACCTCATGGTAACATTGGATGCAATAGGAAGACACTTTCCCTTTCCAGAAAATATCTCGGGGAACTCCCCTTTCCACCGATCTAATTCAGAATGCACTCCAGCTACATCAACCTGGCCCATTTCACAACCTCCCCACCCGAAAACAACCCCTCCTAATTTCACTGTCTTCTTCACACAATCTAATTGCATGCCTAGTGTAGTCAGAGCATCGATCCCCAGCAATAAATCATGTTTCATGGCAGTAACAACATATAATTCAACATTCTCACCTAGTAACTGGATCCTAGCTATGCCTTTCGTTGTAATGGAGTGTCCTGACAAAGAACGAAGTTCTAGTCCTGGTTTGGTAACTCGTGGGCGGTTAGAATAGCCACAAATCTCCTTCCACCTCTGTTCACTGATCATTGAGCGTGCTGCGCCAGAGTCCACAAGTGTGTGTAATGGGGTATTTCCATGCAAAATGTCTACACACACCCTGTTATCTGGCAGCCCTACCAGTTTCCCTGGTTTTGTTGAGTAGATGGGCGGTAGTATTCAGAACTTCCCATGGCTGCTTGCTGAACGACTTCAAGGGCAGCTTGTAGTGTGGGATGGGTACCACCTTGATTAGCAGGTGTTTGACTTGGGCACTCTCTGGCAAAATGACCTATCTCACCACATGCATAGCACCTAGAGGATCCATAAGGAACCCTTGTCCCCTGCCCAGCACCTCTACCTTGACCTCCTCTACCCCGTCCACGGCCTCGCCATCCACCATTACTCCCTATGTTGTAGATAATGGTTGGTCCACCTCTAGAATGTTCTAATGCCTCCCCACCCTGCTGGGTAGAATTACTATGGCCAGGCACAGGACTAGGAGTTGCTGTACCAGCAAAACGGTTTGTGTCAATGGCTGCCATGGGCACAGCAGTGTGGGTGTTTTTCAATGACTTCATTGACATGGACATAGACTGCATACCTTTCTCCAAGGACTTTATAGCTCCTTCAATGTTCTTCAAACGGCTATCATCCACTGAAGTTTCAGGTGGAGGTGGGGGGAGGTCAACGGCTGCTTGATCCATTAATCCTGTAGGTTCATTCAGCCTCAAAGCTGATGCTCCAGTATTACAGGCTTTACATGCCTCAGCCACGGTTTTAGGAGTAGCAACTGTGACATGATATTTCAACTGATCATTGCTCAAACCATCAATAAAAGTCTGTATAAGGCTCTCCATCAGCATATCCTGTTTTAGATGTTCAGCATCATAAGCCCTGTCGACAGCACTTGTGAATCTAGTACAGTATTCCCTTGGAACTTCAAATGGCTGTTGCACCATTTTATCCACCTTCCTCCTAAGGATCACCTCCTCCTCAGCTCCAATATAGTGTGAGGTGATTGCTGCCTTTAACAATGTCCATCTGGCCTCAGTTCCTTCAGGGACACCAGCTAATGTTGCTCCTACATAGGTGGCAAGGTCACCCTTGACAAGATAATTCACCATCTCTAATAATTGAGCCTGAGGAGCCTTGGTGTTTGTGGCTGCATGGTCTACTCCTGCTATCCACAGTCTTAAACCATCTTTGTTTTGGCCATCACAGTAACCAATACTCCTGCCATGATTGTCCAATAACTTCCTGTGTTCTGCCAATTTCAACAACCTCACTCTTTCCTGCTCAAGTTGAAGTTGTTTACCCATATTGTACCCAGACCAACACAATCCTTGTACAGTGTGTTCACCTTTTTCCTCCTCCAGTTACAACAAAGTATAGTCCCGCCGGAGGTTCCACTTTGTAACTGGGGGGAAGAACCAAATGCACACTTCGCTGGTCTGGTACAAACTGAATCATCCAAAATCAAAATCTCATCTTGGGCTCCACCTTCCACTTGTCAATCATACAATATCAACCAATCACCTGAGGGGTAGGTGACTCCCCCTGGTGGAGGTAGGCAGAACAATGCCAAACACAATACACACTTACAATTGGAATGCAATAACAACAAAACCCTTTGTGACGTCCGTCAATAATCCTTACTATAATATCCCCATAAAATAGACCATACAATGAATACAGACAGTACAATGAATTCAAACCTAGACAAAAACCATCAACTAACATCAGTGTCACAGTATATACACACAAAAGACATTGTAATTGCCCCAACGGCCGTTCCTGTCCTTTGTTGTGTTTCTGCATTTCTTTATATCATAATTACCTCCTACTCTATTATACACACTTAAAAACGGAATGCAATAACATATTAATACACAAAAGGCACACCAGATGTACAATAGGCAGTGGCGGCCGTTTCTACAGCCCCCATCTCTATTGTCCACAAAAACGGAATGCAAT
Source organism: Acholoe squamosa (assembly GCA_949317995.1). Taxonomy (NCBI): domain Eukaryota; kingdom Metazoa; phylum Annelida; class Polychaeta; order Phyllodocida; family Polynoidae; genus Acholoe; species Acholoe squamosa. The sequence continues at coordinate 25,630,241 of OX439052.1, forward strand.
ACCAACAAAACCCTTTGTGACGTCCGTCACTAATCCTTATTATAATACCCACACAAAGTAGACCATACAGTGAATACAGACAGTACAATGAATTTAAACCTAGAGAAACCATCAACTAACATCAGTGTCACAGTATATACACATAAAAGACATTGTAATTGCCCAGACGGCCGTTCCTGTCCTTTGTTGTGTTTCTGCACTTCTTTATATCATAATTATCTCCTACTCTATTGTTCTCACAAAATACACACTTAGAAACGGAATGCAATAACATATAAATACACAAAAGGCACACCAGATGTACAATAGGCAGTGGCGGCCGTTTCTACAGGCCCCATCCCTATTGTCCACCATACATTCACAACAGTGTGGCGGACACAATAGCACTTTCTCCTTTTGTGACATTTTGTCTTGGCTCTTATATTCATTACACATTGACTGATGATTTTAGACCAATCAGAGAACAGCATTCCCTTCATTTCTCCCTGGGAGGGTTTGTCCCTGAGATTCCCTGCCCAGAGTCTCCCCTGGACCAGTGAGTTCCTCTGCTTACACCAGGGGGGCTTAGTGGAGTCCCTAGTTGAATTAGACAACTGAGGACTGGGTCTCTGTGAAGAAAATGATTAGGGAAAGAAGACTTTGAATAAATTCTGTCCCTGAAGACCCAGGATATCCCTATTCAGACATTTTAAACATTTTTGAATTCCCTATTTTCAGGGAAATCCCTGGCAACTTACATCTCTGTATGTTTAAGGCAGGAAGAGTTTTTGACAGGGCTAGGAATTTGTACCTCCTTCTTCCACAATGCAACCACTCTGAATGACGGTTAGGCCCAGGGGCTATGACGTCATTCAGAACACTGTTGCCAGGCAACAGCCACCTGTTGACAAATCTCTATGGAGAATTGTCAGATACACTAAGGTTGCTAAAAAAAAAAAAATATTAAGGCAGGAAGAGGTCGAAAAAGGTTGTTTTTTTTTTTTAAGGGGGGGGGGGGGTCATTCCAGTGAGGGACTGGCAAAAAATTTGCCTGGACGGGGTGGGGGGGGGGTGAAAACCACATACAGGATTTCATCAATAGTGTGACCTATGATTAAGGGTATCTCGAGCTGGCGATCATCGTGGTGACATTATTTTCAACTCAGACAAATTTATCCAAAGTTATCACGAAATTTGGCCTCTACAGCGATGTTTTGAGGGTATTTTAAGCCCCCCTAGAAGCAAAGAAGGTAACCAACCTGGGTTGTTTTTCAATGAGAGATGGTCTCGGACCACCAATCTCGGACCACGAATGAAGCCACGCAGCACACAGTGTCATGCATTGTTCAAATCTAACATTTTCCTTCAATTTCTCGGCAAACAAAGACAATAAAGCCAGTTTCCCTTCAAATATTGACACATTTGGGCCAAAAACACTGACACATCGCCGCATTGTAAACAAAAACACTTTGCAGCAGTACCAGCGAAACACATGGTGGTTCTAGTGGCTTCTGGCTGTGTTCGTAAACACCTGCAAGCCTGGTGGGCTACAACTCGTCAAATATGCCACAAAATGAATAAAATCTTGAGTGAGTGAGTGAGTATTAGTTGTTTCACGCCATTTTGATAAATAAGGTCATATTCATGGCGAGAACTACATTACACAATTTCACGGGGGAATGTGTCAGTGCCCGGGCATATGTGCACCACACACATCCCGAGGGGATAGGAAAGAGGAGAAATAGACTAGGGAAGCCCGAAATAAAATCTTGCAGAATTGTAACAGATATAATGTTTTATTGTCACAACTTGTCAGTTTTTATTGCAGGGAACCGGGAAATTGAATTACTCACCCATATGTGATGGCTAACATGCTGTCCATACAAAAGGGTTTACGAATGCAGCCATCGGATCATGCCGCACCAGCAGCCAATCAAAGCACAGGGACGGCGTGGAGCGGTGCCAGCAGCCAAAGGCGGCGGGCGTTGCAGCCTATTACGGGGAGGGGGAGGGAAGGAGCGTTGCACTTGGGCAGGGGCGCATCTAGGGCAGACCAGACTAAGCTACTAGTCTATTGTTGTTTAAATTCCGGTCACCGGTCAAAATGAGCAGTCAGACCCCAACTATAGCTGCCTGGGCGGGCAACAAGGGTGGGAGGGGAGGGAGAGACCAGTCAGTTTCTATACTCAATTTCTGATGATTTGGAACCCAGGTCAATGGCTCGTTCCATTACTGACCTCATGAAATTGCTGTCTCGAGACAGCAATTTGATAAAACGAAGGGATCAACGACCCTTCTACTCTATAAATGATTCCAAGGATCCCATGAAATCCCAAGGCTGTGGCATTTGTTTCCTTATAAATCTTTTCCTTAAATAGTCAAAATTCTGTAAGATTCCCTATCAATATTCCCTCAGGATAAAGCACAAAACCTGCTTCAGTCAGTTTTATAAGAATCGGGCAGAAGTCAACTGCTCTGGAGCAATATGACAACAAATGAAGATGAAGTATTGTTTCTCTATGTAAAAGGTCAAACTCACTGTCCGTGCATCCTGCGCTGGGAGCTCCACACGCGACCAAATGACGGCAACCACTCTGCACCCGTAGCCCCCTGGTGGTCAAACTTAGCACCGACACGCGTTGCTGGCAGCTTTCCCTTCCGCTCATTTTCCACTGGTCGTTTAAATCATAGAAGATAAAAATTCTACTAAAATACTTTCATAATGTTTACAATATCCAGCTTTGTACGTTGATAAATACAAGAAACAGATGCATTTTGATATCATCATAAGTTAACACAGGTGCACAATATATGACCTGTCACTGCAAAACGCAATACACTGGACAAGCATAATGTATTATTTGTTTCTGAGGAAATGTTGCCAGCACTTAACCACATCGTAATTTGACATTCTATGTGGCAGGACACTCTATACACTAGCAGATTGCAGCATACAAGTCAAACTCACAGTGTCTCGTTAGGTCGTCTTGAGTCGGACCAATGGTCACTGCCACTCGATCTGAGTCTGAAGAGTTGGTCTGCATCCATGGAGGAGGTGCACCTGAGTAAATGTTGCCTACATTCTTGTCATAAGCCTGATAACACCAAATTAAAATTAGAATTCGACACTAAAAATTTATTCAATAAATAAGGGGAGCAAGTTTCATTTATGACAACCTTCTAAATAGGAATGTGATTTCATTTTTGCAATTGTGTAGGAAAGTTGATGACACTACCAAAGGTCACAAAGGTGCATTTGATACTTAAGCAGACTCGAAATATCAAAGCCCTCCCCCCCCCCCCGCAAGAATGTTATAAGAATTTCTAATGGACCTGCAAAAAATCATGAGCAAAAGTATAGGAGATCCTACAAATGTAGGAGAAATCACATCACTACTACTAAACACTACACGAACTACATACTAAGTTTCTACACTTTGTAGTTGGATCAAAGAGGGTTTCTGCTAATTAAAGGATTATGAATTTATCGGAACTAAATTATATTTATAGCATATACTTGAATTGTGCCATGGTGATAGGCTTACCCGTGGTGCTACAATAGTCAAACCGGTTGCCTTGGCAGCTACTGTCCTCACAAAGGTCACGGTGTCTGTAGCCGTGGAGGGTGCCGTATGGTGCTGTGCCTCAGACTCACTCTGAACTATCTGGGACTATTTGGGATTCAGGAAAATTCAACATACAGACGGCCACACAAGAAAAACATCCAGGAAGTGATTTGTTGGGTTTCTTCTTTTTGATCACACATCCATCTCTTTTTATTTGAAGTGCACTTAGTTTCTACATAGAGGACTATACATATAGGACAGGGGGAACTGGAGGATCTCAAAGACATTGTGAACAAATGCCGATATATTGTGGTATACAGTAAGCATACATCCTGTCATAAATACCAAAGCCTGACTATGGGGGGGGGGGGGTTATAACATAGTTGGAAGATTTCTGACGGGGTGAGCTTCACAGCCCTGAGGAAAAAAGCCAGCATTGGATAATCTTGCTGAGTTTTAAAACGATGATAAGTTGGTATTATATAGAAAGTCAAGGATATGTATATGTCGGTCTTGGTTTTAGGATAAAGATTTATCACGAATTGTCAAAAAGAGAATGTTGGCTACTGTAGAACTACGCCCATTTAGCTGAAGTAGGTTTGAGCCGCGCTCTCACTTTGCAAGAAATCTACGCTGCACCTGGGTCTTGAAAAATGCTAGATCAGTATTAACCTATTATGTTAAAACCCTGCTATAAGCCGCACCCTGAGTTCAGCTACACCCCTAAACAATAGTGCTCTGAAATGGGTATATTGTGGTTTATATGCAAGGTTTTACAGTAATATTAATTACATGATACTTTTCCCGGGGAAAAATTCAGAAATATTACTTTGGAATGGTTTGATTTGTTCTAGTGGGAAAAGTTATGGTTGCCGAGATGGAAATCATGTTCTTAACATAAGTATTTGATTCATCTAGAAATTTACATTTCTGTTTCTCAGACTGGATACGTTGTTCAACCAACCATGATATGATGTTGCTGATACCTGACGAGCCTGCCTCTCATCATCTCCTGTCGGGCAATTCGGGCCGCCTCCTTAAATGCAAAAGTTAATGTTGAAATGGAAAAAATAATACTTGCCAACAAAAGTGATACTTAGTAAATTGGCGCCCCCCCCCCCCCACCAAAACTATACAGAAAAAGAAAAGATAACAACTGCTGATGCGAAGAACACATTGGACTACCTGACAAATCAGGAGCTTGAGAGCAATTTTTTCCATTAACCAGAGTACTCGGTAGTCTGATTACTTTCATTTAGGCTGAGGCCCTTAAGATTGTGTTGCTCAGAGCAAATATTGCAGTGTGAGAGCCTTCCCGGCCATTTTTCTCTTTGAAGTGTTCACTTTTAGCAAGGATTGTACAGTATAGGATAGGTCAGTCCATACAGTCCTATAGTGAAGGCCAACCCCCCTCTACCCCCCCCCCCCCATGAAACTAGGTGACCTTGTGTGTTCAGTATTGGGCCCTATGTAGGATAAGGGGGTTTATGGAGCTATTATGTATCTTCATGAAAGGGATACCAAATGAAATGAGGAGACCATCTAAACCAAAAAATCCTGCTGAATCCAAAGATGTTGGTCTTTATTATCAGAATCTGACCAAAAGTACCCGAAAATGATGTTTGATGAGGGAAATATTTTGAAAATGTACAAAAATGATATTGAAAATGATTGCAAATCTTTAAATATAGAACACATAAATCAGAGTTAATACCTCAATCCACATACCCAAATGTCTGCCTATCTCTCAGTCAGGCAAGTTCTGGGCCTGTGCATTATTCTGCATATCCCACATACAGCATATCAATTGTGTACCTATCACTTATCCTGCCTATCTCTTCAATCCAAAACATCTACAGTTCAATCTGGTTATCTCTTAAAAGGCCTAACTTATAATGCTTACCCCTCACCTTACCCTATCTCATTTGTTCCTTCTTTCCTTAAGTCTACCTATCCTCAATCTGCCTATCATTCATTTTACCTATCCCTCATGGTGACTATCACTCAGACCATCATAGGCACAGAGAGTACCTTGTAAGATGAGCAAATGTAAAACAAGAAAACATGGGTGCTAGTGACAGATGTGCAAGTCAAATATGAGGGATATGCAGAGTTGGGGGATAGGTATAATGAAGGATAGGTAGGCTTTTTGATAGGCATCGTTAAGGATAGGTAGGATCAAAATAATAGACATGATAAGCAATGCACTGTTAACCATTAGGGCCTAAATAAACAGATGAACAATACAGTTTAAACATGGTGGTCTTAGGGATAGTCACCATGAGGGATAGGTAAAATGAATGATAGGCAGATTGAAGATAGGTATACTATGGGAAACTTGGACCAGAGAAGATTAGCTAAAGTAAGGAGTAAGCTTTAGTATCTAGGTCTTTTGGGAGATAGCCTTACTTCAAGATGCTTTGGATTTAAGAGATAGGCAGTATGAGTGATAGGTAGACTAAGGGATAGGCAGTATGTGAGATAGGCAGAGTAGTGCACAGTTAGAATACTTGTCAAATGGGGAGATAGGCAGACGCTGGGTCCCCATTGGGTCAAAGCCCACTGAACCTTCGTTCTGGACTCGTAATTATACACCATCCCTAATTTGGACTTCAACTGGTCAATCCAAATCAGGTAGAATTTACCAACTGGTGTATCATGAGGGCCAAACTTCATCCACTCCTCATCATCACTGACACCCGGGCACATGTAGTGAATTGTGTCGTATGCACAATCTGCAAAGCAGCGAGGGACGCGCTCTTTCAAATCCCTCGGCTTCGTTCTTCCATATCCGTTTCTGGTTGTCGTCTTTCGTAATGTCCGTGGTCATGTCTTCACACGTCGTTACTGACTCCAACTCAGATCTGGCTGACTCGCTGCTCGTGTAGATGCCTGCCCCCTTGGCTTGGACCCGACTGGAGGTAGTGGTACCAGTCGAAGTCACAACCGAGGTGACAGCGGGCGACCTGCTGGTGGCGACAGTGGGTGCTACAGTAACCACGGTGACTGCTGTGGTGGTAGGAGCTGGAGCCTTCGGCTTGTTCTTGTCCCCATTCTTTGTAGAAGCAGGAGCTTTTTTTTTTTGCTCCTTTCTTCTCTTTCCTCTTCTTTCCTTTGGCAGGCTGTTTTGGGGCTTCCGGGCTAGAATCCGTCTTACCGGATTCCTTTCCTTTACCCCGGGTGCTCATTTGGCTACTGGTGGTAAAATCAGTATCCGATGTGGCACCCGACTGGATTTGGGCCTGCTGCTTGCTCTGGGTGCAGCGGGCAGCAGTCAGCTCCTTCTGCTGGGTGGCAAGCTCACGACGCCTAGCCTTCACAGCAGCCTGTTGACGAGTGATGTTCTCGTCTGAAATCGAACCGGCCGCCTCTGGGATGTCGGCACCCGGCTCATTCTCGGACTTGGACCTCTCGATGGCAATCCGAACGTCCTCATCCTCGAGGTCAGACTTGGTCAGCGGTCCCTTCGGTGTGGGCTTAAGAACCAATTTCTTGGTTCACCCGGTTTTCACTGACGAGTGAGTGATGGTAGAGTCGGTGTCCATGTCGGATTCCGACTCCCTCAACTGTGTTGCCCTCCGGGTGATCCCTTCGGATAATAACACAGCCCGCGCCTCATCAAGCATCATGGCTCCACCCAACCGCCTGTAATTACGGAGCCATGATACTGGCAGATTTTCTGCCAGCTCGTAAGAGCATGAGTCAATGACAAGCGCTTTGAAGTCATCCGGTATTACTCCCGGCTGTCCGGGTACCTCGGCCAACACACCAAAACCGAACATGGCTGGGTGCATTGGAATATAGGTACCCCACTTCGTATAGACGATCCCCTCTTCTTGGTCTACATGTGCCAGGCATTCAATCCTCGTCTTGAATCCCAGAGGATACAATGGGATATCCATAATATTCGGAACAAGCCCCGTCAGGTCGGTTGGGTGCGAAGAACCTGAGGCGGAAGCTGCTGGGCCCGGAGGTGGTGGAGGAGGCATCCATTCCCTGTCTGTCGCTGCTGTAGATAATGCAGCTAGGCAGTTAGCGGCCTCTTCCACTTCTGGCGCTCGTCTGAGGCCAGCATCGGAGGTCTCCATAGTCTCCTCCAGCTGAGACGCGGCTGTTGGGACCTCGTCTTAGTCAAACTCAATGTTGGCGCTTTGAGGCACAGCGTCAATTGTCCCTTGTGCCATTACGGCAAGACAACTTCCAATATAAAATTGGCAGTAATGATGTTGGACTCCTCCCGAAAGGATTCGTCCAACAAAAAATGGTAGAAAAGCACAGCTATAAGCTGCCTGAGGACGCAAAAATAACCAGGGCAAAACCAATGGCGTCTGCACACCACGATTCCGCCCTAGTTATAACTGGGTCAAACCAACATGGCGTCATACGTCTCACCTCGTGAGATCCAGCTGCGAGCTATCTGGTGACCTAGTTGTCCATTCTCCCACCATGCTGTGTGGCGCCCTCTCGTAGACTAGATCCGGACTAAGGTTCGGCTCGGTATACGAGACGCATGTTACTACCGGGGTGCTATCATCAGGAGCTTGGTGGTATATACATCGCTAAAAAGCAAATGTACCGGTTAATCCGACCATCACTCAGGGGATACGCCACCCAGGGAACATACGTTCGACACCCGTTCCGCAATAATATATGTCATTCGCCTACAGCGAACTACACGCAGGGGCTCGTTGTGTACTGAGCCCTTAATCTAGGACTAAGTCTGACACCCTCGGTCAGCATTTTATTTCTCCTGGCATTACCCACGGCCTTCTCCGGGTCCTGCGCAGCCACGGTAGGACCTTTCCCATGTGTAATGCCTTCACCCAGCGAGACATTTTTCCAATTCTTACGATTTGGCGGTTTCCGACCTGTCTTCTTCTTTTCAGAAGCTACCTTCACCTTCGGATGCTTCCTAGGCTGACCTCTGGGGCGTTTCTCGGTTACTATCACCTCAGGCCTCTCTATGGTCGGCTCTGGGAGTCGGTACCCGTACTCCCTCTCTGCTGCTTCGCGTCACTTCCAGGGCCTAAGCTTTCCTACATTGGTTTTCCATTTTCTACCAGTGTAGCAATCCTCCATCATCACTGTCGACTCAGAGATGATGCGCACAATCTTAAATGGACCCTCCCAAGGTATCATTCTTGCATTGGTGTCATACCCCACCTATTAACCAGAGGCTTCAGGACTTGTATCAAAGTCCTGTTGAACCTCTCTACCTGGCCATCCGATTGTGGTCGGTATGGGTTGGTACGGGTCTTACATATCGCTTAGTAATGGCACATTTCTTGCCATAACTCAGACTCGAACTCCCTACCTTGATCACTGTGCATCATGAGGGGTACACCCAGCCTTTTACAAATGCCTCGGCACATGTAGTGGTCTTGTGATCCGGAAGGGGAAACACCCGAGTGTACTACGTATAGTAGTCGGTCACAACCATCATACAAGTATTCTCTCTAGGCGTCGTTTTAAATCGACTAATGATGTCGAATGCTACACGAGCAAATCTTACACCAAACAGTTCCTGGGTCAAGGGTAACTTGCCCAGGCCGGGTCCTGGCTTGTTTTTACAACAATCAGGGCAAGTTGCAATCCACCGAAGTAGGTCACTCCTCATCCCTGGCCAGTAATATCGTCTTTGTAGACATTCAATGGACCTTTTCTTCCTTAAATGGCCACTTGTTTGGTGTCCATGATATCCCTTCTCATTGAGGTGGGAATCACGATTTTCAAAAGCTTATTGCCAGTGGAAGTAGTCTTCCATCTGTACAATATGCCATCTCGGATCTCTAGCTCGGTCCATTGAGCTATAAATCGCCTAGTTTCTCTGTCCTCCAGAGATAACATTGGCCTCACCGGTTTAATACCTTTCCATAAGTATTCCAAGATGCGTGCAGTGGTGGGATCTGACTGTTGGAACTTCTTGATGGTCGCTGGGGACCAATCGAGATAGCTACACACAGCCTCCTCCCAGGGGATACAGGGGGTGGTATAGTTATATACCAACCCGGCAACCACAGCATTGTGGGCCTCGCAGTCTTCACAAGTGGCATTTTGGCACTTTCGGATTGGCCTTCTCGATAAGGCATCCGCATTTATATACTTTTCACCCGGACGGTGCTCAATCTGCTTGTGCTCCAATCCGAATTCGGATAGATCAGTTAACCACCATCCAATCATCCCCTTGGCGTCCTTAAAATTAAGGAGCCATCTTAGAGACGAATGGTCGGTATGCAAAGTGAAGTCAGTTCCCCAAAGGAAATGCTTATACTTCTTCGTATACACCACTACCGCCAAGAGTTCTCTTTTAGTGGTACAATAATTACGCTGTGTCTTGCTTAATGTGTTGCTAGCGAATGCCAATGGGACTTCTACTCCATTCTGGACCTGAGAGAGTGCAGCCCCTATAGCATTATTGCTAGCATCGGTGTCTAGTATGAAATGTCCCTCGGGTGTGGGATATTTCAGTACCGGTGTGTTTCTAAACAAATCTTTTATTTTATCAAAAGATTCTTCTTGGTCGCTGGTCCATGGGAAGGGTTCCCGAGCCCTACCAGGTATCCAGTGAGCTAAGCATTGCATAGGAAAGCTTACACGAGAGTAATTTGGTATAAATCACGGTAGTAGGAACAGGATCCTAAAAATGATCTAACCTCCTTAGCACTCGTGGGTCTTTCCCAATTCTCTACAGCCTATAGCTTCTCCGGATCCGCACTTACCCCGTTGGGGGTAATTATCCTTCCTAAGTATGTAACTGTTTTCTTAAACAAATTACACTTCTTAGGCTTGAGTTTTAGGCTGTTGGCTAGAATCCTATCCAGAACCAGCTGTAGATTCGCATGGCATTCCTTGAATGACTTGCCGAACACGACAACATCATCCAAGTAAACCAAACACTTTTCCACAGCAAGTCACTGAGCAGGGACTCCATCATAGCCTCGAACATAGCTGGTGCATTGCACAATCCGAATGGTAAGACATTATATTTGAATAGTCCCAAATGGCTAGAGTTGGCAGTTTTCTCTATGTCTTTGGGATGCATCGGTATCTGCCAATACCCGGACTGTAAATCCAGGGTGCAGAACCATTGGTTCCCACCCAAGCTATCTAAGGTCTCGTCTATCCTTGGTAAAGGATACGAGTTCTTCTTTGTCATACCGTTTAGTTTAAGATAGTCGACACAGAAACGGATGGTACCGTCTTTCCTAGTAGTCATACAAACAGGACTGGACCAGGGGCTCGAGCTCGGCACAATTACCCCTAGCTCCAACTGTTTTTGTGTTTCCTGTTCACATATTAACTTCTTTTTAAGAGGAAGTCTACGATACGGTATTTTTAAAGGTCTTTCGTCGCCCACATCGATTGTGTGCAATCGGTTCTGCCTACGGGTCCTCCCTCTGTACCAAAAGCATTTTCATACCTTCGTAGGAGATCCCCTAGGTGCCGTTTATCCTCTGTATTCTGTAAATCTGATTTATCAATCAGTTTCTGAAATTCTTCATCCAAAGGATGCTTACTAACAGGGTTTAATGGTTTCGGCAACGTGTTCCACTGAACTCATCACCCCTACGCCGTCGCCTCGTTTCAAGTAAATCACTGAACCGGTTCGGTTAGACATGGGTAGTACAGTCCATGCTGCATTTGCCACTAACGTATCCACTGAATTCAACCCGATACTCGATAGGTGTATCGTGTCAGGTTCAAAGGTTCCCTCAGAATCGCCTCTTGTTCTATAGAACGAAGTTTGTTAATTCGTTCTCGGGTCTCATCCTCTATCTTCTTCTGTGCAGCTATGAAAATTTCATTTTGCCTCTTAGCTTGTTGCTCTACCTGATCCCTGGCTTTTAAATAAGCCGAGGTCGACTTATATCCAGGGCCTATCCGATGACCATGTCTGGATTTGCGGCTTCCTCCCGGATTAAAAACTGAATCCGACAAGGCTTCATCTAAGAATAGCCCTAGCGTATACATTTCCATGGATTTCGGTAATGTATCCTGATTGGTATCCTGTTGGGATGGGGCGGAACCAGTGGGGACATCGTGTGTCTTTCCACCGTGGTGTTTGCCATCCCCTCCATCATCTGGATCGCTATCGTGATCCGATGATGTCATTAAAGGCCTTTCCTGCTTTATTCGGGTAACATTTTGTATCCCCTGCTCGCTAGGTGTTCCTGTCCTTCGAATAGGACTTTGGGCCTTCGGAGTCTTTAAAGTACTAGTGGCGCCCACCAATATACTGGCTTCCAATCCGTGCCTACTAGTTATTAGCTGAGACCAATCGCTCAAGTCCAACCGGGCGGGTTTAACTAACCCACTCAGCAAACCTGTATCCGAGGCCACATGGCTAGGGGTACTAGGGTACAGTTTGACGACCCCATTTCCTATAATAGCAGGATCGTTCACATACTGGGTGTAGAGAAGGCTCTCTGTACACCAGCCGGATTATACAGATATTGTTGACCCGGTTTCCAGTCTAACAACAAATGCTGAGAGGCAATGCCATCCTCTTCGAATTCTTCAAGCACTAGGCTAGAAGAACTCGCATTGTTCAATCCGCGGCTTTTGGCCTTTGGCCGCGCTCCACCCCGAACCGACTGGTCACGGCACCAGTGTAACGGTTCTTTTTTATGTGTTTATGTTGGTTGGCTCTTAGGCTCGCTTAAATACTAGAAGTATCACACAACACGAGAAGTTCGGGTTGGGCAAAGCCCTTTAGACTTCCCACCTGTTCGGATGGGCTTTATTTGAGAAGTGTTCTCTTACGTCTGGACTGGACTAGGTCCAGTCCCCTTCTGCGGATCGTCCGGCTCCTTAGTAGGAACTGGATGCGAGGCGTGGTGCTGCCCCCTCTTGTACCAAACGGGTATCACAAAGCGACAACTGGTTGGCATAGAAGGAACGAGCACCACACAAACACATCTCTCGGATGAACCGCACTAATATATACACGACGATGCCGGCCCCTACAGACTCAAGTTACATGTTTTTCAAAAACTATGTGACAGATTCCAGATGATTCTTTGATATTCTTTATTAAAAAAAAAACACACTGAAATAATATATTTTACTTTGAAAGCCCATTGTAACATCTTTAAACATTAAGGAGGGGTATGGTCTTATGTCCAGCATCCTATATAAGAGGCAGTGTGAGACAGATTTGCAAATTTTGCAGATAGTGTACCATGGTGATAGACACTGAAGATGAGGCTTAAGCTTGGTAACATTCATCCCTGAATTGCAGATTACTCAACCATTTCATTATGCGTAATTACAGTATCTTTTAAAGATTTTAGGACAATTTTTTCTGTTACATGCCATCTGGCAGAATTCCATCCCTATGTTGACATGTTGAAAATAAATATCACAAAGAGAAAATCTGCCAGGGGTCCTCCTATCGGTAGGCCATCCGAATTCCCTGCTACCGGTAGTACCTATCGGGCTGTAGGAAGAAGGCTGATGGGTCTGTCTACATATCGGGGGCTCTCACACACACTGTGAGATCCGATAAACCCAACCTAAAGGGCCTGAATTAATATTATATTCTATAATGTACTGGTCACTAAAGGCCAATCTATGATAATATAACAAGTATGGTGCACATATTAAAGTTTAAAGCAAATAATAAAAGAGGATATCTTTACAATACTACATGTAATTGCTACTTGCTGTTTTCCGTTTTCCTTCTTGTTCGGCTAAGAAAGATTCAACTGCCAACTTCCAAGCTGCCTCATATCTGTGTGTTAACAGGGAAAGTACACCAAAGTACAAACAGGTAAATATTCCCAGTTTGGTAGTATACGTTGTGCAATGTACCAAGTGCAAAAATGCGGCGACAGTTTTCCTACCTTCTAACCAAACTCTACAAATGCATATTGGTTGCCTGCCAACCTACATATTCTTTCCCATTCATATTTTTCAGTGCGTCTTACATGCAGATGCAATTATGCTGCATTCATTTTTACTATGCAAGTCTTTGTTTGCAACCAGGGTGTTCACTGGGCCATAAGGCCACACCAAATCAAATAATTGGTCTATGGATTTTGATTTTTGAAAACTGGAGCGGGATGGCGAAATTTTTATTTTATTTTTCTAAATTTCTTTATTTGTCGATGGATTTTAAATATCAAAGATGTGAAGAGGGCGATTTTTTTTTTTTTTTTTTTTTGCTCCTTTTCTCAAATTTATGTAAAGATTGCTGTTGCTGTTGCTGAATCTTTACTGGTTGACACTGTAAGGTACGGAGCCCCTAATAGGACATACCAAAAAGATTTTTTTTCATGCAAAAAATATTCCTGTGGATACTGGAACATTCCTGCGGATACTGGAACATTCCTGTGGAAACTGGAACATTCCTGCAGGTACTGAAACATTCCTGCAGATACTAGAACATTCCTGTGGAAACTGGAACATTCCTGCGGATACTGGAACCTTCCTGCGGAAACTGGCACATTCCTGCGGGTACTGGAACATTCCTGCACATACTGGAACATTCCTGCACATACTGGAAGACTCCTGTGGGTACAGGAGGATTTCTGCATTCTTGTGGATACGGGGGAATTATCTATAGATAATGACTTCTTTTAGTGAATATAACCCTTCTGGAAAGAATTCTTCAATACCCCTATGATACAGCCTTAATTGCTTTTTGACCAAAAGTACCTAGAGTAGACCTTGGTATATACCCGGTAAGTCCTAAAGCCCTATGGTAAAAGTCCTAGTGCCATTGATTGCACCCGACCTCTAGTTAAAGTACTGAACACTCAACAGTGTCATACTTAAGTATGTATGTGGACAGGCAAAATCCTTAAACGTTTATGGCCAGCATCATGTTATTTTACCCAATAAGGACAGCATTGCACAAAATAAAATCTCATCTTGAGAGGGTGAGGGTAGGGTGGGGCGGGCACACCCCCCCCCCCGTCCACATATACAGACTTTTCTCTTATTCTTATTATTTGCAGCAAGAATTATTTCTTTACCCACAAAAATCGTTTTTGTATCTGGCAGGATTGTTCATTATCTGGAAGAGTTGCTCCTGTACCTGTTGGAATTGCTCCTCTATCCACAAGAACTGTTCCTCTGCTTGCAAGAACTGTTCAGTAGCCACAAGAACTGTTCAGCACCCAGAAGAATTATCCCTGTACCTGCAAGAATTTTTCAGTATCCGCAAGAATTGCTCAGTACCCGCAAGATTTCTTCAGTACCCGCAAGAGTTCTTCAGTATCCGCAAGAATATTTTTCTGGGGAAAAAAATTATTTTTGTTATGTCCTATTAGGGGCTGCGTAGTTTTGCACCAAAAAAAAAAAATCAATTTTCCAGAAAAAGATGCAGGCAGAATTTTTTTCAATTAAAAATAAAATTTCCATTTAAGAAAAATCAGGGGCGGGAAATCCATAGACCAATATTTTAATTTGGTGTGGCCTAAAAGGGGCATGTGCGCTCTTTAGAATGGATATTGTAATCATATTTCTCAAAGGGCTTCAACTCTTTAGGTAAAAGGTTTTCCTGGTAGCTTTCATTAACTGATACTATCATATATTATTCAAAGACATCTCACTTTTCAAGCTTATTTTTTTCAACCAGGAAGAAGATGTGTTTGTCCTTTTCCAGCCGCTGTTCTCTCCAGAACTTCAATGTATTCGCCTTATGTTCCTCACTGGATAAATATTAAGAGATCCCATATTAACATTCGTTCATGAACCAAAGAAGAATTGGCAGGGTTTCCACAGACTCAAGTCACACCATAAGACCCAAGCATGCCAATGTACCAACAACATTATCATAATTCCTATTATATATAAGATTATAGCATGAGATATATAGCATATTATGATGATAGATATTGGTTCAGATTTTCACATTTTTGACACAGACAAAGTGTTAAAATGGTCATAACTTCTAGAATAAACAGATTTTCAAAATTCAAAAATCCACAGAGAGCCAAATTACATCGGGGGTTATTTTGGCGTCCACATCCACAAATGACGTCATGCTGGATGGGGGAGGTCGGGCCAGACATGACAGAATTAATTTTCTATATACCTTCAGCATTGCAAAATTGGCAAAATATATGACGAGGGTGGGTCAAAAATGGTCAAATTGTGCATGACATCATTTTCAGATGGCCCGATAATTACTACCCCCTTCACCCCCACCCCCTTCTAACATCATACCTATGCATTGTATATTATATGAATATTAAGCAACTTAACGATACCCTCAGTAGGTCTGCACTAGAAAACTGATTGCAGATTTTAGGAAGAAGCATTGTACCCGTTCTCTCCCTCCCCCAACTTCCCTGGACACTCCAGGCTGAGACACATCGGCAATTCAAGGCCCAGCACCTACAGTAAAACCCCGGTCATAAGCTGGATTTTTTTCCCCTATTTTTGGCTAAAACCGGCTTCTAAATTTCCCCCAAACTCTACCCCCGGCTTATGAGTGGGGTTTTATTACAATAGATTAAAGAGAGAATAGGGAAAATTATGCACCAAAACCGGCTTTTAAATTTCCCCCAAACTCTAACTCTGGCTTATGACTGGGGTCGGCTTATGAGCGGGGTTTTACGGTATTAATTTTAGAGCTCTGCTACCCCCAGGTCATTAAAGCTAATGATGTCAGCAATGCAGTGGAAAAGAGATCGAGTGAATTTTGCCAAATCTTAAAATCAGTAAATTCTCAAGTACTGTAATCTCCCGCGTATAAGGCACATTATACATGAGCTTTTAACTCTCCCTGGATCCACATATTCTTTTGATATGTTACATCCCCCCTCAATTCATAAGGGCACATAGGGGGTGTATGGAGGTCAGGGGGTCATTAACTACAAATACCGTAAACTCCCGCGTATAAGACGCGTCCTCTACGCCAAACAAAATGCTGGGGAGTCTTATAGGATTTTTTCAAGTTGGGGGGGCGTCTTATACGAGGGGTAATTTTTCTATAGAAATGTACTAATCTTACAAATTTCAGCATTAAAATGTGCGTCTTATACGCGAAAATGCATGTGCTAAGTTTGGGGTGCGTCTTATACGCGCAGCGCGTCTTCTACGGGGGAGATTACGGTAGCTCTTTAAATTTTGAAAATACATTAAGTCAGGGGTAGACACTAACACTGGTCCGGGAGCCAATGGCCCGTATCTCTTGGTCCGGGCCCACAGTTTTCTCAAAAAGTATCTACCATAATCTCCCGCGTAGAAGGCGCGTCTTCTACGCCAAACAAAATGCTGCTGTGTCTTATACGTGGGAGGGACATTACCTTGAGTTTGGGGTGCGCCTTATACGCGGGTTTTTCGGACTTTCCATTGGGAGACTGGTTGATGTGTCCAAGGAAAACACCCTAAAATCAATAGCTAACCTTTATATATCAATCGAATATTGATTATGAATTCATAACATGTATAGTTGTGTACTTTGGGGCAAAAAGAAATAGGTGTCAACACGCTAGCCGGGCCCAAGGCCTCCCATGCGCCAATGACAGTTTCAACTCATAGAACCAGCACCTCGGCAGACCAGTAGGTGTCAACGCGCTCGGCGGGCATCAGGCGCACCATGCGCCGATGACAGCTTGAACTCATAGAGCCAGCACCGCGGCAGACCGGGAGGTGTCGATGTGCTCGCCGGGGATAAGGCCCACCATGCGCCGATGACAGCTTGAACTCATAGAGGTGGGTGGGGGGGTAGGCGCCTTCTACGCGAAACAGCCCCCCTGTGAGTTGGGGGGCGCCTTTCCAGATATCGATCCAGAAGAGGTAGGTGCGCCTTCTATGTGAAAAGGCCTTCTCTGCGTAGGGGGTGCGCCTTCTACGCGAGCTGTGCCTTCTACACGGGAGATTACGGTACCTATGGGCCCAGGTGGCCACAGAAGTGGTTGAAATCAGTTTTACAAATTGATACATAGGTCAATATAGTCATGTTATATATCGTTGGAAAGAGATGACAGATTTCTGAAGGTGCGGGCCCGGGTGGCCCATGGCTCAAAAATTTAGTGTCTACCCCTGTTAAGTATAGCAAAAGTCATGAATTTTTTTATTTTTCTGACCAAATCCTAAAATTCTAGGTGCTTCTTATAGGCAGGCTGCACCTTATTGATCCTAGTGAGGGAGAAGACAGGGACAAGATAGCCACTTGGGCCTGCGCGAATACGCCGGCCTATTTATTAAACCAACTTAAACAAACAAAAAGAGAAAGAAAAAGAAAAAAATACAGAACTGAACTGAACTGTCTCTGCACTGTTGAGCTGACTGAATGACTGTGTGGGCCTGCATGTGCAGGTGAGTGGAGAGTGAGGTGACAGGTAGAACTGGGTCACCCTGGTTGGAACACAGGTGGGCGGCCCTACAGTACCAATACCCCCGAACAGTGAGGATGACTACTGTTCGATACCATACACGGTACTAAAATCAAAATTTTGGTCTCAAATATTTGGGAAACGATAAACCACCCAACACAGTATACGTCCCAATATGCCCAGAGTAAAGTCCCTAGTCATATTTTTCAGGGGTTGGTGATGAGAAACCACGTTTCTTTTTGAGTGGCCTAATCCTAAAAGCCTAAAATAATAAGGCGCGCTAGAACTCTACCCTCAAGCATGCAGGATAAAAAGTACCGTAATCTCCCGCGTATAAGGCGCAGCCCGCGTATACAGCGCACCTAGAGTTTTGGAAAAT